>OU911044.1:6125844-6801298 GCA_918358695.1 Melinaea menophilus ssp. n. AW-2005
AATTGTCGAAATTGCAGCCGATGCTTCTAATATTGACGTGAATTATTTTTATGCAAGTGACATTATCGTATATATATAAATTACATTGTTCCGGTGAACATACATAAGACTTTGACACGCCTATTTGTTCAAGTTCATTACCAATTACACTGCTATTCATTTATAATATAAAATTTTATAAAAATTTAAGAACTATTTAAAAAGTTTTACCAAAAATATAATACAAAAGGATAGTTATGTAAGGGCAACACGGGAGTCAATAATGTTAGCAGAGAAACCGATATAGTTTTAAAGTTACACAGATCGACCTTGTAGGTTATCAATAAATCTAAAGGTATATGATAAATGTTGAACATAGATCTTGTGGGTAAACAAGAAGTGGTTAAGTGTATTGAAATGAAGACATGATTGTTTGATGTATGCCTATGATTGTATATATGATTTAATGTTTTAGTGTAAAAAAGTGTAATTAGTGTTGTGTGTGGTATAGTTGTAAATGTAGAAAATTTATTAGACAAAAATAAATTTGAACAATTATTATAAACAAAACAAAAGGTAACAGACCAATTTAGTATGGCATAATTGTAATATACTAGTCAAATAGACATTGATTTTAACTTCAACAGATCCTCTTCCGAATTTACGCGTATTTGAGGTGAGCCTTCTTTTTTACGTAGATATATACACCCACGTGAGGTCCAACAGAAAGAATACTCATTTGTTTTTGCAAAATCACGCGACAGGTAGAAAATTCTCTTGGTATAACGAGTTAGTAACTCGGATATATATATTGGTTGAGGAGGGCCTGCCATATTAATATTTGAAGTATTTAACCTCATACCGTTTTTCAGCTTATTAAATTTCTTATAATTTAAGATGACATTTTCTTTAATAAAGATACTTGAAAATTCCACTACAATTGTTTTACTGACCTCTGACTTGGAGAACAATCTATAATTATCCTTGATATCCGAAGGCTGTAGATTCACAGAAAGTTTAGAGCACAAATCCAAAACAATAATCCTTAGGTCGTCCTTGGACTCGTTCTGTTTAGTCTTTGGAATATTTCGAAGCTCGACACATGAAGCTAATGATTTCCGTTCCAAGTTTTCAATTTTATTTTCTAGTGTACAAATATATGATTGATGTTGTTTACGCTCGGCTTCGCACTTATCCAAGCGGTTTTTAATTTCATCATATTCCTGAGATAAATATTCAATACTTTTAATTATTTCCGAATTTTGTAATTTAATATCATTAATGATGTCCTGCAATCCTGATAGCTTTTTATCTTGTTCTGTAGTAAAAGTCTGAAACATCATACGCATCTCTAATAATATTGATTGCGGTACATTGTTGTCTTCTTTAGCGGTATAATTTCGCCTCGAGCGAGCAGTAATATTAATATTACCGTCGGTAGATAAACATTTCCCTGTCTCGACGTCGCTGTGTTTATGCATTGTACGGAGAACGGGGGTAGCAGCGGTTGATGACGACTTCGCGGAGCTAGACATATTCTTACAAAGTACCAGGGCAATAGAAACGAAAAGATATCGTCAAGGATGTATGCGGAGGAAAATCACTTTTATGATGTTTGCTTTAGTAATTAGATTTGAACTAAACCCACCAGGCGTATTTTTTGATGCGACAACTTAAGCAATATTGGTCCTTACGCACTTTAGTTGATGGTGCAGATTTGCGTAATTCTAATGCTTTAGTTCGTTCACTGGATGTTAATAGTTATCACTTACTAGTAGCACTTTATGCACTCCTAATATATTTAATGATTTTTTGAATTAATTTTTACAATCTCTTTATATTGTCAACAAAAAACACGTCTTCTTTGATACAAGGTTCGATATTCGATGAATTTTCATTTTTAATAATAGATATTAATAGAGTTAGTATATTACTTACATATTTTTAACCCGAATATTAAAACTATTTGGTATATAGTTTGCTTATATTTAACTCCTCTAGGTAGAGAAGGTAAAAAATATCGCACAAAGAACTGAAGCTCATTTACAATTATAGAAGAGACACCCGACACTCGGTTTCACTGTGGGCTGTCGAGGTACTGTGTAATATCTTCCACGATGTGCTTGTTTAGTTAAAATGCCTTAATTATAATCAAACTTGTACAAGTATAATTTAGTCATTGCAAAAAATGTAACTGAACTAAGAACCACGAGTTTCAAAAGTTAAATCATTTTACAATAAATTTAATATTTAATAACAGAAAGAAAATAACCGAGAACCACAATATACAACAACTAAGGAGAAGAAGAAGAAGAATATGTTAAAGACGAGTAATATACTGAACTGTTGTTAAACCATCTGTAAACTTTTTAATTTATGGTTACAAAATTCAGTTTGCTTTTTGGGAGATACGCTCAGATGTCGGTCGGGTCGAGCTTATTTAAGAAAATGAACAGTTAATTTCTCATGAGAGCAGCGGTACACGGTGAGTCAAGTTTGTCTTACAGATACTGTTCATATTTCAATATTCAATATGTCAATATGACATAATTTCAGATCAAAATCGAAGATATGTATTATATTTGAGGATGTTGTAAGATTTTCCTCATTCTTAGAAAATAAGAACAGAAAAGCAAAAGTAATTTATAAATGTTTATATTATTGTAATAAACATTGAAAATGAAGATTATTAATATAATTATTATGTAGGTGTTAAAAAAAAACTCGAAATGAAAAGCTCTTAAGTATGAAGATTCACCAAAATTTTTCTTTTTAAGTAACTTTGCTAGTTTAAATTGAATCACCGTCACCGTCTCGTAATGTAACAAGTCACCTCGATGCAACGAAATTGAAGCATTTTTCAGACGCTATTCTTCTACTGCAGCTCTGTAGATAAAACCATATTTTAACTTATATTAATGGAGCTCAAACTAAAATCTAACAAATTGTGATTTCCAAACATTCGTTTGGTTTCATTATTGTAGATTTATATTATACTTTAAACAAAATTCAGAAAATTGTAATACTTAACAATAATGTTAGTATGTTTTAAATAAACTGCTGTTATCAAACAGTACTTAATTTAAATATAGAACATGAATGATAAGATATACATTGCTATAAATAAATCAAATAATTTTTCAATCATTAAACAAATTTTAAATATTTTTTGTGTGATTAAGTCTTTTCTTTACCTTGACTTAACCGACATATGAGATGTTTATCAAACTTTATAGTCGCTATTGAGTCGAGTAGAGTCGTTTTAACTCAGTGCTTTCTATATTGGTCTTTTTTAAAGTAAGTTCGTAAACACAATCTTGTTTAAGTTAAGTTTTCATTTAAGCATCTTCGCTGTTTATCTTCTAAAGTATTAAAAACCAATTCAATGTTTTCGTTTAAACTATTTTATTGTAACATGTATGTAAAAAGTTTTATTGCTGTTTTTAATTTGTTTTTAACTTTTCATTTTATTTACTGCATTAAGGCGATCTTATCGCTATATGGCGATTTCTTTCAGACAGGGCCATAAAAATTAAAAAAATCCTTATGATATAGATAGATGCAAAAGCTATAACAATAGACATACATACAAATAACTACACTCTAACACATTTGGTAAACCTAATACATATGTATTTCTGTACAATTAATAAAATATATATGAATATATATAAAGTTTTCATTTTCTTCATACCGTTATGGCTAATGCATGTCGAGATTTCGAGATTACACAGACCACGCAGTAGTATATCACACTTCATGAGGTTATGCCAAACAGATTTTTAGAGAAATATTGACGTCAAAGGAAGCTGCATGGATTAGGAATGAATTTGAATAATCTATATATGTAATAAAAATTTAAAGATATTTGTATAGTTGTATAGTTTATAGAAGATTTATAAGAAGGATACAAAGGACATTAATTTAATAAGTTCAAAATTTAGGATTTTATTTAATAATGTTCAACTTTTGTTTTGCTCTTCGGTTTTCAATATTACGTGTTTATTTTAGGATAAGATTGTAAGAATAACGGCTTAGCATTTAAATGTGTAATTTATCTTGCCGTACAAAACATTATATAAAAAAGAGAACATCAAAAATACAACATATTTAATTCAATTTCTTAAAAAAGAGTCTTTAAAATTTTATATATTCTGCGAAACCTTTAACTATCTGACTATATAAATTTTTATAATAATAAAATAAGCTGAAGAGCTTAATAATCCGATTATTTTTGGCTAGTGGAGTCTAGCAAATATATTCAAATTCGAAGTTTGATTATTTGTTAAATAGTAGTATTTTTAATAAAAATGTTCGAATTATATTTTCGACAGAATAATGTTTAGTAAATCCATTATTTTCTCACAATATTTATAAAACAAGTATATCCTAGAAAACAATCTCAACTTTTTACATAAACTGCACATAATGTACATATAATGTTAATAAGTGTATAAGCTGTGTTATCTCTGGGATCCTCATCTATACTCCGTGTAAACTTTCTCACAACTTCGTCATAACTAAGTCCCTTAATATGGTAAGATAATTCTTATAATTTTACATATCGTAAATACTTTTTAGGTAGCGTTCATAAATATTGATATTTGGCAGTTATTTTATTCTATATGTATTGAATATCTTTTGCTTTATATTAAAATATTTTTTTCTTAAGAGAATACGTAGAAGAGTAAAAAGAAGAAAATAACCTGCAAATTCATATTTGCTTCAGAATAATGTGAATGGAATTGTATACTACTGCGATCAATAATATTGTATATTTTAAGATAGATACGTAGATCACGTATATACTCTTATTACAAAAAAAAAGAACAAAAGTTTTCATGAAAAAATATTTTTTATCTGGCTTTGTTATAAAAAAAAGGAAGTGCAAAACTGAAACTATAGCTAGTTAAAAGAAGATTGTAATTGGAAAAACTGTTTGGAAACCGAATAATTTATATTTTCCATCCATCATATAACATCGAAACTTCATAATTATCCAAAGCATACTGCAGATGTACCCTGAAAAAGTCCTCATTGAATACCATCCATACCCAATTGGTGAAGATAATTGTTAGTGATTTTAAAACAATATACATAAATTGGGTGAAAATATTCATGTTATTTGTAAAAAATAATGAAAATACAAAAATAATAAAGTGTTTTCTTTGCAGAAGATGTAACATCCGTATTATATTGTGGGGCATTTTTTTATACCACACGTTTTTTGTTTATTTTTTATTTAAAGCGGTAAAATGACGGTGTGTGACGAAAAATTACATAAATTTTCTTTTATCCTAGCGATAGTTTATCCAAGAAACATCTCCCATAAATATAAGAACATAATTAAAATTATAAAGTTAAATAATGCTGGTATTTTTTGCTGGTATGCTTTGCTGGTATTTTTTTTTTGTTTACTGTTTGTTATCTTACTTGTATGCAATAAAGTTATTATAAATAAAATAAAAATTAAAATTAAAACTTCTTTTATACCAAGTAACTTATCTTTAAAGTTAGATATATTAAATTTAGTTTTCTTGGACCTCGCAGGCTTCATGACTACACAGAGTTGAATGGATTCACAAATAAGATTAGCCATTTAATAGATTTTTCAATTACTCACGTTCTTAAAAGTTTACAATTCATTTTGAGAAAAATATTAATATTAACTTTTTTGTTATTGAGCAATATCTTTTATTTAAATATTTATCTTTCAGCTTATTATTATTGTAATTTTATAATTTGAACGTAACGGGTTATTTAAACGAAACATTATTAATATATATTATATCGGATTCAATGATCAAAACCGCCAGTATCTTCTTCTTATCTAACACTGCACTATTCATCTACCACTGTAAAATAAAATATCAAAACAAACAAACAAGACACGCATTCAGACACCAGAATACGCAAATATAAACATGTAAATGGATTTGAAGCATCCGTATATGAATTCAAATAATATTTTAGCGTTAAAAGGCTTAAAAAATAAAATTTTTTGTAAAAATTTTTTGAACGTTTTGATAATAAAAATGGAATATGCTGGATATTTGAACAAAAATCTATTTTTATTCTTGATTAATTCTTCTTAACGAGGATGACAGACGAGCCGTTAACAGAGCCTTTACACCGTCAAGTGATATATGAGCTGCGAAGTGTCTCTGTTACTTTAGTTCCGGTACCGTACAAAAAGGAATAAGATAAAAAGAATACCGAAATATAGTCTGCCAGAAATGGAGGGAAATATATCGAACATGCCTTTTTATCTGGACTGGAGATTTCACCCTCTCTTCTATAGATTAAAATATCGTTTAATTCCTTATAAATATTGTTTGAACTTTTAACTAATTTTGTTCTATTATAATTTAAAGCAATATAGACAATATTTTGCATTTTCGATTCGTATACTCAGAGAATATTACGGTAAGAAAAGAAATGTTTCTATAAAGATGTTTAGATATATATATATAATGACACGATGACATTAAACTTAATATTTTAAGTCAGCTCAAGGAGTTTGAGAAAAGACGATTATATAAATATCAAGAGAAAGTCACTACTACAAGTATGTTATTTGTACAAATACTATTATCGAATTATCGAGACGATAATATATAATGCAATAATATATAATAGAATTAATGTTAATAATAAAATTGTAAATACTCATTTCAAATGCTTCGTTTGCGATCCGATCCGATCTCACCCAGACCCGTGACATTTGACCTCGACCGATGCCTACCCTCTATCAATCACCATCAATGATTTAATTACCATTATGAGGTGGCACTTTCTACGCATTTAACACTTTGATGATACCCTAAAATTACTAACTGTTTATTATTCAGTTGTCTTTTATTAAGATTTGTTCCGTTTGTTCAGTTACCTTAATTAAACTATTTGGCTGAACATACATCAGTACATTGCTCAGTGTCATGTTCAATAAAATAGACAATAAACATTTTAAGATATTGAGATCTATAAGTTTGCATTACTCTGTTTAACAATGTGTAACTCAATAAACAAAACTCACAATCTGGAAGCAGTCGTGAAACGTGACGTCATAAAGTGAGCGAGATGGACTTGGACAATACATACATACAGATACGTGTATACGTGTACAATATGTACAATACATAATGCTTCTCATTTATTTTCTTAAAGGTTTTGTTTTCATTAGACAATGTTTTTATTTAATTGATTTATGTTAAGTCATTTTTATTATAATATTACATCTATTGTTACGTAACCTCATTTTAACTAATTAACTAATATGTTAAATTTTCATTATGCTTTTTGTTATAAGTATTCATTATAACTGCAAAAAAGTAACTATAAATCGCAAATAACTATCATTTTATTCGAAGATTAAAGCTCTTTAAATAATATTTTTCGAGTTAAACCTATAAATGATGTTATATTTCGTTTACATCCATGTTGAAAATAACCAATAAAAGTTTTCTGAGTTCTGTAACAGTCAATACACAATAATTTAGCAATATATAATTGTATAGGCCCAGCCATCATAACTTAGTAATTTTACTCATAACAGAAAGTTTATAAATATCTAAGTAAAATTATAATCAAATGTTTACAACAATTTAACTGTTATATAACATGTTATTATACCATAATTTATTCTTATATGGCCACTGTAGTCAAAATTAAACAAAGATTTCACTTTTTTATGTTATATCAATAACAGAAACTTATTTTTACTTTTGTCAACTATTTTATATTAAAAACCAAAGTTGTTGAAACATTGCTGAAGTTAAAACACGAACTTGATAATAACTACATAACTCTGAAGTTTTGCTCACAATAAATAAATATAAAGAAATATTTATGTTTTGTAATTATTATGGTTTTGTTAAAAATTTTCAATAAAGTTTTAAAGCTAAGCTTGTAAAATTCTATGTTGAAATAAATACTTATGTTCAGTAATAAAACATTTAAAATATTTTAAATAGTTCTTAACAACTCACTTAACAATTAATTGATGGTAGAAAGAAAGAAAAGAAAGAAAAATCAAGAGAAAGAACAATCATTAAAATTAACCATGTTCAGCTCAGCTAACATTGACAAATAAATATATCATTGAATCTTTTATATTCAAATATGTTGATAGTAATAATCTATACAAACAAAACCTTTAGATAATAGTTTGCATGGCTTTGAGTTAAACAAGACTCGTTAAGGCGAAAGACTCAGATACAGGATTTATAAAGACCATTTGGATGCAAATAATGATCCTTTCACTTCACTAAATCTCTGGAGAATTAATCCGGATTCTTTTGAGAGGAAATAAGAAAATTTTACTCTCGAACTAGTCTTCAAAGTGCATCAAGAAATCAAAAGTAAGTATAAACTATTTTATAACAGAGCAAAGGTTTTTTCGTAAAGTACTTAACTTTAAATATCTTTGTGACATTGTAAATGAGTTAAGAAAACAATAAATTCAATGTCAATGAACTCAATTTTGAATAGTGATGTCAACGGGTTTAATTTTTTTGATCCAGGTTGCACCTGTAATATGTCGCTATGGAAGCTTATTTTATAAACAAGGTACGAGGGACAAACAAAGAAAGACGAAGATAAATATCACATAATGTAATTATGATTTTGTGAAGCCAATGGGCTTGACAAAATTGTGGAATGCCACGTCATCAAGCTACTATTAGCAAATTCAGTTATATCTTGTTAATCGTTTGTTAAGATTATAAAGATTTAAAAATCTTTAAATTTGTCAACCAATCCTGGTTTAAAAATATAACTGTGCATTATTATGTAATTATACGGACCTCATAACCTAAGAGTAATTGTAGACATTGATTTTATATAATTTAATATCATATATTATTTTATCTAACAGCTAAGAGAATTCTATTATTGAAAGAGAAACTTCGAAAGCCCAGAGGTATTAATAACAAAAGTTGCGAAGTGTATTTATGTAAATCTACTGGTTTTATGTAAATCTCTTTTATATTTAAATAATTTAAATTTAATACTTTATTTAAAAATTGCCACAATCCAAGTTGATATTCGTTTAATTCTATATATTTTTTGTTATTATTGTAATATTATGTATTGCGAATTACTTTTAATGCTCTCAATGTAGTTTTTTATAATTTTTGGTAAAGCGTTTTGTTGGTAATCATTTGACTGAGCGATATAAGTATTCATCTCAGAGAAGGAAAAAAATAAATATTTTATTTTGAAATTTGTATACAATACAACAATAATTTAAGAATATAAATTTAAGCTAATTTGTAACAATATATTGAAAAACAGAATAGTAAAAAACAGATTTCAATTGTAATAATAACAGAAAGACATTAATATTAGTATTGCGTGAAAATTATAAAAGCTGTAAAAAAAAAACTGCGACATAATCTCCAAAATGCTTTATTCTTTTAAAACACCAAAAATAAACACAGTAATAACTACTTCTATGTGTTTTGGAATCACACTAGGTCCTTTTTAATTAAAATATATATTATGTTCAGGATATTTTTACAGGATACTTTGTATTTTATATTTGTCTAAAAACTTATTAAAATATTATTTAGTACTATAAAATAATAAAAGACCATAATATTTATGGTATGTAAATAATACAATATTACATATTAATATGTAATATTGACGCATAAAAATAAATAGGAAGAAATGATAATATTTTCATCTGTCAGTCTTATCTATTGCTGAAGATCAAAACACATATATTGGTGTATTTTTTGTTTTAGTCATTGTTATCTCGAATGCACTGTTATCAAACTATTTTTAGTTTCACTTGTGTTATACACTTATTTGTCTTTTGTCATATGAAAATATTTATTTCTGTTATTTGAATAAAATGATATATTTGACATATGTTTTCTTTTTCTTTTTTATCTATTTCTACTTCACACTTATACTGATTATTTATAGTTTTGTCAATATTGAATTGTAATGAAAAACAAAGAGTCTAAGACGACAATTTCTAAAGAAGTCACAACATATGATTTAATTTTCGATATAATTATTAAATCGTTGTGATATCGACTTTATTCATAAATAAGATATTAAACATATTTTAGGTAATTTTAAATTACGTAATATGTTTTACAGTTATATTGTAAATTAGTGGATAACAAAAAGAAATTATGAAGATTATTAATATTACGAGGATCCGTTGCCCGTGCGCGGCGGGTGTTAAGCTGAGCCCCTCTCCTTTCTTCTTTTCTTGATAACTTTTGAATGGCTAAACATTTTCAATCTGTTTTCGCTATAACATTCGTCTTCGGCTCAAACATCCATGAGAAAATTTGTAGCTAATTATCTCATCGCATTCTGGAGACAACTAAACACAAAAAAAGGTCTCCCAAACGGTTAAGAGCTTCGCTTACGAACGTAAGTTCAATAAATGTATATTTAAAAAAATTGACTTATCCTGCTTAATTATATAAATATTTAATACACTCGTGTTAGTTTCTGCTTTATTTTTACCTACAAAGGTTTACAAAGAGGTCATCATAGTTGAACGAACAGTCTTTCTCTTCATTACTCCCGACCTGTATTCAATTATTCTTCAATGATCATGTTGCTGCACACTGAAGTGAAAACAAGTTACAATATTCAGATGCACATTACATACTCACCTTGTTGATAATACTGATATTTATATATAATTAAATATATATAATTAAATATATATTCTAAGCAAAGTACTGTGAAGATCTGAAAAACATTATTACAATTTAATTATTCTTCATTTGATATATTCGATATTTTTTACTAGAATTATTTATATAATTAACAAATATGCTATTTGTATTAATAATTGAGTGTAATATTAATATGTATGGAATGATATAAGTACGTATGAAATTTTGATATTGAATTTCAGATTCACCTAATTCGGCAGATTAATGACATTCCTACTTTAAAGAAAATTAATTTAGTTGTATAGCGCCTTCCATTAACTGAAGACATATTAATAGAATTATTTCATTTTCATGTTTATGTTTAATTTTACACATTCCTAAATATTCCTAAATATATAAATCAATAAAACTATATTTAGATTCGGTACTAAATAGTAGTCCTAAGAAGTCATAGTTCGTTTTGATTTTTGTCATAGTATCAGGTTTCATTCACGGTACTGAAGTTACGCGCTGACTTTACAGTGTAACAAGATTTTTTAAATAACATTGACTAATTAGATTCTTTCCCCTCGATACTCTATTGATACTTAAGACAGGTCACTGTACGCTTATGTGTAAGCTTCATGACAATAGTGTCGTTGATAGAACGAGAGCTGTTTGTGTTTGATTACTTTGTGTTGGTTGAGTTGAGATGTTTTTACTGTTTTATATATTCATTTATGAGAGTGTTTTTATTGAATGAGCGGGAATCAATCTTGCTTCTATAATATATTTACGTGCATAAAGATAGATACATGCAGACTATAGACAGGCAGAGTATAAATTTATCAATTTTTGCTAAACTGAAACCTTAAAAATCATATATTTTAGGATTTATTTTATCGAATTTCTTACTATAGGTGTGTCAATATTTGATGTAAAATATGGCACTAAAATACATTTTTTATCATAAAATTTAATATTTTTTGTTAAAATAAAACCTTCAAAATTTTATATTTTATGATTTATTTTATTGAATTTCTTACCATAAGTGTTTCAATATTTGATGTAAAATATGGTATTAAAATACATTTTTTGACATAAAATTTAATAAGTTTTGTTAAAGTTATACCGTATAGGTCAGTACAAGTAAAGTAATATAAATTTATAACATTATATTCAGATTATTGGGATATTGAGGTACCATTGTAAATGAAAGATCAAAAGACAATAGACTATCGATGATTATTTATTAACTTATAAAACTTGATCACCTAAATTTAATTTTCCTCTTCGTATTCAATGACCGAATAATATAAACACTCTATATGTAGGATCATATAAAAAATCCCATTCGATTTTTAATTACGGGCGTGTTTTTGCAGATCTTTGTTTACAATTTTTTTACCTATTATGGGCTTTTATATGAATCATAATATAAAATTGTTTCAGATTTGTTTTTCTCATTTAATTCCCTTAATTGAAATCCATTGACAGTCGACGTAGCGTATACGAGTAATATTACAAACCAAACTCATTATCGGTTGAGCCTCCAGTGACGCTGTGTGTATAAAATAATATTTTCTTTTCCCTGTTATAATTAATTAATTAAAAACGTAATCTAATCTCTGTAATACAGTATACGTAATACAATAATACGAAAAGCGTTCTAATATACTAAAGTCTAAGAATGGTCGAGTAAAAGCAATTACAGTGATACATCAGATTCACGAAATTAAATCTGAAAACCAACGAGTTATCATGAGATCATCACCTAAGGAAATCATAATTATCCTTAACTTATTTGCTTTATGAAAGCCAGCAACTACAGTGACTTCATGCTTCCTGTCATAGCCTTTTTGATACACATAGTAACAAGTTATTACATGTAACAAAAATGGCTTCTTGTTTAATTTACCTACTGCGACATGTGTTGTAGTGTTCTTATCTATGTTTTGAAGTATTAAATATATTAAATAGTGTTTCTTTGAGAGTTAGTATTTTTAATTTTAGTAGTAAATATTTCTTATTATGCGTATTGTTTAATTACACAGGCACACAAAAAAAAAAAAAAGTCATGAACCAGAGGGGAGACCCCATTATTCTTAGGTTTTTGGGATCGCTGAAACCGAATATGACAATAAAAACTAATTTTAAATGCCAGTTTTCCCGCTAGCACCCCCCTACTACGTCTTAAGGGGTGAAAATTGAATTTTTTGTATAAAATCAAAATAGATGTCTATTTCTACGTTTTTTGGAATGCTGAAACCGAAAATGATAATTTAAAATAAATTCATGACCACTATCACCCCCTATCACCCCTTACGGGGGGTGAAAATTTAAATTTTTCTATAAAGTCAAGATAGATGTGTATTTCTACGTTTTTTGGGATGCTGAAACCGAAAATGATAACTAAAAATAAATTCATGACCACTATCTCTTCCTACCATCCCTTACAGGGGGTGAAAATTTAAATTTTTCTATAAAATCAAGATAGATGTGTATTTCTACGTTTTTTGGGATGCTGGAACCGAAAATGATAACTAAAAATAAATTCATGACCACTATTACCCCCTTACCACCCCTTACAGGGGGTGAAAATTTAAATTTTTCTATAAAATCAAGATAGATGTGTATTTCTACGTTTTTTAGGATGCTGGAACCGAAAATGATTACTAAAAATAAAATTTAAGACCTCTATCACTCATTAATACCCCTCACCAACCCTTAAGACTGAATCATGATTTTTGTCCTATTCTTCACAAGTTTTTTCACTTTTTGGTTTTTTTTTTGCTTTCTATTTAATACTACTTATACTGTTATCCATCCGGCAGTGTTGTAAAACGCTTAAAAGATGCTGAACCTAATTCTACGCCTCCGAAATAGAATTGTTACTATTTTCCTTAAAATTTAGGAGACTAAAAGATGCTGAACCTAATTCCATGCCTCCAAAATAGAAGGGACTATTTTCCTGACAATTTAGGAGACTACAGTGAGGAGTAAGATGCAAGGTTCCATCAGGATTAGAGTAGAATAAAATCATGAATATATATCAGATACTTCTGATCGATAAAGCATTTGAATTTCTAATATAAGAGCGAGAGAGAGAGTAACCTCAAACTAGTTTGATAAACATGTCACTTACTGTAAATCGTTAAAATTTCTTCATACATCTTGATTTTATACAAAATTGAAACACCCCCATTAGGGATGGTTAGGGGGTGATATTGAGTAAAAGAGGTATCAAATTCACTTTTGGTTGTCATTTTCGGTTCCAGCATCCTAAAAAACGTAGAAATACACATCTATCTTGATTTTATAAAAAAAATTAAATTTTCACCCCCTGTAAGGGGTGGTAAGGGGGTAATAGTGGTCATGAATTTATTTTTAGTTATCATTTTCGGTTCCAGCATCCCAAAAAACGTAGAAATACACATCTATCTTAATTTTATAGAAAAATTTATTTTTTCACCCCCTGTAAGGGATGGTAGGGGGAGATAGTGGTCATGAATTTATTTTTAGTTATCATTTTCGGTTTCAGCATCCCAAAAAACGTAGAAATACACATCTATCTTGACTTTATAGAAAAATTTAAATTTTCACCCCCCGTAAGGGGTGGTAGGGGGTGATAGTGATCATGAATTTATTTTAAATTATCATTTTCGGTTTCAGCATCCCAAAAAACGTAGAAATAGACATCTATCTTGATTTTATACAAAAATTTCAATTTTCACCCCTTAAGAGGTAGTAAGGGGGTGCTAGCGGGAAAACTGGCATTTAAAATTAGTTTTTATTGTCATATTCGGTTTCAGCGATCCGAAAAACCTAAGAATAATGGCGTCTCCCCTCTGGTTCATGGCTTTTTTTTTTTGTGTGCCTGTGTTATCAAACACTTCATTGTAACAACAATCTTGTAGATACAAATTTTCAGGTAAAGTTAATCCGCAAAAAAAAAAACTCAAATCAATTTTAACATTAGAAAGGTTTTTGATATTCAATTCTTGAACACATTTGATTGGTCAGATCATGGAATTAATAAAACCCCGGACTGACTTGTTAATTAAAATGTAATAGCAATATTGTATGGTTGGTATCTTAAAATTCCTTAAATTGATTTTTATACAAATAACTAAAAAAATAGGGCTCTAATGTGGTTATTACTTATAAATTAGACTTTTAAATAGAAATGTCTTCGTGGATGTAAGTGACAAAGACCGCAATTTAAAGGGAGAATTTCCCTAATGTCTCACCAAAAATAACCTCTTGTCTTATTATTTAACATTAAGCCAAAAACACTTATTTTCACATAACCTTTATGTTTACATAAAATTAAGTATTATGATTTACAGCATTATTAATGAACACAAGAGATGTGTAATCAGTACAGTGCGGAGGATAGTATAACGTACTCTGTGACAAAGCGCTCGGTCGCGTTTAAATAACTGACATCTCTTATTACGATGCATGTGACGAGCACTGCTGCACTACTACCGATATACTCTCACACTACATATATACATATATAATATTAACTTTTACTATCCTATTTGTATAATGTAGTCGATACAATGTATTTATATCATATAATTATAACTATTTAAGAAACGATGAAAAAGTTTTCCAAAATTATACAAATTTAAAGCAAAATTTTTGCCCAAATATTAATTTTGATGTCTTTTTTGTATTTTCAGTAAAAATAAATAGTTAAAATTTTTTCAGAAATATCTTGGTAGAAAGTAACAATATTTATATCAAACAAAAGAATATAATTTTATAATACTTTCATTGTCTTGTCATTGTTTTCGGTTCAAATAATTTTTCTTCAATGGTCTGGTGTCAGTATACTATTTCAAGGATAAATATTTTTTTTTACAGTTTTATTCATTTTGCCTTAGAAAGTATAATAGATATATAAGAAAACAGTTTGCAATAATTATTAAACTAATCCTATAATTGTATTTTTAATAAAATATTACGTTAAATAAATCCTTGTTTTATCTAAGAGACAATTCACATTTTGAGATTTAGTATAACGTCCTTTTATCTAATATCCAGCATATCTTTAAATAAAAAAAATATACATTTAGAACCTAACTTTTCATTCTAATTTTGTGAACATGACATTTCACCTCTAAACACTCACTATAGCTTCTAAGACCAGAAATTATGCAAATATACTATTTGTTTTTATTTATTAAATGATAGCACAAACAATAATTTAAATTCATACCTGGCAAATTACGTCTTTATAATTTATTATTTAAATATCTTTTCAATCGAAAAAAAATAGGAGTGAAACCCCTCTTTCAAACCTTGGTATATAGGTGTCCCAGCTCAGTGTAATATGAATGATATATCGGGATGATGTTGAATTATTTATGAGACAAACACAACTCTTATGAATAGCACCGTTTGAATAAAGGATGATCGGTTTAAATACTGCCTAAGCCTAGATATACATTTTTGAAACCTCTGAACACCACAAGACATTACTAAACGTACCCGACCCTTTGTTGTAAATCTAATCAACGAAGTAAATACCGAGTGACGAAAGCGAATCCACTGACAAAACTCCTGATATGAATTTTGCGACGAAAAAAACCACGAACATTTTTATTCACAAACGTAAACAAACACAAAAAATGTGAATGTGTTCGGAACGTTGCCAACTTGCCTTGATCAATCTAATAAAATAAAATCAAAAATGCAATTTGTGCAACGTTTCGAGCACATTCACATTTTTTGTTGGTATTTTTTTTTGTTTGTTTGGCAACGTTCCGAACACATTCACATTTTTTGTGTTTGTTTACGTTTGTGAATAAAAATGTTCGTGTTTTTTTTCGTCGCAAAATTCATATCAGGAGTTTTGTCAGTGGATTCGCTTTCGTCACTCGGTATTTACTTCGTTGAGAAGTTTTTGTTTTGATATCAATAGTTTTGTAAAAGGATTGGAAACAAAATGCTGTGCGATTATTTTTCATGCAAATATATACTCATTTATTTGGAATAGTTGCCTCTGACAAAATGAGAGTGTTTTGGCTCAGAGGATGAGCGTTGTAATGACAAAGACGAGACCTCGAGTTCGATTCCCACAGGTGCCCGATTTTTTTTTCATTTGATTTTTTCAGTTTCCATTTATTTTTTTAATTCATTGCTTCAAAACAGAATTTCTTCAGTATTCGGATTTTTTCTGTAAATTTTGTTTTATTGTTACAGACGGCAATGCGTTAGTGATTTTATTCACTGTGCAACTAGCATTGAATTTTAACCGTGTTGTGAGTACGATTCTGGCTTTAAAAGTCATTTTTTGGCCATTTTTGGTCATTTTTCATGTTTTTTTGAACTTCTCACGGCCATATCTCGAAATAACGAGTTTTCCCAGATATATGCTATATACCAAATTTTAGCTCTAATTTGGGGCTACGAATGAGGAAATATTCGAAAAAATCGTTGGCGCCGTTTTCGAGAAAATGGCCGATCTGTCCCCGGCCAGTTGGCCATTTTTTGCCTTTTGACCAAAAATGTCACGCCAACAAATGTTTTTGCCATTAAAATGGACATTATTCAAAAGATAAGCTTGAGACCATTCCAATGATGCCCAATTTGTCAATGTACGTCAACTGGTTTGGCCACAGTCCCTATACGAAAAATGGCCATTTTTGGCCTTTCGAGGGCTGGCCACGGCCAACATGGCGGCCAAATCGAAATGTCGTAGAACAAAAAAGTCTTAGTTTTTGATGTACTTCAATCCCTGAAAGTTTGAACAAAATCAGTTGAAACTACGAATATACCCACACACAGACAAAGTAATCATCGATGGAGGCGCCAGTCAAAATTTTCAAAATGTCATATCTCATCAACCGGTGGTCGGATTTTGGCGTTTTTGGGCTTGTTGAAAAGGTCTCGACGAGGACTTGTAGGAAAATCTTTTTCAAGGTGGAAATAAGTGATTTTATACTGGTGCGGAGCCAAAAACTAAATTTTAGTCTCATTTTGCAAACGGCCGTAGAGGTGAGGCGGTAGGTATATTGCTAAGTGTAAATGCATTTTCTGGGTCTATGGGCCAAGGGCTTTCTAAAAATACCACACTCATACCAGAAGGTCTCCTGTATAAAAAAATCGATATTGCGCGTATATATACAGAGTTAGACTTTCAGCACTATGGGTGCTTTCGTCACTCTGAGCTAGCTAACGCCCGCTTTGATTACCCCCAGCTGTAACTGATAAATTACCTTTAAGTAATGTTATTAATAGACTGCTATATGGTATATGTTAAAGAGATAAATATAGAAGTACATTTAAGTACAATTTATATATATATTTTTTAACATATATACTTTCCTGTCTCATGTTTACTACTATAGGACATCTATACTGCACTGACATATTTTTTACGACTCTGTCCAACTTGTTAAGTTCATTCCGCGCTGTCATCCTGATCTGAGTTCAGTTGAATAAAGACCTTGAATGGATTCAAAACCTACCACGTTTTTCTAATTACCACTTTTGAAATAAAGATTTATCATATGTGTATATTTGATATTTCCTTTACATTGGTAATTATCTCACATACGCGTAGTGAGGTCTGTATGCACTCACTGAGTTAATTACAACACATGTGATATTTCATTGTGTTCCGACGTATTATATCGTGATACATTCTTACCACGTACATTCAAAAGAGTAATTGACATTTATAACACCATTAAAAGATTGGTTTTATATTTGAAAAAGTATGTAGTTAGCATAAGAACTTTATATTTATATATATATATATATATATATATATATAAGCCAAATTAACTGTGGTTGATTTTTTGATTACATTTTGTTTGATTTGATAACGTTTGATTTAGTGAGACTTTATTCCCCTGCGTTCAGGTATATATTAATTATTTGGTACATTAAACTTGTGGAACAAACTGTGTCTGTATTTGAACTGTGGACATATAATCAATACATATTAACTAATTGTATAAAGTATACGAGATCTTATTTTAATTGTTAAATTAATTCAAAAATGTTTTTTGAATTAATTTAAACATTTATACAGACATCAAAATTTACGGGTTATTTTTTTAAATATTTACAATTAAACCAAAAAATCATAACCTACAAAATCTGACCATATTAAGTTCAGATAACAAGAGAGTTGAACTACTAAATTCATAGTAAAACGCTGCCAATAAAGTTTAAAGTTGTTCTGTCAAATATATCATACCCAGTTTGCTTTCTAATTGTTGTTAGATATAATATCTGTATAATTCTGAAAAAAAAATCTGCAATTACGCGATACGAGTCTCATAAAAATTTTATAAGATTTTTTTTTTTACTATTTAAATTAAACGATAGTGTACTTCTGTAGGACACACTCATAATACATTTGATAAATCTACAGTGGGAATAACATTGACTATAAAATTATTATAAAAGTTTAATGAATATTAATAGCATTAAAAATATTATGTAAACCATTATCTCAATATATTAAAAATTAAGTCTATAAGTAAACCATCTCCTTGGTCTTCTGGCTCAGATGGCATTTGCTCAGATGGCATTGATACAAATGTAATGGGTTTAAATCCTAGGATTTTAATTAATCTTGTCCATTTTTGTATACTTTGTTTGTCTTTGTTTATCTTCTATTTTCAAATTTGAATGCATTTTTGTCGGTATATTTGTACCGCGCACACAGGCTGTACATTTTAATAAAGTATATCTTTGAGTAGGTAAAATAAGAAATGAAAATAAAGATTTCAACATATTAATACATTTGTCTTCACACTTTTATTAATTATTATTATTCTTATATTATTATTATTCATACATCTGCATATTTAAAGTATTATAATCCTTACGTATTCTGAAGAACTTTATATCTTAATATTGACCTTTGTAGTTTGCAGACTTCAACAAATTTGTTCAAATTGTTGTTACAAAATTTATACCTTATAAATAAATAGCTATTTTATAGAAAAATTAACGGATATGGATGAACGGATAACGGATGGATTTCTAATCATACTATTATGGTATATTTTTTACATATAAAAAAACTAAAAAAGTACATAATATCATATTATCTCAAAGTACCTTATGTACATAATTTTGTTAATCCAATATTTTGACTTATTACATACATTCAAAAACAAAATAAATCTGTCACCAAGAAAATGCATAACTAAAGGCAAATTTTCATTCGACATACCTGCAAAAGGTATAAAAAATCCAAGTTTTATATAAAATTACAAATGTGTCTAAAGAAATCCAAACAATTTATTAATTGTACGATGTTTTGCTCTACTTGAAACTAGAATCAATAAATTATATGACTTTCAAGTAACAAACTTATTAATATTCTATTTCAATTGATATGCACGTCTCGTAACTCTTCTAAACCAAATTTATTTGAAATTTAGATTTATTGCATATTGTCAAAACTGTACTAAAAGTTTTAAACTAATTTGTAAATTTGCTATGAAAAATCGATTTCATAACTTTAATGGAAGTAATTATTTCAGTAATGAGAATTTGCATGAACCATTATTGCTACTTTCTTCATTTCCAACTTAGTCATAAATTCACCAAGTAAAATACATAGTATCTTTGGTAACATCCTCCCATACGTTAAACTTATGACACATCACACTTGACGCCTGGTTTCTTGAGAGTAAGTTCCGTGAATAAGAACCGACAAAAAACTCCATACATACTTTATCACCTATTAACCTTACGTCGTTAATATAAACTCAGATAGCTTTTAAAATTAGTGGTTAGTAAATCTGAATCATGAGTTCTGAAGATTAACAAATAAATGTCAAAATGTGAATAACGATTAGTTACTATTTAAGACTAAAATTATCATTAAATATAAATGTGATTTCACTTCTAAATGACATAACTTCATTTGTGTCATCAATAGCATATGGTACAACTTTTTGTTCTCAAATGTAGTATTTTATGTTGTCTGTAGTTATAATTAAAATTAAGAAACTAATTGTAGAATTCATTTCAACTCAAACCGCGACATCGATAGGTTTATTGTTGCTTAATTCCAGAGCGTTATTCAAAAGAAGGCAGTTATTGCTAGCTCGATGCGGGCTATTATTTGTTGTATGAATCAAACCCAAACAATAACCAATATTGAACTTCGAGTTAGACGAGAAGACCACGTTGTGAAATTAATATCAATCAGATATGTATCAATTTATGTGCCAATGTTATTTATTTAAGTGTGTACGCATAACCAGTTTGAGAAAGCAGATTTCGTTAACGATTATCAAATGAAACAATTTTTCCTTTTTATCAAATCATATTAAATGCATTTGATCTAATATAGATAAAGTAAAAAACAATGGTGAATTGTAAAGGTCCAAGCACCAGTCACAATGCAACTCGAAGACAAATTGGATCACGCAGATTCATTTACATCTCAGTTCAATCAGCGCTGTCATTGAGATTTATTAATTTGCTCTCTACGTGTGCTCTGATTTATTCCGGACTTTTGAACTTCAAATCCAACCTACATAGGGTTCCTTTTATTATTTAGAATTATTTGTTTGGATGAAATTTACGAGTATATTTTCATTAAATATTAATAAATATAATATCAATATATTACGAACTCGAGTAGTTTTTAGGAAATGGAATATTCATGTATTTATTACTATTTTGGACGAAACTGTTTCCATTTTTTAAATAAATAAAGTATGTATGTGAATGTGTTTAAGTCTAATCGCTAATTTTATGCAAATCTCTTCAAAGCATCACTTTTCCTCGAGTTCAATTCTCCCTTAGAGAATGTTAATTTTGTAAAGCTGAGATATTTCTTGAAACTCATTTGATATAAGGTTGGATTAATATTGTTGCTTGGATTAATTAATAAGAAGAGATAACAATTTATTTAATTAATTTAATACTATATTTGAAATTGGTCACAAGGCAAGTAGAAATTCATTAATGAAATTTATGTTAATTATTGTATTGTATTAATTTTATGTATTGAGAATTAATTTAAATGCTTTCGAGGTTATTTTTAGTTATTTCTGGTGATGCTTTTTGTTCAGTAATCATCTGACTGATATTTTAACTTGACTTTTGCGACAGATTTCAATTGTAGTAAATAATAAAGTAGGATATTAATATTAGTATTGTGTGAAAATTGTAACAGCTGTAATGAAAACTGCGACATAATCTACAAAATGTTTTATTCTTTAAAAACATTAAAAATAATCGAAGTAATAACTACTTCTCTGTGTTCTGAGATTAACTAACTTCATTTTAATTAAAATGTATATTATGTTCAGGACATTTTTACAGGATACTTTGTATTTTATTCTTCACTAAAAACTTAATAAAAAATTATTTACTGCATATAAAAATAATAAAAGACGGTAATTTTTGGTATGTGAATAACACAATTTGTAATATTAACATGTAATATTAACGCAAAAAATAAATAGGAAGACATGATAATATTATCATTTGTCAGCTTTATATATTGCAGAGGATCAAAACATACATTGGTGTATTTTTATTTTAGTCATTGTTATCTTGAATGTACTATTATCAAACTTTTATTTCCACTTGTGATATACAATTTTTTGTCTTCATATGAAGATATTTATTTCTGTTATTAGAATAAAATGATATATTTAACATATTATTTCTTATACTGATTATTCATGTTCATTAATTTTTGTCGATATTGAATTATGGTGAAAAACAAAGAGTCTAAAACGAGAATTTATAATGAAGTCACAACATATGGATTAATTTTCGATATAATTATTAAATGGTAATGATATCGACTTCATTCATAAATGTAATTTAACATGTTTTATATTTATTAACATCATTTTGTTTATAAACCTTCTTGACTTCATTTTACTTTCACTGTCAACAGATATATAATTAAAGTAAGTATTTATTCAATAATTATACTATATTTAAACAAGATAAATTATTACATTATATCATAATTTTATCCCCAAAATTATGAAATGAAAAATAAAGAGGCAATTAAAACTAAAATTAAAGTAACTTTGTGTAAAACATTATGTTCAAAGTGTAACAGTGTAGTGTAGTCATTGTTTATAATTTAGTCTCATATAAATTATTCATAATTAGGTGTTCAAGTTAATATAAAGCTAAGGCCAACAAAATCACATTCTTAGGCATTCGTATTAAAACGTAAATATGAAAGTGTGAGAGTATATAGTTGTCGAATGCAATGGTCTGGTCGGGTTGAATAGTGCCGGAAGGATGCGCTGTCCGTTGTCGGCTCTCGCTCCACAGATAGAAAGCCTTTATTTATATACATAGTGCTCTTTATATTGCGGTGTGAATTTTGCTACTTCAATATGTATTCAATCGATATTGGTTGAATGATTTTAATCGATTTGATTTGATCTAAAAGATATAAATGCATCAAAGAAAGTTTTATGTAACGGTAAATATTTATATACAAATTCTAAATTATCTTTTAATCACTTCATTAAATTTGAAAAAACGTAAAATAAAAATGTTATTGTAATGTTTTTACGTAGTAATAAGAAAATTTGTTAGGCTTTAAAATATAAAACAATTATTTTGAAAGAGCTCTTCATATTTTGATGAATTCGTAATTTAATTTTATTAAGATGTTTATTTAGACCCTCAAAATACTTTATAAAAACCACATTTGTCATATAATTATGCAATTTATAAATTAAATAAATTTTACACTTTATACATACTAATCATAATCTTTTATCCTATTAATTTGGTGTTGATACAATATATCAATTATTCCACGTTCTTTTATCATACTTCATCTCAGTAGCGCATACTATTTGTTATATATATAATTTTTCAGATATTTCGTGCATTTGCATTTATACTGTAAACTGGTTGTTTATCTCCCTGCATTAGAAGGTTATATCATAAAATCGACTAACACTAATAATTGTACGAAATAAGAAAATAATAGAACTTTATCTATTTTACAATCATAATAATCAAAGAATACAATACAATCAAAGAATTTAACCGAAATGGTAATTTGTACGATTTCATTCTTTTGGATCAACACAAAAACAATGAACACGTTATAATAGGATTTTGAATATATTGTTTTCACCACACTGTATAAGTTATCTTTAAAACATATCAATGTTTCATTAAACGCTCATAGATTAACTAGGCATTCATTTTATGCAATACTATCAATACATTACAATCAAGTTTCATACAAATAGCTGAGTTGAACAACAATTTAAATACAAACTTTAGCGATGTCAGATAATAAACAGGAAATCGAAAATAGAAAAAGTTGATACAAAAGTATTCATATCTGCCAACTTACAGACAGTATGTCATGCAGTGGCTTAAGTTGCCAAGATTTTAGAAACAATAGTTTCTGAATTATTAAATTCATATTTCTAAAAGACTGAGCTAAGCAGTAAAAGTACCAAATATGTTATTTATATATATACTATTATCGAACTATGGAAAATATATATTAAAATATATGTTATTAATAAGATCGTTAATACCAAGTAATACTCATTCCAAGCGCTTAGTTTGCGTGACCAACCTCACCCTGACACTTGACATTTGATCTCACCTGATCCTACCCTCTATCACCTTTAATTAATATTATGAGGGGGTACTTTCTAAGCATTTAATACTATTATGTTACAGTACTATGGATAACTATTTGTTTTATATTGAGATGTCTTTTATTACCATTAGTTCCGCTTCATTACTTATATTCCGTTCCATTACTTATACTTTTAAAGTATTTAAGTATTTATGTGATTCAGCCGTAACCCGTATCACAATAAGATATGCGATTAGGAGACTTCCTCACACCACGTTCGTAATTTCTCGTCCTCTTCCAGTCATTGTACCAATATTCCAACTTCCCATCCTCAGTCTTACATCCCTTTGTTTCCGGACTAGCTTCTCGCGTGGCACCGGTTTTACCATACTGCTGAAATATTTGTTTTTGTTACGGCCGCCCGCCTGCCTGAGGCTAATCCTCCTTGGGAATGTTTAATTTGTTAAAATTATAATTTTAATAAGAGTTATCATTACTACTACTTTGATAATAATTGTACGGAAATATACATTATAAATTAATATTTATAACAGTAATTAGTAAAATATAAGTGGCAAAGTATTTAAATATCGTGATGAGTAAAGATTTAACTTTGGAAAGGAAACATTAGTACATGACCTACACATGTATATAAGTATTTGACAAAAATAACAATTGCATGCTTATTTTTAGAACACAATATCAAATGTAATTTACACACATGTTTAGGAAATTTAAATATTATATAAAATTATTCCTTAACTCTTAATTATTGTAGTTTTAATTTAAGTTTTAATTTCAGCTCTAACATATCTGGACAGTGTTGTTTTATATCTTACCGCATGCTAAATTTCATATTCTTTATTTCCTTCATATTTTATTTAAACACAGTGCTATCTATGAGCGTTTCTTAGCGTTTTTTATTGATCGGTCAATGACAGCGTGTTAGGTGTTGTCGCTAATTGTCGATAGATGGCAGATTATTGATTTGATTTATATTATCTGTTATAATGTATTTTTATTTAGTATTTATATTTTAAGATTGTCTGATAATTAACAGATCCGGTCTTCCAACCCACTTTACTTATTGGATTTGCTTGCTGTGTACGGCCTTCTTGTCATCTATACACAATAGACCTGTAACTAATCACTTTCTGTACATGTAAAATATTTAGCAGAAATCATTGCTAGGGTTCTTTAGTAACGAAAATAAAACAAAACAAAACAAAACAATAAGTTTTGATGACAACAAGGCCGAGATATTCAATTTCTGTAATACTGAACCATATATAACCATTCTTTATATATTCATAGTCCTTGTCATTGTAAAGAAGTATGTAATGGCTCAGTTCTAAAATAAAATATTTCAGTATATTCGAGTACATTCATTTTCATACAATCACATTTAGAGGAAGCAGATTATAAAACTAATATTTAATTTTAAAATATCAACGAGAATGTCATAAGTTTTAATTGATATATTTTTATTGTATAAAGTTGTGATATTATATTATCTGCTGACGCGATTACAATCGTAATTAAATATAAGTTATAATATTCTTAATTACTTATTTTAATAAATACCAGTATTCATTGCTTATCTTTGACCTTAACCAATACTTACAAAAGTTAATTAATATAACTTGACAAATAATAGAGTTTAATCAAAGTATCAATATATATTTAACTTCCTTTGAAGTAAAATGTCCAAAACTCTTGTCTGTGTGTTTGTCTTTATGTATGTATAATGTAGGAAATCAAAATAATATATATTGTCATATCATGTAAAGTTTATGAATATTCCAAATATTCGATATTCGATATTCGATATTTCTTGCTCGTATTGCAACTGATGTTAGTAATGAGTATATTGTCTTCTCTGAATATAATACCCTAATATAAAAATACTTGTGATGTAATGTTAAATGTACTGTGTAAGTACACCACGAAGTACACGTTGAAGTGAAGTGAATCGTCTGTTGCAAGCATCTTCAAGTTTTGAAGCCAATATGCCGATGTTGTCACATTAGCTAGTGCAAGTGTTCCAACACTACCGATTCATTCGATTACATATTGGCAATACTTTGCATCTGTGTTGAAATTTATCAAACTTACGTATTTTATATATGATTGAGAGCAAACAACGATTTAATATTTGCATAGATCAATAAATCGTTTTTATTAATAAATTTTCTTTCACTAGGAACATCCTAGAAGCAACAGAAGAATAGAATAAGATAACTTTTTACGTGTATATTTTTTTCAATTAATACCTTTAATTTGCTGTAACATGAAAAAGTTCACAAGAAAATCAAAACTACATAATTTGATTTTTGAAGTCAAATTGTGTATGAATTAAACTTATTGCTTTGAGTGTGTTACTTTCTCATATTAGTAATAATTTAATAATTTTTAAATATCAGTATTAGTAATAATTTAATTCAAAACAGTGAATAACCTAACTATAAAATATAATCCCAAAATAATACGGATGTCGTAAGTTATATATAATATACTATAATAACCTCGAAATTAATTCGTATTCAAAGCACGTTTTCTTTCCTATTAGGATAACTAGTCGCAAAAGCTACATAGAGAGCTCCAGATTAACTGGGAACTTTTCAGTTTGCAAATAAAACATGAAAGCGTCCTTTGAGCATACAATTAATTAATACAAGGTAACTGATTATGTATAATATGTCAAGTAAAGTTATAACATTAAAATTTAGAGTTAATACTAGTGAAAGTTAAAGCTACCGATACTAAATACTTTGTCAAATCTTATATTGTCCTATCTCTGTCCTTATCACATGACTTGACATCTTTTTCAGTTTGTTTTATTATTGTCTTACATCTTATTGATGATATCAAAGAATGTATTTGAACTATTGGAGAGTTTTGAAATTCAGTTTTTCGTATATAATACTATTCTTATAAGCTAGATAGATATAAGAATTTTTATTTTTATTTTATTCTGTTCTATTTTTTTTCCATTCATTCTAACGTCCCGCCTATTGATTGTAAATTTACTATTTTATAAAGCGAGACTTGGTAATACATAGAGATACGAGGGAACATGTATTATCTGACCGTGACTTGTAATATTCATAGGTGATGATTTTATTGTATAAGATGTTTAGGAAATGTTAACCCTCATATGTATAAATGCAATCCTTAAAAGTATGTATAAATAAATATTAATAAAAGAAATAAATGGGAACATTAATCTATGTAAGACACATGAATAGATTTGAGTTACTGTTTGTATTCGCTATAACAAAGTGAATAACGAATGTCATAAATAGTAATTGTAATGAGACTTGCTTAAACAGCTTAATATCAAAAATATAAGTTAGAGTATATAAAACGTTATGAATATAAGTTGAACTGCATTCATTTCAACATTCAACGTGTTTTAACAAAGTTTTATAACGTGTTCAATTTATTGGTAGTTACGATTTAGTTTTAGTTTCATAATTATACTTTATATAACCACGATTCTAAGAGCGTAAATTAAAAAAAATTGTTAAAAATGTTTATACACTTTGCAAAATTGTTTCCTCAAAAACACTTATTTTAATAAATTTCAATTTTGAAAGCTCATTTTATATATTAGTGTAATATTTCCTTAAATTGTATTGGAGTAATTTCAAAGATTATAAATACATTAAAAGCTTAAAACCTTACCTCTTTATAACAAGTGCTTGTTAGTTCACAAATGTACTACATAATTTAAACAAAAATAAACAGTTCCTTATTAAAATAATAAAAACAAATTACACCAAACCTTGTTTCATATTTAACATTTTAATTGGGACGGAAACCGCGAAATGTCGCAACCTAAGGGAATAATAATTATATTCACATATTTTTTGGTCTTTTTCAAAAATAATAAAACTTTTATGCTATAATGTATGATGCTTGTTGTTAAATAAATATTTTATTTGATAAACTTATTAAAAATAATAAGCATAGTCCTGTAGAGTTGTGTCCAGGGATGGCTAAAGCTATAGCTTTAAGATATATCTTATGTTTGATATAAGATAATGTCTGTAATTTATTGACAACTTGTTGCAAAGTTGTGACTACGTGGAGTTCATTACAACCTCGCTTCATACGTCTAACATCACTGCACTTTAGAAACATCAGTACATTAGTCTCCACTCAGATTTCCTGAAGTTTCAGTAAAGCGTAACCTTTTTTCTAAATACTCAAAATACAGTTATATAACTAATCTTTTTTGTAGCTTAAAATAAATGTTATATATTATTCTCAGCCCAAGTTGCTAAATAGACTCTAGAGGTGCGTATAGTCTGAAAGTCTATAGCACCTACTTACTTTTCTACAAAATATGTAATATTCTCAGTGATATTCAGAGAAGTTTTCGGATTAAAAAAGCATTCTTGAAGATGACTTGCTATCTTTAAGTTGACAACACTAAAATTCATATAAGTCGGCCACGTGTTTCCGTTACATTGTAATTAAAGTTTTGATTGAACGGTTTTCAGTTTTGAGTTAGTTGGGAATGTACTTTTTTTGAGTTATGTATAAAAGAAAAATAGATAGAATGCTAAGGGTTTTTCCTAACGATCCGGTCGATGAAGACAGTTTTAAAAAAATACATTTGTGGTGGATTACATGGCCAGTCTATAAATATCAAAAATAATGATAACCAAAAACCAACCAAACCATGTTATATAAAGTTATTATACAATATTGTAAATATTAGGAAGTAGCAAAACACACACCATAATATAAAGAGCACTATGGATATAGATAAAGGCTTTGAATCTCTGCAGCGAGAGCCGACAACGGACAGCGCATCCTTCCGGCACTATTCAACCCGGTCAGACCATTGCATTCAACAGCTCCTATATACTCTCCCACTTTCATATTTACGTTTTAATACAAATGCCTAAAATTGTTATTTTCATAGCCTTAGCCTTATGCTTAGCTTTTTCCTTAAATGAAAGTCTGACTTTCATTCTGTTCTTATTAATCTTTAAATTTTTCATCACATTTCAATATCAACAAAAATATGAATAATCAGAATTAGTGAGTAAATCAGAATAGATAATAAAGAAAAATAATATTTAAACAATATTTACTATATCAGGCTTATATCTAAAATAGAAAATTTATTGAAATAACAAAAATACATATTTTAAGTATATACACAAATGGAATTAAAAATAGTTTGACAACAATGAAAAAAACACTAAACATCCACCTATATATGTGTTTTGATTATATGATAATCATGAGGCAGATAAGAATATTATCATATCTTCCTATTTACTTTTATGCGTTAATATTACATGTTAATATTCTATTTGGTGTTGATCATGAACCAACATTACTGTCTTTTATTATATTAAAAGTACTTTTTAAATAAAATAATATACAAAGTTAAAACTCTGAACATAAAATACATTTTAATTAAAATAAAGCTATTATAGTATAAACCTAGAACACAAAGAAAGAGGTGTTACTTGGTTATTTTTGGTGTTTTTAAAGAATAAAGCATTTTGGATATTATGTAGCAGCTTGTTTTACAGCTTTTACAATTTTCACACAATACTAATATTAATGTCTTACTACAATTGAAATCAGACTTTTTTTCTACTTTGATTTTTAACATTTTGCTATAAAATAGCTTTAATTTATATTCTTAAAATATTATTGTATTTGAAACTTTAAAGAGATTTACATAAAACCAGTCAACACACAAATGCTGCTGAACCTGTTCATTATACACTTCGTAACTTTCGTTATTGATACTTTTGGGCTCTCAAAGTTTCTCTTTCAATAATAGAATTCTCTCAGCTGTTAGATAAATTAATAATTGTTAACAAATTCTATGAAAACAAATGTCTTACTTACTTACTATTAGGTTATGACTTATGATGTAATAATAGACGCTAAACAGTACTAAGGTAAATTTTTAAACCAGAAATAAAACAAATTTCTAGATCTTCAAGTCTTTCTAATCTTAACAAACGATTAGCAAGACAGAACTAATTTTCTAAACAGTAGCTTGATGACCTACAAAGGGCGTGATAAAATCATAATTATATTATGTGTTGTTTATCTTCGTCTTTCTTTGTTTGTCCCTCGTATTTTGTTTATAAAATAAGCTTCCATAGTGACAGTGATAGTGACAGGTATCAAAAGTTGTGTATTTTCAAACCTGTTGATATCACTATTTAAAGTTGAGTTCATTGACATTGAATTTATTGTTTTCTAAACCGATTTACAATGTCACAAAGTCACATATTTAAAATTAAGTACATTACGAAAAAATCTTTGCTCTGTTATAAAATAATTTATACTTATTTTTTATTTCTTGACGCACTTTGAACAACTTTGAGAGTATTATTTTCTTGTTTTCTCTCAAAAGAATCCGTATTCATTCTCCAGAGATTTAGAGAAGCGAAAGACTCATTATTTGCATCCAAATGGTCTTTATAAATCCTATACCTGAGTTTTTCGCCTTAACGAGTCTTGTTTAACTCAAAGCCATGCAAACTATTTTCTAAAGATTTTATTTCTATGGATTATTACTGTTGACGTATTTGAATATATAATTTTTAATGATATTTTATTGGTATATTATAATAATTATTGTAAAGAGAGTTATTGAGAGCTATTTAAAATATTTTATTACTGAACATTTATTTATTTATCTTTCTTTATTGCAAGTAAAACTTCAAAGTTATGTATTTATTATCAAGTTCTTGTTTTGATAGTCTTAACTTTAGCAAGGTCAATAACTTTGCTTTATAATTTAAAACAGTTGACAAAAGTAATAATAAACTTGTTGCTGTTACTGATATAATATAATAAGTGTAATCTTTGTTTGTTTTTTCAGTACAGTGGTCATATTAGAATAAATTATAATAACATGTTACATAACAGTAATATTTTTGTAAACATTTTATGATAATTTGACTTAGATATTTGAAACCTTTGTTTTATTCATATTAATTATTATTTAAAACAAAGTTTGCTTTATTTTTATATTGAAAGCATTCCCCTCGAGAGGTCATTAACATATATTTCGTGAGAGTTTGATGATAAAAGTATTAACAAAGTATAAGATATATATATCCAAAGAATAAAATCACATAAATCATTACCTAGTTGAATAATTGAATATATATATATTTTTGTAATTTATAAGTGTTTTATTTAGGTATTTAAACGGGCATTATTTTCTATGCTATTAATATATGTTCTCGATAAATAGGAGCTGATGAAAATAAAATAAAGAACCAATAATTAGTTTTCCATAATGTTTAAATCAACATACATGTGTACTTGTAATGTAGAGACGGTTCTGTTAAGGAATTTGAATCACCAATTGGATTCATTAATTGATCAAAATATTTAAACTTAATAATAAAATTTATAAGTTAAGACTGAATAAAGCGTAATCAAATACTACTATATAACATTTAGTTTGATGATTGTTATTTTGTAAGCTGATTATTGTTGAGTAAGAAGTAGTTAGAGGAGTCGGCTCATCTCACAAGTTTAACAAATCCTTTCTCACAATTTCTTTCAATTCAATTTTCCTAATTGGGATTGACATTAAAATATTTACAAAATTTTGATAGTTATTTACTTACTTACTTACCTTCACGCCATATCCCTTGCGGGGTAGCCTGAGACGACGGAGCGCCAAACGCTACGGTCCCTGCATACCTCTTTCGCCTCGGCCACAGACATCAACCTCTTCATACATGCCCTCCGGGGGGTCTTCATGCTTATTTCTGTCTATTAAAATATATATGGGACAATTCGATAATGGTTTTATAATAATATCTATTACAGTTATCTATCTATAGCTAACAGAAGTTTTTGTCAGCATATTTTTCATGTCTCTTTAGCAAGAAAATTACGCTTTTTTGGTATATAGTGTGCCTCTAAAGTGAAGTAAAAAATATCGCACAAAAAACTAAAACTAAAAACTTTTTTAGAATTATAGAAGAGATACCCACCACACTGTTTCAATATGGCGAGGTGCTGTGTAATATTATCCACGATGTGCTTCTTTGGTTAAATGGTTTAATTATAATCAGACCTGTACAGATATAAGTATTCAATCATTAGTAATAGTGTAACTGAAATAAGAATCACGAGTTTAAAATCTGTTTTTAAATAATTTTAATGTTATATTTAGTGACAGAAGAAAATAATCGAGAACAACAATTAAACTAAGTAAAATGTGTAAAAGACGAGAAATATACTGAATTGTTGATAAACCATTTATAAACTTTATAATTTATGGTCACAAAAAACTTAATTAATTTTGCTTTTTGGGAGACATGCTCAGGCGTCGGGTGGCGTTTATTTAAGAAATGGAAGAGTTAATTTCTCATGAGAGTAGCGGTACGAGGTGAGCCAAGTTTCGCAGATTCTGTTGTCACATTATTGTTCACATTTTCGTATTAACATAACTTCATATCAAAATTGAAGATATAGCTTAGCTATTCTGGGTTGGATAATGAATATTTCTTTTTCGTTAAGCTTCCACACAATAAATTGAAGAAAATCTCTTCCACCTGCTGTAACAAAGTAATTGAATTATTTGGTGTATAATGGTGTTTAAGTGAAATGTGTAATAGGGTCGATCTCTTAATAGATATATCAATATCCATTAACGTTATCACAAACACTGTTTCAATATTATTAAATTAATATACAATAGTTTTTTTTACCAAATTTATTAGCATACTAAAAAAGACAAAGTAAACGAATTTTTAATAACATGTGAATTAGAAAGGGTCCAGAGAAAAAATAACATTAGTGGGTACGAAAAATATTTTTAAAGGTTTTGTTCAGTTCTCTTATGATATAGTAAGGGTGTATTATTTTAGTCGAAAAAAAAATTTTTGGTGTTGTGTCATGATAATATAAAACTAAAAGTTTTTGCCATTTTATGCCATTTAATTCTTGTGTCTGTCTTTTTTATTAACTTTTGTATATAAAAATAAAAAAGAAATACATGATACATTAATATTAAATATTCATATTTAAGTTAACATAGTAATATAACATTCTGCAGTAAAAGAATATTTTTTTAAAGTGAAAATAATTTATAACTCCATACCTTCTCAACTTCGCTTTAAAAATAAACCATTAATTTAATATTTTTATACTTATATATTTTTTGCGTGTTTCTGTCATAATACATTTTTCAATAATTTCAAATTAAATTTTTAAATAGTTTGGGAAATCATGTATTTGAGTTAATATTTTTAGGGAAGGACAAACTTCAGAAAAAACAGTAATTTCCTAACTCCACACTTCCCAAAAATACTTAAGATTCCTTTATATAACAAAATTAAGTTTAGTCCTCATTGCAAAGAATGTTACATCTCTAATCATGTAATAATCTTTTACGAGTTTTACTTGCAGTAATATTACTATTATTATTATTAAGATTCTTTAGCCGAGGGTTTATTATATTTTATATTCTTTATTATATTAAAACTATAAAGATAATTGAATGTGCGTTTGTCGTAAACTAATACCTACAAAACATTTTATTTCTCCGGAGGATAAAAACTCACAACGGACGATGATCCACTTAGCAGAGTAGAATATGTTGCTCTTAGGGACAACTTTTTACATTTGCATGTAAAATAACATTGATGTAATTTAAATATACGTACCCATTTAATAATATATCTACACAAAAGAAGTAAAAAATACGGAATTAAGATAAATCAAAAATAAGTTCTACTGTCTTTGAATATGCATAACCTGTGGTAATTAAAATTTCGCGATATTCTTCAAATAAATCTCGTAAAATATATTCTGTCTCGATTTAACAAATAATACCACAAATCCATATTATATAAATAAAATTTTCAATAAAAAAGAACGAGCTAAACATAATGTCATGTGCTTCAGGATTTTTCGCCAATTCAATGACTCTTTGAACATCACATTCATAGTTAACTAGAGAAGTTACATTACCCCGTATAAAAACAAAGCTTATTCTAATAAGAGGTCTAATAAAAGGTTCTATCCGCTACTATTCTTTAATCGTGATACCCTTCACATTACATCTAACAATTTGAGACTTTTGGTTTTTTAATATAATCCACATAATAATTATTCCACAATTGTAATTATAATTAACAATTATCTATTTGAAATAATAGAAAAAACCTAAGTTAAGGACAATACAAAATGTACAAAACAAATAACGGAATATATAAAAGGCAATGTAAAGAGTCATTAAAAAGTTGTTCAGCAACTTCTGACGTAACTTTGCGTTAATAACGGAGAGAAGGCCTCGTTTGTTGTACGAAAATATTGTACATCTGAGAAGACATAAAACACCGCCTCATCAAAACAACTGCTACAACACTAAAAATAGATAAGCTTTGGTCCAATATTAAGATATTATTAATATTTATAATAGTAATAATATCTTAATTTTGATTTAACTGTGTTCATTTTGTTCACAACACTTAATATAACGAAAAAATAAAGACAAAATATTGTTCTATACATAAATCAATTAACCATATTTGTTTCACTAACAAATGAAGAGATAAAATAATACCTTTTACTTGTTACTAAATGTACGAGTAACAACAGCTCCCTTAATAAAGAGACTTGTCTACATTATCCTTCCAACCTTATCATAATCGGAGTTGTTATATTAAATTTTATATTTATATTCCCAGATGTTACCAAATAATACTATTTTGCGTTAAAATTTACCGTCAATGGCGGTAAATTATTCGTTCGTTTATTAATATTCTATTTTATATTTTGAAGATGCTATTAATATTTAAAATACTTTTTAAAAAATCTCATGTATTAATGGTATTGTAAAACTTGAATTCTTGGATTCATAGAGCTGCTGTGAGTTAATTTCTTAAAGTGAGTTTAGATTTATGTACATATATTCAAAGTAAAGCGTGTCGTTGAAAACATGAGCTTGAAATATATACTGAGTTACACCTAATTTGGCTAAGCGTTTATACTGACGTATTTTTATTGAGATATGTAGTCCTAAAGTTTTATATTTTTATATATTAAAAGTAAAATACGAGGTAACATTTCGGCCTTTCTCATAGGACGAAAACATCACCTATGAATATTACAAGTCACGGTCAGATAATACATGTTCCCTCGTATCTCAATGACCGAGTCTTGTTTGGTAAAAGAGTAAATATACTTTCAGTAGGCGGATCGTTTAACCCTAATATAATAGCGTAATTGAATCCGTCCGATCTCTTAAAGCTCAAGCTTTATTTTTAGTTTTGATATCACTGTGAACGTTTCAAAATCGTACACAATATTAAATTCAATGTTTATTTATATACGCGAACAGATAAGCTATCTTATTTACACAAACTGCAACTATTGACAGTTAATTAGCACTTATATTTATTATACCAAAAACTCTATTAACATTATATCAGAGAAGCAGGATTCTAATTTACAATAAATATTAACAATATACAATTTCAATGTTAGAATTAAATACTAAATAAATATTAGGTGCATTCTTTATTATTAAGTGATTACTTAGATTTTTATCTGTAAATTACTAACAAAGTTTTATAACAAAATCGTTATAAAACTTTCAAAAAAATAATTCAAGTAATTTATTAGTCTTCTGTCACATTTTGACAGAAGACATATTAGAATAACCAGACTTACAATTGGTTTGAGTATTTAAAAGTAGAAGGTTTAAAATATTAGTTTTCTTAAAGTTATGTGAAAGTTTTATAATTTTATAAGATGGAAAATAATTAATAATGTTTTAGGTATAGTATATATGCACGATGAGTCCATGGTCACAGCGGTTATTGGTTATATTAACAGGTGTAATGATCGAGACGACAGCAGACTATTTGTTAGGATTCACTTGAGATGTGTACATTATATCTTCCTGCCCTTATCCCATTTTGGGGTCGGCACAGTATGTTTTTTCCTTCCATACTCTCCTGTAACTCGTCATCTCTTTACACACTCCCTTCTTCTCCATATCGTCTTTAACGCAATCCATCCATCTTTTCTTCGGCCGTCCTCTACCTGTCCATCATTAAACTAACAAACCTAGTACTCTTTTGGTCACGTGCCTTTCATCCCTCCTCATAACATGCCCATACCATGACAGACGACTACCTCTAATTTTTTCTGTCACTGGCGCTACTCCTAAGCTTCCCCTAATATACTCATTTCTTATTCTCTCCCTTCTTGTCACCCACACATCCATCTTAACATTCGCATTTCCGTTACATGCAACCGCAACATGCAAAAAAATTAAGAACCTTGTTATAAGTCTTAACTTTTTAAACCTTAATTAGTATTATCATATATTTTTTTAATCCTCTCAAAATTAAAAAAAAATAATAATAAATTAAATACTTTAGATAAAATTTTTAACTTTTCAAGAAATGAAGCCAATATAAGTTGTATTAACAGATTTGTATTCACTAACAAATAGTAACAACTTTTAAATTACTAAGTAGTTTTTTTTTAGACCTTTAATAAAATAAAAATATCTTTCAGAATCGTATCACAAATTTTATATCTTAAATACATGTACAAGTTATCTACTTGTTCTTTTGGGTTATGTATTTATTTTCAATATGAATATACAATTAATTAACATGTGTAAGGAGAAAATAAAAAGAAGAAAAGGATTATATATCTCACTTTGGAGATTATTGTAATTAATTATGTAATTTATTAAACTAATTTACAAACAAGATATGATTAATAGAAACTATTTAATGCGATGGATTTAACAATATATAACTGTAAATTGCTAAATGTTGATTGAAACTACTCCATTGGGCAGGTTCAAATATCTTACCTTAGCCATATATATAGTCTATACATACACTTAACATTGTAGTCATAACAGAAAATTTATAAACATATAAGTAAAACTATGATAAACGATAATTTTTACAACAATGATACTGTTATAACAATTTAAAATGTATACCTTATTCTAATATGGCCACTGTAAACAAAAAACAAACAAAGATTTCACTTATTATATTATTTCAATAACAGAAAAAGTTTATTTTTACTTTTGTCAACTGTTTTAAATTATATACCAAAGTTGTTGAAACATTGTTAAAGTTGGAACTATTAAAACAGTAACTTGATGATAACTGCATAACTTTGAAATGTTGCTCACAAAAATTTAATGTAAAGAAAGATTCATGATTTGTAGTTATTATGATTTTGTTAAAAAAAATCAATAAAATTTCAAAGCTAAGCTTGTGAAATTATGTTTAAATAAATGCCTATGTCCAGTAATAAAATATTTAAAATATTTGAAATAGCTCTTAACAACCCCTTAACAATTAATTGATGGTAGTCAATAAAATTAACCATGTTCAGCTCAGCTAACATTTACAAATAAATATATCATTGAATGTTTTATATTCAAATATGTTCATAGTAATCTATACAAACAAAATCTTTAGTTAATAGTTTGCATTTCTTTGAGTTAAACAAGACTCGTTAAGGTGAAAGACTCATATACAGGATTTATAAAGACCATTTGGATGCAAATAATGATCATTTCACTTCACTATATCTCTGAAGAATAAATACGGCTTATTTTGAGAGGAAACAAGAAAATAATACTCTAGAACTTGTCTTCAAAGTGCGTCAAGAAATAAACAGTAAGTATAAACTATTTTATAACAGAGCAAATGCAGCATTTTTAATGATTGTAAGAGCGTGTGTTCTTTTAATAAACGGATTTCTAACAATCACAGACATTCACAATTAGATCAAGCAGATTATAAAACAAATACTTAATTCTAATATATCAACGAGAGTTCCACAAGTTTTTAATTGATATAGTCTTATTGTATAAAGTTGTAATATTTTATTATCTGCTGACGCAATCACAATCGTAATTAAACATAAGTTAAAATATTCTTAATTACGTTTTTTATATAAATACCAGTGTTATACCATTATTTATCTTTAATCCTTACTATGACTTTTAAAAGTTAATTAATATAACTTGACAAATAACAGAGTTCAAACAAAGTTACAACATATATTAAAGTTTCTTTGAAGTGAATTGTCCAAAACTCTTGTTTCTGTGTTTGTCTTTATATATGTCTAATGTGGGAAATCAAAATAATATATACTGTAATTTCATGTAAAGTAAATGAATATTTCAAATATTTTATTACAGTTAATAAATCATATATTTGGTACTCGTATTGAAACTGATTTTAATAATGAGTAATCTTCCTGAATATAATACCATAATATAAAAATACTTGTAATGTTAAATGTACTGTTAGTACACCATGATGTAGTGAAGTGAATCGTCTCTTGTAAGCATCTCTAAGTTGTCAAGCCAATATATCAATGTTGGCACAGTAGCAAGTGGTTTGCCAACTTCGCCCCGCATAATTGCAAAAGTGTACTTTAACTTCAACAAAATAGATTTTTAAACAAGAATATTAAAATAAAGTTATCTTAAATGTATTATACATCGTTTTAGAAGTACAAAAAAAGATACATGCAGTTTGAAAAAATATTTTATACTGTTATTGTTATTTATATTAAGTACAGATAATATAATCCGTTCATGACTTATTAACTTATCCATAGAAATAAAGAAAGATAAAATATCAATCAAATTTACCGTTATAAGAATATCAAATATAATTTTAGAATTCTATTCTAATATAATTTTAGACAGGTTCTTCCTTTTATATTAGCAATTATTGTTGTTTTTATAAGTTAGATAAAATAAAATATTTTTTAATAATTAGTATAAATAGTCAAATCCCATGTCTGTGACCGCACCGTGAGATATCAAAATACTTTTAGTGCGTCTTTTGTACATACTGAACTCTGTGCAAGGAAACTAAAAAACCATCAGAGGTGACTATGATACTGACTCATTGACACCGACATCTCGTCATCTCGTGAATCGTGAATAAGATTGCTGCCAAGTCTTTGAAACACCGGATTTAAATATAAGTTTAAAATGTAAAACCAATTAAACGCGGTTCTAATAACAGGACATAATTATGCGACGATGACAGAGTTTAAAATTCAGGGCAAGTAGATGTTGGAAACAGTATATAAATTTGATTTTATTGACAATACTATAAGTATTGCCAACGACGATACTTTGATGAACTCCTATTTAAATTTTAATTGGTCTGAATAAATTTACAACGTAATACCCTTTCACATTTTTACACTTTCTCTTTTTTTCATTAGTAACTCAAAGCGGCTTAATAAGCATAAATGAGCTTTATTTTTTGATAGGATATCATTTTATTTTTCAATGAATTGAGAGTATATTTCTAACATAATGCAAATAAAATACTAAGGAAGGAAAGATATTTATATCTCTTGTGTACATTTTATTAAATAAAATGATTACATATTCCGTCTATTTATACATATAATAGTGACTAAATCGGAATGCTGAATGTTTTAAGTAACTAATTTCTATGTGTTAAGTGCTTGAGTCTACGGATATAAACGCTTATTTTAAATCCGTAAATTTACCAAGGTATCAGCTTTTTAAATTTTTACTAATGAATGAAAATCAGCTTAAAATATAATATATTAATGTATCATATCACATTTAGCTACAGTATATCAGAAGCAGTATCTCATATCGACTAAATGTCAGTAATATAACAGTAGTTGCAGCCATCACCCCGTGTTGTCGTGAATTTCTTGTCTCGTTACAATTATGAACGCAACATGTTGTTTTGACGGTCAACTGAACGTACTTTATTATGAAAATATTTTTACGACGTTTAACTACAATTGTATATTTCAGTTTTATTATAACGCTGTGTAACGATTTCTATATATTGTCACTTTTATATCAAGGTATTTGATCATTCCCCGATTATTATATTATATAATCGGGGAATGTTCTGCTATTAAAAGTAATCACTGCCAGGAAACTTCAAGTATTATTGTTTAACTGATTTGTAATACGTTTTAAGTGGAAATAGAATATGAATATATGTATAAGGACTGCTGATAGTTTGTCATGTCTTAGGCAATAATTCATACAAGCGATTGGTAGCTTTGATAATGAGCTTATGAAAGCTACCAATTGCTTGGAAGTTCTAGTATATAAGTTATAACAAAGGTTATAAAGAACCAGACATAATGAGATTATCAGGATAATACAAGTTACATTTTTGTACATTTTAGGTCGAAGTTCTTATTTCAAGTGGGCATACAATTCAGTTACAAACTTCAGAACTTAGTAACACAGTTCCAATAGAAAGAATAGAGTAGTTACAATATATTTTATCATAATTATTTGGACTTATTTGTAACAGAGGAAAAAAAAATACGAAGAAATATTTAAGTTTGTTAAGAAATTGCGTTATATGTATAATTTGTTTTACGAAGTTTAGGATATATTGCTAAATCAAAACTGCTTCATTTGCTAAACTCTAAAACGGTGTAAAATATTATTTTGAAGCTGAAATACATATGTATGTGTAACATCTTAGAGGGACTTAAGACTAAAATGTTTATTCTAGAAAAGTTTCATGTATTTTTTTTAAGTTTATATTTCACGCTTATCCCAGTTGATATGATAATAATCCTAAAGTTTAAACGGAATTGAATTATAAATATCATAAATTTTTTTAGTAATATAAAAAATATTTTTTTACAATCCTTTTAAAAAAAGTAATTAATCTTTCTTAACTCTCTACAAAATGGATGGAGTGAGACTACTCCGGAGATAGGAGCTGTGCCGGAAATGAATTATATACTAATTCCTTATATACTAACTGCTCATAAGTATATTTGTGGATTGGTTTAATTTGACATACATTCTAGTATGTGTAAGCAAATTTTATGTAAGTCGCATGTAAAAAATACAATATATATACATACATATATATATATATATATATATATATATATATATATATATATATATATATATATATATATATAAATAACTTATCTTCTTAAGTGTCTCTTATAAATGATACTAAAGCATACAGTGACTTAAATTGCCAAGAATTTAGCACGGGAGTGACATGTCATAAGTTTCATGAAACTTGATAAATTTTGAGCTATTTGAAGTCACTTTTCAGAAGTTTGAGGAAAGCAGCTTGGGGAAGTTATTCTTAATAAATTACACTTCTGCTGTAATCAACATGGCTAGTCAATAAAACTCAAAGAAAAGTTTTTTCGAAACATTATTATTAAAAATTCTATACAATTGAATACATTGAGAAGTAACAAAACGCACACCGTGATATACAAAGTACTTTGAATCTGTGGATCGAGCTTTTATTACACTAGTAATAGATTTTATTAAACGTGTCTTATGTTCTACCAGTGGCGGAGTAATTGATACCATACTTATCGAAATAAGGCTTTCTGTAGAAACACTCTCCAACTTAAAATAAGGCTACGAGGGTTCTAAACGCACCCTGGTCTGAGAATAACCACACCACAAACTCAGTCGTGTTTTTTTTTATATAAAAAAAAATATCGCAGTTATTTATAATGTTATAAATACAATAAATCCTTAATTAATAGTTTAACTGACGTCGTTAAGGAATAATCCCTGTTTCTCCGAGCATCTTCTAGAATGTCAAGTTGGGTTTAATAAAATAAATAAGTATTGATTGCATTAAATTATATATTAAAATATTTAAATTATTGATTCAAATACTTCTGCATTATTTCCATGTAATTAATTCATTGAGTTCCACATTGACTACACAAACCAATTACCTATATAGAATTCCAAATTTACGAGAGTAAGATCAATATTATAGTAGATATATAATTAGGTTCATATTTTATTAGCTATGGCGCCCTGTAACCTATCGCCAAATTTATAGCATCAATACTTTTTGATTCCTAATAACATGTATGAGTTTAAGCGAGTTTTTTTTAACTAATAACATTTTAAAAAAGAAACAGAAAGCTGTATTAATAAAATTGATAACAAATAAGGACGAAAATAAATTGTTAAAGAATATTTTTAGGCAAATAATTTAAAGCTTTACTACTGATACTAATAAATGGGATGACGTCGATGTGCACTATTTGTTAGTATTACAGTTGAGTTGGTTATTGATGTTGGATATAATATATTGAAGTGAACGATGTTTTTAAGTCTCTGATAAATTGTACTGATAACGAGAAAATACTGTAATTTCAGTATATTTGAAATTTCCAACAACGAGGAATGAATGTTAGTGATTTGAATACAGACCTCAAATTATTTCTTCTATCAGACTACTTCATTTATTCTCAGATATTAATATTAATTGTGGAGTTTTAAATGTAAATATAGAAAAGAAAAAATAAACAAAAACAAACACAAGAGAAACAAAACGTGATATATTGATTTACAAATTGTGACGAAGGAGACAAAAACGTAAACATTAAGATGAATAAGAACGGCGCTGTGTTTGTATTTTATTATACAATTAGGTTAACAGATGTAAAATAAAATATACACTACTATTAATATGATTATTAACACACAATAATTAATAATAAAAGACGGAATAAAACCTAAATTAAGTTTGGTGGCAGCGAAGGATGCAAAAAAAAACCCAATTTACTTAATAAAATATATTAAAATAAAAATTACAATTAATTAAAACTAAGGTAAGGTGCTCGTAAGTCACCGATTGACACAAGAGTGAATATATTTTATCCTCGATTCCCATTGATGGTGAGAATGCAAGCAAATGGTGTCGTCTTCAGGATACTCGAAGCGTGGTGTCAGCATTTAACGGTGTGAAACCAAGTTGGTGCTTACTATAAGAATTGCCCTTGGCTATGCTTGCGTAACATCTATACAAATATTTTTTTATACCGACCGATGTTGTTTCTCTCCGGTCCCTTCAAATTCACCTGTTATTAAAAATTTGTTTACTTCGTCTTTTTTATAAAGCTACCGCGTTTGGTTAGAAAAAACTCTATACTTTATCTTTTACTATTTATTTATTCGTTAATATTTTATAAATGTTGTAAGTAAAGGTATATTTTTAATAATAAATGGTAACAAAAAAAAATTGTAATAACATATCTGTGTTAACATCCAAAATTCAAGATATGCAGGTTTATACTTTAAAGGACTTAGTATTCAGAATTTTAGCTATAGTTTCTCCAATCTATAGATTTTGAATCTGGATTCACGATTCTAACTATACTCTATTCAGAAATGAGATAAATAATATTCCTCTGAATGGAAATTAGCAGTGACCCTAGTGGTCAGTCGTTATATGGGTAAAGACAATAAATTTTCCCCTCGTATTTTCGCCTTACATTACACCTACTGAATAAATATAAATACATTGCAAGGAAAAAAGTCATTATACCACAAAGTGGCTTGAGATTTCAGTTAAATATGTTAGTTTATTATTTTATTAAATTCGATATCTACAAAATAAAAATAGCTATAAGTAATTATGATCATCAAATCATATAATACCAATATCATTTCATATTTTTATTTCGATAATGACAAAATGTGTGTCAGTGCTCTCTACGAGATTATCTCACTATCTTTAAAAAAACATTTTTTTGACGAGAGAATCAAGAGAAGGTACATGTGATAGTTGAAAATACCATGAATATTTTTTTACTATCGATAACATAAAAGAGTCTTATATACTTGATTTAACCACTTTTATTCAGAACATTATTTCTACTATTCTGGTACAGTAAAATATACAAATAGAAACACACACAATATTCATTAAAAGTAATCTCTTTAATTATGTTTTTAATCAGTGTTTTTAAAACCTCCGTAATTTATGACTTAAGAGCGATCACTTCCAAACAACAAGACCAGACTAGTATAGAGTTAAAGTATATTAAATACATGAAAGTATGTTTCGCATGGTCTTAAAGTGTATTATATATACGCATATTTAAGATAAATAGTATGTCTATAAACAATACCTCTGCGAAGATACATCACTCAAATTTAAGTTTAATTTAGTTGATCTGGTCATAAAATATATTACTCCTATATATTATATATGTATGTATATATACATATACTTACATTATATACATATACCAACATATACTTTTATAATCCAACATTGCATTCCAGAGATGCATTTTGCGGTTCTATTAAGCCCATAATAGATTTATATACATTTGTATAAAACTTAGTAAACTAAACTCCCTTATTGGCAACACAATGACATGTTATTTTAAATTAGATTAAAAGTTTTGATGCAATTTAAGATTATATTTTTGAATGATTCTGTTGCTTTAATTTTTCACAACCTGATCTAAGGAAAGTAGATTTAAAATATTTGATTTTTCTATTATGTGTTCTTTTTTTTAAATGCCTAAAATAACGTGGAAAGTAGATTGAATAAAGTGTCTATAAGTTTGTTTAATATTTGAACTATTCTTAAAACAACACGTTACATACATTATATGGTATATACATTATATATATCCATTACAAGAGAACATAACTACTGTTATAAATAAAATATTATTGATAATTTTGCTTTATTTAAATGTTTTAAATTACGTGACATACGAGTAGAATATTGTGTTTCTCAAAACGGTTATAAAAAAACATTAACTTTATTGCCTTTGGTTAATATACAATAAATTATAAGAATCTCTGTTAAATAAATTAAATGTATAGAGTATAAAATAAATGTATTATTTTAAAATTATTGAAGGAAAATAATCAATTAATATTTAACTTTCATTTGCTTAACTTATAAAACAGTTTGATATATTATAAATTATTATTTACCTTCACGCCATATCCCTTGCGGGGTAGCCAGAGACGACGGAGCGCCAAACGCTACGATCTCTGCATACCTCTTTCGCCTCGGCCACAGTCATCAACCTCTTCATACATGCCCTCCGGGGGGTCCTCATGCTTTTTACGTGACCTCCAGTATCGTAGCTACTGTGTTTTCGAAGGTCACTCGAGGCCTCCCCCTGTCTCTCTTACCGCTCACTTTTCCCATATAAATCTTTTTTACCATACTTTCATCACTCATTCGTTCAACGTGCCCAAACCACCTGAGCACGTTCTTCTTCATTCTCACCGTGACATCTTCCCTAGTACCTGCCATTCTGTGGATCTCTTCATTGCGGATTCGATCAGCTAGACTGACTCCGCATATTCTGCGAAGAGATCGCATCTCCACAGCATTCATCTTTCTTACATTCTTCTTCTGTGTTACCCAAGTTTGGCCGCCGTATAACAGCGTCGGTAGCTAAACTGCATTGTGTACAGCCAAACGTGCAGCTATACTGACGTTTTGCCGTCCCAACAATGCAGTCAAAGCACCATTGACTCTGTTACCGGCAGCAATACGCCTTTCCACATCCATTTCGTATCTTCCGTCTCTGCTAAACATACTTCCCAAATATACCACTTCATTCACTTGTTCTATTATCTTAGCATTCACGTTGATCTTACATTCTGTTCTTTCTTCATTTCTTTAAAATATCAGTACCTTCGTCTTATCTGCATTCAGGTTTAGACCATTATTTTCACACCCATCTTTCAGAGTTGTGACCAATGCCTGCAGATCGCATTCTGATGATGCAATGAGCACTGCATCATCTGCATATAGCAAGCAATTGACTTTAAGGTCACCTACTTTCACTCCCATGTCACTGTCTTTCACGCCTTGGAGACAACTATCCAAATACAAATTGAACAACCAAGCTGACATAGCGCAAGCTTGCTTAACACCCGATTGGATGTCAAACCAGGGTGACATGCCAGCTCCTACTCGCACACAGGCTGAGTGATCTCTGTAAAGAGATTTTACAGCCTGTAGCAAGGGTCCATTCACATTGTATCGGGGCAGTATCTCCCATAACTTCTTTCTCACAACCCTGTCAAACGCCTTTTCCAAATCCACAAAAGCATATATATTATATATATGATAATAAAATAGTAAATTATCTCTTTTAATTTCTGTTACACAATCGTATATTGTATTTACATTTTAAATGAAATCATTTTTTAAGCTAAACATATTACAGCATCCTTTAGATTCACTTAAATCATTGTTATCATGAACAGGACACATTATCAATTATTGACTAAATATATAAATATATTATTATTATCACTTTTTTTTACTAGATAATAACATATATTTTACATATATCAAAATAAAATACACAAAAAACACTCAGACTCATAATAACTTTGTATTCAATTGTCGCTGATGATAAAATTGTACCATGTGATTGACCTTGGGCTCAGCTGTCAAATTTATTGAACAATAAACTAACCAATCTCCATGGTACTTCTACAATACATTTTTATGTTGTATCAACTTCTTGTTTTCCTGAACAACAGCATAAACTGATCCTGGAGGATTAACAAAAACCACAAATGAATTGTATATTTTTTCCGGTTTAAATCTCAACAAATTCGAAACTGTGATAAAAATGTTACGGACAGCGCTTTTATTACTTTGGGGCTTCAATTTATTTAAACATAAAATTTTACAAGCTTCATTCACTGTGCTGTTGTTATCGGAGATACGTTTATTTTTTAATCTATCAACACAAACACAAACATTTCCCTTATACTAAAGTACTGGAGACACTAAAAATAGTAATTCTATTTTTATAGACTCAAATATAATATTTTATCAGATTACACCTTAATTGCAGATCTTTAAAGATACGAATAATAAAAACGAAATTAACAAAATACTATAATTCAATGTAATGTGTGTTACATTAACTATGTATGTTACATTAGTAAGGATTATTTGTTTATAGCATAATCGGAAATCCATGTACAGATATTGATAAGATAGAAAAGTTATTTACTCAAACGAAATAAACAAACTACAAATTTAACTACAAAATAATGTTTCTTCACTACCAATTCCATTTTAATAACAACATAATTAACAAAGGAGTAATTTATATTCAGCTATATATTCAACAACAAGCAGTTTTTATACATTATATCAGCTGAAGCTTTCAGCTTCATAATCTTTTGGAAAACAAAAAAAAATATGTGAATAATAATAACTCTTTATGTTTTGGGGTTTCCGTCCTAATTAAAAAGTTAAATATGAAACGAGATTCGGTGTAATTTGTTTTTATTTTTTTTGGTGTTGAATGTTAATATCACAACATGTATATTATCTACATTAATATACACAGAATACCTTGGAAAGTATACTTTAACCATTGTATATAGCTATAGGAAAACTGCTATATTTTTTAAAATATTTTAGTACATTTTGTTAATATAAGCGATTTACCACTCACTGACTTATCACTAAATCTTCGAAACTATCTGTCCCCTTAACTTAAAATTTTACATAGTTACTTCTTTTGTGACTTGACTGACGTCCACAAATAACGGATTTTACGGAATTCCTATAACAACGGATTTCACCTTTTTGCATTTCGCCAAGTTTTAAATATGTAGGAGATATGTACTTAACGCGGGGGTAAGAGTTACTATAGCAATCGTTACCATAGCAACGGTTACGGTGACAACAGATAATATGACAAAGGTTACCATAGCAACCTAAGTTCACATTCCAATTAACAGTGTGTCCAGCGAAGAGGGATGAAATAAGCTAGTATTTGAATACACAGAAAGTGATAACGTCAAATTAAAATATAAAAAGCAATGAAAGTATAAAATTACGTAGCTTATCAGATCTCTAGCACGGATGTTATTAAAAATGTAATGAGGGCTCGGAGCAATATTTATAATAATTCAACAACTATTTATATTTATTAAATTGTTTAGTTATATAAACAATGATATTATTACATTGCCCACGTTACAAAATATTGTATCATGAAAGTTCAATATATAAGTAATAAAAGTTATAATATAATACGCGATGAAATCTTGGTAACTTAAGCCACTACATGTCTTAGGGTCATTTACAAGAGATACTTGGAAAGACAAATTATTTATATAACAAAGCAAGAATAAAATGAACCAGTTTAAAGAAACATTATTTTCTTACCGCAATGTTCTCTGAGTATACGCAAAAAATTTATAATGCTTTAAATTACAATCGAATAATATTTTTTAAAACTTCAGAGGATATATAGGGGACTTAACCGATATACTCTATAGAAGAGGGGGTGAGATGTATTACTCCAGATAAAAAGGCATGTTCGATAAATTTTTCTATTCATTTCCTGCAGACTACTTGTGAATTGTATTTCGGCATTATTGGGTAGACCTCGAAGAATTCGGTCTGCCCATTCATTTGTCCCCTACTTTCGAATTTTGGAAAAATTTCTTCACAGGAGGTCTTCTTATGACCGCCTGAGTCCGAAATGACCATTGGTCAAAATGTTTATATATATATATATATATATATATATATATATGCGTGCGTGCGTCCAGATTCGACTTTTGTCAGCACGATAGCGGCCTCAGTTTCACTGGGATCGCTTTCAAACTTTGCATAAAAATCAAACATCCAAAAATGAAGGTCAAGTTCGTTAACCAGAGAAATCCGGCCACAGGGGGCGCTAGGGCCTCACTTTTTCTGATTTCAGTTTATCGACCATAACTTTTTCCTTATGGAAAATAGATCAATCGTGTTCATATTATATGACGTATTTGATGGATACCTATAATTAATGTACATAAACCGAAAAAAATTCATAACTTTTTTCTGGTAAACATTCTTACATCAAAAGTATTTTTAATGGAAAGGTTATTTTTTACTCTAAATTTAGGTTTCAAAATTTCTTCCGTAAAAGGTACCGTTTCCGAAAAAAAAATTAAAACTACTTTTAGCTTGTAAATTTTAGGTAGGTAAAACCACGGCAACTTTTTTCTGGTAAACATTCCCTTCTCGCAAATATTTTTAATAGAAAGGGTTTTTTTACTCTTAATTTAAGTACCAAAAGTATTTCCAAAAAAGATACCTTTTCCGAGAAAAAAAATTAAAACCGCTTTTTGCTTGAAAATTTTTGATGTAAACATTGGCATCACGTGTTATTCTTAAGTAGTGAGTTATATTTTAAATGAGTTACACACGAGGTTTACCCACGCGTGTCCCCCTGCGGGCACGGATTTTTTTTATCTTTTTTCCTTTTCGTCCGGTACCGGAACTAAAGTGATAGAGACACTTCGCAGCTCATATATCAGTTACAAGTGTAACGGCCTGTTGACTCCGACTGAGGCTCCAGTGACCCGTATTACCCGATTTACCTGTAATAATTTACAAAAATATTTTAACCGGATCTCTTTTCTTGCTTAGTTTTCTAATAGAATATCGCGATAATTCATTGTTGTGTTATGTTGTGTTTAGAGAGTAGTTTTATTATTAACCTTCCTATACCCGCGCGTTTGTCTGAGAGACCGACAGAATTATTTTTCGATTTTAAATAAAGAACGAATAATGCTAGTTTAATGAACTTTCTAGTACTTGCCTAATTTGATACGACCTTGAAATTGACGTGACGTGTGACCTTAAGTGGGGGTCACATTTGGGTGAACTGAGCGTCATTCTGTGCCAGAGACCGGCGCGGGTAAACGTGTTATTATTTTTGGTGACTAATATTTTTTATTTTTCATGATTTTCGTAGATTTATTTTATAGTTTGCCTATTTTTTGTAAAGAAGTTTACTCGTATACATTTTTACCATAGTTTTACCTTAATTTTATTATGATATTTCAGAGTATTTATGCTATATATGAAATTAAAATTATTTTTTTGTTTTAGAGCTTCGTTTATGGGCGTGATAATGAATGAGGAGCAGATAAGACTAATGTTGGATAAAGCTGGACAGGATACAGATTACGAGGATGAAAATGACAGCGAGGTGGAAGATCACGTTGAAGTAAGAGAAGAAAATACGGATACCGAACAAGAAGGTGACTCCGAGAGTGAGTTAGAGGATGAACGAGGTACCTACCTTGGGAAAGATTCTCAAACAAAGTGGAATAAAACTGCTCCGTCGGTGATGGGTAGAAGACGTGTACGGAATATAGTGACTGAACAACCAGGCGTAAAAGGTGAAGCTAAATTCTTGAAAGAAGCAGGTGATATTTGGAAATTGTTTTTCAGTTATACTGTAATACATCAAATTGTTCAATATACCAATGATCAGTTGCTATTGTTACGCCCTAAGTATACGAGAGAAAGAGACTGTACTCCTACTGATGATATTGAAATTCAGGCCTATCTAGGTCTTTTACTTTTTGCTGGAGTCAAAAGGAATGGAAGACTGAATGCCAAAGATTTTTTCAAGACTGATGGATCTCCACCGGAAATATTCCGTTTAGTTATGAGTACGAATCGGTTTTATTTACTGATGCGCGCTCTTAGATTTGACGATAAGAGAACACGACCAGAAAGAGTTGCTATTGATAAACTAGCTCCTATTAGAAATATTTTTGACAAAATAGTTTCTTCTTTCAAAAAATACTATAGTGCTTCTCAGTATGTCAGTATCGATGAGAAGTTAGAGGCGTTAAAAGGTCGTTGTGGCTTTCGTCAGTACATTCCATCAAAACTCAATAGATATGGGATAAAAATATATGCACTGACTGATGCTAAAGTGTTTTATACTCTAAACTTAGAAGTCTATGTAGGTAAGCAGTTTGAGGGTCCTCATTTCGTCGACAATTCTTCTATAGCTTTAGTTTTACGTCTCTGTGAAGTAATTCGTAACACAGGTCGTAATGTTACCTGCGATAATTTTTTTACTAGCCTGCCTTTACTGGACACTTTAGAAAAAGATTATAATTTGAGTATGCTTGGAACAATCCGAAAAAATAAAAGAGAATTGCCAAAAGAATTCACCGACGTAAGAGGTCGACAAGAACGTTCCAGCTTATTTGGTTATAGAGGCAACTGTGCATTGGTTTCGTACGTCCCAAAAAAGAATAAAAACGTTTTACTCTTGTCTAGTATGCATGATGATGAAAAAATCAACGAAGTGACTGGTGAGCCTGAATTTATCATGGATTATAACAAAACAAAGGGAGGCGTTGATACCGTTGACAAAATGTGTGAAACCTATAATGTCGCTAGAGGTACTAATAGGTGGCCTATGGTGGTTTTTTATAGCTTGATGAATGTTGCAGGAATTAATACATATATTATAGTTTAACAAAATAATCCTAACTACTAAAAAAATTTAAAGAAGAATTTTTCTGGAAAAGCTGTCGTATGAACTCATTGACGCGCAGTTGTGGAGACGGGCGGGAACTACTTCTTTACCGAGAATGATACGACAAAGGTGTGCTGAAGTCTGCAAACTAGACGGGCCAGAATCATCAGGTACCGCTAACAACTTAGGCCAAGGTCGTTGTAGCTTTTGTAGTTCGAAAAAAAACCGTAAAACGCGTTACAACTGCCTTACTTGCAAAAAATATTTTTGTTTAGAACACGCGGTTATGGTTTTCTCTTATTGCTATAGTAATGAATCTCAAGAGGATTAGATTTTATTTTATTATTCGTAGTTCTGTTATCTAGAAGATTTACGAAGATCTTTATGTTATGTTGAAGAAGAATTTTAATTTTGGTTCATTTTATCTTAGTTTGTAAGAATAACTAATGTTTTTCAATGGCTGTTTCTGAAGACTGTGCAACAATAATAAATGCAAATAATTGTAAAAAAAATGGTTTAATTTATTAAACATATCCCTAACTTTAAATACAATATACGAGTAAATTTCCAATATGTTTTCCCAAAAAAATCTAAGTTACGGATTTTAAGATTTCAGTCCGTTACACCGTGCGCGGGTACAGGTGTTACACTATTTAGCGCGGGTACAGGAAGGTTAAGTATTTAAGTTATTATAAAGCTAAGACCAACATAATCATAATTTAAGGAATTCGTATTAAAACGTAAACATAAAAGTGTACAGTATATAGGAGCTGTCGAATGCAATGATCTGGTTGGGTTGAATAGTGCTGAAGGATGCGTTGCCGTGCCGGCTTTCGCTCCACAGATTCAAAACCTATATTTATATATCCATAGTGCTCTTTACATTACGGTGTGCGTTTTGCTACTTTTTAATTTATTGAATATATAGTATAGGTTTTTTTATAATGTTGTGACAAAATTGTCCTTGAGTTTTATGGATTAGTCACGTTGGTTACACCAGAAATGTATCTTATTAAGAATTAACTAATTCAAAACTAAGCTTATGTAAAGTTTATGCATTATTATTCATCTAAAAATATTGTCACATCTTCTGCAACATTTTTTAAATTGTAACGTACTCATTTGAGAGCACTGAGATATGAATAGCTCAAGTTACAAGGTTGGACACGAATAGATAAATCAGTCATAACATATCCTGTTGTTATGTAAACTTCTTGCAAAAGGTTTAAATTTGCCCAGTTCTCGCTCTAAACAGTTAACTTTGAGACATTACAAGACCGTTCTCGGAACTTATATAATAACTTATAGTTACTGGGTTAGTTAATACCAAGAGAAGAAATGATAGAGTCAGTTAATTTTTTTGGAAATCTAAAATCTTTTATAAAGTACATTTAGATCTGACTAAACAGCTTTCATAATGTACTTAAATAATATTTGTTTTATATCCTTAAAATAGAGTTAATAACATAATTTATAGTAGGGGTTATATTCTATCGAAACTTCAGGTAATCTGAAGTTGAAACTAATTTACTGATAGTTCTAAAGTGCAGTGAAGTTATACGTAAGGAGCGAGGTTGTAATGAACACCACGTGGTCACAACTTTGCTTCATCAAGGTATAAATAAATGACAGACACACAAAAGACAGGCATAAGATTTAGCTTTAGCTATAACTAGACAATCCCAATGGGCAACTATGATTATAATCTATACACATAAATAAAATTAAAGTGTCTGTTTGTAATTCAAAATTTGTTTATTTATGTTGTTAGTGATTTTCATTAAATACACATGAAAGTATCATATTAAAAAAAAACTTCTTTTAATTTTCTCTATCTATTTTTTACGGCTAATCTCAACAAGCAACTGGGAAGATTTTAGTAGGCATTTTATTGACGGATATTTGACATTATTAAGAGTAATTAATGTATTCAAAAGAGCACGGGTGTTCCGCCAATACGAGTACACACTGCACTGTTGAAGTATCAGATGTTCTTGCATGTTCGTCCGTATTCTGTAAGTTTTCATTATTGCATATTAAAGCATCGATAATAAACACAAAGCATGTAATAATTTTCTAGCTATAAAAAAACGTCCCAATATATATATTTTTGAATAACTTATTTGATACACTTTAGTCTAACAATACACGAACATAAAATCCACCAACAAAACCTATAAATTGTAAAAGTAACTCAAAGAAGGGACTTTAATTATCGTGTCTAAAGTGTACGACATATGTAAATCTCGTGAATATATTTTATTTTCCGAGAAGTTTTCGCCTTTTTATTGCGAAGGGATGTCGAATATCAAGATAGGAAGGAATAAGGTTATTTACTTTTACAAGATTATATACTTAGATTGTGTTGACTCCTAGAGTCGATATCACACGTAATGCTAAACGTAGCGGATGAGTTTCTTCCGTGGAATTGTATTATTGTCAGTTGGCTCTGCAATGTATCAATTTCATGTATTTAATTTGAAACTTTACTAAGATGTAATTAACTTTTTTATACAAATATTTTTTACACCTAAATCGATCAACTCAATATGTTTATACCAATTTTCTATCTTGTTTCTTTTATCAGCTGAACGGCTTCCCTCTCTTTCATCCGGACGCTTTTAAATAAACACTAAGGCTTTAAAGACATAGAAGTTTAAATGAGTTTCACCCATACATATAGACAACCTAGTTCTTACATGCTCGGTATAATATAACAGCCCGCCCATTCTGCCCGCAGGTATAATATAACAGTAATTAGGTGGTCTTTTTTCTTTTTTTTTTTTTTTTTTTATGTAAGAGGAGGGCAAACGAGCTGGCGGGTCACAGATGGACGTGATCACCGCCGCCCATGAACTCTTGCAACATCCGAGGACTTACAGGAGTGTTGCCGGCCTTGTAGGTGGGAATAAACGCGTTTTTTGAAGGTACCCATGTCGTACCGATCTGGAAATACCGCCGAAGGTAGTTCGTTCCACAAGCGAGTGGAACGTGGAAAAAATGTCCTTGAGAACCGCACAATTAAAACTATTTATTTCTATTTTATTTCTTATTTTGGAAACAATTAAAACTATTGAAATGACATTAGATTGATGAATCAAGGACTTGCCCATAATAATTGAATCGTTTCAGTATTATCAAAGAAATGAATCAAATTTTTATATGAAATCCATTTTTATTTATCTATTTTTATAAACTTTTTGCTTTGCTGAAATAAAAATAATACTTTATCCAGATATGCAATTTAAGAATATATAAGGACCGGTAGTTTTTCTACATATTTCACTAAATTATTAATGTGTATAATTATTGTCTTTTAATACACCGCCACTGGTGGAACATAATAGATGTTTAAAAATATGTTAATAGTATAATGAAGACATGAAACATTTATGTTTGTTGTGGATGTATCATGAAGCGAAGTAAAATATAATATTTAATAATATTAAATAACTTATTATATAACTTTTTCTTTACATCCAATGCCAATATTCCACAAGTATTCGATAAATGTGATAATTACCTGAGTGATTTAATAACTGTCTGACCAAAATATACATACATTTGATATTCCCGAGATTGTTGCTAGGTAAAAAATTCAAAGTTTGATATAAAAACAACAAATAGGTAACTAGTATTTGTACACTATCGTGTTGCAACGTTGAAGTAGTTATGATGGTTTATAACCTTGTTAAAGTTCTGTCAGTTTTGATACAAAATCTTATTTTGGCGCAGTCTATGAATTGTTTGATAGGACCGCACTTAGTCGTTTGATACACAGACATTTTGTTTAATAGCACGTACTACTAATCTCAATGGACTCTACGGTAAAGTATAAAGCATAAAAAAGATAATAAAATTTTGCCAAAGGAAGCCTAATGTATTATAATAATAAAGAATGAACAAAAATATGAAGTCATAAAATTACATTTCATTGTTATATAAGAATTTATGAATTCCTAGAACAAATCATCTTAGTTCATGTTTCTAAAGTTAATAATTGATGCAATATTATAACAAAAAATAGTCTATTGAAACAAAACCGTTAAAAGATTAATGTCCCTTTTAAATTAGAAGTACTATGTATTGTACATATTGTACATGTATACATGTGTATGTATGTATTGTCCAAGTCCACCTCGCTAACTTTATGACGTCACGTTTCACGACTGCTCCCAGATTATGAATTTCATTAATCAGAGAAATATGCTACCTCAAATAACTATATTAGAAAAGGTTAATTTTTCATTTTATTAAACATATAAGTAATACCACGGAATATAAGTAATGAAACGGAATGAAAAAGTAGCTCAAACTTTTAGAAAAATAACTTTAATTAGACACAAAATATTTTTTCTAAAATCATGTCATGTTAAGCCACTACATGCCCTACTGTCATTTATAAGGAGACACTTAGAATTATATATATCTCGAAGCTTATATTATATCACTGGAAGGAGTAACGGCTCTGTTAACATCTCGTCAGTCATCCTCGTTTGGTATTACAGCCGCTCCAATGACCCGTACATTTATCTCTAATAATTTGCAAAAATATTTCTAACTGCATATTCTTCGATAGTTATATTATAGTTATATTTTTCTGAGTGAATATCGACATAATTTTTATTTTAATAATGTTTTCTTTAAAGGGTATTAGGATAAGAATGTCAAGTGATGTTCACAAGTTCCTGAAAAATATACAATGTGCATGAAATGAAGCATGAGAGATCTTGGCAAAGCAACGAGGAAGATATTCAGACCGAAAACTTATATGGATTTTGATTAAATATGAGATAAGAAAGATGAGTTGGCCAATATGAATACTTTTGTATCAACTTTTTCCATTCCTAACTTCCTGTTTATTATCTAGAATTGCTAAAGTTCGTATTATAATTGTTATTCAACTATTATTTGTATGAAACTTGATTGTAATGTGTCGATAGTATTGCATATAATGAATGCCTATTTAATTACTGAGTGTTTAATGAAACGTTGGTTTGTTTTAAAAATAACTGATGCAGTGTGGTGAAAACAAAACATACAAAATCCTGTTAAAACGCATTCATTGTTTTCGTGTTATGCTAAGAGAAAGAAACTGCACAAATTACCATTTCGGTAAAATTTTTTGATTGTATTGAATTCTTTGAGTAATATGATTGTAAAATAGATAAAATGCTATTATTTTCTTATTTCGTACAATTATTATTGTTAGTCGATTGTCGGTTTGTGCCATATTCCTCTTCCGCATTGACATATCTCATTCCAGTGTAAAACATTTTCTTAAAACTTGATTTATATAAATTTGACTCTAGCGCGGTATTAACGAGGCTGATTGTCGTAATAGTATAGAATTTAACTATTTGAAAGGAAATTCTCTTTTACAGAACAAACATTTCTATAAACGCCGTATTTCTATAAAAAAACCGTAGATGCTGAATACAGTCAGCATCTACGAAAGTTGGCTCCAGTATACAGTATATAAAGGACATTTATCGTTTAAGTTCATTCTTTAGCATTTATTTTCGATGGTTTCTGTATTATGAAATGATTTAAAAACATAAAAGGTTTCTTTTTTCATAATCTTTAAAAGTTTGAGAAATCGTTTATATGGCCTTCTAATGGACGGAGACGAATAACCAGTTAACTCTATAAATCCAAATGGCTACTAGAATAAAAAACGACCGAGGTAGACATGGATGAAGTATGTGAATAATTAATTATATAACATTATGAGATAAAGTATGATAAAAGAGCATGGAATAATTGACATATTGTGTCAAACCTAAATAATTAGGATAAAAGGTTATGATTAGTATTTATAAAGTTTAAACTTATTTTAAAATTTAAAAAAAATGATAAATATTCTTATACGACAGAAATGATTTTTAAAGTAACCTGAATTTCTAATACATCATATTTAAAGAGCTCCTTCAAAAAAATAGTTTTTAATGCCCAAAAATCTTATTGGTAAAGGTACATTAAAATATTCCAATCACACTTTTTTTTTCGTTTTATAAGTTTAATCAACTGATTGAAAGAGTATTAAGGATTTATATAGAGACATTTTCCGTAACATTCTTTGATGCAATTATAACTTTTGAATCAATGTTTTATTAAGTTACTTCTAAATGGAATTTCTCATTGGTACTAGAAATTGAATACAAGATGAATTGACTACATTTTCTATTAAAAACATCTGGAACCAGTTGCCTTAAGAATGTCTACGTCACGTTAACAGATAGTGTTTTCAACTGATTGTATGCATCCTTCGATACGCAAATTGTATTAGAAGACTCAACGGTGATAATGAAAGATAAGGAAATAAAAAAATTCTATTTAAAAGCATTGTTATATATTTGTAGTACTTATGGTCAATATTTTTATTTTAAAAAACATCAAATGGAGAGTCTTTGTCTTGGCTTTCTGGTGTGATATTATGTAATAGCCAAAACCATACTTTAATCCAACGAAACGTATTATGAAAAGGAAATGTTGAATCTTCAATATGTACTCGTATATAAAAATAATGATTGTTTTTTATTGACTTACAATTCTCTGACGCACTCAGAGTACGACTGATGTAGACAATGTACATCAAATAGACTTTACTTGTATCGTAACTGAATAAAATAAAAGCAAAACGGAAGTCAAGTTTTATCCTCACAAGAAATAAATGCCCTATCCCGTTTTTTTACATTTATATTTCCCACTTTATTTTTAAGAAAAGATAATAATAAAATGGAATATTGAAAAAAAAGCTTTTCAGCTATAAATGATATCGCTTGACATTTAATACATTAAATTAGTGGTAAAATTATTTTAGAACTATTGACAATACTTGAAAAGATAATTTAACTTATTGAAATCTAAGAATACACTAGTAGTAATTTCTTAATAACGTGTAGAAACATAACAGAAAAACAGACTTTAGGAAATTAATTTTGATAAATTATACTTTTCATATTTTTTTATTAGATTGAAGTGCGTTACTAAAGTAATGAACAAGGTTCTGTTTTTTGTGTGATACATAAATAATTTGAGGATAAAAATGAGATATGTTCGTGATAAATATTATATAGAAAGTGAAAGTTTGTTGAAGTGATCTTTGTGCCCATGTAGTGTTTTATAGTATGTAGATATTAACACCCTTGTACACTTAGCGAGTGATTTACCTTTCTTTTATTTAATGATATAAAACACAATATCACATTGTTAATAATAAATTCTTAAGTTGGAAAAATATAAATAAGATACGACGTCCATTCGATTTGTACTTAGCCTGTTTTTTATAACTATATGTTAGCTCTTATCTATGGTATCACAAGTCCCTTGTTACTATTCCATTCAATTTCGAGAAATATATTTAAGAAATCATTTATTAAAATCACAAAACTGTTTCGAATGTATAACTATTGTTAAAAACTTATTGAAACGTTATTTAAAAAAAAAGGCCACGCAGATATAAACTTAAGACACATACAACGCTTTATTTAACACAATTTGCCCTAATAATGAATACGTCTATCTATCTTCAATTATGTGGCACAAAACTATTTATATACAGCTCTTTTAACAACTTTGAAACGAATTACGACCGCACGTCCGACTTGTTCAAAAATCGACCGAGAAATGTGAGCTCCGTACTGCGCCTTGTCTTTTTTATAAACTTCAGCTCGGTCCAGGTTGAGAAGAGAGGGTAGTTTGTAAGACGGCCGTTCCTGATAGAAGGTTGTCCTCGACCGACTCGTCATCATCATCCAGTCTGTCTCGCCCATCCTGATTATCGCCTTGTAAGCTCTCTAAAACATAAAGGAATAAATTTAAGATGTGAATTCAATTGTTTTTTTTTTTTTTTTTTCCAATTTAAATGAAGAAATATCATCGCTCTCGGCGCAAGCGTGCACTCAAGCGTCCTTAAGCGACGATTTGTAACAAAAAGGAATAAACCATTAATTTCAACAGATAAAATGTAATTTTTAGTGGATGCATACGATTGGTAAGATTCCGCACTCTGACCAATCGAAACATCGTGATATGAAATAAAACTACATGTAGGATAGCATCCGTCAATGTAGTGAGTAATATTTGCCTATTAGATAACGAATGTACAACATTGAGAAATGTCGTAGGTTCGTATGGCAGGCATGATTTGGCATAGGCCCCACGTTTGCTTACCCATGCACTACCATGTCAGTGTATACTGACCAGTATCAAAGAATGCCGCACATGTGTCTGGCGTCCACTCACCGCGCCACTGAACCATGTGTTCAGAGGCGGCTTGTGTTTTCTTGCCGTAAGAGCCAGCTAGTAGTTCTAGCTCATGGCGGTTATGTGGCAGTACGCTTAGCACCTTGTAAGGGCCGCGCATGCCAGAGTCTAGTTTTCCAGTACTCTGCATGGGCTTTATCACAAAGACAAAGTCTCCTACTGCAAAGGTACGCGGCTGCCGGCGATTCTTGTTGACGTAGGCGTCTTGGTTACGTTGGTTAGCGCCAAGCAGTTCAGATGCCCGCTGTCTATCGAGGATGAGCTGAGCTTCTCGATTGGATGGTTTTGAGGTCTCCAGTGCTACATCCCGTATGAGTGACTTGATGACCGGAGTGGCGGCATCCACACCGACAAGTAGCTGTAGCGGCGAAGTCTGTGTGGTTGTTTGTCTGGTGATGTTAAGGGTCAGTTGCACTTTCCATAACACATCGGACCACTCTGCACCTTTTGTTTCCACATCGACGCGAAGCATGTTTAAAATAGTACGACAATACCTTTCAACTTGTCCGTTTTCGCGGTGCATACCCGGCGTGATGTAATGTATAGAAGAGCCCAACTCACCTATGAAGTTCTGGAAAGCTGAACTTTCAAACATCCGGCCACGGTCGCAAACAATAGTGTTAGGAGTACCAAACAGAGATACTGCGTTTGCAAATACCCGTTTAAGCTCAGTACTGTCTTGTCGGTAAATCGGGTATAATAAACAGTACTTATAAAAGCCATCAATAATAATTAAAATATATTTGAAGCCATTTGATTGAGGCAACGGTCCCAGGACATCGGTATGTATTACGGCAAATGGTATATCAGGTTTAGTCCATGACTCAATAGGAAGCAAAGGAGCTCTTGGAACTTTTTTATGGGCCAAACATACAAGACAATGGGTAATGTACTTTCTAATAAATCGACGTAAGTTAGGGAACCAAAAATGTCGTAATATTAGGTCAGTCGTACGGTCAACACCAATATGATTATGGTCATCATGAAAAATTCTTAGCAGACTAAGCCTATGTACTTTCGGTATAAAACATAATAAACGTGGCTCTTGTCCGGTTAGTAAGTATTTATAAAATAATAAATTATTCTTAATGACGTACCTAGAAGCATCTAGTTGTCCATCTTTTACTCTAGCCATCAAGTCTTGCGTTTCCGCATCAGCTGTCTGAGCGACTTTTGCCCAGTTGTTTGCATTTCGGATATGGGATACTTCTGCAGGAGGATGTCGGCTCAAGAAATCGGCGTGTTGCATTAAACAGCCTTTCCTATATTCTAACGTGAATCTGAAATCTTGCAGATAAACCCACCAGCGCGCCACCCTGGGTAAAAGATCTTTCTTCCGTTCTGTAAGTTTCAGAGAGTTGCAATCAGTCACTATTTTAAAGTCGATGCCTATTAAATAGTGGCGGAAATGCTGAAGTGCTCGTACGATTGCGAGAGTCTCAAGCTTATAGCTATGATAACGGGATTCTGCGCCTTGGGTAGATCTGCTGAAATAAGCCACAACTCTCTTTTTCTTGCCTTCATGCTCCTGCAACAGTATTGCTCCCAATCCGATAGCACTGGCGTCTGTGTGGAGCTCTGTTGGTAATTTTGGGTCAAAAATCGCTAAGACTGGCTCATTAGTTAGACAATTAATGATGTAGTCGCGGGCTGTGTCCTGTTCACGGCCCCACAAGAAAGGTTCACCTTTCCTCAACAATTTAGCAATACTAGCAGTTTTTGTAGAATATGACGCAATATAACGCCGAAAATAACCTGCTAGACCAAGGAATTGGCGAACCTGCCTTACGTTGGTTGGTTTTGGTGCTCGAATTAGAGCTTTAATTTTACTAGGACTCGGTCTTACCTGGCCCTGTCGAATTAATCGACCCAAATACTCTACCTCCGTGTCTAGAAAGGTGCACTTTTTGAGGTTAATTGAAAACCCGTAACTTTTGAGGATTGCTAAAACCTCCCGTAAGTACTGTAAACCCTCATCAATTGTGTTGGACAATATAAGCACGTCATCGATATAAGTTAGGACCCTTCCAGAATCTATCAGGGGTTTTAAGGGGTAAGCGTTTTAGTTATAATCCTCTGGTAGACTATTGGTGCATTAGCCAAACCGTAGGGCATTTTTAGATATTCAAAATGACCCTCCGGTGTGATAAACGCAGTTTTACTAATGGAATCATCGTCTGCACGCATAGGAACCTGATGGAAACCGGTTGCCATATCTAAACTCACGAAGTACTTGGAGTTACCGAGTTTGTCAATATGGTCGTCAATGAGCGGCAATGGGAACTTCTCTTTAACGGTGATGGTATTAAGCGCACGATAGTCTACGCACATCCTGTCACTCCCGTCTTTCTTTTTGACCAGAATGACAGGACTAGCGTATTGGGATTGTGACTCTCGAATTATTTCCTTGCTGAGCAAATCATCGACAATATCACGTACTCTACGCTTCTCATCGACAGATAACTTATAAGGCCTATGACTTATTGGCGTGAGGGACGTTAACTTAATCTCCATATTACCCGTATTAACCGCAGATATCGCAGTACCCGAAATAAATATGTCTGAAAACTCCTGGATAAGGTTTTCAAGACGTTTCCTATCATCACCTACTAAAGGAGTCCTAAGATTCTCGAATTCGATGGTATTTACATGACAAACAAACAATGGATTGTGTTCATCCGACCTGATAAGTCGCTGTTCGCTGTCAGTTCGAATATATTTTAACCCTTTGCGATTAAGTACATCAGTACCAACCAAAATTGACGCATTAATACACTCGGGACAAACAACGTGCAAATCTACCTCTAATTTTAATTCTGGAAATTCAATAATAGTTGTTACATATGATGTGGATTCGACATCCTGACTTCCTATTCCTCGCAATAATCGATAAGAAGGCAATCGGTTTAAATTAAAATATTTAAGCACTGATTGTGAAACAAGAGAAATATCGGACCCACTATCAATTAAAACGTCTACCTTCACACCCTGAATTTTAGCTGAGATTAGGTTTTTTCGTTGGGAGCTACTTCTCTGCAAAAATTTACTTCGGTGCTATTATTATAACTCGGTCCGGTAGTAAGCGAACGTTTTTTAAAACATGCGTCAGCCAAATGACCGTTACGTCGGCAAAAGGTACAAAATATCGCTGACCGCCTATCAGTAGAAGTCTGAGATATTTTTGGCTTCTCATTGATATGGGCGGGGTCGACAAGGTTTAGTTTACGCTTTTTAGGACATTGCCACTTCTTGTGACCACAAATACCGCATTTACTTACTACGTTCGTATTATTAAAGCGTCTATGCGACGATGAATGGCCAAACTGACGAACGGAACCATTCAAATTACGTAACTCAGTCTTAGGTTTAACGTAAGCAGTGAAATGCTCAACTAAATTAGAAGGCGTTAATTTGGCATTAATTGCTGCCGCCCTTACTTGGGGATCGGTTATGCCACGCAAAACTATCAAGGTTTTTAATTCGTCAGATAGACCCCTAACAATATTTAACCGTAAAAGCGATCTACGAGCATACTCGGCATAAGTTGGGTACTTATTGGAGTCAGTACACATGACGTCGAACAAAATAGAAGGCAAATCTATATAACGAGGGCATAGTGACTTAAATTCGATTTTAAAGTTAGTCCATGATCTATCCTCGGTCACCCAATCACTTAACCAAGAATGCGCTTCGCCCCGTAAGCAACTACCTACGTGACTAAGACATTCACGATCATCCCAATTATTTAAAATACGGGCGCGATCTACCTCCGCGCACCAAACATCAAAATCATGAATATTTGGATCAAACGGTGAAACATAAAAGCTGTGAGTATTTACACGCAATAATTCGGACAATGCCCCTACCAAACTGCCCGGCGCGTTTTGCTCTTTGCCTAAACTAATATTCGAAACGTTTTGAGACGTATCGGTCGCTGTTTTCTCAAACGTCCCGGAACCCTGATCGTTGCTGGCGACGGACGTTGACGGACGTTAACCATCGGACGGGATGGATTGGCACTATCCGACGGTTTGGACGTTTGAATTCGACCTTCAATAGTATCTAACCGTGAGAGTATTCGGTCCAAAACACTTTCGTGCTCACGAGAGCGGTCCTGGCGGTGACGAGAAACGTGTCTACTCCTAGAACTATCACGATAACGACCCGTATTAATCGAACGTTCTCGATGTCGACGCGGCAACGGAGGTGTTTTACGACCACTCGATACGCTATGTCTATCGCGAGACCTAGACCTAGTATATTCTCGAATATTATTACGATCCCTAACTCGAGACGATCGATGAGACATTATCAGTTTAATTATTTAAAAATGTGGGTAGAAAATAAAAATATTTGTAGCTGAATTTTAAGAAGTAAAACCAAAAAACTAAACCGAATGAAATCAATAATCACGTATTTATACACCGAGACAAATAAAACCAATAATCACGTATTTATACACCGAGACAAATGAAACCAATAATCACGTATTTATTCGAATCCCACTTCTGATGTTAAAAACTTATTGAAACGTTATTTAAAAAAAAGAACACGCAGATATAAACTTAAGACACATACAACGCTTTATTTAACACAATTTGCCCTAATAATGAATACGTCTATCTATCTTCAATTATGTGGCACAAAACTATTTATATACAGCTCTTTTAACAACTTTGAAACGAATTACGACCGCACGTCCGACTTGTTCAAAAATCGACCGAGAAATGTGAGCTCCGTACTGCGCCTTGTCTTTTTGGCTTTTGGTTGAGAAGAGAGGGTAGTTTGTAAGACTATAATATAATTTACGTGACCCAATTATAATGCCTATTATTTGACATTAAGCTTTCAAAATGTGATATAAAAATATATTTTACTTTGATAAATATAAAATCTTGTAAAAGCGGTGTCGGCAATGCTGTGTAATTATATTATTCCGGAGCTTCACCTCTATAACGAAACATAATTGAATTGGGTTTACTTCCTTATCTTACTCTAAGTATGAACTGCTATATTCTGATATAGAACACATTTTGCAAAGTTTGTTCTTTGAGTCTTAAAGAATTTAATATATCGATACTGAATATATTCATTTTTATCATCCTATCAGAAAACTTTATTACAAGTCCATAGTAAGCAAATATTGGTAATTTTCATCCGAAGTTTTTCAAAGCTACATAGAGATATCTGCAATTTGACAAATTCTGGACGTCTCACAATCAAAAGCTTCTATTACATATACATCATTCAAATACAACATTCACTATGCTTACACAATGACTTTATCGAAAAAAGATACGACAGAGTAAATTTTGTATATTCAAATAAAAATATTTTATATTATTAGTAATATTAGAATCTTATGATTTAAAGATGAGTGCTAAAATATATTAATATTTATATTATTTTAGGTCGGAACGTTATTGGATAAAGATGTAAGATGTAAGAGACTTCCGGAATTTACGATCGACCGCCAATATTCTGTGTAAGCTTTATGAAAAGGAAACATTTATTAAATTATCCAAGACCGAAAAGCTAACAATTCATCCCAGACGAAACAATGTTCTATATTTTGTTCGTAAACTAAAGAAAAATGAGATCATACATTAAGTACAAATTAATATTTTCTTCTTAGAAAAGAAAACAAAGGGCTCATTTGAAATATTTAGATTATTACTGTTTGGAATTCTCTGTTTGGAAATCTTGACAACTAATATTTTTATTAAGAATCAATGATAGAATGAAAGTACTTGCTAAGACGTTAAATGCTAACGGTTTAAAAAAAGGGTTCTAAGATTGTGTGTCATGTCGGTATTACATGTTTTTATTTATTATTACAACTTGATTTCAAGTAAAAATTTCTTAGTTATGGATATTGAATAGAATACTAGGTTGAGATAACGACGTCTCCGTAAAAAACAACAAGGCCTGGAGGTCTGTGGATGATGTTTCAGTTGGGGTCATTTCCTCGGAATAAAGTGCAAAAGTCCACATTTAGAGTGGAGCGGGGTACCGCTGTCATCGCTTTCAGCTTTCTAAATCTCCTGTCTCCCTAAATATGAAATAAAATTTTTGGTGGTAACATATTTTTGGATCTAAAAGAGTTCAGCTACTTTTGATATTCTGATGTTTTCATATTTCATTATTTTATGATCTTAATCTGATTTCTATTTGTATTTTCGAATATTTTACATATTTAGACTTAAATAAAAAAAAATACAATAAAATTTTTTAGTTAGGGTCATACACAAAATTCAATCTCATTGTAAGAAACTGTTTTTTTTTTTTTTGTGAAACAATATATTTTGATATGAAAATTATTTGTTATATCGTACTTTAGCACCTGGTCTTGGATTTAAATTCGATACGTATATTTATTATATATTCTAAGCTGTTAAAAATAAAAAAGAAATAATAGCTTGTAAGATATTCACAAGATCTATATTAAGGTTTTAACTGAGAAAACAATAATACGTCAACATATAAAATTGTTGTGACAAACATATACTCTACTACAAATTCGTACATAGTTCAAGTAAATAACTTACACATGTACTTAGTTAGTCATAATCTATCATTCCATTGATAAAGACAAATCGCTCCAAGTGTCAACTCAAAGACACACGCGGTGTGTGATATCTCAGTGTGTAATAAAACACACACACATCGCCCTTCTTATTAAACTTAAATGTTTACGTTTTTCTTCTCTACGTCGCAATTTGTAAGTCAAATAGTATTTTGTCTTTGTTATTTCGTTCGTTTATTTTCATAAAACACCACAATTTATATTAATGTCTAAAAAGAAACGAAATAATCTGATGGAATGGATAATTTTACGTTTGTGTTAAAGTAACAAAAATTCTTGTTTGCATTTTTCGAAAAATTTCTGTTATTTCTCGTTTATTACATAGATGTATAGTAAATAACTTTTATTTTATTCTATTTGTGACTGTCATTTGCTCGTTCGTTGTTAAATAACAAGTCTTAGTGAAGCCTAAGGGATTAATCTTACTTACGATTTCCAAAAACTTATATGCACAATTCATCACACTTTGGTAACTTTTTTATTTTTTTATAGACAACATGTTAAGTATTTTGAAAATAGCTATGTTATGTTACTAAAATAAAATGCAAAATTGACATCGTTGGTAACAATACATAACAGCTGGCCTGAAATTTATTCGTATCATTTTCAAAATGTAAGAATTCATAAAATGTCGGCTCTCGGCTTCTCTGGTTATAAAAATGAATAAATTTATTTATCAAAACAGTATGATTAATGATCAAGAACTCTTTCTATAAATACAAATGAAGGAAGTAAGGACGTTGGGTCACTGCCATAGTGAAGTATGATTTAGGGAGGCAGACAGGAGACAGAGAGAGAGAGAGATAGTTAGTATTATTTGAACTACAATACTAACATTTGGTCGTTTCACGATGATGTTATCTATTAGTAAGGAGTTTATTCTATTACAAAAGCGCAACAATTTCATAATCCTTCGAGTAAGCTAAGCGGTGATAAGTGTATAGGTATTAATAAGTGTTTGCACTACCTTTCATGAATATATGGTAATATAGAACAAAGTGATTTTGTGAACAAATATATTAAGTTGTTTAATAAAAAGTAAAACATTGAGTTGTACGAACTGAATATTTTATATTAGGATTGTCAGGAATTCCATTTCGTCCAACGAATGTCGGACGTGACGACGCTGGCGGCAGATTGTATAATTGTTATTTTAAACGTGTTGAGTTCTCACAGTATTACAAATATTGTTTTAGAAATAAATGTATGTCCTATTTTAACGATACTTTTAGATTTTAACCAGTTGTTACACGTACATCTGTATTGTAGCATCAGAATAATATCTTACAGCGTTTAAAGTTTATAAAACTAAGCACTTTTAGTGCAATTAATCTTGAACTTCTTAATAAAAGTTACACATCTAACGCAAAGTCTTAAATGGCTTTAAACGACTTGCATACATTTTAAATAAATTTTGCATACATTTTAAACAGCTTTAAACAAATTTGTAGATATTCTTCAATTACCATTGCCATTGCCATTGCCATCAAGCAAAAGTAAATTTTTAGTTTTAGTAGGAAAGATAAAAATGTAGTTATAAAATACGAAAATAATATTTTTGTATAACCTGTTACATTGAATGTAGTAAATCTAATATTTAAAATCGCAATTATGAAATGATATATTCTTTTGTTTCCAGATAAGCTAGGTTAAGATATTATTACAACATTACAAGTGAATCTTATAAATATTTTGTACATGAAGAGTTTGTTATTCATTACAAACAAAAGTATAAAAATAAGAAAGTTTAATACAATTCATAAATTGTGTTAAATGCAATAAACAGTAGTTCAGATTCACCTTTATAAAGTCCTCGTCAAGTAACACGTGGTAACAATGTGTTTAGTTCTGATAAAAAATCATACCCTTTGTGTTCTTGACCTCATTGACTTGTTACATTCAAATGTTATATAAACCTTTATCCGTATTTTTTCTTTTCGTCTGTTACAAGTAAGTCTAAAAGTTTTGATGGTATTTATGTTAACTACTCTCCTTTTCTATTGGAACAGTGTTATTAAGTTCTGAAGTTTTTAATTGAAATGTGTACCCACTTGAAATAAGTACTTTCTCCTAAAATGTACAATGTATATCTAACTTGTATAATCCTGATAATCTCACTATATCAGCTTCTTTATAACAAAGAACATACATTTTAGAACTTGCAAGAGATAGGTAATGTTCATAATCTCATTATCAAAGATACCAATCGCTTGAATGAATTATGACATGACAGACTATCAGCAGTCTATATACATGTATTCATATTTTATTTCCACTTCTAACGTATTATTATTCAGCTAAATAATAAAACTTGAAGTTTCTTGGCAGGGATTACTTACACTCAGGGTATATTTTCCCGATTATAAAGTCGTAAGGGTAATAAAAATAAATTAACCTACAAATGCCGTATAATGTCATTTACGTACCAAGTGTCAGTTTAAATAAAATCAAAGAGGTAAATCGAATATTTCCATAAGCACAAATTAGAGATATAATATTTCTAGATAAAATAAATATCGCGATGTCTCCCTGAAACTTGATATAAAAATGAAAATAAATCTATATCGTTACACTGCGTTATTGTAAAACTGAAATATATAATTGGAGTTAAACGTAACATATTGTGTTCATGATTGTAACGAGACAGAACATTCATGACAATACGACATGATAGCTGGAGCTAATGTAAATAAATTAAATACTTTATTATGATTAAATCTTACTATGATATAATATATATTACAAGTCATAAAAAATTATGACTCTATGTAATTATAAATTATAGCCTTATAATTTATCGATATAAATTTAGTCAAAGTAATTTTTTAAAAAGTTTTACTAATACGTATAATAAAAATTATCATTTTAGAAACTAAGAAATTAATATATCAATTTGAAAACTTGTAATGTGTCAAATGTTAATTCTTTTTATCAGTAAATTTAATCCTTTTTATCAGAAATTATTTAATCATAGCATAAAAATATAAAAGTGACTACTGACATATTACAATTTGATTTATAACATTTTTTTAACTGCTCATTTGGTATTTTGTTTTAACACTGTCTACAAATACCTTCTTTTACTTTATAATTGAAGAAAATTGGATCTAAAGTAAAAAAAATAAATAAAGAAAGCTTCTTCTTCAGAGTATTTCTTCAGTATTTTTTTAGTAAAAGTAAAGCATCATTCTGATTTTCTTTGAATTTGAAAAAAGCAGACATTTCAAAAACTCGTTTTTGATCAGTAAAGGTATTATTCCTCTGGAGCAAATTTAATAACAGCTTTTACTAAGTTGTATAATCTTTGAAATTATTTTTCATTTTAATTTATAACTTACAGTTTCAGATTTAAGATGTTACTTATATTTATATGACAATACTACAAATGAGAGACTGCAATTCTTTTGCCTTTTAACACGTAAGTGCTAAACTGATTACAATAGATTTTGTCAATGTAATAGATTTCACCATGAAAGTCTGAGCTATCTATCTTATATCAATAAAAAAAAAGTTCCATTAGTCAACTTTTAAAGGTATTTTACGACATACAATAAATAGTAATTGAAATGAAGAAATTAGTTTAATTTTTAAGCAAAGAAAGTCTTGCGCGTTACCTATATTACTAAACCATCTTCACGAGTCTCTGGGGAGGAACAGTCAGTATTAATCTTAGTTATAATTTCAATTAAGATTTCATGGAAATCTTTTGATTCTATGTAACAAGAACGGATACAATTACAAACGAGAATATTAAGTCTGTAAAATTAGTCAGTGATAGGCTATCTTGGTAGGGACAAGTACTATAATGAAAGAATGGCCATGTCACCAAATATAAATAATTTAAAATGATAGGAAAGGAAATTCTATAAAAATGATGATGGGCAGTTGTAAACTTTTATATATCGCTTAATAAAATCATTACAATAATACATTACAGGAATATACAATATACAATCCATCAAAAAAAAAGAATAAGTATACTCAAACTTTTCAAGCATAATATTCTGTTGTATACAATGGATAAAGTAATAATAGTTTGCTCACTCAAAGGCTCTTGTTTCAGTTTTCGATACCCAAAAACTAATTTTCCTGTATCGCCTGAAGCTAGTTGCCTCAGTTGGAAAGAAAACACGGCTAGGATATTAGTTTAGTTTTAAAGTTAGGATATTGTAGGTAGTGAAGTATTATAAAATTGAAAAAATTGTAAGTATGTGATGAAAGTTTAATAATACCTTAATATGAGGATTTTAAAAAGTAGTTCAAGTATTAATAGTATCTTTAAAATAATCAAAAATATATATATTTTTTATTTTAAGGACTTCTTGCGTACTATTTGTTCAATTAGTATGAAATCTTTCTATTACTCTGTAAGCGTGTATCCTTTCTTCTATTCAACAAACGTCTATCTCTTCATACACCACAATATTTACATAAACATCGTACACAAAGTGTTGGAGACTGAGAGTGACCAACTACGTATTATATTTTGCAGAAGCAACATTCTATTTGTATAATGAAAAATACTTTTCCAGTAAAGTGCTGCAAATATGAGGTAAATCCATAGTGATTTAGAAACATGTTCCTGATAATCAAGTACTCGATAGACCAATAAATTAAACTACATTTGGAGACGATTTTTTCTATGAATTATTTGACTAAAATAAATTTTCTTCTTATCTTTTTTTCAAACACAATGTGTCTGTTTCGTTACAATTCCCAGTGATGTGAATGAGATGCGACATAGCTTTGTTAATCAATTAACTAAATTGATAACATATCACTCATGGAACATTACCTAATATGTTATAATCTTAATTTATTTTGTTAAAATTATATTAATATATATTCACGCATACACATGCACATGTAAACACATTAACACACCACTCCTCAATTACTAAAATATTGTATTGTAGTACATTAAAAATTTAGTAAAAAAAAACTGGTAGCTGGTAAATATTTTAAAGATAATCGATATCGGATTTAATGGTTTTCATCTTCGTGTGATGACAGACCACTAATACACTAGTATCATTATTATCTAGCTAATATATTAGGAGATCAGTTTCTAAATATGATATTTGAATCAGATAATTAATAAATACTTAGTTGTATTTTTGCACTCGTTATAGTAGTATATTATATATATTACTATATATTATTATATATTACTGTTATATTATATAAACTATACATTAATATTATTGTAAAGAGTTTATACCCTTATAGCATACACTAAAGTATCCCCATATTATTTATATTTAATATTAATCACTTAATTAAAGTTTCAGATTCTTGTTAAAATTATACGGCAATACTAATTAAAGTTAAAAAATTTTAGACTTATAACAAGCTTTTAAGTTTCTTTTCCAGTAAACTCTATGTTCATTCATTAAAAGAAAATATGAATAACCAATACATATACTTATGACACGCTTGTGATGAAGCAACGAGAGGTTTATTTATATTCACAAAGGTGTACAAAGGGGTCATTACAGATGGTCAATGAGTTTTTCTCTTCATTAAGCTCGTCCTCGTCCCAGATAGCCATCGGAGCTCATTGAATACACACATGCAAACCACACTACACACAATATTTTTTTTATGTTTTCTTTTGTTATTATTTTTGATTACTTTATTTTTTACCTGGATTTCAACTTATTCTTTTATTTTTTGTACTTCGTTTTTGTACGTTTTTAATTCTTATTTTTTTTATTATTTTGTTGTTTTTATGACATTTCTTATTTTTATTTTGTATAGAGGTATGTCACATAAATAAAGGTTTTTTGAATTTCAATTTGAATTTGTCTATTTGTCTATTGGCGTCGTGACAACAAATAGCTCCTGAGCTAGACGTGGTTTTATACTATTTAAAAAATAATTAAATATATGTCAGTAATAAGTTCTGCTTAGAAATTATCGTGTATCATTTTGTTATGCAATACTTTATTTATTTTAAACACGCAATTTTCTTATACTTTTCAGTAAGATTTATGTATGATATATAATAATATATTATATATTAAATATTCACTGAAATTTAAATTAAAATATTAGAAAGGGACTCCCTTTGCAAATCCCTTTTTTGGTATAACATATGTTATAACTCCATTAAGGGTTACTATTTTTTATAAAAAGATAACTATTTTTTATAAAAAGTTTAATTAAATGTATTATTTAATTGTTAATTGTAACATATTGCATATTTCCGTACTCAAATAAATGATACTTTTGGGTACATATAAAACAAAAACAATCCCCATATAATTCTGATTATAATTCGTGATCCTGAAGACGAAATACCTTTCCGTAAATATAACTGTACTGAGTTAACTTCAATCGTATACAAAGAATTTTAACATGAATTTTGGTTAATACAAATATGTTATTGTTAAGAGATTTTATAACACGTTATTATACATTCGATGGTAAAGAACTTTTATGTAATACTACATACTGTTTTAAATATATAATGTTTATTGAAGTTCATATGATATATGATATTTGAGGGATTCCATGAATAGTAACATAAAAACCATTTATTTATTGTAAAACATTAATAAATATAAAAAAATAAATTATTTTACTTTGATAACGTGTTAAGGGTTAAAAATATTTCAAATTGAACACCTGATTATGTTACAAACTACTGAAGGTGAATAAATCACTGTATTTATATTACAATCATAGAAGACAGTACAAACATAATTATTAACTGTATACTTGTATTTTGAATGTGATAGAAACCATCCTCTCACAGAAAATCAACATGTAATAACCAAATTCCTATAGTAATGTTCCGTCGGTGAGTGAGAGAATCCGGCAGTTCTACTCCTCTCCCTGCCAAAGTTAAAAGCGATGACAGCGGCACCCCGCTCCACTCTAAATGTGGACTTTTGCAATATCCGGGGACTTAATTCCAGCTTAAACGCCGTCCACTATCACGTAGAGACTTCTAGGCCTTGTTGTTTTGACGGAGAATCCGATATCTGAACCTAGCGACCTAGTGTTCTATTCAATATCCATAATTGACAAATAATTACTTGAAATCAAGTTATAATCATAACAAAAACATGAAATATCGACATAACACACATTCTTTAAACTCTTTTTTAAACCCTTAGCATTTAACGTCTTAGCAAGTACTTTCATTCTACAATTGATTCTTACATAAAAATTATAATTGTCAAGATTTCCAAACAGCTTCAGAATTCCAAAAAGTAATAATCTAGAAATTTCAAATGAGCACTTTTTTACGAAGACAATATTTGTGTGTATTTGTTTGTATGATCTCATTTTTCTTTAGATTATAAACACAATTTAGAACATTGTTTAGTCTGAGATAAATTCTTAGCTTTTCTGTCTTGGACAATTTATGAAAGTTTCCTTTTCATTAAGCTTCCACACAATATTGTAGATCGATCGTTAATTCCAGACGTCACGCACTTACATCTGCTGTTACAAAGTAATTGAATTATATGATGTCAAGTAATAGTGTTTAAGTGAAATGTGTAACAAGGGTCACCGTCTTAATATATACTTGAATGCTTTTTATTCATTAACGTTCCGACCTAAAATAATAATTTACATGACACAATTTATTTTACGACCAATGACAAAGTACATAATATCTTAATATTAGTTATAAAAAATAATTTAGAAAGCAATTCTGGATAAAACATTCAACAAATATGTTCCGAATTAGGATGTAAAAGTAAAAGATTCTGGAGGGTGAAGCTTGCGGGCACATGCAAGTAATACTGGTAATGTTTATTCTTCACAATTAGGTAATAACAAGTTATAGAGGAGTGGTCAGCTGCAGCGAGCAAGTGAAACTATAAATAAGAGTAAACTGACAACATCAGTGCTCGGATAAAGGTAACTATGTCGATATTTATTAGGACTTTAGAAAGGTTCTTAATACAATGTAGACGATTAAATTTGTAACATATTGTCATCAATAATTTAAATGATACATGTTAATGTTTTGTTTTAGGAGACGTCATAACAAAGTGTCCTCCGTCTGTGTTAAACATCAAATCGTATATTAGTTAATACAAATTGATATAATGGCACAATATTTTGTAACAACACATCCTGACCATATATCGTACATGTCGGCGATAGGTCAGAGATTCCGTGTTCGTTATCCATTATAATGAAAATTCACTTAGAATTTGTATAGTTTATTTTCGCACAACTGCTAGTAACAAGAATGACGCAATTGAATAATAGCAGCCATATTTATACTCATTTCTAGGCGTGGTCACAATCAAAACTTATTTTAAAGCAAGAGTTGAAATTACTGTGTATAAAATCTTAGAATATAGTTCAATATTCACAATTAATATTATAATGAATTTTATATAACTGTAAATGATTTATTTAATATAAATTACATTTATATTAAATAACAATCAAAATTTGTTTAAAGCAAATATTAAAATTACTGTATATAAAATCTTCAAATATAGTTGAATCTTTACAATTGATATCATAATGAATTTTATCTAACTCTAAATGATTTATTTTATACATATTACATTTATTTTAAGATTATAAACTCCATTTCTTACAAGTTTAGATGAATCTATAACAGATGTCGCACCACGTAGGATGCAAATTAAATAAAGTTTGGTTTATTTAATAACATAATGAATGTGGAGTTATAATAAATTTAATTTAGTTTTACTTTAAATGTTTAACATGAAAAGGTGCAACAATATGAATTATTAAATAATAAATTTCACATCCAATGTGAATCTCACCAATTGGATGTGAAATTTACCAATCACCAACCAATCAGTCAATACAATGTCTTTAAGAGATTAAAATTAGAGAAATAACAGTTTTGTGATTACGAATGATTATTTAAAAACTAATTATAAATAATTACGGAATTTTTAAAACAATGTAATCATTAACATAATGATTTGCGCCCATATGTGCGATATATGGTCAGGATGTGTTGTTATACTAAATATTATGTCATTAGATCTCTTGTTCTGACAAAATATTATAACTAATATACGCTTTAGTGTATAATACATACGAAGGACACTCTGTTATAATATGACTCTTGAAACAAAACATTTACATGTATCATAGTTTTTGCATTTTAGCAAATTATTTATGATAAAATGATACAAAAGAAGAAGTGTATTAAAATGTATTTTTAATATTATACAATGTAAAAAGATTGTGTTGGAAAATATTTTAAGTTATACTCGTATATATGATGGGGAAAAGTCAACGCAAATGTTTATTGAAAGAGTGACACTGCTGACGTATAACGTTGCCTTATAATAACTCTTCAAAGAAAACTCATCTATGTTCTTAATAGTTATATTTTTATTATCTGAGCACAGTATTGTCTCGGATAGATCTGCACTGTCCAACAACTGAAGCAATAATGCCCTCTTTGTACAATGCCATGGTATATTGCAAATAGCAGGTTTTTAACATTACAGGTTCAAATCACATCCCATCGTTGCGTCGATATATACATAATGTTATTTACATTTTAACTAAACTATCTAAACTATTATTATATCGAAATATAATCAATAAAATAGAGCCTAGACTCATATACTGGTCGAGAATTATCCAAAGGCCATTAACCTAAGTCCCATATCCCATCAGGCAGTATTTAAACCGATCAGCCTTTATTCAAACAGTGCTATTCATAAGCGTTGTGTGTGTCTCATAAATAATTCAACATCACCGCGATACACCATTCATATTGCACTGAACTGGGACACCTACATACCAACGTTTGACATTGGGACTTTTATTATGTAAAATCAACCACTATACAATGTTTACTTTATATACCTTCTATTTAAAAGTAAATTTTCCTTAAAATTAATTTAATATGCAATTAAGGCTGATGTAAAACATTAAAAACTATATTATGTTTAATCTTCTACATTGTATATAAAACCCTATAAGCAAATGAATATCGACACAGGGTATGGTTACATTTATCAAAGCACTGTTCTTTACAGTTTGCCCTTAATTATAATTGCACTGGCCCGCTGCAGCTGACCACTCCTCTATAACTTGATATTACGAGTACCTAATTGTGAAGTATAAACATTACCAGTATTACTTGCATGTGCCCGTCAGCTTTAGTAAATTAGAACTTCACATCAGTACGCTACAAATTAGAAAACTGATTTATAACCCTAAGCCAGTTTTGTAAACAATAAAAGAAGACAAAGATGTAGCCATATGATAGTGAAAAATTTATAAATGATATTCAGAAAAATCACACCCAAAGGAAATACGGTAAGAGGGAAATATTTCGAAACGTTACTTACAAATTTTATGGAAGAACAACATAAAACATATTTGACGTCTTCTTTTGTTTAAGGTATCATACAGGTGCTTGACATGCGGTACTCTAAGTAATTGTAATTTGTATAAAATGAAAATTGAATAAGCCCCATATTTCATGGTACAAAGGATAATATTAATTTTTTTGTATTCTAAGTGTACAGTATTCTGGAGTTTATTAATTACAAAATGTTCGTGGAATATAACCCTGTACAGATATTTGTCGATTGTATCAAACAATTTACCGGTTCTTGTTTAATTTAACAAATAAAAATATAACATTCAATTTTAAAACAGTTAATGCTAGTTTATATTACTGATCCTCACATGCATTATTCTTTGAGATTTGATCAAGGGTTGTTGATAAGGATTAATTTAGGTTACTTCTATTTTAAAAAACATATTATGCACGACCGAAGTTGTGGACGCAGCTAGTCTTAAATAAAATTATCAAAAAATTTATTCTGTATTTACGGTGAAAACCAAAGTCCAGCTTAGTGTACAAATTTCGTGCAAATTTATTAAATAATGTGATGTGAAAGAGTGTCACAACCCATCACTTCCTTCAAAAAACATTTAGAGATCCCACTTCACAAGTATGTATTTGGTATATAAAGACTAACTCCTTCCAATGCAACTTTTCCTGTTTTAGAACTAATCCTACATAACTTATGTTCATGAGATATAAACCTCTTTCGATGTAACCGAATCGTATAAAATTAGTATTAAACATTTTATATTCCGACTTAATAAACAAAAAATAAAAAACATGTTGAAATAATTTCTATGTTTTTAGAAAATGTATTAAAATTATCTTCACTATTTCAAAGCTTTATGCGAAGAATTGAAAATCTCATTATAACTTATAGAGGTTTCGTGGTCAGAGAATCGTACTTTGATTCATATCCTGCGGGTTCCAATTTTCAGGAAATGATAATATTCGAAGCTTAATGAGCTTATTAAATGTTGAATGTATTTACGTACTCAAATTATGATTATCTGCAGTGATTTGATTGGCTTTTATGAGTAATTTTACATCATTTATGTTTCTTAAACAAGTGTGTCCAGAATATCAATCTCGGCAATTCTTGAAGTAGATAATGATTGGGGTTTAAGACTGATTTGAACAAATTTAGATAAAAAAGGACTGATATATTAGTTAATATTGGGACTGTGTGACTACAAGAATTACCTCAAAAAGTAAACATATTATTTTATACTATTTATGGCAGCATATAACTTTATGAATTATTCAATTTAGTTTTATGTTTGGTTGTAGCCACCACATAGCATCGAATGAACAATCTGGTCGTTTGCTGCCTGTCTCATAAACTTGAGTTACTTGAGTTTAATATAAAAAAAACAAATTTTCTTGTGAATCTAACTTTTGGCAAAAAGGAATTATTGAATGTTTTCACATATTTAAATTTACTCCAGAATTTCCTCTCCAGGTTTGTAGCGTAAAGTGTCTCATTAGACCTATACAAACTGCTGTTGCATCCATGTAGGACAATATTAAAATATTATAGTGGATATTTATCTAATTATACCAGAATATTTTATAATACGCCTAACATAGTAACAATCAAAAAATGCTTTAACAATTATAATAATAAATTTTTATTTTATTAATAATTTTTTTTATTCTTTTTTGTTAAATAATCTCAGCTATATTCTAACTAAACATCAAGTCTTAGAGTAATACACGAAGAAGGTTTATACTAATGTTAATAAATAAGGAATTGTACGACATGAAGAATGACAGAAATAATATTGTGAAAGACACACTGTATTAATACGTACGCTGCAGTCTTAATTAACTCCGTAGCTGGTGTCGTAATGTTCCACAGAGCGTCTTACTTAAAGACTTCTTATCGTGTATTTAATATAAGTCGTACTAAATATTAATTCATGGACATACTTTTAAATAAAGTAGAATAGTCAACAATATTGTATTAATAACTAGCCGTAGGGCTCGCTTCGCTCGCCGTTTTTTTTATTTTTTAATTTGGTGACCTTATTGACCTTACAGCGTCGCCAAAACATAACCCTGGCACCGTTAGACTATAAGCTTTCATTTGATACCCTGTTTATAAAAATCGGATAAGCGGTTTAGGAGGAGTAGTGCAAGAAAGATAAAAAGTAATCGATTTTATATGGTAAGATTATAGGAATAATTATATTTTGTAATCCAAATATAATATAAAATATTATTACAATAATAAAATGTATTGTTTTTGAAATCGTTCGAATATTAAACCAATTTAGGAACACTTCATTCATTCTACGTTCCACTTGATCTTTAAGCATGTATTGGAAAACCTTTTAGATTATTTTTATTCGATTAAATCGTTGGATTTCCCTCCCGTAGAAGTATAGTTATTCAATAAAGTTAATGTGGCATGAAACCGCCCTCAGTACATATCCGTTATCTGCTGAAGCCTCTAAACCAATATTAATAATATATATCATAGAATTTTATAAATATTTACAAGATCTTTTTAATTCATACTTCTTTAATATGACTTTTTTTTAATTTATTGCATTATTTAAGGTCCTTTTGCAACACAATGAAAAAGTCTTAGTATCTTAATATAGATGTGTAACTTAATTGTTACTCAAAGAATCAAATTACAAGATACTAATAAATTAATATAATATTACTAAAGAAAACTACAGAATGATTAGTGTCGTTATCTTAATATTTTTTCAGTGATGAAAGCTCTCTGAAATTCAATATAGTATCATGTCTACATAAGACTCACCAGAAGGTTACCTTATAAAATTGTCTTACAAAAATCTATTGCTGAGCAGTTTTATTAGGCTAACTGTTGGATATTGGAAGTGGATTTTGCTCATCAATGAGAAACTTCAGCCTGTTTACAAACTGCAGTTAAAGAATTACATTCATATAATTAATTTAACAGGAATCTTACATTCTCATAGAAGGTTAGTGTGAATTAGTTATAAGAGCTAAGTTTTCTAAGAGGTAAGATAGTTGAAGCCCCAACTCATTTATTTCTATTGCCGGTCCTAATATCTTTCATGTTTGAATGATCGCAACGGATTTCCAATTTGTGTAAAAAGTCGAGGGCAGCACTTAGCATCAGGTGTTCCGCTCATTTGTCAAAATTTCGGAAGAGAATTATCTATAAAACTAAACCTGATACGAAAGTGACGGATCAAAGTTTAGTCTAATTTATATCAGAATTTATTTGAATATATTAAAAGCACTTAATTGTTTTATATATAATATGTTAATTATTTTATGTTAACCGATTTTTCAAATAAAAATTAAATTCACCAACACGAGAAGGACTCGACTTTATGATCTCTGGAAGTCCATTCCTGACAAGCAAAAGTGTGTTTTGTTTCCTTACTCGTCTTAAAATTGAAATTATATTAAAGTTGATCAAAAATTATATCAAATTATGAATTCTTTAATTTGATTTAGAAGTTTTAACTTTTAAGAATCTTTAAATATTATGACAATGGCTCATAAATTCATAAATCAGACCGAGATGAGAAAATATTTACTTTATTGTGATGTCACAAACAAATCTTAATATCCATTATTCTATTGATATACAAAATGCAGGTTAAAAAATTATTCATAATGTAAATATTTTTTTTTGTTATAGTATACTATAACATTTTTTTTAATATAAGATTATAACAAATATATTATTATCTTTGTTATGTCAATGTCTTGATATATGATATAACTCACATTCCTTAAGGAAATACTGCAGATACTCATTAATCACAGTTCAAATTATATCTCAACCAATAAATTACAATAAGTTTCTACTATCGATAGTTAAGTTAAGAGATTTATGAGTTCGAGTCAAGCTTACTCGATAGGTATTGTGGTTAAAATTTGCGACAAACAACATTGGTCGACACGAAAAATTTTTGGAAAGGTTTTGTTCAGCCTTCTGAAGATATAGTATTTTTAGTTTTCATCTTTGGGGTGAAAACCATAATGTCTTTTAGTATTGGTGTTGAGTCATGATATTACGGAACTAAAAGTTTTTGCCATTTTATGATCCGCAACCAATTCCTGTGCTTGTCTTTTTAGTTAACTTTCATTTATAAATAGATAAAAAAAAAAAATGACATATGGATATTAAATAATTATATTTTAGTTAACAAAGAAAACATTAGTTTTTTTGTTTCTAACATTTTGTGGTAAAACAATATTTTTTAAAGTGAAAATAATTTGTTACTTCGTACCTTCTCAACTTCTTAAAAATAAAACGTTAATTTAATATTTTTATTCTTACATATTTTTTGCGTGTTTCTGTCATGATACATTATTCAATAAATTCAAATTCAATTTTAAAATTGTTTGGGAAATCATGTATTTGGGGTAATATCCCAAAGAAGGACGAACTTCAGAAAAAACAGTAATTTCTCAACTCCAAACTTCTCAAAAACACTTAAGATTCATTTATATAACAAAATTATAAAAGTTTAAGGTCCACATTACAAAGGAACGGAATGTTACATCTCTAATCATGTAATAATCTTTTACGAGTTTTACTTGCGATAATATTAGCAAGTTTCTTTTACCGAGAGATTATTATATTTTATATTCTTTATTATATTAAAGCTATAAAGATAATTGGACATTTGTTTGTCGTAAATTAATACCAACAAAATATTGTATTTCTCCGAAAGAAAAAAACTCACAACGGACGATGATCCACTTCGAGAGTTTATTTTGTTGCCTTTAGGGTAAACTTTTTATATTTGCATATAAATTAAAATTGGTGTATTTTAAATATTAAATAATATATGTATACAAAACAGGTAAAAAATTTGGAATTAAGGTAAATAAATAATAAGTTAAAGCTTAACACATTAAGAATTAATGGGCTACTTCTTATACTTAAGATACCTTGCTATGATTCATACAAAGGAGGCATAAACATATTATAAGCGTATATTTATATAACATTCTGTAATAATGTGATAGTTTTGTTAAAATATACTTTGAGTAAATGATCATAACTCGGCGTATACATGACGGTGGATTATAACCAGCGGCAGTCAAATTTCGCGATATTCTTCAAATCTCATATACTAACATCGTATTCAAAGTTTAACTAGAGAAGTTAAATTATCTCGTATATAGTCAAGGTTTGTTCTAATAAAAGGTCTTATTCGCTACTTTTCTTTAATCATGACATCCTTCACATTACATTGAACAATTTAAAACTTTTAACTGTTCAATATATTTAATTCCATCCTAGAAGCATCAAATCATATTCCGCGGCCATTTGAGTGAGCTCATTGACGATGTCTGTTTACAAATTTATTCTGGTTGATATAAAATTTAACTCGGGCTTTTTTCAGTATAAATTATAATATTTATTATAGAAAAACCTAAAACTTCTATAATATTTATTATAGAAAAACTCAAGGGGGAACAAAGCTTAGCTCAAACTCCTAATGAGGCGATTATAAAGTTCTCACTCAGTTGGCAAAAGTCCATGATTTGCATACAGATTATTTACACGTGTTTGCGATGAGTTTTTCTCTTTTGGGAATTTATTTATTTATTTATTTATTTATTTATTTGGGAAACATACAATTATAATAGCACCTTTACAATAAAAAAAAATTACAAAATGTTTAACATAAATCAATTAAGTTTCCACAGAAAGTTAAAACAAATAATTGAAACTCAATACAAAAAATACAAAAAATAAAAACAGAAAGCAAAACTATGAAACAGTTTAAATATTACAGCCTATGACAATTTACACAAAGTTTTCTTATAATTACTAATTTTCATGTTGAATATGTCTAAAGTTTTACAGTGTTTATTATAATTATTACACGCACGTAACAAGAACACATTTTTTGCATAATCATTTCTACAACGAGGTACAAAAAATAATGGTCGATTTCTTGAACTAATACGTGGACATTCAAATAAAATTTTACTAAGGAGGCTTTTAGAATCAACAACATTATGGACAATTTTGTAAAGTAATAATTGATCTCTCAAGCCTCTACGTATACTCAATGGGGTAACATTATCAAGAACTTTACTGTTGGAATAGTCGGAACAGGCATCTCTAAATCGCAAATGTTTTAAAAATTTTGATTGAATTTTTTCAATTTTATTTATATATTTTTTATAAAATGGGCTCCAAACCGTTGAACCATATTCCAAGAGGGACCTTACATAAGCGTTAAAAAGTAGAATATGCGTGCGGCAATCTTTAAACTCCCTTGTAGATCTAAGAATAAAACCAAGCATTCGATAGGCCTTAGATGTTACATAATCTATATGATACGCATAACTTAACTTTTGATCCAAGAAAATACCCAAATCTCGAATCTCAGAGACTCTAGACAAAACGGTATTCTGTAATTTGTAGTCGAATGGTATAGCCTTTCTCTTTCTTGTAAATGTTATAGCGCTACACTTTTTTATGTTCAATTTTAAAAGGTTATACTTACAGTAATTCTCCAAGTTTTCGAGATCGTTCTGAAGCAAAACGCAGTCCTGATGAGATTCGATAACCTTAAAAACCTTCATATCGTCAGCATAAAGTAAAACACTAGAATTATGAATGTATCCTGTTACGTCATTGATAAAAAGATTAAACAATAATGGTCCTAGATGAGAGCCCTGGGGTACCCCGGAAGTAACGGGCACAAATGACGAACAAAAACCCTTAACAGCAACAGCTTGACTGCGATCCCTCAAATAAGATTCAAGCCAACGAAGCAAATCACCGTGTATACCAATACCGCAAAGTTTTCTGACTAACAGATCGTGAGAAATCCTATCAAAGGCTTTTGAAAAGTCCGTGTACACAACATCCACCTGCCCACCCATATCCATTGTCATTGTAAGTTGATGAGTCAGTTCACAAAGGTTTGTTTCAGTCGATCTACCATCGATAAATCCATGCTGCTGATCAATGATCAATGGTCTAACAACCGGATATAACTGATCATAAATTATCTTTTCAAATAGTTTTGCAATAGTGCTTAGTTTAGATATAGGTCTATAATTCTGTATATTCTGTCTGTCTCCGGTTTTGTAAACAGGTACTACGAAAGATTGTTTCCATATTTCAGGCATTTTACCTGTACGGAGAGAAATATTAAATAATATAGATAGAGGAACATCCAAATTATTGTAGCAAGATTTAAGAAAAAACGGAGGGACACCATCAGGACCACTCCCTTTCCCAATATCCAAACATTTCAAGTATTTTCTGACTAATTTAGTGGAGAGATCAACTGAACCAATAGATACTGTTTGAGTGTCACGGCTGTGGTTTAACCGCAAAGTATCACTGTCACTATAACAAGGTGAGTCAGATGCAAAGGCAGATTGAAAATGAGAATTAAAAAGCTGACAGATTTCGCTACCATTAGATGATTGAATTCCGTCAGAAAACATTACGTCCGGAATAACGGATGAGGCTTTTTTGGACTTAAAAAAAGACCAAAATAACTTGGTGCAACGCTTGATACTACTTTCAGCCCTTTCGATATATTTATCATAACAATCCGACTGGACACGTTTTTGACGATCGCGTAAAAGGTTAAAAGTGCTATAATCACTCTCTCTCCCATATATTTTCCATTTTTTATGAAATTTTAACTTCTCGTTTATTATCTTCATGAGCGATTTAGTATACCACGGAGGATATCGTGCACTTTTACACTTTTTCGTTGGAACATATTTTTGAATAACTAAATTAACTACTTCGTAGAATTTATTCAGTGATACGTCCACATCACATGTATCCAAAACCATAGTCCAATCAATAGTAGACAATTCTAAATTTATGGCATCGTAGTCAGCAGCACGAAAAACAGACACAAAACGACTTGGAGGGCGCAACTCCAGAACACTTAAAAAGCGGGGAGATACAAGCAAAGCCGGATGATGAGAATCCTCAACAACCAACGGTTCCTGACAATGGGTAACGTAACAGTTTACATCTGCAATCACTAAATCAAGAAATCTTTCATTAATATTCGGAACAACATTAAATTGGTTAAAGCCTGTAAGTTGCAGAAAAGTGTAAAGTGACTGAACTGAGATATTATCATTATTCATATTTAAAATTTGATTAGTACAACAGTCAGAGCAGCTCCACCTAGCACTACTAATGTTAAAATCACCTAGTATTAAAAAGTGATCGCAAGGTTTATTCAAATAATAATTTGAAATGGATTCAAAAAACTCAATCAAAGCATCAGAATGACAAGGACCATGAGGAAAATAGCAACAAAACAATTGCAACACAGCTGACGATGATAGCTTGCTAATCCTTAATGTAACCTGTATAACATCTGCAACAGCACCAGGAAATTCTACAGTTCTTGATTCAACAACTATGAAGCCACGTCTAACTGCTATAAGCACTCCTCCACCCATCCGATCCCCCCTAGTAATATAATCACGATCACATCTGTAAACGTTGTAACGGCTATCAAATAATTCAGCGTCGTAAATTCCGTGAATCAACCAAGTCTCGCTCAAACAAACAATGTCATAATCATTGCACATTAAGTTACTAAAGAACGTACTAGTCTTAGTACGAAGCCCACGCACGTTTTGGTAATAAATAGAGAGTTCAAACGAACCCATTGTTTAAGTAAATCAATATGACATAAACAACTATCACATTATAATATAAGAGACCTCTCCGAAAATTCTTACAGTTTTTCGTGTACAGATATAATAATAAATTAAGATATATACCCCAGGCATACCAAATATAATAATTACTACAATATGATGAGCGAAAATGAAAGCTAACAATAATACAAACATTATTATGATAAATCAAATAAAGACAATAATAATAATAATAATAAAATCTATATCCAAACATACACCAACATAAAAAATAAAATATATCAAAGAAACAAACAAAACGAACTATAATATTATGATAGTAAAAATTTAAAGCAATATACAGAATCAGTTTCAAAATTAACAAAACCCTCACTTTATTTTGTTTAAATCCGACATACCCGAAATATGGATGATTGGACTGGTATCTGTTCGACGTACCATTATCGCACAGTTTTTCACCCATGTATATAAATAATTGCTTTCCTTCGCCTTGATTTTAACTCGCTGCAATAGATATTTATTTGCACTGGTCAAGTGATCATTAAAAAATATTTTTGAACGATTGTCCTTAAAGCCAAAATCATTAGCATCCAATTTAGTTTTTCTCGCCAAACTTAAGAAATCATCCTTCTTATATCGCGCCAAAAATCTAACAATAATTGGTTTCACTTTTTTAGAATCGCGACTCTTAGGTGCTACTCGGGTTATGAAGTCTAAATCACGGCCAACATCCAACGGAAAGTCAATGCGCTTCGAAACACATTCCAAAATGTGAATTAAATTTTCGCCTTTCTTTTCCGGAATTCCATAGATCTCGATATTGGATCGTCTAGCCCACTGTTCGCGATTGTTTATTTGAGACTCCAGCTCATCCATATTTTCTTTAATTTCACCAACAGTCGTTCTCGTCGCTTTAAGTGTTTTAATTTCATTATCTATCATATCGACTTTTTTGCTTAAACTCTCGTACTGGCTATTCATAAACGATATGCTTTGTTGAAAGGCAGCAATTTCTTCCCTAATAGGCGATAGCTCAGTCGAAATAATTTCCGAAATATTGGTTTTAACCTTGGACCATAGCCTTTCGAACTCAACAGCAATAATCTCCCGTATCTGCTCACATGAAACATGCGACTCCATTGAGATATCAGGAGAATTTTTTGACGCACCTCGCTTAGTTGTAATGTTTTCTAGCGATTCTGTGTCGTTACGTCTTAAAGGTGTATTGTCGTTGTTTATTTGTCTCGGTACGCATTGCGGGCAGATCCACTTTTTTTTTAGTCTCGGGTTTTTTCTTATCGTTCGGATACAGACAAGCAACATGATAGTTATTTTTACAATTTAAACATGTTATCATTCCAGTAGCTCCCTCTACCGTCGACCTACAGCAAGCAAACTTCATTGTAGTAGAATGTCTTATAACAGAAACTTAAAAATTTAAAATAAATATAAATCCAATAAAGTAAGCTAGACCGATTTCCTTCGGGATCGAACTCAGATCGCACGGTGAACACCAGAAGTTGAGACTATGAGTCGTACCACTAGACCAACTTCAATGTACCTTTATAATTGAAATTTTTGTATTGTTTTTTACTATCAAGAGTGTATTTATGACATTAATCCAATCAACCAATCACGTAAAGTCAAAACGTACACTTCACTAATTCGAAGAAAAAAAAAACGGTCTTGGAATGTTTAATTAATAGATTTAGCACTTTAAAGATAACAGTTTTCGTTTATTTCACACTTTTGATAGTTATTAAGCTATGATCAGTATAATCGAAACTACAATAATGAGAAACGATTATAATCCACTTAGATCCTTTTAACGGCACGTATGTAACACAATTCGGTATTAACTTTAATAACCGCACCTTCAAAACAGTCACAAACGATAGACAGTAACTATTAGCCAATAATTTCAAAAAACAACACTACTTTAATGACCTAGGCCCAATCTTACTATTTTTAATTGTATTTTCAATACAGAGACAAAGCAAAAGATACTAATGAGGCAACTAGCGCCATATTCAAACGCGAGGCGGGGCTTTAATCTTTTTTATGTTGGATTTTATATTCAGCATTCAGATAAAAATTGAGATTTTTGTTTTGTAAATTAAAATTAAACAAATAAAAGTATATTTTCAAAAGCCTGTATTTAAATACGATCCTATAACTTGCCATATAAATGTAAGATTTATTCGCTATACATTATTCATGTAACCTTATATAGTAATATTGTATATTTTATAAATAAGATATATGATTGAGAGTGACAGAGTCTTGGTGGAGTGAATTGACTGCAGAACGTATTTTCTTAATCTAAATCTTAATAAATTAATTTTCTAAATCTTTGTAAAGTAAATCTTATATCTGCATTTTATACAGGGACTAAGTGAAAGTCAGAAGTCCAAAACATTGTCTCCTTATGAAAAATGAAATCCCTAAAAATACATTTCTTAATAACTAACGCTGCCGCATTTTCCAGTATTTCCCAAATTTGTAGGAGTCACTACTTTAATGAGGTATTTTCTTGGTAACATTTGGAATACTTCATGTAAAAGAAATGTAAATATCTGTGAGTTAGTCATGTAATTTATCCTCTACCTAGATATACGAGTATATACTTTTCGTGTATTTTTTATGTTTATTTAATGATATCATTTTAATAATAATGGGTATCCTTTCCTATACATAAGTTCCCTGCATTTCTCTGAATTATTTAAATATACATGTATTAATAGTTACGTCAGTTTAAAGTTTATAGACTTACATGAAGGAATTCACCAATTATTATCATGATGGATATTTTTAAATATTAAAATAAAATAACACATCGTGTTACAAAATTACAGTTCAAAGAATTTATAGAAAATAAAAAACTTGTTTTGTTATTTATATCATGCCTTGCTTACAGATATTTAAAAGATTTTTGTTAATGAAATATCATTCAATGCCTTTCGGTTCATTTGGCGAGCTCTCTGTGAATTGAATTCAAATGACTTGAAAAATTCTTAGAATGCATTTCTGTCTTGGACGTTTTAGTAAAATTTGTTCGTAACAAAATGTATAGAAAATTGTTTATTTACTTGATTTACTGAATAATATAATCAGTGCTGCAATTCAGTTTTCAAAACTTTTAAATTGCTTCGATATTATTGATATTATTTGATAACTTAATATTTTCATAATAATTATGACTTTGTTTATTTTATGTAAAATCAAGTTTATATTTATCGCAATTTTCACAAAATTATTTTAACATATATTAAACAGTTACATAAAAAATATTATTATTATTATTTTTTTAAGGCTAATGGATAAAGTATTAACAAAACATATTAATGTATGGAGTTATAGTCGTTTATTGCTTAAATATGACTCGCATTTATTTTATTATTATCTATGTTCAATATTTCAGTTATTTGTTCCGGCGGTATTTCAATTATCTCTGTGAAGACTCCGTACTCTGCTCGACTCGACAGCGATTTGTCATATTACTTTTCACACACTCCATCAATGTCTTCTTCTTTTTCACCATCTTCCCTATTTGCATACTAGCTGTAAGGCTTAAAAAGCTGTAACATTGAAACCGCAGTTTTGGAATATTATATAATTGATAACATAATATTAGGAATGTTGTGTCCAAATACTAAATTAGAACCTGCACGATATAAGAAAACGAATATTCGTACAAATATTAGAAATTATCCTTAAAAGTTTTTAATTTTCTACTTGTTTACTCTTTGAAGATATCTGAAGAAAACTACATTATTGAGAATAAAACAAGATATTTAGGATGACCTCCATTTTTTAAAACGTTGATGATATACCTTGAGTCTTCTAACTTATGAGATAGAATTAATAAATAGGTAATTATTTAAGTATAAAAATTTGCATGATAAAGTTAATATAACCTAAGCGATGATAAACATCCATTAAAATGTTTCATTGCTGATAATATTAAAATATTTGATCAAGTTAAATAGTTATTATTGTAATAACTCCAATCTTGAATTATAGATATTGCAGTATTTAATATATAAATTATTTAATATTTTACAAAAGTCGTTGTACTAGATATCCCATTCTTATAAAATCTATTATCTATTATTTATTTATAGTAATCATTATCTAGACAGGATTGTACAAAATAAATATCTAAATTATACATGTTATATTAGATAAAAATTATTTTCATTACCAGTATTAAATAAAATTACGATATTCTTTCCTGAGATATTTAGAAATAATACCTACAATATTGTGTGAGCTTAATGAAAAGGAAGTAATCGTAAACTGCAGGAGTTAAAACAACCGACAAATTATACCAGATTAAACAATGTTGTGTATTCTGTACAAATATTAAAAAAGTCTTGTTAATATTTTAGACCTTTAAAATATAATGAGTATTTTTTTTTTGTAAACCAATTGCAAGACAAACATTATTACAAGGAAGAAGAATTGTCTTTTAAATACCTGACAAAGATAAATTTGAAACTTTACGTTTTTAAAAAAAGAGTAAATGTAATTGAATTAATCTAAAATGTAACCAATATATTAATTTACATTATATTATTAAGAGCAATAAGTAAATGGAACGAATTTTAATAAAAGACAAATGAATAATAAACAGTTAGTTATCCAAAGTAATTTTAGAGTATTATCATAGTGTTAAATGCCTAGAAAGTACCACCTCATAATATTAAATGATTATGTGATAGCGGGTAGGGATCGGTGGAGGTCGAATGTCAAATGTCAAGTGTCGGAATGAGGTCAGTCGCAGTCGAATCATTTAGAGTTTGTATTGTTTAGTATTAACGATTTAATCATTAACATTATATTTTTATATTTTTTCTTGACAAATCGATAATCCTATTTATAGAAGTAACATAGTCGTTTTTGGGACTTTCTCAAGATACTTATAGTAATCTTCTTCAAGTAACTTTAAATAAGCCAAAATACAAGGCTTTTCAATGTTTTATCTAAATATAAAGTATATTTACTTTTAGGTAGATTCCATAGATGAATCTACCTATTGCAATCGATGCGATGACGGGACCCAGACCCCAGAGTAGGGGCGCTACGCCGTTTATGAACTGGAGATTTAGAATCTGTCGAAAAAAAAATTTTATATATTCCTCTATATATATATGTATATATGATCCATCAGTCCAAATTCATCGTAGGCGAAATCTGACTTCACAGGTCGATAGGATAAATTAGTAGGACAAACGTAGCATCGTTTTTTTGGAAAAAGTGAAAGAGGGGGCTGGGAGGGGGGGTGAAAGTGCAAACCTTTGGGACACGCTACAAGTCGCAAATATTGACGGTGGATTTTCAAACTCGGCATACACATTCTTAAGGACAAAATGAAGGTTAAGTTCTTGAACGGGGGAAATCGGTCGGGGGGTTGAGGGGCTGGGGGGGTTGAAAGTTAAAAACCAAAAAAAGTCACAGAAGAAGGCAAAATTTTACCGTCGGTAAAATCTTAGAAAATTAACAAATTAAAAGAGGAAACTTTTTTGTCCGAAAAGTTTTCTGATGCGCCCACCCGTTTAGGAGATAGGAGTGGTGGGTGGTTCCCCGCTCACCCAATATATGCAGAGTGACCCGTCATAAGACTCGTAATGACCAGTAAAATACTGCTGGCTAGTTTTTCTTTGTCGATCCGACCGATGGGAATCTACCTAACACGATCGACCCTGTCGAACGAGGTATTTTAACACCGAATTACGGATAGAGGTATTTTATAGTTTCCTAATAGAATAGAATCCCATGATTGATAAAAAAATAATAAATATTTTTATGACAATCAGTTCATTTTTAAGTAACTTCCTTTTAAAATAGTCTTGCATTTGGTTCGATATTAAAAAAAACACTGAATAAGACTTTTAGAAAAAAAATCTAATCAAAGTTAAGCATTGTGAGATAGATAGATTCATTGTTCAGTCTGAAGAATCGCCACGGGAACAAATAGTATTAAAATGTATATTATTATATTCTGAAAGAAAAGCTGGATATCGGTTGAAGGAACGTGACTAAATCTTGCCGGAATATTTTATTAAAAGTTCTTCGCTATTCTTCCAACTAGAAATATTAGGATTATATATGCTATTAAGGTCATTTTGAATTTCCCAGATCAAATTGAAACATAACGTAAAAATTAATTTAACGACGGAATATTATATTCAGACCAGACGTGAAGAAAAAAATAAAAATTTGTGTAATTGTCAAATTCTTTATTAATTCGGAATTCTGTTTTATTGTTTTTGAGATTCTTAAATCATGATTACCTGTATACACCGCATATCCATTATACAATACAAATAGGAAACACAAAGTAAATATAATACATGTATGTATATGTGTAGTGTGAGAGTATATCAGTGTGGTGCAGCAGTGCACGTCTCATGCACCGTGAATAAGAGATGTCAGTTGATTGATCGCGACCGAGCGCTTTGACACAGTACGTTATACTATCCTCCGTACTGTGCTGATTAGATATCTCTTCTGTTCATTAATAATGACGTAAATCATAGTGTAGAGTACTTAATTTTAGTTGGTTTAGAAGCACGTCACATACAAATATAGGATTATAAATTATTCCTAATTATTTCAAATAGAAAGAGTGTCTTATCGATTCCTCTTTTTACATGTCTTTAATATATGTGGCGTTGACATCTTTGCTTTCTAGAATGTTTCAAAAAGCTAAATTCCAATTTTCTATTGCGGTAGATTGGAAGGCTCACAATGGTTAAACGAAAATTCAGTAGACTTATTGTTTTATTGTTTTTAGGTACTTTACTAAATTTTGTGTAAATAGTATAGTGGTTCTTCCATTTTTCAAAATTTTAGTAAAGTAAAATAAAATAATGTTTATTCTCATTTGTATATATCTTTATATTCTGGTATTATAAAATATGATGTAAGTTTTTAATTCTAGTTAAAACGTTAAATTTAACGAGTAAAATTTAAAAACATGATAAAGATTAATTGAATGACTCGCTAGATTATTTATTTTTTTACGTCCAATTTTTGTTTATATTTACAGTGACTATTATCCCACACTATTTTGGCAATGTCCTAGAGGTAATTATATATAATAGCGGTATAAATAACTACATACATTTAATTGTAAATTTTTTGATACAGAATAAAGTAGATTTAAATTTTTTCCAATTTAAAAAAAAAACGATGTGTAATAAATATATTACATAACTCCGTCTATGTTCCTAAGCTATTGTAATTTCACTGTCAGTCGAATCGTTGTTGTATTATGAGTCTTGAATTTTTCAACAATTATTAAGGTTAACATTATATGAAGTATCCATATTATCAGTGAGGTCGTATGGCATATCAGAGATTAAACTAGGTTTATTAATTGATTAATAATAATATGAAAACGAAAACATTATGTGGTTCACAAACCATATATAAATAGAGTCAAAAGCTTATAATGAGTTTGTTTTTAATATGACATGCAACGTCGACTGTGAATCGATTTCAATTAAGGGAAAATAATTCCAAAACAAACATGTCGTATAATCCCGAATTATATTGAATAAGTGCGTTTTTTACAATATCTAGTGAAATGAAGTAAATTGAAGAAGCTTCGCAACTTACACTACGCTTACGCTTACTATTTTCTTTAAAAAACTGTTAGTTAATTTTCTTTGTCCCTCTACCTTATAGTGCCTTCAACTACATAATATTGGAATATTTGAGCAGTGGAGGCGTAGTAAACAATTTGACATATAAGTCAATGTCTAAAGAATTATTATAACATATGTTATTTGTACCAACTAAATATACTATAACTATAATTTAAAAAAACTAATTATTTCCTGTAATGATATATAGGCATACTGCATAGTTGATTATAAAGTATCACGTTTAGTATAATTAGTATTATAATTATAAATTGTGCATATTGTAATATATTAAAACTTTTGATATTTAAAATATTTAATTGTCTTCTGGTGGTACTTTCAGATTTTTTATTTTTGTTATTTAAATTTATATATTGTTAATTTAGCATTAACATAACATTAATATATTGTTAATTTTAAAGTTAAAATAGTAGGAAAAACTTTAATTAGTCGAAACTGTCCCTTCCCATGCCGTGGCAACTTGTAATTGAAACAACACTCAGCAAAAAAATTTAATGTTTAATTATTATAAAATGTATAAAAAGTGTATGATTTGTAAGTTGTCCTAAATAAATAAATAAATAAATAAACAAGTGCACCCGTTTTACCTCCACCAGCGGTGCCAAAGAACATATGCGAAACGCGTTTCTTGAGTACACAGCATCTTTAAGGGAAACTATCAAAACTAACCTTGCGATCTGCGAAAAGATCAGGCGGACCTTCGAACTCGAAAACGAAGGTCTGCTTAAATTGTTACTCAGCGAAGAAAAAGCCACCATTTTCAACAACACAACATCTGAATATCCCACATTGCGGCTTACAGCGCTATAAATTCGTTAAAATAATTGAAACCCCCAAAGGAGAAACTGGACCACCCATGTATTTAACACCTGCCAAACACTCAATACTCGTTTTAGCCCGCTGCACTGCGGTCTCGCTAGAACATAACATCCTCCAAATGTCTAAAGCCGTAGAGGATACAGCAAGGCCATGGGAAGAATGGGAAGCACCAAATTTCCAATGGGTCAACGGCGTCCCTGGAGGTGGAAAATCGACTTGGGTAGTAAACAACTTCGTATTTCCCCGTGACTTGATAGCAACGACGATAACTGAGGCCGCACTAGAGCTCAGGAACAAACTCGCCTTCAAAGGACGCGAAGACTAAAGTCCGAACGATCGCTTCGATATTAATAAATAGCATTAAAGAAAAGCGTGAAAGACTTATTGTTGACGAAACCTTGATGAACCATTTCGGAGCGATCATAATGGGGGCCCGACTAACAGAGGCCTAGGCAGTCCCACTAATCGGAGACACAAACCAGATTCCTTGTTTAGACCAGCTAAATCTGTTCCAAATAAAATATAATAGCCCATACCTTGTGACATCTATCAGTCAAGATCTCTTAAGAACCTACCGATGTCCCCTGGACGTAACCTTTGCTCTAAACGAGGTATACAACGGCATATACTCAGCCCATTCATTGACTCGCTCTCTGAGAACAGCCAGGTTTACGGGTGCTACCATCGAAGCTGATTTACCTAATACCTTGTACCTGGTCCACACACAGATTGAAACAGCGGATCTTACCTACAAACCTAGGGTACTGAAAAGGGGAAAACTCGCGCATCCTCACAATCAACGATGCTCAGGGATTAACATACGAGTCGGTAATTATCATCCAAACCAAATCCAAACCAAAATTGTACCTGACAAGTGTCCCGCACGCAGTGGTAGCTATGTCTAGACACACAAGAAGATCTACGTACTACATGGATATCGACGAAGACGCCATTGTGAGATTCATTAGGCGGGCCGGCGACACCTCCAATAGAAATTTTATAGAGTACAAACTAAAGATGGCAATTTTTCTCACCATTACTCCGAAGCTACAAAAAAGCTAGTGAACTTATTAACCTAGCTTAAATTTAAGACATACTAATTTATAATTAATAAAATTACTAAAGCTTGCTTAAGAATTACTAAAATAGCTTTCGTAAACTTGTGCAGGTGTACAACTTCCTGCGAAGTTACCATCACGAGGAAAATCATGGCAAATTGTTTTAAAATCACAATGAAAGATATGAACATTAATTCATAACATAAAAAAAAACTATATATTAATAATATTTGTTTACACAATAGATTGGCTAAAATGTGAATGAAAATATAAATTAATAAGTTCGTACCCTTAGGGCTTTAAGATGTTTGATAATTGAATATAAGAACATGAATATAAGAGTAAATGTATGTTAGTAATAGGTCAAGGTTCAAAGAACTAAGTATAAGAGGAGGCTTCTGGCACTCTGCAGCCGGATATGTAAGATTCAGTGTTTCTACAGATATAATCTTACTTTCTAATTACACGGAATATCTTTGTTTTTTATTAAAACCGAGGAATTCTATATTTAAAAAATTTGTTAAGTTAATATAAGGTGTTGCTGTAATTTTAACTCAAAAATTCATCTATATATTAAAAAGTTGACTTTAAAAGAATTATGCGATAATACTAATTAAAGTTAAAAAGTAGAGATTTATAACAAGTTTCTTGTTCAGTAAACTGTAAGTATATCCATTGTATATATTTTTAGAGATATTAATAATAATATTTAAATATAACTATGGCACGCTTGTAATGAGGCGACAGAAGGTTTATTTTTATTCACAAAAAGTATTCAAAGGGGTCATTACAGATGGTCGATTAGTTTTTCTCTTCATTAAGCTTGTCCTGCGTCCTAGGTAACCGTCAGAGCTCGTTGACCGTACTCAAGCACATCACAGTGCAGAGAATATTAGTTTCTCTTTGTGTCAGGACCAGAGGCCTGGTTTTATACTATTTATAAAATAACGAATCTTTTGTGTGCAAGTTTATGGTTACAGTGACCTGCAGCAAATTTCTTATTAAACGGCATAGTGTACAAACTATTGACATCACAGTGCACAATATATATATTGACTTAATATATTTTTGAACTGAATGAACTGAAGTTAATAATATAATCAAGTTAACTGAAACGAAGTTAGCAAGTCGTGTGTGGTTTAGTAGATGATAAATGATAAGAATATAAAACAAGATTAAATATATGTTTGAGCTGAGCGAAGCGAAGCTCTTTACTGGTCAGATCGCAAAAAATGCGAACTCTCTGTTCTTAAAAACTATTCGAGCTACGTTAACGAAACTCGCCACAACGATTGCGAGCATAAGGCGCTAAGCATATATTTAATTTTGTAGAAATCGTATTTCCAAATTCGGTATAATTTACTAATTCAGTTTTGGACAATTTACGTGCTAGCTCAGAAACTACGCATACCACAGTTTCAAAACTCGGCATGGTATTTGATGCAACATTGCTTGATGACTGTGCAAAATTTCGGATAATTTCGATCGACAGATCTTTAACAATTAACAAAACTAATTTAGTTCGATTAGTGACTTACCAGCGCGCGCCTGCTCGATGGACGAGTTACGAGTGGAATGAAATCTAAGAAAGTTTGTAACTACTCTCATACATAGCAGAACTGACTATAAATTCGTTAGAATACAGTTCACTTTGAGCTCGAAGCATACTAAAAGAATGGTAAATATATAATAATATATACTTACGTCTTTTTATTAATTATTAATTCAGTTATATTAATTATTAATTTATTTTTGAAAATTATAAACTATAACTTTATATATATTATACATATTCTATACAATAACAATTAATATTGTTAACAACCACAATTTGAATAGGCAACCATTTTATTCGTTACCACATAGTAAAAATGTCATCTTAAATTTGTTTGGTTTATTTTAAAATAAACCAAACAAACTTAAGATGACAAGACTTTAAAGTCTCTAATGTTTTACCAATATGATTAAAATAGTTTACATTGCTCACGGTAAGTAATGTGAGTGATGGATGATAGCACAGGATGGATGAAATGGCGACAAGTCACTGGGACGACATGTGATGCCCGAATTCCCCTAAAACTAAAGGGGAGAATTTATAAAAACGTCATTAGACCTGTCGTTATGTATGGATCTGAGTGCTGGGCGATGAAGGTGATGGATGAAAAGCGTTTGCACGTAACGTAGATACGAATGTTAAGATGGATGTGTGGAGTGACAAGAAGGGATAGAATAAGAAATGAGTATATTAGGGGAAGCTTAGGAGTAGCGCCAGTGACAGAAAAAATTTGAGGTAGCCGTCTGTCATGGTATGGGCATGTTATGAGGAGGGATGAAAGGCACGTGACCAAAAGAGTGCTAGGTATGGTAGTGGAGGGATGGACAGGTAGAGACGGCCGAAGAAAAGATGGATGGATTGCGTGAAAGACGATATGGAGAAGAAGGGAGTGTGTACAGAGATGACGAGTAACAGAAGAGTATGGAAGGAAAAAACATATTGTGCCGACCCCAACACGGGATAAGGACAGGAAAATGATGGATGAAGTCATATGAGTCAGAGGCAGATAGCGTTTCGTGAGATTGTGAGCGAGACGTCATTAGTTTCTATGACACTTGACGTCTCCTTAACTCATCTGTCACGAATTATTATATCATCCTATTATTATAAAATGGAACGTGAACGAGGTAGAGGAAGAGGCAGACGGCTGGTAAATGGCATATCGCGATACACAGCAACTTCTGTCCGTTCACAACAGTATCGAGATAGTGCAGCCATACATATCACGCTTCCTAATATCGCAGCAAATAAGCGTCGATTCAATAAAGAATTAGAAAAATTGGCTTACGTTTCTTATTGTAAATGTTCAAGAACCGATTTAAAAGAAGCAGGAGGAGCAAGTATAGGGATACTTGCTCGGCATGCTGTTCCATTCGAACAACAGGAATGTTCACCGCAGAAAATTTTATGGATCCTGGGGTAGTGCCACCACAATTACAAGGGCTGACACAGATCAAAACTATGCTCATTGCGCGCATACAACCAATTATGCGAGTGTATCGGCTCAGGGCAAGCGCTAGACCCGGACAGTTTCGTTATGCAGGACATATTTTAAACGTCGAACAAGAAATTCAAACGATGGTAACTGTACTTCCTCAACGATTTGCAGATCTGCAAATAATCATTGTACGACGTGAAGCAGCAACAAGCTTTCAAGACTTTCGTGTAAGACGTCAGAAAGTGCTCGACGCTCTCCAGTGGCTGAAACAAAATAACGAATTCTATCAAGACGTTCCGATTGATTTGAGAGAACTGGAGAGGCTACCGTCTGAGGATACAGTTTTAACAAGCCTCCTTACATATGCATAAGAAGGAAACAGTGGAATGGACGACGTTACCGAAGATGATGACGTAGTTCAAATTGCAGTTATTAATTTGCTTTATGTTACAACTCATCAACAAGTAACGAATTGCTTAGCGTGGCCATCGTCAACTGCTCAGCCGATTAAAGAATACAGACAGGAAGGCTACATTACAAAATGTTTTTCACACCTGTTCCCGACCGGCAAAGCTATTTTTAACTGCAGTAGACGAACACAAAAAGTAGAATTAAAAAAATGGGTTAATTTTTTGATGCATTATCCAGACAAACGGTTCGTCCACGATCCCAGATTTTGGTTCTTTTGCCTGAATACAGATCAAAAGCATGATAGTGCTACTAAGTGCTTAATATACGCAAACAAGCAACACTTCTCTGGAACTGTTGAACAACTAGCTGCACATCTTGAACTGCAGCCTTCGCTACTGAATAACCGTCTCGCTTTCAATTCCGGAATCAGAGGCACGCCACCTTGCTGGTATCAAAGGAGATGCGAATTAGAAGCAATGATCAACCAACTTTGCCTCCCGACAATTTTCCTTACACTAAACGCTGCTGATCTGTGGTGGCTAGACATTCAAAAACTGTTCTCAGTAGACGATAGTGTTTTTGAAAACGAGAAGAGTCTTGCAAGGCATATGCAAAGACATTTAAACGACATCCTACAAATGACAGCTGAGCACTTCGAGAAACGGGTGCTTATTTTCATGAAAGAAGTCGAGAAAATTATGAATCTCAAAGACTTTTGGTTCATATTTGAGTAGCAGTACAGAGGATCAGGACATGTTCACATCATAGCTTGGACTCAAAATACTCCTGATGTACGAACATTCGATGCTTGCACACCTGACGAAATCCTTCAACACTGCAGTTTTTATGACTCAATTGTTTCAGCAATGAACCCGAACCGCAGTGCACCACTTGCGTCTAAGCACCGCGCGGTGATCCAATGAGGCAGGCAGAACTAGTGAATAGAGTACAACGTCCTACAGAATGCCGAGAGAGCTATTGTTTGAGGAAATGAAATGGGAATTGTGACGTCACCACACGCAACGCTACAGTATCTTTCTAAATATGCAACGAAACCTGAAACAAAGTCGATAGACTGCAACATGATCATTCGTGACTTAATTGTTCAACTCCCACCAGAAATGACTGCAAGATCCGCAAAGACAAAAGTGGTGAATAAAGTCATAAGCCAGCGTGACTACACTGCTTGTGAAGTACACCATCTTCTGAGTGGTTTGCCGCTTTACAGATGCTCGAGATCATTCGTGATAATTGGAATCGGTGACGACATATACAGAGAAGTTGCTGTTTGAGAACTTGCCACGATATCATCATAATAATTCGTTTTATCCCCAAGGAGGTCGAATGCTTTCTATTGTATCAATAGTATCGCAGTGGACCTGATGGTTTCATCGTAGTGTCATTACGAAAAGAGGAGTGTTATGAGCTATTGAAAAATTTCCATTTAAAGACCTGAAACGGATATCAAGCTTGACATGTTTGGCAAATAATTTATTGATAATATCATATATTTCCATTTAACTCTTGTAGCGTTTGTAAGCACTAAGCTAAAGAACATCGTAGTAAATAGCCTGCCGTGCACCGAGCAAAAGTTAGCTCAGCTCACGACCCCGCTTGCGTGACCTAGTACTACTAGGTTAAGGTTTAAAGAACTTAGTATAGGAGGAGCGGGTGACGGACATCATATCCTTCCGGCACTCACTAGCTGCAGATGTGCGGTTCATTGCTTGAACAGATATAATCTTACTTCCTAATAATAGCTTTGTTTTTATTGTGTTAAGATAACTGTTGCGTTTTTATAATTTTATCCCATAAATGTTTGAAATGAAATCCTTTGGTACGTATCCCGATAAACATTTAAAAAAATAATTCTTTCATTGTTTCTACGAGCTGGATCACAAAGGTACCGAATACTCGTTATCTATCTGTATTTTTATTAAAGCTTACCTTATCTGATTACAGTTATTTAAGTAATATTAACAAAATTGATAACCTTATTGGTTTTATCTGAACTTTTTCTACATTTAAAATATTTAACTGTATGTTAAAATTAATATATTTTAGAACAAACTTAATAGTAAATTTAATATTATCATTATAAAAATAAATATTATAAATTTTCTTTAACATATAAAGAAAGAAAGCACTCGTGTGTAAGAGACTTTACAAGGAAGAAAATATACTTAGCAAAATGAGATTTATATTAAATAAACGTTACCCTTATAAAGATGCACTTTACTCCTTTGTTTGAGAAAAAAGTTTTAAATTCGAGCTGTTGTGAAAATATTACACAGAGGCCTTATTCTCACAAGAAAATAAATAGTTTACAACTCCAAGTGAGTTAACTTTAATTGATTAGTTGGGAAACATTTTTTATTGTTAAATCCACCACCGACTCGGCAAAGTTATTGTCATACTTAAAAAGACCCAACTTTAACTTAGCGGAGTCATGTATTTTTATTTGCCGAGATTCTTCTTCCTTCAGCACCGGCTCCTAGATCATGTAATTCAGTCACATGGAGCGAGATTAACGCGACATCTGACAAGATGTAGTGTTATAAAACGATGAACTTTTGGAATGATATGACTGTATTTTCTTACATATTGTGAACTATTTTTTTATGATAAAGATATCAAAATAACTACAGCAAACCTGTGTCCTGCTTAGCATAGGATTACTAACATGCAATACTAACATATAATACTACACTTATTTATGCATTAAAAATACGCTTTTTTATAGTTCTAACTAAAATACTCAGTAAAAGTGCTTCATATTATTTTGCTCTTCCTTAGGAAGATAAAGATAAGGAAAATATATTAAAATATAAGACTGTAACTTAGTTATTTAGTTATTCTAAATTATATTATTAATCTAAATTCAAATATAAAACATATTTTAAAATATTTATACCCACATAGAATAAAGATTAATAAAATTGCGAAATATACTGTTTCATTTATTATATTTATATTAAAATTGAAGTTTTTACGATGCATGTTTATAAGAATTATAAATTAAATAAAGAAAATGTGGGTATATCTCAAAATGTTCTCGCAATACAAGACATATAATTTTGAAATACAACAAGAGACGATTAATTACTTAAGACCAATATATTGTTTGTGTTATTATATTGACACAATCCTATAATATAATACTATGAGATTATTGTTTTAATATTACTTATTCAGTAGCAGAAGAAAACAATCGAGAACAACAATCAAACTAAGCAAAAAATATGTTAAACTTTTATATTTTCAGTACATTTCTCAATGTACTTAATTGATGCTAAACCACTTGTAAACTTTTTTATTTATGGTTACAAAAAACTTTATTAACTTTTTGGGAGATAAGCTCGTTCATGAGTCGGGGCTTCTTTAAGAATTGGAAAAGTTAATTTCTGATGAGAACAGCGGTACGAGGTGAGTTAAGTTTGTTTCGCATATTCACATTTTCCTATTAACATAATTTCAGATCAAAATCGAAGATATGTATTATATTTGGTAAGTTAAAATCAAAGTGTGCACTTTGAGGACATTGTAATATTATTATTCTCAGAAAGTAAGAACAGAAAAGCAAAGTAATATATAAATATTTACATTATTGTAACATATATAAAATTAAGATTATGGTATCCTCCAATAAAATATTTCGTAACTCCATCAACATATAGTCAATAATATTATTTTTATGTAGGTGAGAAACAAACTCAAAATGAAAAGCTCTTAAGCAAAGAATGAACATTCAACAAAATTGTTCTTTTCAAGTAACTTTGCTAGTTTAAATTGAATCACCGTCGCCGTCTAGTAATGGAACAAGTCACCTCGGTGCAACGAGATTGAAGCATTTTTCAGACGCAATTCTTCCACTGCAGCGCCATAGATAAAACCAAATTTTAACTTAAAATAATGGAGTTACATAACTTAAAGCTGATAAATTGTGCTGCTTATATTCGTTCTGTTTTATTATTTTATTTTAATATTTTACTTAAAACAAAATTCAGACAATTAAAAACTTAAGATTGAGTGCCGCATATTTTTTATCTACACATACGTAGAGGAAGCATATAACTAAACAATATTGAAAACACTTGTTATATATAGCTATCTACCAAGGGTCTCCGCTTTATAATGTTATACTAATACAATTTAATATCTACAACTAATATTTTTTTTGTTTTTTAAAGTTCTAAATAAAAATAAATATCAGGATATTTTATTTTATATTGTGTTTATATATTTCGAAATTAACATACAAACTTTCTTGCGACTTTTAGTAAGTGCTTACATTAAAAAGCCGCTTTCTACGCAAAATATCGGAGTCAAAGTTGTCTTTTTTAGTGTTTAGACATCTTCATTTTAGTGATTTTCCAATATTGTGAGACAAAGTTATTTTATAAACGTTAAGATTTTTTCTTTTGTAAAAAGAAATTATGTGTACTTGTTGTATAATTTGTGTGTACATGTTTGTTTAGTTTGTGAACCCAATATAGAACGTTGTTTAATCCAGAGTGAATTGTTAGCTTTTCTGTTTTGCACAATCTACTTTATGAATCTTTCCTTTTTATTAAGCTTTGTGGAAGCTTAATGAAAACGAAACATTATTGAAAGGAACAATATTGTAGGTCGATCATAAATTCCGTACGACGCTCACTTACATCTGCTAATAATGTTAAGGTAAGGTAATGGTGTTTAAGTGAAGTTTGTAAAAAAAAATGATTTAAAAATAAAGTTATTGATGTGATTAACATGATATATACAAAAGTAATCTAATTTTTTCTTTATTCTAGTGAGAACAATGTCCATTCTCCATTGTCCATGCAATGTACAAATGTTAATTGTTTTAATGTTGTTGTGTTGTAGGTTTGTTGTATTTAATCATTGAGAAGAAGAGATAATTCACGTCTGATTCATTTTTTGATAAGATATAATTTTCAATTGCAATAAACGGTCCGTCTTCAGCGCAGAAGTAACGCAAGAATGTTCTACAGTTTCCAGAGAGTTGAATTAAAGGGGTATTTAGAATCTTTTAATAGAAACGGTGTTCCTTATATGTGATGGTTTCTTAAATAATTGTCAAGCATTTTAACAATTTATATTTAAAAAAAAAACTTTTCTAAACTAAATATTTTGTGTATATGCATAAACTTAAGGTAAAACAATCAATAAAAAGGAATCTATATTTAATTAAATATTCGTAGCAGTGTCGGAAGGACATTCCATTCACTTTAGACTCGTAGGGTAATATGCAAACCAAACATTGGAAATTAAACTTTTAAAAATTATTATTTTGTTTTCAAATTACTACACATTAAGATTACATGATCCTTCTTATATTTAGAACCCAAATTACTATCCCGTGACCAAGATCTCCGAGAAACTGAAACATCCTGTTATTGCATAAGTGTTAGTTTTGTCTATACCCTCGTTATGTTCGTACAAAAATAATCTTGATAATATGTCGGACGACCTTCTAAAAATACCTATTCTATCCCAAAATAATAATACTTTTCTCAGAATAAAAGCCTACTTACCTTAATGTATGGCTGACGATGTTTGTTCAAAATTTCAAGGTCATTTATTACGTAATTAAGACTTGAAAATGTAATAATAAATATATAGTAAATAATACACATGCTATTATAATGTTTAGTTGGGCATATTTAAATAATATTTAGTTAAAGACAAGGACTAACTATTTATCCAAATTATGTACTAGCGAAATACTTTTACGGAAATACGAGTATGTGGAAAATATAATACTTAAAGAATAAAGTTAAAATAATACAATCTTAATAATAAAAACCATATTTAACTATAAAAATATTATTCCTATTTGTGCAACCCATAAAAGTTGTAATCTGAAAAAAATATATATGTGAAGATACAATAATAAATAAAGTGAAACTCGAAATGAGGTTAATTGGAAATGATCTAACTCACTGGAGTATTTTATGCTTCATTATGTAGTAATAAATGCTCAAAATGAGGTACAATTTAACTAATGTGCAAATGTTATTATTTTTTTATGTTATTTTTATTACAGTTATTTATGAATTCATCTTGTTGTATTTAAGTTGTAATAGGTAGGTAACATTATATTCAAATTTCATAATATTTTTTCTTATTATGTTATATACTAAGGTAAACTTAAATTAAAAAATAAAAACATTATCTTTTAATACATATTAAGATCGAAAATACATTACATACATTAGATAATTGTACAAATGTTTTATTTGTTAATTTTATTAATATATATTGTAAAATTTTAATTAATTGTGACACAGATAACGCCCAATACATTTTTGTTATAATATTGTTAAAATTTTTAATTTTTTCTTTTAGATATTACATATTTCGTGCCAATCTTAAACCATGAACTCCAGAAACAATTGTGTACGTACAGATAGGCTAACTTCTCCATTACTACAAAATCAATCAATGCTCTCTCCGACATACAACAGTTCGTAATACCAACAAAGTAACTAGACAATCTGCATATGAATATTGTCACTTGGTCTCCCTTTAGTGTGCCTGAACATGGTCACTGAAGCTTAATAGGTACATCGGACAGAGGTCGAAAGTAATGAAGAGAAACACTGTTCGGTCAACTATGATGACCTCTTTTGTAAACCCTTTGTAGGTATAAATAAAGTATTTAGAATCTAACGAGGTGTATAAAATATTTATAGAATTATGTCGGACTAGTCTAATTAGTGTGTATTAAGAAAATATTTTTATTACTGAGCCATACATAATATCCTTTTTAACCACCGTATTACGTAGTATTTGAAACTTACATTAAAATTAAATTTAATTGATATAACTCATAGAAGTAACAAATAACAAGTTATCGATTAGGATCTATCATGCATGGATTGAGTCTAACCAGTTATTAGTTAAACCACATGGTACTGATCCTAACTTGATATCGAGGTCCAATAACTGAAATGAAATATATTGTAAGCTTCAATTCCATTATCTCTTATTCATAACATTTTTGATTTACGAGTGTTTGGTATTTCTATATATGTAAGATAAGAAAATATTATACAATTTGATAAGATATTATATAACAAAGAATCAACATATTGTATAAGAATCCAATAATTAAGGAATTAAGTAATTTTAGCAAAAGACCCTATTACCTACATATAGGTTTAAAATATTCATCATTGAAAAAAAAAACGCTGATAAATTTAATGAACTATTATTATCTATCCTAGATTTTATTATTATTTTAGGTTTAGTTTAAAATAAGAGGAATGTTGCATTGATCCTAAAACTTTGAGCTAAATTTGAGTTATGGTTATAGTTTCCGAAAGCCATGAACAGCTTACCTTACAGTTAATAATTGTGAAATCATTTTCTAACGTGGGCTTAATGTCGTATACCAGGGATATATATAATAAATAATACGTATATCTATGAAATAGTTAAACAAAGGATAAAGAAATACGATTCACTTCAAATGAATATTAAATGAAAACTGTCTACAGTCCACGAGGAAGACGTCGCAGATAATGATAAGTCATATTAGATGTTATGTAATACACAAATACCAAAGATGTCTCTGACTCACGCGTGATCTTATTAAACGGGAGGTTCTTATCAGAACTAGTCAATACTAAGCAGCTGGCAGTAAAATGAATTGCAAAGAAAGCACACATGGATGGATAAAGTAATGTACAGCTGCAGGCATGATATTTTAAATGTATTCACAGAAGCATACCTTTGAATAACGTTAATAATAATCCATCTTTCTTTTTTTTTGTTCGGAGTAATATTTGGAACAGCTTGACCGATTTTAATAGAACTTTCATTAAAAGGAAGAGAAATTTGTAGGTTTCCAAATGAATTATATTTTATTTAATACTTATCTACAATACTATGGCGTATCAAAATGTCCTTAAAAATTTTAATTTAAACTTACTTATATAGTATAGCTAAACCTAAGTTTTAAATATTTTAAGAAATATATTATTCAAAAGGAAGCAGTTATTAATAACTTAACCCATTAATTAATACTTAATAAACCTAAGTAAATAATATGTATAATATTATCTAAAATATATTTTGTAGTCTATAAAGTTCAATAACACGACAAAACAAAATTTCCAATACTTTGAAGAATATATTTGATCACAGATGATAGAATTTAAAAACCCGGTGCGATACTTTCCACTCCTTGTCTCAACGCGCCTGAGTCTCGATGCTGAAAGTGACGATTTATAACAATTCAATACTTCTAACGTACAGACAGTGGGACGTTTGAACATCTTTTAATATTCAGATATTACCGCGTATCAGTATACTAGGTAAATATATACAATATATATATTGTAGTCTGTCTTTTACACTGTTTTAATTACTATTTATTATAAATTTTTACAAATAACAAAACTACTTTTTAAACTTATCTATGAGATTACTATTAAAATCGAGATGTTCTATTAGAAAAACTCTGCTATCGAACGAGATGTGGTTACATATATTTTAACAAATTATTAGAGATAAATATACGGGTCATTGGAGCATCAGAAGAAGAGAAGAATATAATGTAATTGGAATATAATATTACCTTTTACGACTTAAGTACAAAAAGATGAATTAATAAATAACTGTTATAAGAATAGCATAAAAATAATAACATTTGCACATAAGTTAAATTGTACCTCATTTTGAGCATTTATTACTGCATAATGAAGCATAAAATACTCCACTGAGTTGGATAATTTCCAGCGAACATCAATTGAAGTTTCACTTTATTTATTACTGTATCTTCTCATATACATTTTTCAGATTACAAATTTTATGGGTTGCGCAAATAAAAATAAAATTTTTATGGTTATATATGGTTTATGTTATTTAGATTGTATTATCTTAAGCAGCTTTTTAATAAATCAAATATAAAAAAACATATTATAGCGTGAATGAAATTCTTTTAGAATGTGTTTTGGAAATAACGTAAATTAAACTTGTCTAAAAAGAATATTTTGTTGTGATTTAAATGAACCCTAGGTTGTACTATCTGAATAAAGAAAACTATATTCAATCAAATCTACGTAACGGTGTCTGAAAGATACTCCACTCACACCATATATCGTACACTTTCTTGTAGTAAAATAATGTACCACACTAGCCTCACTTACAGTGATTAAATAGATCGGTAGTGTGAGTAAGTATAATAATGTTTTAACATTGTCTCACACATAGACAACAAATAGAGTTATATATTAATTGACAATAATAATACAATAATTAATGAATGAATTGAAATTGATAATACAAAAATTCTTTTTTAATTTAAGTAATTGAATTGTACTTTTAATAAGTGTTTATAGCAATGTAACTAAAGGATGACTTTTTACAAATCTACACCAATATCTAATTCAAATATACTTGCATTAATAAAATTGTACTTGGTACGAGTCCTGCCTAGTTGGTTTTAATAAAGCGATTTAATATTTTAAACATTTTACAACCAGGGCTATACGAAAATTGAGAAGCTCACCCAAAATTTTCATGATAATAATCCTCATAAACATTCGGCTTCACCACTCAAATAATACGATCATAAACTATCAGACTGACAGATAGTAGTGATAACATAGACTTTATGTGCTTTATAACGACGGTGTGTTATTATATACGAATGAACAAATATGAAGTAGGCAAAATCTTTATAGTATTATAATTAAAATTAAATATACGCAATTTTTATTATATTAATGAGTATTTTTGGGTTAAAATTGATTGATAAAGAAAAATGGGGTGTTACCAGTTACAATTTTCGAATATTAAATAACCAATGTTAGTTATTTATCTCTCAATTCTTGTAATTTCTTTAAATATACATTTTGCCTTAGTATTTTTATGTATAAAGTTTTTAATACTTAAATGTAAATATATTATTCATGTTGTTGTTTAGTCAATAGAAAATATGTGAAAAGTTGACTATTTTATATTTAAACACATTAATCAGGACAGCGTAGTTTTGTTTTTTGAAACAAGGAAACGAAGTCAGTGACAAGAGCTACTTGAAGAAATAGATCAAACACATTGATAAAATACATATGTTTTCTTCATAATATTTACCAATAAGTAACCAATTAAGTCTTTTATGTATAAACATGTTGATAGTAATAATGCATAGAAACAAAACCTTTACAAAAAGTTTCAATAGCTTTGAGTTAAAACAAGACTCGTTAAGGTGAAAATCTCAAGTAAAGGATTTATAAAGACCATTTGGATGAAAATAATGAATCTTATGCTTCACTAAATCTCTGGAGAATGAATCTAGATTTTTTTGGAGAGGAAACAACAAAATAATACTCTCGAACTTGTCTTCAAAGTGCGTCAAGAATTAAAAAGTTAGTATAAACTATTTTATAACAAAGCAAATGTTTTGTCGTAATAAATTCAATGTCAATGAACTGAACCCTGAATGATAATGTAATGAGGTTTGAAAATACATAACTTTTGATCCAGGTTGTATCTGTGACATATTTTGTGAACAAGAAACGCGGAATATATAATGAAAGTTTAAAATAAACAACATATAATATCATTATGATTTTATCACGTCCTTTGTAGGTCATTAAGCTACTGTTAGCAAATTTAGTTCTGTCTTGCTAATCGTTTATTAAGATTACAAAGATTTAAAGATCTATAAATTTGTAACATTCCTGGTTTAAAAAATATACCTGTGCGTTATTATATATAATTATAAGGACCTCGTAACCTAAAAGTAATTGTAGATATTGATTTCAAATTTGATATCAATTATTATTTTATCTAACAGCTGAGAGAAATCTATTATTGAAAGAGAAACTTTGATATCCCAAAGGTATTAATAACCAAAGTTACGAAGTGTATAATGAATAGGTGTAGCAGTATCTATAGGTTTACTGGTTTTATGTAAATCTCTTCAAAGCATCACTTTTCCCTCGTGCTCAATTCTCTCTTTGAGAATGTTAATTTTGTAGAGTTGAGAGTTTTCTTGAAATTCATGTGATATAAGGTTGGATTAATTAGAGGTTCAATTCTGTGAGTCATTCAAATGAGAAGAGATAACATTTATTTAATTTATTTAGTACTATATTTAAAACGATTTACATAAATCAAATAGAGCCCTGTAGTGTTTGGTTACTATACGTCGGTCCTCTGTGCTGGTGGTCCTTCCCGAGTCAAGCCAGCCCAATACGAGCTGCAGTCAGATAACTACAGCTAGGCTCTATCACCTAGAAATGGTGTAAATAAATTACAATTACTATCTTATATCAAGCTGTAGATATTACTAGACACAGCCCTAAAGGAAAACTATGATTATAATCTATACATATAAATATAATTGTATTTTTGAATTTAACGTAATAAAAATAATATTGTGTCGAAATTGTACGATATATATCTCATGAATACATTTAATTTTCTGCTAAATTTCTGACCTTTAATGGCGAGACGGTGTAGAACATTTCGAAGGGAAAAAAGTTATTTAAATATACTAAATTATCTAACTCCTGGAGGCAATATCACATGTGATGATAACCGAAGCGAAAGAGTTTTTTCCGTTGAATTGTATTATTTTCACCCTTTATTGCAACCGGAATTTATTAATATCTTATATTCAATTGTAAACTTTTTCATACAAATAATAATAATTTTATATTTTACACCTAAATCAACAAACTGTATATATGTTTATAACAAATCCTTTATTGTTTCTATTAACTGCTGGAAGGCTTCCGTCTCTTGCATCCGGACACTTTTAAGTCAACTCAAAGGTTTTGAAGACGAACAGAAGTTTTAATGAGATTTCATCCCACATACATATAAACTCGCTCTTGCATTCGGCTCTACCCACGTAAAAATAACTATCAACCACTTATCCACAACCTGCTTCCAGTCAATTGCTCTGCGATAAGTATTACATAGTAGATATGTTAATAATAAATCAAATTCGATGATAGGTATTATATTAGGTACCTTGTTAATATAACAAAAAAACCTAAAATAAAATTTATTTTACGAGTATAGAGATAAAAAAGACAGTCCAATTTTATTAGTCAGACAACTCTTGATAGATGTGTAAAAAATATAAACCACTTCTGTAATTTGATGTTAAGTATTATAAAATTAAACCTTAAAACTATATATTATTAACTGACAATAGTAAAACTATTAATTTTGTTCTGAATACAGATTCAGAATCTATAGAAATTTGAGCTGAATTTTAGCTATAATTTCGAAATACTACTCTGAATAGAAATTCACAAACTATGATCGCTCATTATGTCGCCAAAGACAATAAGTTTTATCTTCGTAGTTCCGCATTAGATTAAGATAATTGAATGAATGTAAATTAAAGTCAAGGTCAAAGAAACGGTCTGAAGCCAGTATTATTATTGCTCAAGATTGTTAATAAAGTTAGACGAATCTTTACAGTAATAGTAGTAATAGTTTATCAGAATAACACATAGGCTACAATTTATAAAGATTTTGTACATTTTTTTTTTTTATTTATTTATTTAAAAACTTTATTGTACAACAAAAGTATACGAATGGCGGACTTAATGCTAAAACATTCTCTACCAGTCAACCGAAATATAAAATACAGAAAAACAAACAACATTATTGCCATAACGACGATAAATATCACGGAAGTTGGAAAAAATCTGCCCTCTTATCGTATCTTGGCTAGCGGAGGCGGGAGGGTGAAAAAAAGATAAATGAGCCGGTAAAGAATCGGATGAAAGCTAGTTTTATATATATATATATATATATATATAAATATAAATAAAGGTAAAGAAGTTTTTGAAGTGACCCACTTAAATTGTGGAACTAATAGTAATAGTAATAATTTATGTATAACATTTGAATAAATTTAAAATAAATACATCATGCATTTTTTATGTATACAACTGTAACTTATATAAGTTCCTATAAAACATAATAAAATAAAGTGTTCTAACATTTTTTTGTACTGTGATAGTATTGTTTGTTCCATTACTCGCTGCGGCGGTAATACAGTTTATAACAGCAAGGCTGCCATTGGAAACTTATCCTTTATATTTAATTCACGATTGAGTGCATAAAAACTGAAGTATTATTATTAACTATAATTGTAGATACTTGGTCAAATCCTGAAAATGTAAGACCATTTTTAGACCACTCCTTTAAACTAGAAATCTATCATGAAATGGAATAGATGAAACAAACTTATAACAAATTATATTATCAATATATGATATTGTAATTAATATTAATTACGACTCAGCATTAAGTTTCTGATATTCTTGTTCTTAAATATATATATATATATATATATATTAAGATGTATTTATTATCTGATATGTAAGACAAAAATGTACCATCTTAAGCTTGAAATGTGAGTACTGGATACAGGTGTATCCATTAGCGATTGAATAGTCCTAAACGATACTTAATTCCTAATGAGTGGTTTGTATATTATTTGGTAAATTGTTAATTATTACATCATATTACATTGGTATTTATCAGAATATCAATTGATAGTCAATCATACAATTAATTAAATTAATCATAAATTATATTAATCATACAATCAATGTTACAATTAATTATATTGAAAATCAATCAAACAATTAATGTTAGTAAACATTTTATAAATAAATCTGGTTCAATTTTACAATCAGTGTTTATATTGACAGGTTTAATTGTAATATTAATCATATATTCCTTTTAACAATAATTATAATGAAAACATGATGTTTGTAAATCTTAACTAACGACTGGTTTATTATATCAGTTTATTTATAACTAATAACCAAGCTCAGTACATTTTCGTCTTGTGTAAGACCTTCCTAACCTTTATTGATTGTTTGCCATTTTACTACAGTAGGTGGGTGTGGTGAAAGGTTTATTGTTAAACTATAGATATTGTAAAAGCGTTAATTTAAAGTACATTTGCTTGGGTTAAACACAGTAAAACAAAATAAAAATAGTAATAGTAAAGTAAAACAGCTGAATTTAATATTTAAAAACTTATGAGAATTACTGATGGTTTCTAATTCCAAATTATTTCAAAGTTAATTTAAAAGCTTTAAAAATAATTATGACATCACCTGAGATAATGTATGATGAAATTTTAATAGCATCTCATCATCGGAAAAAAAAACAATAATAATTTAAAACGATATATTATTTTAAATTTAAAATAAGTTATTTATAATTTATACATCACAAAAACCTGTTTTATATATTTCAAGGTAATACACAACAATGTTTAATCCGGTATAATTTGTTGGTTCTTTTAACTCCTGCAATTTACGATTGTTTCCTTTTCATTAAGCTCACACAATGTTGTAGGTTGATCATAAATAGCAGACTTTACTCACTTACATCTGTTGTACAAAGTAATAGGATTACATGATAGTAAAGCTGTTTCAGTATATAATAACAAGGAATGCTTAATTCACATGTAATAATTATTACTTATAACTTCCTATTGAAATACTAATAACATGTTATATTTATATACGAAATATAAGAAAGATTGTAAAGGATGCTATGTTTAACTGAATATATGTATTGTTTTCATGATCAAATTTTCAAATAATCACAATTTCAAATTAGTTCTGAAATGTAGATTACATCGTAGAATGAAAAGTTCTTCAGAAGTTTAAAGTGTAACAAAGGTTCAAAGTACTAAATATACTCGTATTTTTAGAAAATGATAAATATATTTGTCAATAAATAGACATGTATTATGATGTTGGTTTCAGTGAAAAATATACAAATAACATATTTATGTCTTTGGTTCAGAAATCGGTTTGTGTAAAAGATCTTAAAATAACAACAATTTCACAGCACTGACAAGAAAGATTGACTGGCGTGTTAATTATCATTAACCAATAGAATATTAATAGAATTTAATTGATTAAAAAAGTTTCACACATTCTTTTTCTATTTTTATATAAAACAACGGTTGAAAATAAGGTTTAAGACTTGGTTTTTTTCGTGCTCTGGATTGGTAAGCGTTGTTCTGCTCCGGTCATCCTAAAGCTCACTACTCGATCTGTACAACAAGATTATTGGAGCTCGGCGTATTTAATTTTTTTATATTATAATATTTCTTTAAGATAAGAATATTAGCAAAAATAAATTATTTATGTTTCTTCATTTTTATTGACTCCTGAGTGAATAGTTAAACTCTGCCGGACAATAGTCATGTAACTACCTACCTACCTACCTGTGTAACTACCTACCTACCTAAGCTACCATTTATATTGCGTATACCTACTATAATAACAACTTATTAAAAAGAAGATTATTAAAAAAAAATATTGCCTCCTAGATTGTAAATTTTTATTTATTTTTTGCATGGCACGTACCACCTTTTATTTTATATGTTTTAATGCCAATCAATTTACCAATTTTAACAAGTTAATCAAAATAATATCATCAATTAATATATAAAACATTTTAATGGTAAAGATGAATTAAACATATTTTTTAAAATTCATTTATAATTGTAATAAATATATATCATATATTTAGTAATTTTGTTAAACATATTCCTTGTTCTTATGAACGTATTAAGCTTTTCAAACACATACTGACCAGCGACCGTGGTAATATTGGATTGCTTAAACTTATCTCGTCAAGAATCCTCTCGAAGCTATTATGACAGCAATTTTAACCTAGTGTGGGATACCAAATGACGTTATGCTATTAAAATAACTATAATAAACTACCATATCAGAGGTGTCGTTATAAATATAGTTTTTAAAGAGAAGATACAGAGTAGCAAGTTACTTTCTTTTAATCCCAAATAATAAACTTTCTAGAGCTTCTAACTTCTGGAACGAACGAGTTGTTAAAAGAATATTAATTCTTTTTCCGCCAAACTAATTTTATATCAGAGTTTCCTTTACGAGATTTATAACAAAATGTCTCATTAAATCTATACAAAGTGACACATGTTGAAGTTTATTTTACTAAATTAGAGTTTACTTACCTTTACTATTTTTAAGTGTGAAACAGTAAATACAGAGAACATAACAAGCACTTGTTTGTTCTCAGATGTAAATAATTTAAATAAAAATAAAGTAGCTTGGTATCATTTTAGAATATTAAACTACACAACTCAGTATATAGGTCATGTGTGCAACGATAAACTTTACTTTAATATGTATACATAAATTAAAACTTACTCTAAGAGATTAAATCATAGCGATTTAACTTTTGTAATACGAAGAATTCGTTGAGTTACAGTCATTTTATGAATTGAAGATTTTTCACCGATTTATAAAACAATTTTACGGTTTACATTTAATAAAAACCTGTAACCCACGTGTTTATCGACGTTTATAACTTTATCGTAAGCTGTTAAAATTTATTTCAAACTTACAACATCCTTGAAATATTAACAATCAGGAACGTCTATATCAATGATTGAAATAGTAGAACAAATTTTCTTTAAGAGTGAGTATATTCGAAATTATTAAAAGGCAAACCTGCTTTTATTTTATATTTTACAAGAATATAAAAAATTACAATCACAATCACAATCGAATAACTTAGTTTATTATAACATGATGTTTCATTCATAATGACACATTGTTCCAAGTGTCAGTGTCAGAGATCAATGCGGTGTGTGATATCTCACAGTCGTTAATGAAATCTCACTCTTATTAATCTTATATGTTATCGTTTTTCCTGTCTACGGCTCAATTTGTTAGCAAATTTATCACGTTTTTTCTTTCGGTTTCTTTTTTGTGTGTTTGTTTTCTTTTTCTTGACAATACAATAAATATTTTATAACTTACACTGAATGGAACAAAAGCATGTCCATTAAGGTATTAAGAAATATGAAAATGTAACTGTATTGTTATAAAGCTTTTAACTACTTATCAAATATTCTTTTAATTGGTTGTTGTTGGTGCCTCTGCGGCAAATAATGTCTCATTTGATAATCCGATGCTGCTCTCATATTACTATTAAAACTCGTACACTTTATCATACATACATATATTACGTACATACATGTATACAAAATTTACATACATTGCATACATGCATTGTTATGATATTATAATACTTCCTTGTTAAATAATCTCAACTATATTCTAATTAAACGTTATAGTCTTAGAGTAATAAACGAACAAGATTTATACCAATGTATATAAATAAGGAATTGTAGGGCATGAAGAATGAAAGAAGTAATTTTGTGAAAGACACACTGTATTAATATGTTCGCTGCAGTCTTAATTAACTCCGTAGTTGGTTTTGTGATGTAGCACAGAGCGCTCTACTTAAAGACTTCTTATCATTTTAATATAATTTTTGTTACTTACATTTATAACAAAACCGAAATAACTATCATATTAAAAACAATTTATTATATTAGCATCAGATATTATTTTTAATTACTCTTATTTGTTAAAACATTTTGAAACGTCATTTTAAAACTTTGGTTTGATAATTATTATGTAAAGATGAATATAATCGCATACATACTTCTTTTAAAATGGTACAATCATTGCAATATTTAATTTATCACGTTTTCTCAATTATAATGATGGTCAAGAATTCAATATTTTAAAGAAATATTCTTTTTTTTTCTAAGTCCTGCCACTCTAAAATATTACTTTAATATAGGGATGCTGCAAATCTATTTACATGTTAATATTTATCCATTTCCATTCCTTGGTATTTGATCGCATGCTGCAGTGACCTGCAAATGGAGTAGTGGTTATACAAATATACGTTCCAGAGTTTTTTGCTTTGCTTTCCAATATTAACGGACTAGAACAATTTTACAAATAAATTTAAATAATTAATATCAACAAAAATAGAAACAAAACAATCATAATACTTTATATAAAAATATCGTTCGCGAATCATCGTATTGCAATTTTTTTTTTCAAATTTAAAAGTACATTGTAGATACCAATTTTCACGAATGAGCATAAAAATTGCAATTATACTTGCCGACCCTTCACACGTCCATAAGACATAAAAGTTACCATATACTTATTGTAACCAAATTTAATTATTTCTTTGTTATACATACAGCAGGCCTTAAATTCTCAACCAATTATCACAATATTTAGTACACACTTCTAATCTGCAGAAAAAACTTGTTATACTGAGAAAATAAGATAACTTAGACGGTTGTTCGAAATAAAAATGTTTTTTACGTATACATATAGGTAATATATAATATAGGTAATAAAGAAAATTAGCATCTCCGAAATATCTGAATTGTAATTTTGGAATGTTACCTGTTCTTAACTTTTAACACAATGTCTTAATTACAGATTGAGTTTAAAAGAAATTGAAAGATAAGCAAGCAGGATTTTGAAGTGACTCTTAATGAATCTTAAATTATTCACTTTATATTTACCATAACGTAACATAAGATATTATATAGGTATTTAAAGTTTATTGTTAATAAGACAAGGCAAGTGTTTATTTTTGGTGTGACGTTAGGAAAATCCCCGCTACAAATTGCGCTCTTTGTCAGGACTTATACCCACGAAGCCATTTCTGTTTAATAATATAATTTAACAGTAATAGTCACATTAGATCCCTTGTTTGAAGTTAAATGTGTCAAACATTTTGTTACTGATATTAACGTTTTCTATACAAAAAAACATAAATACCTTTATATACATTTTGTTATATATAATTTAATAGTTCTTGATGCCTCATAGAAAAAATATTAAATATATTCTATGGTACTTTAAAAAACTTGTTATTTATTTGTATTGGAGATAAATCATAATAAATACTATTATATATGAAAACTACTAGTTCAAAAGAAAACACTGTGTTTTAATTACTTGTTTAATTGCCTTTTATATTTAATATATTTTTTGTAATATTATTTTTACATTAACATATTTTATATCTTATTCATTATATAGAGATGAAATAATAAATTATTTGTTACATTGTTGTGAACGTAGTTGTCGGCTTCAATAGAGCAACTTCGAGCAGCGACTCGCTTTACAAAAGATTAGTGGAACTAGTGCAGATGGGCCGGCTCCAACTAACTTCCTTCACTTTTCATCCGAGGTGCCGAGTTTCAATTATCCTATTATCAGATTACGATAACCGAAGAAAAACGACTTCTAAACTTCCGGGGTCTTATTTATATATTTTTAGCAAAGTAAATCATGAAGAACTAAGTCTGAGATCCAATTTTACGGTTGTTTTATATAAAAATAGAAAAATCTATAAAATCCTCTGTTCAACTTTTTGATTGAGTTAAATTTTGGATAAAATGCGTGCAAATCTTTCTTGACAGTGCTCTAAACTTGCTTAAGTATACATTTTATTAAAAAAAAAACCAATTACTTAACCGAATATATAAATTTGTAATTTAATTCTCTTTTTGAAATAACTAACACCATAACATATGCGGATTTATTGACAAATATATTCATTCGTTCCTTGAAAATATTTTAAGAAATTTATTACATTTAAAAAAAAAATCTGTTGCTCTTTCAATCAATATTTGAGAAAAACGAAGATATTTACTTAAACATAATATAAGTTCCTTACAATGAAAAAATATAATATGTTATAAGTCGTTCATTAGAAAGAATTTATAAGTGATAAAATAAAATGTATATTAAACGTTCCTTTTTATATTCTACTGAAGCACCTTTACTACCAAGTAATTCTTTTACTTTGTACAACAGATGTAAGTGAGTGAAGTCCGCTATTTATGATCAACATACAAAATTATGAGAGCTTAATAAAAAGGAAACAATCGTAAACTGGCAAGAATTAAAAGAACCGACAAATAATACAAGGTTTTATATTGTTGTGTATACCTAGAAATAAACGAAATAGGTATTTGTGATGTAAAAACTATAAATATCTTATTTTAAGTTCAGTTATAAAATCAAAGATATAATAATAAATTGAATAAACTTAAAGAGATTTAGACATTTAGTCATAAAATATGAATCAAAGAACATCTCAATTTAATTAACACAAAGTAGTCAGAGATAAATAGTTTTATTGTATAAATGACACAGTGTATGTAACCGAAGAGACCTCGAAGACGTATCAATACTATTGTATCGAATCGAGCTGAGATGAAGCTACAGGGAAATCTTCAATCGTTTTACTAAACCAATTTTGGCTTTAATAATATTAAGGCAAAATTGGTATTAAGAACAACATATTTGGGGCTAATAAATATAATATTATTTAATAAAAAAAAAGAATTGAAAGAAATGGAATCACATATAATATAAATATATATACGAGTACTCGTATAATGAAAATTAATGAGCAAACTGTGACTTGCTAGAATCCGGTTATTTTTCCAGATTTTAATAAACGTTATAATATTATGAATAAATTTAATTTGTACTAAAAGCACTCCGAATGCACTTCATCTCTGTGTTCAGAATGTGTCCCTTGTGTTTATTTGGATTAATAACAATTAATATTTTAAGATAGATATTACCCTTATTCTATATATAGTCTTAAAACAATATTATTGCGATGATAAATTTTATTTTTACTTCGTATATTAACATCTGTTCGGTTCTGAGGATAATAATGTATTAGTATAACATAAATATCGATTAACAGTTACAGTGTTCTAGTTTCTTAAGGTTCAAAGATGGTGGAGAAAGGGTAAATAGAGTGTATGATCAATAAGAATGTTAAGCTGAAAATCAATGAGTTATCATGAGACTATCACCTAAAAAAATCATAATTATACTTAAGAAATTTACTTATTTGCTAAATAGACGCTACAACGCAACTATAAAATATTACTATGAAATATATAATTTATTAATAACATATTTATATTTTCTCCTCTAAAGCTGGAGACATTCTAGCCATTGCCATACTAGCACCAGTATTATAAGTGTGTTTACAACATATTTTATAAACTATGAATATAATTATGCTGTTTCTCATCGAGGTTCCTTTCATTCGAAACGATTCATTTAGAGAATAATAACCTTTTGAATTAATTATATATTGTATAAATTATATATTGTATAAATACAGGATTATTTTACATATAATTATTGATCTACGAATTGAAGACAGATTAACTTAAGATGATGTTAGATGTATTATTTCACAGACTAATTGTTACGATAGAAGTAAAGTCTATTCGATATGTACATTTTCTCTACCAGACGTATTCTGAGTGCATCACGAGAATTGTAAGTAAATAATCACATTCAATAACAAACCAGAACTTTATTTTTATTTTTATCTACATAAGAAAGATTAAATTTTTTTATATAATCCTTTTCGTTGGATTATATTACGGCTTTAACTATCGCATAAACCAGAAAGCCACCTAAGCTTAGATATCGTTAACAATTTCACATTTCGTGGTTGGAGTTTAAAATAATTAGTGAACATTGTATGTGGTGCTATGATACTGATAACACTCTGCATTTGATGTTTTTTTAAGAGAAACATTTTGACTATAAATTCTACAAATATTTAACAATGCTTTTAAATACTAACTTTATCTTCCTTTTCTTTCAATGTTACCTTCACGATTTATGTGACAAAGGATGCATATAATCAGTTGAAAACACTATCTGTAAACATGACGTAGACATTTCTACTATAAACTAAAAGGCAACTAGTTCCAGATGTTTTGAATAGAAAATGTAATCAATTTATCTTGTATTCAACTCCTAGTACAAAGAATTCCCATTCCATTTAGAGCTAGCTTGATAAAACATTGATCTAAAAGTTATGAATGCCTCAAAAAAGGTTTAATGTTACGAAAAATGTCTAAATCCTAAATTCTAATCCAATTACTTGTTTAAATGAAAATGTGATTGGAATCTTTTTATATACCAATATCCATCTCATTGTTTTGGTAATAGAAAGTAAAATTATGATTTTAAATACAATGAATTCATAATTTAATAAGACTTTGTCTAGACCTTCTGATAATTTTTTTAAAAAGAGAAATCATTTCTATCTATGAATATTCTGCATGTTTTCAAGTTTCAATTCAATTCAATTTACTCTATACAGGCGGAGGCTATGATTGAATGATTAATATTCATTTAGCCGCGGGCAGAGCCGAATGCAATATCTAGGTTATCTACATGTAGGATGAAAACTAATTTTAGCTTCTGTTTGTTTGTAATGCCTTGTGTTTACTTAAAAGAGTCCGGAATTAAAATAGTAGGAATATTCCGGTATAGGAATTTGGTGTATGTAAATATATATTCTTTCATTTAGGTATAAAAATACTATTTGTATAAAAAAAGTTATTTACACCTGAATAAAATTTCGAGTTGAATATAAGAAATTGATACATTCCGGACCCAATGAAAATAAAGAAACTCATCTGCTTCGGTTATCATTAGGTCTGATATCGACTAGTTGCCAACACATCTAAGTATATGACGTCCCCTTTCGACACGATATTAAAAATTCCTTTCTAAGTTACATTTTTGGATTTTATGTCCATGTATTGTTTGACTGAATTATATCAATTAACTTTACTTATTCAATGAAAGGTTGTTAGGATGTTTTTTACTATACTTCTAGAAATTCGTTGTTACTTCTCGATTATTATTATTAATGTTATAACATAAAACGTCCCAAACGTACAGAGTACGGACAACTACAATGTTAGCTGGATACAGTAAGATTCGTGCTCCTTCAGACATTCCTCGTGATATGAAACTAAATCAACTTCACAAATATAAATCAAAAGTGGACTTATGACGGTAAGGAAATAGATGTGAGGCTTCAATTTCATTATCTTTTATTAAAAATACTTTCTATGTAGTAGTTTTTGTATATCATTACATTTTAAGATGAAAAATAATATACAAAGTGAAATATAATATGATAAGAATAGATAATTGGAATTATTAATAATAATAGCCATTAATTGATTAATAAATTAGCTGAAGTCGATACGTCAAAGAAACTTTTAGATTGTTTATTATGTAAAAATAGTGGTCATTTTGTTTTTGGAGCTATAATCAAATCAACTTTAATCTTGTCAAGATTTTTAAGTTCTAAAGAATTCAGTAGATTGGAATAATGAAGTCTGTGAAATATAAATCTATTATATAAAAATGAATCGCAAAATGTGTTGGTAAACGCACAACTCAACAACGCATGGACCAATCTTAACAATTCTTTTTTTTTTAAATTACTTGAAGCCCAAGGATGGTTCTTACGGCGAGAAAAAGTAGAATAATTTCCAGGAAAACCCTAAAAGAGCCCTTTTCTTTTTCCTATACAAATATTTTCTAACTAAATTTAGAGTCAATTTGAACTGTATTGCTATACAATAAAGTTCATATTAAATTACAAGCACTCATTTTTGTCTAAACAATGTAGGTGTGCTGCTAACGTCGAAGAGTCAATTCGCACTTTATTGTCTCTGCACAAAGTTCAAATTCAATCAAATATATGTGTGTGCAGGTTCACGCAAAAGTGATAATATCGTGAACCCGACCAAATTGAAAAGTCAAAAAATTTAAGAGCTATAGATTAGATTGGCCTTGGAATATTCTTTCTTTTGTTTTAGTTTTGGAATGCGACATAAATTGTCATCAGTTTTCACGTCATTGCATCTGTCAAACAAACCGCGTTAAAAAGCGTTTATAATATTTAATAATTAATTTTGATTGTTTTATATCGTGTTTTGTGCAAAGTGTTTTAATACCTGTGATTAATAATTATTGCATGTGACATAATTTAGGTGAGTATATTCAATATGCTTCCTATAAGACGAAGTAATTTAGGAAGAAGAACCCGAAATGCTACAAACCAAACTAATTACCGATCTTATCATACTGCACAAGAACGTGACGACCGAAAAGAACGTGAAAGAATTCGTATATCACGAACGCGGGAAGCGAGAGCGAGAGATTCTACCAATAATCCCGAAAGTTTGAATCGAGCTGCTTTCAATTATGATTTGTCAATTGACTACAGTAACCACCAATGTGTTACTATTGGATCTATGAACTTGGTTTGCTCTCATTGTAAGCCAAATGAAGCCAATGAATTGTGTTGCGCAAATGGGAAAGTGAAATTGATACCATTGGATCTACCACCTGAGCCATTGTACTCATTGGTTTCAGGAATAGAACCAGATTCCATAAACTTTTTGTTAAATATCCAACAATATAACTTTTGTTAAATATCCAACAATATAGCTTTCAAATTACGTCATTTGGGGCAACAAACGTAGTTCGGGAAAATTTCATGCCAAATTTTAAGGTATTATAGAAGTTAATCATTATTATTTCAGTGAACAAAATTTCCTGTTAATTAAGTAAAGGTGTGTCATTAACCTTCAGTTCCTTAATCCCCAAGAAATATATTACTTATTCATTATATTATTTGGTGATTCAGTATTAGCAATACTTTTATTATTTTGAAACACAATATAATTATTTGATGATGGATATTAGTTACAACTAATTATTACATATTGACATACCTAAGCGTATCAATTATAAATTGGGGATTCAAATTAGGAGACAGATATACTTTTTACGAACAAATATTATTTATATTTGACAAAATCATTTTTTTTAATTTACAGATACAAGGCCTACTATATCATAGCGCAGGTTCACTGTTACCAGTGTCAGATAGCAATTACAAATTTCTGCAAATTTATTTCATTGGCAATTCACCACAAGAAATTGATATGCGTTGTTCAAATAACAATTCAGTAAAGAGGTCTATTGTAGAACAATTACAAACTTTATTTCATGAGTACAATCAATTGATTATGTTGTTTAAAACTGCACTGGATCTTATGCCATCTGATAATCACAAAATTGTAATCAGAGCTGATAAAACACCTGTTGGCCAACATGCAACACGTTTTAATGCACCAACTATTGATGAAGTTGCTATCGTTGTAGTTGGAGAAAACTTCGAATCCCGTGATATTGTTTTACATCGTCAAACAAACACACCGCTCATATGACGCACTGCAATATCCCATTATATTTTGGCAAGGTGAAGATGGCTATGATTTCTCAAACAAGATGATAAATCCCATTACAGGTAATAAAAAATATTAATTTAGCTATGGAGATATATTATCAGTCACCATATTATTATTATTTTTTTCAATGTTATGAAAACAAAAATCTATTTTCAGGTTCTAAAACCAACAAAAAAGTCAGTTTAATCACATACTCAAATGTCGGCGATTATATCACAAGTGTGTTGTAGACATGTATGTTAAAATTGAAACGGAGAGATTAACATTCATCAGGTTGAATCAGACCAAACTCAGATCTGAAGAGTATATTCACCTTCGAGATGCGATTAATACTGATGGAAATGCACAGAACATGGACAGAAAATGGTACAGCAGATTTGTTTATCACATTTACATGCAATCCACACTGGATAGAAATCAAGCAGGAGTTATTCCCTGGGCAATCACCTATTGATCGTCATGATATTACAGCCAGAGTCTTTAGACAAAAGTTGAAATCTTTAATGGATTGCATTGTGAAACATTATGTGTTTGGAGAGACACGCTGCTAGATGTATTCTGTGGAGTGGCAGAAACGGGGATCGCCACATGCACACATTTTGATTTGGTTAGTTGAAAAGATAAAAGAAGTTTATGCAGTAATATCAGCTGAAATTCCTAATGTAGAAGTAGATCCTGGATTGCATGAGGTAGTTATTAAAAACGTGATACATGGTCCCTGTGGAACTCTTAATCAAAATTCACCGTGTATGGTGGATGGTAAATGTTGAGAGCGATATCTACGGACATTAATATCTGAAACAATCACTGGTAATGACGGTTATCCTTTGTATCGTCGCCGATCGATAGCAGACAATGGAAGATCAACAATTTTCAAATTAAATCAACAAGATATTGGAATAGATAATCGCTGGATTGTTCCATATTCACCTACTTTATCAAAGACCTTCAAAGCGCACATCAACGTTGAATCTAGCCATTCAGTAAAATCTATTAAATGCATTAGCAAATATGTAATCAAAGGGAGTGATATGGCTGTGATTGGTATTAATGCAGAGAATTCCAATGATGAAGTTACCCAATACCAAATGGCTATGTTAGTAGTAATGAAGCAGTTTGGCGAATATTTTCTTTTCCTAATCATGAGAGACACCCTACTGTTGTTCATTTAGCTGTGCATTTAGAAAATGGACAGAGAGTATATTTTACAGCACAGAACGCCGTACAAAGAGCTGTACAGCCACCATCTACTACATTAACCAGTTTTTTTGAGATATGCCAAAACGATGCTTTTGCTTGAACATTGTTATATTCTGAAATGCCAAAATATTATACTTGGAACAATCCTCAAGGAGATTTATACGACGGAAACAAGGAAAACCAGTTCCAGGATACCCAGATGTCTATTCTACCGATGCGATTGGTCGAATTTATTCAGTACATCCAAGCAATGATGAATGTTTTTATTTACGACTGCTAATAGTCAATGTACGTATCCCAACATCATTCCAACATGAACGAACTGTTAATGGTGATTTGTGTGGTTCATACAGAGAACCTTGCCAACGTTTGCGATTTCTAGAAAATGATGCTCATTGGGATCAAACTCTCAATGATGCTGTAATATCATCACAAGCTCATCAAATACGAACATTGTTTTCTATAATCATATCTACATGCTTCCTATCAAACTCAAAGGATTTGTGGATCAAGTACAAAGATAATATGTGTGATGATATTTTGTATGAAATACGGATTAGAAGAGGAAATCCAAATATACAAATAAACGAATAAATTTACAATGAAGTATTGATTTCGATTGAGGACATGTGCTTGATGATGTCAAACAAACCATTATTTCAATTAGGCCTGGCCGCGCCCAATCGTCCGATGCATGATGCTTTTAACCAAGAGTTGCACCGAGAAAAACTGTATGATCTCAACACTTTGAAAGAATTAATTCAAACAAATCTTCCACTATTGAATAAACAACAGAAGTATGTATTTGATACACTTATGAAAGTAATAAATGATAAAAGAGGAGGGATTTACTTCTTAGATGCACCTGGTGGTACAGGAAAAACTTTTTTGATTTCATTGATATTAGCAACAATTCGCTCACAAAATAAAATTGCACTTGCACTCGCTTCGTCGGGAATCGCAGTAACTTTGCTTGAAGGTGGTAGAACAGCTCATTCAGCACCAAAATTACCATTAAACATGCAAAGCAACGAAACTCCAACCTGCAACATTTCGAAGAACTCTGCAATGGCAAAGGTTTTGCAGAAATGTGAATTGATTGTTTGGGATGAATGCACGATGGCACATAAAAAACCTTTGGAGGCTTTAGATAGAACCTTACAAGATCTCCGGAGCAATCATAACCCATTTGGTGGTGCAATGATTTTATTAGCAGGAGATTTTCGTCAAACATTGCCAGTGATTCCACGATCAACGCCAGCTGATGAACTTAATGCATGTTTAAAGTCCTCCAATTTGTGGAAACATGTGAAGGTATTACACTTAAGCAAGAATATGCGTGTCAAGTTGCAAAATGACAAATCTGGAGACATATTGTATAAACAACTCATCGACATTGGTAATGGCAAATTTCCTATAGACACCTTGACTGGTTGCATTAACTTTCCTCAAAGTTTTTGTCAGTTAACTAAGTCAAAAGATGAACTTATTCAAAAGGTGTTTCCAGATGTTCTTAAAAATTATAGAAACAATGATTGTTTGAGCGAACGGGCTATATTGGCTGCAAAAAACATAGATGTAAGTGAATTAAATTTCAAAATTCAAGAACAAATTACAGGCGAATTGAAGACATATAAATCAGTTGATTCGGCTACTAACCAAGATGATGTCGTCAACTATCCGCCTGAATTTTTAAACTCGCTGGATTTACCAGGATTGCCACCTCACAATCTCCAATTAAAGGTTGGATCGGTAGTTATAATGTTGAGAAATATCAACCAACCGCGTCTTTGCAACGGCACACGGTTAGCGATAAAAAAATTATTGAACAACGTGATAGAAGCAACTATACTGAAAGGAAAGTATAAAGGAGAAGACGTTTTGATACCACCCATCCCAATGATACCGACTGATGTACCATTTGAATTCAAACGACTACAGTTTCCAGTGCGGCTTGCTTTTGCTATGACCATAAATAAGTCCTAGGGGCAATCATTAGGTGTTTGTGGTATTAATCTAGAAAACACATGTTTCTCACATGGTCAATTGTATGTTGCCTGTTCCCGTGTTGGAAAACTATCAGATTTGTTTGTATATTCACGAGGTAATCAAACAAAAAACATTGTGCATCATAAAGCACTAAAATAAAAATAAAACAGATTTTTGTTAATAATTATGATTCACTTGATTTACAATAACACGATTACTGAAAATACTTATATACTTTTTATTTTATTATTCTTTATTTCATAGGTTATTAACCCTATGTTAATTAATAATAATGGTAATAAATAATCAACTATCTCCATGTTTTGTCATTGAAGCACCCACTTTATAAATATTTGTCACCTTTAGATTCCCACTATCCCTTTAGATTTATTTTTCAATCAGGTTTAAACCTTAAGTTCCCCTCTTAGAGTGAAGCTCTCTGGCAGAGATCCCAGTCAGGGTTTTTAGTGGGTCATAAAAGGGTGGCCAGAGTATTGTGGTCACAGATAACCGAGCAAGAGATACGATACCCGTATATTTAAACATTTCAAATAATACAGGAACCCGAATATGCTTTATTCTTTGAAAACACCAAAAATAATCCGAGTCAAAATTAGTTCTTTGTATTCTGGTGTTATAATAGTCTCGTGCTAATGAAAAGTAAAATACTCCTATATGCAATAATCAGTAATATCTGGTTTTATGGTTTATTCCTATAGTTATTGGGGATGTTATGTTACGTAGATACGTATATTTTTTCTTTTACAATTCTCATTGTCTCAGTGTGATAGGGTTTTATTTAACAGTATATACAGTACATATAAATAAATTTCCAGGAACAAGAAACATTATCAAATATGTCATTAAAAATAATAACCAAAGAAGGTTACATATCAAAATATTTTTTTTATTAATATCTTTTTCGCTCTTTTTCGAATAAGAGAAAAATAAAGATTTCACATATACAAATAACAGATATAAAATACAGTCAGTCTCCTAACAACTGTTGATATCTGAAAACTCTCTTTCTAATTAAATAGTTGTGCTGTCTGCCGATCGAACACCTCCTTGGGCTGAGCTGTCAGTATCACTTAGCAATAAACTAACCAGTCTCTATGATTCAACTACAAAAGTACAGTGTACTCGTATTTTTACATTGTATCGACTTTCTCTCTGGCTGAATTTACTGAATAAACCAATTCTGGAGGTTTATCAATATAATTACTTGTATATTTTTTTCCAGTTTAAATCTTTACAAATTCAACACGATAAAAAAGTTACGGACAGCGCTTTTATTATTTTGTGGCTACAATTTATTTAAACATAAAATTTTACAAGCTTCATTAACTTTGTTGTTGTTATTATAGATATATTTAACTTTATATCTACCTACGTAAACATTTTCTTTAGTCTATAAAGTACTAAAGTAAAATTTTATAAGTATACTCAGGTATTTTTAAATAATAACCAGACCTAGACTAGACTCAACCTTCAAAACATTTTTAAATCGCTTTTGAATTAATTCAATAAATAATTAATTGATATAACCTAATAATAAACATTTAATACAAAGTTCTGTAAATAATTGCTTCAAAGACCGGAAGGATATTGTATTCGAGCTGTCAATTTAACCGAGAACTTTGGATGTAAATCACGAAGTTTTGGTTTTACTAAACCTTTGAAGAATGGATGCCGATTTTCTTTAAGAAAATTAATAGTTGTGGTTCATATTCTTAGCTACAAAATGATTTAGGTAGTAAAGCGTTTATTGTTTTATATCATGTAAATTTCACATTTAATCGAAAATCTATCTATTTTCATGGAAGAAAATAGAACAACAACGTTTTTAGTTGATTCTCGAAAAGTGTGAAGTGAGAAAGATACCAGTACCCAATTACAACAGTTCACTGCCACTGGTACTAATGATTATTGTAATGTTTGAGCTACTGACACTTTATAACCACTGCTACTTGACAGATATCGTTAATTTATTTGTCTAAAATGAGTGAAGAAATAAGCAACAGAATTATGAAAAACAAAATAATCTTTAATTACCTTATCATTTGTAATTAATATTTTATTCTATTATGTGGTGTAACAATAATAATATTTTTTGGTTATATTGCACAAGTTAATGAAGTTATTTGGTGTTGAACTTATGATGTGTATAAGCATGTTGATAGATATCTCTTTTTAATTAGTTATGTTCATTTTGCAGAACTAGGAATAAGTGTCAGAATGGAAACTATCTTAGAATCTTTATACAGATTTGTAACATTTATACAACTATTACTCAAAGGATCAAAGTGAGAAATACTGAAGTAATTAATGAATAGAAGCCCGTTATGAATAGAATCGAAAGGACTTTAAAGAGACAATGCAAATATATTTTGAATGTATGATTATTATTAAATATAATATATGAGTATATATTTTGTTCCCTCTTAAAAGGTTTTGAAATTCTGCTATATTTTTGTCATAACGTTCTCATCTTGGTTAAAAGCAGAAGATTGTTAAAGTTTGATTCGAAAAATAAATATTAGTCCCCCTTTAGCAATATCATCTTTCTCTTTGTTACCCTGATTAAATAATAGTATTTAATATTATTTCATTTATGTATTTATTTAAAATACTAAATAATTATTTACAGATTTTTATAAACAAATACAAATGTTAAACAAAATATTATTTATTTTTCATCCCATTACGGTTTAAACTCTATATGAAAAAAATAAGAAAGCAGTGAACATTTTTATTTTTTCTCCATAAAAACAGATCAGTTTACGATAAAACCGCAATCTATAGAAGGGATTGGACCTGAAGCTAAATATTAACGATTACTAACGATAACCGATTAAGAGATATATTTTCACTTTGTCAAATGAAAATTCGTATATCCCTTGAAGTTCATCATCATTTGTTTTATAATGAGGGTATTTTTTATTTGTTTTAATAATTCCAACATTTTACAACCACGGTTTTACGAAAATTCTGAAGCTCCGCCAAAATTTCATGATAATGAACCTCATAAACATTCGGCTTCACCACTCAAATAATACGATCATAAACTATCCCACTGACAGCAGTAGTGATAACATAGACTGTATGTGCTTTATAACGACGGTGTGTTATTATAAGGAAAATAGAAAACACTTTATTATTATTTATTTTTTTTCTCTTTCTTATTCTTTTTGTAAAGTAGGTCTCAAATTTTCATAGTATTGTATAAATATAAGCCTTTTTTTGTTAAAATTGGTCGATGTGAGGAAAATTTAATAAGTTACATTGTTCGAATATTACTTAACGAATTCAAATAAATCAGTTCTCTGATGATCGTAGATGAAAAACTTAGATTCGTTACGATGAAAAAATTGCATTTACAAATATTTGGTAATTTTTTAGAATTATTATTTTAAGCCTTCGATTTAAAACGATATTTTTACAAAAAGTCCAATATAAAAAGGACGAAACAAATTTGAATCTACCAGAGATATATACTAAATTTAACTACACAAGAAACCTCTGAAAACTACAAGACATTACTTAATGTACCCGACCTTTGTGTTGTAAATCTAATTACCTCAACAGTGATAAATGTCTAATATGGTAGTAGTAGTAATTAATAGACTGGTCTATGGTCAGTATTAGAAAAAAGATTATCATGACTTATGATTACTATTATAATTCACTCCGCTGTGTCATGCTCTGTATGAATGTAGTTAAATAAAGACCTTGAATGGGTTCTAAACTAGTCAGGCACATTCCAAAAAAATAAAACGGTAAATTACTAAAAATATTATGTAACAGATTTATTCTAAAAATTTAAATTCCAATAAATATTATGTAAATGTATTTAAATTCCGAAATGTTATATAACGTTTAATAAATTGTAAAAAGGATTTACTTTTTAATTTTTATTATTAAACGTTAATATGATATCACTTCGAACAGAAATAACTTCAATTCTATCAACAATACAATAACACGTGATAGAATTATATTGTAGATTTGTAAAATAATTTGTTTGCAGTTATAATTCAAATTAGATATATATATTTCAAATTAGATATATATATTAGATATATAGATAGAATAAGAAATAAAATTGAAACTCATTTTAACTGAAACTAAGGCATCGATAGATATGTTATTGTTTATATCCAGATCGTTACTCAGGAGAAGACCATTATTGCTACCTCGATGAGGACTTAAATTTATTTTACGAATAAAACCTAAGCGACAACCAATATTCAAAATGGATTTTAAGCGACACGACCACGTTGCTACCTAAATATCGAATAAATTTAAAATAATTTATTCTCATGTGTTACTATCAGTGAATGTTTTAATTTCATCTATTATTAATTATCAATTTTTCCTTACTATCAATTCATATTAAATGCACACTTGATCTAATATAGATATGCATTTTATTGTTAGAATATAAGTAAGACATGTAAATACGAGTTCATCATTATTATTTTCATGCAAAGATGTCTGAATCGCCATTAACAGCGCTGTCATCTCATGTAGTACAAACCGGAACTCGATACACTGTCATTAAAATTGACATTGCTTTAAGTCGATGTTCCTGTAAGGAGAATCTTGTATAAAACCATACAAATGTAAGAGTAGTAAAAATATTCAAGAAATAAAAAACTGTATCCACGCATAATCTTAGATATTACAAATCCTTTCTTTTTTCAAGTTTTTTCTACATTGAAATTATTTTAATTATTTTTACTAAAATATACAAAAATAAGTGTACAAATATAAATGTACAAAACTACGAGCATCTCGTGCTTACAAAATGTGTAAAATAACGATGTTGTAACTGTCTCTTATAAAGTGTAATCCCATCCAGTAATAAAAGTAATAAACCTAGTCACTTGTGCAAGAGAATGTTCGTAATGAATTTATTTTAAAACTTTATAATTATGCCTTTTTAATAAAATTTTTGGTAAACAATTAAAATATATTCTTAATATTTTAATAGCTCACATATTTTTATAAACTTTCTTAATCTGGTTTGTGTTTTTAAAGTTTTATTAAATGTTTTATTTAGCTCTCACATTAATGGTAGTAAGTTGTTTAATCATACCTTAAATATTATAATATAAAAATAATTTAATTTGTGTGATGTAAATGCTTTCAAACATCGGATCAGTTATTATTTAACAACAACTATACCAAAACTAATTTTTAATAAATAACTTATATCGACATATATATCTCATATTTATTGTCAAAGCTATCAAATGTATATTTAATAAATAGCACTTATTACCTAATACAATTCTTATAAGCAATTGTAATTGAAGTGATTTGCTCGCAATCACTCATAACCAGGATTATGATGCACACCGAGTGAATGTCTTGATTACTTACTCAAGAAAATAACAAATTTAAAATAACAGAATTACGAGTAAATTACTTACACTATATAGTGTGTAGTGTACATTCAAAGTGTATTGACACTATACACAATGCACACAATCAGTTCAGATAACAGTCTGAAAAGGCAACACAGAGATCTTCGTCCTTTGAACTAAAAGGTTGCAGAATGTTTCAATAGGAAATGTTTTCTTTTAGTCTGGTATACAACTCAAGTATTGCATAAAATGCTCTTTTCTACAGTAAAACAATATTTTTTGATAAAAAACATAATATTAAAAGATAACTGTAACAAAGTAAAAGCTTTATGTTATATTTAAGCATTTAGTTATTTTGAATTCACGAACTCAAAATTAGAAATTAAACTTAGCAAAAAAAGTGAAGTATCTTGACGTCAATTTGAAGTTAAAAAAAAAAAAATTGTTTAAAACTAATTATAATATACTATTTAATCATTATAAATTCTTAAGACATTTTACGTATTAAGAAACAAAGAGATATGAAATGTATCTAATAAAATTTCACAATTTCACTTTGTTTATAATAAAGTGAGTTTTATAAAGCACTAAGTATTTTCCATCACGGACGTTACAGTTACCTGTCTGATAATCATCTCATCTCCTGCATTCGTAGGTCGAGGACCAACCAAACTGAATTAAAGACAATTTTTCCATCTAGAACCCTCTAAGGAGCGAAGTTGAGTTATTAGACTTACTTTATTTTATAAAAAGGTCCCGTCGCCAAGAGATTCTTGTTTATTTTGCACATAAAGAGGAGACTTAAAATGATCCTTGATTAAAATGGTTCAGTGATACTTATTTACAATAAAGCTTCTATTTACAAATTATACAATCATAGAACTTAATAATATAATCGTCTAGTTACCTGTATACTTATATTTAAACTGAACATATGTTATATCTGTTTATTATAAATATTTGTATCCTATATTTATCCTGCAATTCTGTCTTTGAGTTCCACACAGATTTTTGTGGAACATGATTTTAAATAAAATAAACGGTACTTAGATCATACAACACAATTCTATTCATTAAAATGTATACTATCTATATTATACCAGAACTTAAAACATTGTTAAAATATATACATATATTTTAACAATGTTTTAACATCTCTTTATTATAACATATCTTTGTTTCTATAATAAGAATTCTATATTTATCATAAAAATAAAATTGTTTTTTTTTTTAAGAAAATAATTATATATTAAAATTAACAGGCAAAGAGAATGTTGCTATTCACACAGTACTACTGAACTGATAAAAACTGATAATGAGTTTGGTTTACACGCTACGTTGACTGTGAATTGATTTCAATTAAGGGAAATATTAAAAGCAATTTTAAAAAATCATGTCGATTAATTCCGAATTATATCGAATAACTTCGTATTTTTCCAATATTTAGTGAAATAAAGTAAATTAAAGCAGCTTCTTAGCTTTCAACACAAAGCTTAGTAAGTTTCTAAAAAGATTACGAAATGAAATTAATTTTACAAATTATTGTAAGTGTCGGATTAAAATACAATCATCTATAAACCATTGTTTAATAGAATTAGGTATCATTTATTTCACAACTTTTGTCGGAGGGTCGTGATAACTACGGCTAATGACTTTGAAACTAATTCAGAGAACAGAAACTGGTATAATTAATTCAATACTTCCCATTGTCTTGGTATTGAAATCTCATTTAGAAAATATATTACTAAAATATTTTATTTATTATGTTTGTTTAAATAAAAAAAATAAAAATATAAAAAATAATTATCTAAGAACATACTGATAATTTTAAGAACTACTACTACTGTTATTACTAATACTACTATTGCTATTACTACTACTTAAAAATCATTAACATCACTAATTAATTTTATTATTAACATTAATTCATTAACATGAATTATTAACATAAAACTGTCTCTCAGGTGATTTTACTCCAATTAACTTCACCGCTAATAGCTTCCATTTTGTGAATTCAATGTAAGTTAAAAACTATGTGCGAGTAAAGCATAGCATTACAATTATTGAGTTGAGCGTAAGCGAAGCTCTTAACCGTTTGGGAGACCTTTTTTTGTGTTTAGTTGTCTCCAGAATGCGATGAGATAATTAGCGAAAAATTTTCTCATGTATGTTTGAGCCGAACGCGGATATTATAGCGAAAACAGATTAAAAAATCTTTAGCCATTCAAAAGTTATCAAAAAAAGATAAAAGGAGAGGGGCTCAGCTCAACACCCGCCGCGCACGGATAGCAGATCTTAGTAATTAACCTTCAATGAAATGGGATTCATTGTGAAAATGAATATAACTTGTTAAACCCTCCAACTTTCTGATAATGTTTATAACCTTTATAGAGCTCTTTAATAAAGTTAACAGCTCTCGTGACGTTTTTCGTTGTACCCCTTACAGACATTAGAGAGTGTCGAGGATTTATATTGCGATTATAGACTTAGAGTGGTGCAAGGAACTACACAACCTTTTAGAATCTAGAATTTAGATACGATATAATGTTGATAATATTTAGTGAAGAACTAACAAAAAAAAGTGTAAAAAAATATAAATTTTTAAGACTGTGATACAAATCAAAATTTTATTTTTTAGGAATAAAGTATCAAAAGTTTCTACTTTTACGTTTCTGGGAAAACAAAGAGAGATACATACATGTATCTCTCTTTGTTTTCTTTGTTAAGAAAAAGATAGACGTGTCTATCCTTTTCTTTATTAGCCACGCTCAGCCCATTTCCGTCGCTATGTGAGAAAACCTTCGAAACGTTTATTGATCACTTGTAATTTTATATAGTAGCTGGATGTTAAATATCTAGATCAGTATAAGGACAACATGTTATTTCTGGCAGTGATTTATTAAGAATTATAAATTATATTTATAATTTATTACTATAAAATATAAATGGTGTTTGATACTAATAAATTCAAAAATAAATATGTAATAAAATTAGGTGTATCGATTCAAAATTCCAATACCACGGATATTAACAAATATTATTGGTTTACGTAATTCGAATAGTATTTCTTATAATATTACGATAAAGCAAATACACAGGTAGAAACAAACACAATGTATGTATGTTTTGTATCTAAAATAATAGTTTCTAAACCAGCATATACGATGTATTTCACAGAAATTAACTAAAATTAAATAGGAGTTTAGCTTTAAGAAATATCGAGAGAATTTTATAAATAAGCAGTAAAAGTAAAACATTTGGTTTGTGTTCAAAATTTGGACTGCTTTTCCTTTGCTATGTTTCTCCAAAGATAGGAATAATGTTTCTGTCGTGAATTTTAAACTTTACCATGGGAGACCAATATAAACTTCAGAATATTAAAGATTTCATGCAAAGGGATGTGAACAGTAAATAAAGATCTGCAATTAAAATTGACCTAAATAATATGATAATAATATGACACACAGAAACAACGGTCGATATTATAATAATTATTTAGATATAATTAATCTAATGAACTTTTTTCTAAGGTACAAAGATTAAGACAACCGTGACATTAAAAAATTAACCATCCTTAAACTATTAATACAAAACAATAATAAATAACTCAGACAAGGTTTGAACAAACTAATTTCTAAGTTATCTTAAGCCATTGATCATTGCAACTTCATAACAGGATTATTGGCGTTGGTCTATTTATCCCCATAAGCCACACAAATTCTTTATAAAGCATGTCTTTGCTCTGTTACTTGGGATATTTTAGTATATTTTAAGTACATAATATGAAATCTTCTCAAAAACCTTTTAATTGATTAAATTCATAATTACCATAAAAGCTTACAACATTTCTTGTACAACATTGTTTAGACATTTACAAAGCGCTCGTGATTTATTTCGATTCGGAATATATTTAAGGAATACGATGCGCCTGGAAGATAAATTACAATATGTCAATGGAGAGTACATTTTCTTAAAGTATAGTGAATAATTATGACTGCTTAGAATTATAACTTTATCGTATATTTAACACAAATATTATAGACGTGTATAAAAAATATTTGTTTAAACAGTTTTATTTAAAAGTACACAGATACATCTACAATCTTAAACTTCCTCATTTTTACTGAAGTACACGGTTAAGACACGGTTCACACCTTGCACTGTGCGTCTATATAAATACAGTAGTTTTAGTATATAATATAACCACGTTAGGAGAAGTTGAACTGGGTTCTACCACCTTATAAATATACATGTCTATTAGAAAGAAATGTCTAATGTACTTGTGAGGAAGTTTCAAAAGATTTCAATCAATTTTGAAATCTTTTGATGAGAGTAAAATATTTTATACATTTTATATATTTTAAACTGTCATCATTACAGAGACGATGCATTCATTCAAATGGTTCCTAAATACCTGACAAAGATAAATTAAGAAATTAAACTAAATTATATATATATTTTTATAAATTATTATACATACGTACGTTCACCCTACGTATGGTCGTCACTAATATATTATTATAAGGGATGGGATATCGATTTTTTTAAATAAAACAAATAACAAATGTATGCTTTATTAAGTTATCTATGTTATTTATAAACAATTGTAATAAGCATTGTAACTAATTTACAATATAATAACAAATGTTACTTACTATGTATATACAACGTATTTATTATGTAATTAGGTCGATTTTATGAAGTACAAACATCGGTAACGATCGCAGAATCAGTCTTACAAAATTAATTTTAATATCAGTATGTCACTGTCATTATGGATGCTAAAGGAAACGAAATCACACGAATCCTATCTCATGGAGCAAGGCCGAGGCGATGGGACACTTGTCGTCGTACTGTTGGATCTCCTTGCTAGAGTTTGCTCGTTTAGAGTGCAGTTGTATGTTCAGTGTTTTTGTATGTAAGACGTTGAATTAACGCAGTCCCACTGTATTCGCCTCCGCTTCCTTCCTACGAGATGTCTGACGATGGTGCGCGGCCATTTCTGTGGATCCGAAAAGAATATATAGTATATATCTTAGTTAGTAACCTTAATTTTATATCTTATACTTAGTAACCTTAATTTTATATCTTAGAAAAAACTAAGATTTGTCTTATTTGTTATAGTGATATGAAATTGATTGTTATATACCAAAATAAATAAAAATCCTTTGCAATGTCGTGTTGTTAAGTCAACCCTTCTTTATATATAATAAATAACAAATATATTGATATGTGTATTAGGTAAAATATGTTTAATATTATTTATAAGACCAGATAAAAGGTCTATATATAATAGATTTACACTATTATAATACTTCACTCATTTACTAGACTACCAACTAAACTATCTACGATTATCTGTTAGATCTTTTCAATAAAATAATATTTTTGTCAATTGGTACGTATGTGATATTTGTATGTTGCTTTATGAATATAATAGACTATCATCAAGCCCGTATTTTATTATATGTATATAATGTTTTGTGAAGTGGGTAATAATACCATTGTTTATATAACTATTTATTTCTCGTAAAACTATGTAATATCAATGTGTCAAAATGTATTATTGTTGTGTTAATTAGTTATTAAAGTGGTAAAAATAATGATTTGATAATTTTTATAATATTATATTTTTGATAATATACCCACTGGACATTGGGTCAGTTTTTATACTTATATTGTTATTAATATTTGTATCTATTTACATCTATTTTATTGTGGATATGTTTTAAACTTATAAATAAATATTCTTGTAAATGCAGAATTTGTCTTAAATAATTTGACACCCGCGTCGACATGCGTGCGACAGAAGGGTAAAAAAAATATTTAGTACAAGTAAATTAGGCTTAAGTGTTTTAAAGAGTACGTTTGAATCTAAATCTCCACGGGGACTTACGCTTATAGGAGTTTTACTTTAAATTAAATTAATTAAATTCGGAATTAGATTTGGGTTTAACTTTGAATTAACTAAGGCAAACTTATTGCCGTAATTCGAAACAAATCATAGCGAATATGAAAATCAGACATACCTTATATTACTGCTTCATCCAACCGTTGATCAGTCATCTCCACGCCAATCACCTTCTTGGCCAACTCCCATTTTCTCGTAGCATATTCGGCGAGGTTGCTGGCCTGATCGCTGGAGTAGTCGATAACAATCATATCGTCGTATTACGTCTGAAAAGATTTTAATAAGACCAGTATTAGTTTTGTCAGTTCACATTCGGTTTGTGGTCTTCAAGGTTGCGACAACACTTGAATTGTATCAGTCCTGTCATCAGAGTCGAATGTTCATAATTGTGTTAGATACCTCTCATACGTGGGGTTGATTTTATATTAAGAGGATTAAATGTTTGGGCAGTGGTTTGAATTAACCGGGTCATTTGTTGCATCACATTTTGCACAAGGTTCAAAAACTTTTGCCAGAAGATAGGTGAAGTGTGCGTCGGATTCCGCTGGTCATCATCCAACGACAGGGCTCATCATTACTATATATTTAGTGAAATTCTGAAACAGCTTACATTCATAAGGGTAGTTTTGATAACTAATCTCACTTCTGATGCGACATAAGGGTTAAGAAAATATTAAAATTTTAAAACCATAATGATATATTATACTTAGCAATAATATATTACTTAATCTAGGGTATAAAATCACGTAATAATTTTAAGTAAATAATACTTAATTACACGATTATATTAATAATAAAGTTATTACAGCAAAACCTTATAATTGCAATATACCTTAATAATACAATATTCACATACCTGACCCGGGAGTCAGAGTCCAGAAAACGTCTGATCGACAGGCGCTCAGCCTATTTATAGACCGCCGATGCCAGAGACACTTTAAGTGAGTAATGTTTCAGTACTACCCTCATATTTTATTAATTATGAGTTATTAGATCTTATAATTTTAAGTTTTAAAGAATATCTCCAGTAATCCACGGCTGTGCGTCTGACCTTACCATTACTGTGTTGGTGTAACAGCGCGTCACTCTGAACCAAATATCACATTTATTATGTATATCACTTCAAATACAACAGAAAACCCACTACTAGCAACCAGACTCAGTGGTCGGTCATTTGGGAAGACAACTATCCAAGTACTTTTATACATTAAGACTATTATATTCAAACATTTATTCAAATAATGTATATTGTTGAACAAATATATAAATTTGTAACTTACCATATATCTTAATAATTTTTTAAAGATCAGACATTTAAGAGCAGGCTTCTCATTCAGCTACAGATCAAGAAACCGAATATCCAGGACGACATCCCGAAGCTACAAGTATACCCGCGATAAAAAAATATTCTTTATAAATTCTCCTGTAACCAAAGAAATACTCTAAAGATATAGCAATAATCACTCCGTAATCTATTTCAATACCTCACAAACAATACAATAGATGGCGACTCGAATTGTCGAAACATGACAAATGCTGACATGCAACGTAAAGCAATAGAGCAAATTATGAATAGTAAATAACACCTATTTTTAGGTGAGAATTCAACTTACTTGTGCCGGTAATACGCATTATAGTTAATCCATAATATTTAATCGACCCTGCAATAACACATAAGGACGAAAGCCTATAAAACTTAACTAAGAACAGACAGCGGAGGGTAGTTAAAAAGTCCATCTATTGTGCTTTCGATACGGACTAGGAAGGTCATGACATGGAATACAAAATTTAAAATATGCCAATAAGCAAACAGTGTTGCTATACATGCAGAACATCAGACTAAATGTGGGTAAATATTTCAAACAAAAATATTTTAGTAATATTAAACTAAACTGAATTACTTTTCAGCAGTCCTGCTATCAATTTATAACATAAAAAGACAATCTAAATAAAATAGTATATATTGGATTTGAAAAATAGTATATACTGGCAGTGGATTTTTTCATAATAACAAATAAGTATAATAATAAATCAAACTAAAATAGTTAATAATTATTTGTAATACCTTAGTTTGTGCAATTAATACTTATTAATACTAGGTTATACGAGACATAAAATCGAAACAAAAACCAGTAACAAATGTGGTACCAACATTATTTCATGCAGTAATGATAAAAACTTACAGAGTAACCCCGCTGGAGCTTAAGTGTGTCGGACTTCTTCTTGTGAATGTCTCTTCTGGCCTACTGGCCATGGCAGCGTCACCGGTGAAAATATGGAAGATTCGGCTGTGGAGCTGTATAAATACGTTCACCCCACTCGCCTCAGCCGGGTGGCGTGAGTGAGCGAGTAACGTCTACCCACATTTTAGTTTAAACAATTATAAATTAGAGATTAAATAATTACAAAGAAAATTCACCTAAATCTATAAATTAAACAGCATGAGAACAATTGATTTAAAAAAAGTACCTAAATATATAAATTAAATAGTAATAAAGACAATTGATTCATCTCCATTTATCAAAATGTCATCCATTCGCAACAATAACAAGTGTTTTCATAGAATTAAGTTTAGGCAATAATTTTAAACTCGTTTTAATCGTATCGTATCGTATCGTATTACGTCGTTAACAATTAATTACCTAAAATTAGTAATAACTTCTTAGATCGATACAACACAACACAACAAAATAATACATCACATGATCCATTTCTTATAACGTCAATAACATAATTTCTAAAAGTAATAGAATAACTTTAAGTCGTTTCACTACGGTGTGAGTTCGTTAGACAATAATAAATTTAGTTTTAACGTAATAAGATGATTTATGGATATTTATGGATTTAACGAACGAACGAAAATTATCGGTTAACGAATACAAATAACATATAATACAATGCGAAACATAAAAGTATTATCTAAATTGCAAATCTAGTTTTGAACTCCAGTTCCATCTGTTTAAGAGTTACAAGATCAAGACAGAGAAAATATACTTTTAGTCCCTAGATTACTGCCTGGTCAAGTTTTGAGGTGTAATAGAGACATATCTGAAAGATTGCGTATTTTTTTACGATATAATCAAAGCTATTGTATAAACATCAGTATTCTAAAAAAATAGTGTAAAGAAAAATAAAATAAAACTTAATTTGACAGCAGTCTTAAAACAATTGTTCGTTTGTATGAGAATTAAATTTAAAGTAAGGTTGTTTTTGTAAGCAGTTGATTTAATGTCCTCACATATATCGTGTTGTATGTACAATGTATGTATTTCTAAGTCCTATGTCCTTCCTACATGCTCACAATGAAGCCATTACATTGCACGTTAAAGTTTAATCATCAAATTGAAATACATGTAATATTTTCATCCAGGAATATGAATCGATGACTATTTCTTACACATTATTGTACTTTACAACATTGATATCTTGGAAGCTTCAACATGTAAGATATTTAGGTAGCTCAGTTAGTTCGTTGTGTTGTTCAAAGTGGACGTGGACAAGTTCATAATAATTACTCAACCGATCTTATTGTATTCCACTTTTTTTAACGATAACTAAACTAATAATAATATAATACTATTAGATATCATTAAACTCAGTTACAACCAATATTAATAAACACAGCAATCACTTTTAACTGGATTCAACAGTCACTGTTTTGAGATGTTAATACAATAAAATATTCTACGTACAAGGTGTCAGTGTTTTTAACTATATCTTTTTACAATGATTGATTTGAATCTTTTTGTCTGATTATGAGTAATATAAGTATTTGTTAAATACGATTTAAATTTATGTTTAAAATAGTTTGCATTATTATCTCAATGTTGAATTGCACAAGAAAAAAATAACATAAATAATTTAGTAAAGTTTGAGTAAAATGTCTAAAAACATTCAGTACAAAGTCTTTAATATTTCTAAATCGTTCCACACTCAAAGTGGCGTGTAGTTAGTTCCACTATGTTGTATGTGGTTAGGTATCCACTGAAACTTAACCAAATGATTGATCTAGAACAACACTGTTAAGTCTTATTGAGAAACTTTTAAAAATGACAAAATATGTTAAATAAAGCAATCAAGGATTATAATATGAGGTGAATAATACTAGAAGTAATTGGTAAATTGTTTAAAATAATATTTTCACACTCTATGCAAATTTTCTATTCTGCAAACTATTACTATCTTCTAATTATTGTTAACTTTACATCAAAAACATTATTAACCGACGCTACAAAAAATACCTCTTCAAATATCTCAGTAGGAATGTTCAATATGTAATCACTCACTAAGACACTTTTGACCATACTTTGCAATAATCCTCTGGGGTAAGAATAAAACTACTATTATACTACATACCCACCTACTTACGTAATTACAATGCACTTAGACTCAGGGGTGGCTGGAAGAGATCTCTTCTAAGAGATAAGCTATCCCATGTACATAATTTATAATTTTAAGTACATATGTAATGAGGAACATAAATAAATAAATTAATAAATTATTCTCAAATAAATCGTAACTTCCTATACTTAATTGAGCTTCCTATACTTAATAGCTGAGCGAAGCGAAGCTCTTACTGGTCAAAAGTGTGTTTCGATGTTCGCCTACTCCTCCTAAGCCATTTGAGCTACAGCTTTAAAATTTTGCATATGCATTCAAGAAAGTGTCTCACTCGTTTAGCAGTTCTTTGGTGACGTTCGTGATTGTAGATTTTGATTAAATGGTCAAAAAGTGTCCCATACATCAATTAATATTTTTTTATTTTAGCAATTCTTCATAACATAACTTTGCTATAATAATTGTTACAGGCGTCGAAATATAATAAATAGATATTGCACAGGGCCACTCACAAGGGCATCCTTTTGTAAGTTTTAGTGACGTGTTTGACTGCTACTCGTAATTCTAATAACTTCAACGGTTATTTTTAATTGTTATACAAGTTCCACTTTCACTTATAACAGATAATCTGAACCAGAATGCCCCCAATTGTGTGTTTAATCAACAATTTAAGGAAAACTTTCACGTCATTATTATTATCTTTCAGTAAAGTTATCTTTCCTTTTTAACATTTATAAATGAGTCAGTGCGGTTTTGTAACAGATAATCTGAACCAGAATGCCCCCAATTGTGTGTTTAATCAACAATTTAAGGAAAACTTTCACGTCATTATTATTATCTTTCAGTAAAGTTATCTTTCCTTTTTAACATTTATAAATGAGTCAGTGCGGTTTTGTAACTGTTGAGTTAGTTCCGCAGTAGTTAAATTTGATGTACTATAAAATTATACAAATTACGGCTAGCAATAAAATAAAAGGTGTTTTAAAGGATTAATACATTATTTATTTATTTAGCTTCACGCCATATCCCTTGCGGGGTAGCCAGAGACGACAAAGCGCCAAACGCTACGGTCCCTGAATACCTCTTTCGCCTCGGCCACAGACATCAACCTCTTCATACATGCCCTCCGGGGGGTCCTCGTGCTTTTTACGTGACCTTCCTCCAGTATCATAGATACTGTGTTTTCGAAGGTCACTCGAGACCTCCCCCTGTCTCTCTTACCGCTCACTTTTCCTATATAAATCTTTTTTACCATTCTTTCATCACTCATTCGTTCGACGTGCCCAAACCACCTGAGCACGTTCTTCTTCATTCTCACCGTGACATCTTTGCTTACATAATAACTATTAATTTATAAATATACATTAATGTATTATAATACATTAATGTATTAATTATAACATTTATGTGTAAATTATAATATATAATAAAAGGTTTTAATTAGTTTCCTGTCCACTTACAGTACTTTCAGATTATTACATTAGATTGATGCCTACCGCCCAAATCCATCACCGCACAGCGCGCCATCGCCTCCAATACCATCCCTACCACCTGGATGCGTGACGATCCACCACTGTGCGGTTCTCAAGTACATTTTTCCCTCGTACCACTCGAATGTGGAACGAAGTCCCTTCGGCGGTATTTCCAGATCGGTACGACATGGGTACCTTCAAAAAAGGCGTTTACTCCCACCTTCAAGGCCGGCAACGCTCCTGTAAATCTTCAGATGTTGCAAGAGTTCATGGGCGGCGGTAATCACAAATCATCTGTGACCCGCCAGCTCGTTTGCCCTCCTATTCCATAAAAAAAAAGATACGGGACAGACCTTCTACGTCATTACTAGAACTTTGAATTTGATAGAATATAAAATATTTTATGCAAAGAAGCCTACATTTAATATACATAACATATTATTAAATATCTAAATATATTTGTTTATATATTTATATTACAATTTTCTCAGTTAATTTTATTGGGCATAAATATTGGTAAAATTATGAACCTCATTATAAAAATAATTATAGTGGAAGAATTTTATTTACTTATGTAAAAAATCTCGATCGATTTCTCGACGTTTCACATTTCTTTATATTCCATAAATTTTTACAATTTGAAAAAAAGGCAGGATTGCTCTGCACAAATTAGAGCGGGCAAACATTTTCAAGACTTCAAAAGCCGTAAGATTCACCCAGATACATCAACAACACCTCTCCTTTTAACATTTTTCAAAGCTTGACATCAGTCGTAAGTTCCATCACCAGATACAACAGCAGCGCTTCCTCTATCAGAGATATTAAAACTGATTTAATGTGAGAAATAAAGATCAAGGATTCTGTCGCAACTCGCGTACAATAAAACAGGAATTGAACCTCTGTGCTCATCAAAGGATATGTGGTTGAAAGGCAGAGAAAGATTCTCTTTACTGATGAAAAATTAAGGTCTAAAGGAATACATTTTCATTTGTAATAGAACTTATTCGGGCCCTGGTGCTGGAGGTACAATATGGAGCACAGAGCGGACTTTTCAAGCACCAAATTTTAGAGAGACATTTGAATTAAAATTTGGTTAAGAAGTTAATTGTGCTGAGCGTAAGCAAAGCTCTTAACCGTTTGGGAGACCTTTTTTTGTGTTTAGTTGTCTCCAGAATACGACGCGATAATTAGCTAAAAATTTTCTCATGCATGTTGGAGCCGAACGCGGATGTTATAGCGAAAGCAGGTTGAAAAAATGTTCAGCCATTCAAAAGTTACAAAAAAAAAAATCACTCCTGCCATAGACACATTAGATATATACATTATATATACATTAGAGCTGCCCTGTGCGTGCGAGCAATGTTCTTAGCTAGAAGGTGACAATTAGTCCTAATAAATCAATATTTGCTGTAGCTATTCACATGAAAGGAGAGGAGCTCAGCTCAACACCCGCCGCGCAAGGTTGGCGGATCCTAGAATGAAATGGAGGATTTAATACCAAATTTTAATAAAAGTTTCATTAAAGTCTAATACACACCATCAAAAACACTCACATTTACATACATATTCTTAAAATATCTAACTGTCACTTATATTAGTTACAACATAGAAGCCATACTAAAGCCACTAAAGGTTTTGTATACAAAATAAGTAACAAAAGTTGGTGGATTGAAGTTAGTTACTGATGAAATGAATGAAATATTAATAATTGAGATTTATGAATATATGTGTTCGCTACACATATTACTCATCTATTTTTGTTTATTTACATCATGCATTTATCTTACATATATAAGTGTATATTTTTCGATGTAAACATCAGAACAGAATAATTAAACTATGGATAACATCATATTAAAGTAAAACAATAAAGATAAACAAAACAACGAACGAAAATAAAAAAAAAACATTTTTAATGTGAATCCATTCACTACCTTGATGTTCCTGTAAAATATGATGTATGTTAGATGTAAAAAGTTAGCTTAGCATTTAAAATCAATTTACTTTAAATAGAATAGCGAGATTTTATTGATTTCATTGCTTGGAGTTGTAGAAGTAATAGGATAAGAACTAAGACCAAATACACAATACATATATAAAATATCACTTATCATTTATCTAATGAAATGAGTATTATTATTTACGTGGTTGATTGAATTGAAACTGAAAAAGTTCCAAATCTTAATTTAATTTATTCAATAAAATATTAATTCTTGTATGTAATAGTGTTGAAAATTAGATAATAGTGTAAATATATAGTTCAGGTATACATTAAAGTTTGATTGGTAAAGTACTTGGTTAGTTTACATACTAATTAAATTCAACAACAGCGCCAAATGAAATCCAACCTTTCCAGGAACAACTTTCTAATTCCATTAATAAATAGTATATATATCATTTGAAATTGAAAGAAACTTTCGTAATTTCTGTAAACTACAAGTTTCTAATGCAGATCATAGAAAAAAAATAGAAAGTGCTTTGTCGCAATACTTTTAAAACAATTAAAAATTTACAAATGCAAAAAATAAATGTAACGTAAAATAAAATAAATTAATATAATATAAATAAAATAAATATTTATATAAAATATGCAAGACTATTAAAAAAAATCAACAAAATTATAGTTTTCCTAAAATCAATCTTACTACATACACGGCATAGCATAAAAAAAATCTGGTAAAGTCTCGATAGTAAACTAATAATTAGGTAAAAGTAAAAATAATAAAAAGAAAAAAAAAATAGTTGTAAGTGATTAACATTAAAATAATAACAAAAAGACAAAAGAAAATATAACAACTATACATTTTAAGATTAAAACAATATCAATTAATATAACAAACAAAAATAAAATAGTAATATTTTAAAACCCGGTAAGACGTCACAATTAAAACTTTCCGAACGCTTCCAAAGATCGCTAGTGTCAACTAACTGACAAATGTCAAAACAATAACAAAAATATTAATTTATTTAAACTCGACATTGTATTAGTTAATAACTTTATTTTTTCTTATTAATAGTTTTACAATATTTTAATAATATAGAACCTGTCTTGAGAGATAGAAATAGTTTAACAATATTTTAATACTTAGAACCTGTCTTGAGAGATAGAGAAAGATATATATTATCTAAATAACATGTAAGAACATATAGTAAAGATCAGCAATTCATAAAGATTCGCGTAGGGGTCAGCTTAAAATGGTTAATAACTTTATTTTTTCTTATTAATAGTTTTACAATATTTTAATAATATAGAACCTGTCTTGAGAGATAGAAATAGTTTAACAATATTTAAATACTTAAAACCTGTCTTGAGAGATAGAGAAAGATATATATTATCTAAATAACATGTAAGAACATATAGTAAATATCAGCAATTCATAAAGATTCGCGTAGGGGCAGCTTAAAATGGTTATAACTTTATTTTTTCTTATTAATAGTTTTACAATATTTTAATAATTTAGAACCTGTCTTGAGAGATAGAGAAAGATATATATTATCTAAGTAACATGTAAGAACATATAGTAAGGATCAGCAATTCATAAAGATTCGTGTAGGGGTCAGCTTAAAATGGTTAATAACTTTATTTTTTCTTATTAATAGTTTTACGATATTTTAATAATTTAGAACCTGTCTTGAGAGATAGAGAAAGATATATATTATCTAAATAACATGTAAGAACATATAGTAAATATCAGCAATTCATAAAGATTCGCGTAGGGGTCAGCTTAAAATGGTTATAACTTTATTTTTTCTTATTAATAGTTTTACAATATTTTAATAATTTAGAACCTGTCTTGAGAGATAGAAATAGTTTTAAATATTTTAATAATTTAGAACCTGTCTTGAGAGATAGAAATAGTTTAACAATATTTTAATACTTAGAACCTGTCTTGAGAGATAGAGAAAGATATATATTATCTAAATAACATGTAAGAACATATAGTAAAGATCAGCAATTCATAAAGATTCGCGTAGGGGTCAGCTTAAAATGGTTAATAACTTTATTTTTTCTTATTAATAGTTTTACAATATTTTATTAATATAGAACCTGTCTTGAGAGATAGAAATAGTTTAACAATATTTAAATACTTAAAACCTGTCTTGAGAGATAGAGAAAGATATATATTATCTAAATAACATGTAAGAACATATAGTAAATATCAGCAATTCATAAAGATTCGCGTAGGGGCAGCTTAAAATGGTTATAACTTTATTTTTTCTTATTAATAGTTTTACAATATTTTAATAATTTAGAACCTGTCTTGAGAGATAGAGAAAGATATATATTATCTAAGTAACATGTAAGAACATATAGTAAGGATCAGCAATTCATAAAGATTCGTGTAGGGGTCAGCTTAAAATGGTTAATAACTTTATTTTTTCTTATTAATAGTTTTACGATATTTTAATAATTTAGAACCTGTCTTGAGAGATAGAGAAAGATATATATTATCTAAATAACATGTAAGAACATATAGTAAATATCAGCAATTCATAAAGATTCGCGTAGGGGTCAGCTTAAAATGGTTAATAACTTTATTTTTTCTTATTAATAGTTTTACAATATTTTAATAATTTAGAACCTGTCTTGAGAGATAGAAATAGTTTTACAATATTTTAATAATTTAGAACCTGTCTTGAGAGATAGAGAAAGATATATATTATCTAAATAACATGTAAGAACATATAGTAAATATCAGCAATTCATAAAGATTCGCGTAGGGGTCAGCTTAAAATGGTTATAACTTTATTTTTTCTTATTAATAGTTTTACAATATTTTAATAATTTAGAACCTGTCTTGAGAGAAAGAGAAAGATATATATTATCTAAATAACATGTAAGAACATATAGTAAAAATCAGCAATTCATAAAGATTCGCGTAGGGAGGGGTCAGCTTAAAATGGTTAATAACTTTATTTTTTCTTATTAATAGTTTTACAATATTTTAATAATTTAGAACCTGTCTTGAGAGATAGAAATAGTTTTAAATATTTTAATAATTTAGAACCTGTCTTGAGAGATAGAGAAAGATATATATTATCTAAATAACATGTAAGAACATATAGTAAATATCAGCAATTCATAAAGATTCGCGTAGGGGCAGCTTAAAATGGTTATAACTTTATTTTTTCTTATTAATAGTTTTACAATATTTTAATAATTTAGAACCTGTCTTGAGAGATAGAGAAAGATATATATTATCTAAGTAACATGTAAGAACATATAGTAAGGATCAGCAATTCATAAAGATTCGTGTAGGGGTCAGCTTAAAATGGATAATAACTTTATTTTTTCTTATTAATAGTTTTACGATATTTTAATAATTTAGAACCTGTCTTGAGAGATAGAGAAAGATATATATTATCTAAATAACATGTAAGAACATATAGTAAATATCAGCAATTCATAAAGATTCGCGTAGGGGTCAGCTTAAAATGGTTATAACTTTATTTTTTCTTAATAATAGTTTTACAATATTTTAATAATTTAGAACCTGTCTTGAGAGATAGAAATAGTTTTAAATATTTTAATAATTTAGAACCTGTCTTGAGAGATAGAGAAAGATATATATTATCTAAATAACATGTAAGAACATATAGTAAAGATCAGCAATTCATAAAGATTCGCGTAGGGGTCAGCTTAAAATGGTTAATAACTTTATTTTTTCTTATTAATAGTTTTACAATATTTTAATAATTTAGAACCTGTCTTGAGAGATAGAAATAGTTTTACAATATTTTAATAATTTAGAACCTGTCTTGAGAGATAGAGAAAGATATATAATATCTAAATAACATGTAAGAACATATAGTAAATATCAGCAATTCATAAAGATTCGCGTAGGGGTCAGATTAAAATGGTTATAACTTTATTTTTTCTTATTAATAGTTTTACAATATTTTAATAATTTAGAACCTGTCTTGAGAGATAGAGAAAGATATATAATATCTAAATAACATGTAAGAACATATAGTAAATATCAGCAATTCATAAAGATTCGCGTAGGGGTCAGCTTAAAATGGTTATAACTTTATTTTTTCTTATTAATAGTTTTACAATATTTTAATAATTTAGAACCTGTCTTGAGAGATAGAAATAGTTTTAAATATTTTAATAATTTAGAACCTGTCTTGAGAGATAGAGAAAGATATATATTATCTAAATAACATGTAAGAACATATAGTAAAAATCAGCAATTCATAAAGATTCGCGTAGGGAGGGGTCAGCTTAAAATGGTTAATAACTTTATTTTTTCTTATTAATAGTTTTACAATATTTTAATAATATAGAACCTGTCTTGAGAGATAGAAATAGTTTAACAATATTTAAATACTTAAAACCTGTCTTGAGAGATAGAGAAAGATATATATTATCTAAATAACATGTAAGAACATATAGTAAATATCAGCAATTCATAAAGATTCGCGTAGGGGCAGCTTAAAATGGTTATAACTTTATTTTTTCTTATTAATAGTTTTACAATATTTTAATAATTTAGAACCTGTCTTGAGAGAAAGAGAAAGATATATATTATCTAAGTAACATGTAAGAACATATAGTAAGGATCAGCAATTCATAAAGATTCGTGTAGGGGTCAGCTTAAAATGGTTAATAACTTTATTTTTTCTTATTAATAGTTTTACGATATTTTAATAATTTAGAACCTGTCTTGAGAGATAGAGAAAGATATATATTATCTAAATAACATGTAAGAACATATAGTAAATATCAGCAATTCATAAAGATTCGCGTAGGGGTCAGCTTAAAATGGTTATAACTTTATTTTTTCTTATTAATAGTTTTACAATATTTTAATAATTTAGAACCTGTCTTGAGAGAAAGAGAAAGATATATATTATCTAAGTAACATGTAAGAACATATAGTAAGGATCAGCAATTCATAAAGATTCGTGTAGGGGTCAGCTTAAAATGGTTAATAACTTTATTTTTTCTTATTAATAGTTTTACGATATTTTAATAATTTAGAACCTGTCTTGAGAGATAGAAATAGTTTTCAAATATTTTAATAATTTAGAACCTGTCTTGAGAGATAGAGAAAGATATATATTATCTAAATAACATGTAAGAACATATAGTAAATATCAGCAATTCATAAAGATTCGCGTAGGGGTCAGCTTAAAATGGTTATAACTTTATTTTTTCTTATTAATAGTTTTACAATATTTTAATAATTTAGAACCTGTCTTGAGAGATAGAAATAGTTTTAAATATTTTAATAATTTAGAACCTGTCTTGAGAGATAGAAATAGTTTAACAATATTTTAATACTTAGAACCTGTCTTGAGAGATAGAGAAAGATATATATTATCTAAATAACATGTAAGAACATATAGTAAAGATCAGCAATTCATAAAGATTCGCGTAGGGGTCAGCTTAAAATGGTTAATAACTTTATTTTTTCTTATTAATAGTCTCTTAGTTTTTTCTTATTAATCTCAAAACACACGTATATTGTCGCACTTAAATTTAGACAATAAGCCTTAATCATTGATTTCTTATGGTAATCTGCGGCGTCAAGACCTAGTTTATAACAATTTATTCTAAAATGTAAGTAATAGAACTTACTTTGAGATTAAAACCCAACCAAGTAATTGCAAGATATAGTCTTAGCCTCTAAAAACACACTTTTAATGTCGTACTTAAATTTAGGCAGTAAGCCCTAATCATTGATATCTTGAGGTAATCTGCGGCGTCAAGACCTAATCTTAAACAATTTATCCTAAAATGAAGGTAATACAACTTACTTTGATATTAAAACCTAACCATGTAACTGCAAGATATAGTCTTAGCCTCTCAAAACACACGTATAATGTCGCACATAAATTTAGACATTAAGCCCTACTCATTGATATCTTGTGGTAATCTGCGGCGTCAAGACCTAATCTATAACAATTTATCCTAAAATGAAGGTAATACAACTTACTTTGATATAAAAACCTAACCATGTAACTGCAAGATATAGTCTTAGCCTCTCAAAACACACGTATATTGTCGCACTTAAATTTAGACAATAAGCCTTAATCATTAATTTCTTATGGTAATCTGCGGCGTCAAGACCTAGTCTATAACAACTTATTCTAAAATGAAGGTAATAGAACTTACTTTGATATTAAAACCTAACCATGTAACTGCAAGATATAGTCTTAGCCTCTAAAAACTCACGTTTAATGTCGCACTTAAATTTAGACAATAAGCCTTACTAATTGATTTCTTTTGGTAATCTGCGGCGTCAAGACCTAGTTTATAACAGTTTATTCTAAAATGTAAGTAATAGAACTTACTTTGAGATTAAAACCCAACCAAGTAACTGCAAGATAGTCTTAGCCTCTTAAAACACACTTTTAATGTCGTACTTAAATTTAGGCAGTAAGCCCTAATCATTGATATCTTGTGGTAATCTGCGGCGTCAAGACCTAATCTAAAACAATTTATCCTAAAATGAAGGTAATACAACTTACTTTGATATAAAAACCTAACCATGTAACTGCAAGATATAGTCTTAGCCTCTCAAAACACACGTATATTGTCGCACTTAAATTTAGACAATAAGCCTTAATCATTGATTTCTTATGGTAATCTGCGGCGTCAAGACCTAGTCTATAACAATTTATTCTAAAATGAAGGTAATAGAACTTACTTTGATATTAAAACCTAACCATGTAACTGCAAGATATAGTCTTAGCCTCTAAAAACTCACGTTTAATGTCGCACTTAAATTTAGACAATAAGCCTTACTAATTGATTTCTTATGGTAATCTGCGGCGTCAAGACCTAATCTATAACAATTTATCCTAAAATGAAGGTAATACAACTTACTTTGATATTAAAACCTAACCATGTAACTGCAAGATATAGTCTTAGCCTCTCAAAACACACGTATATTGTCGCACTTAAATTTAGACAATAAGCCTTAATCATTGATTTCTTATGGTAATCTGCGGCGTCAAGACCTAGTCTATAACAATTTATTCTAAAATGAAGGTAATAGAACTTACTTTGATATTAAAACCTAACCATGTAACTGCAAGATATAGTCTTAGCCTCTAAAAACTCACGTTTAATGTCGCACTTAAATTTAGACAATAAGCCTTACTAATTGATTTCTTATGGTAATCTGCGGCGTCAAGACCTAGTTTTTAACAATTTATTTTAAAATGTTAGTAATAGAACTTACTTTGAGATTAAAACCTAACCATGTAACTGAAAGATATAGTCTTAGCCTCTAAAAACACACGTATAATGTCGCACTTAACTTTAGACAATAAGCCTTAATCATTGATTTCTTTTGGTAATCTGCGGCGTCAAGACCTAGTTTATAACAGTTTATTCTAAAATGTAAGTAATAGAACTTACTTTGAGATTAAAACCCAACCAAGTAACTGCAAGATAGTCTTAGCCTCTTAAAACACACTTTTAATGTCGTACTTAAATTTAGGCAGTAAGCCCTAATCATTGATATCTTGTGGTAATCTGCGGCGTCAAGACCTAATCTAAAACAATTTATCCTAAAATGAAGGTAATACAACTTACTTTGATATAAAAACCTAACCATGTAACTGCAAGATATAGCCTAATCCTCTAAAAACACACGTTTAATGTCGCACTTAAATTTAGGCAGTAAGCCCTAATCATTGATATCTTGTGGTAATCTGCGGCGTCAAGACCTAATCTAAAACAATTTATCCTAAAATGAAGGTAATACAACTTACTTTGATATAAAAACCTAACCATGTAACTGCAAGATATAGCCTAATCCTCTAAAAACACACGTTTAATGTCGCACTTAAATTTAGGCAGTAAGCCCTAATCATTTATATCCTGTGGTTATCTGCGGAGTCAAGACCTAATCTATAACAATTTATTCTAAAATGAAGGTAATAGAACTTACATTGAGATTGAAACCTAACGATGTAACTGAAAGATATAGTCTTAGCCTCTAAAAACACACGTATAATGTCGCACTTAACTTTAGACAATAAGCCTTAATCATTGATTTCTTTTGGTAATCTGCGGCGTCAAGACCTAGTTTATAACAGTTTATTCTAAAATGTAAGTAATAGAACTTACTTTGAGATTAAAACCCAACCAAGTAACTGCAAGATATAGTCTTAGCCTCTAAAAACACACCTATAATGTCGCACTTAAATTTAGATAGTAAGCCCTAATCATTGATTTTTTTATGGTAATCTGCGGCGTCAAGATCTAGTTTATAACAATTTATTCTAAAATGTTAGTAATAGAATTTACTTTGAGATTAAAACCCAACCAAGTAACTGCAAGATATAGTCTTAGCCTCTAAAAACACACGTTTAATGTCGTACTTAAATTTAGGCAGGAAGCCCTAATCATTGATATCTTGTGGTAATCTGCGGCGTCAAGACCTAATCTATAACAATTTTTCCTAAAATGAAGGTAATACAACTTACTTTGACATTAAAACCTAACCATGTAACTGCAAGATATAGTCTTAGCCTCTAAAACACACACATCTAATGTCACACTTAAATTTAGACAGTAAGCCCTAATCATTAATTTCTTGTGGTAATCTGCGGCATCAAGACGTAATCTATAACAATTTATTCTAAAATGAAAGTAATAGAACTTACTTGGAGATTAAAACCTAACAATGTAACTGCGAGATATAGTCTTAGCCTCTAAAACACACACGTCTAATGTCACACTTAAATTTAGACAGTAAGCCCTAATCATTAATTTCTCGTGGTAATCTGCGGCGTCAAGACCTAATCTATAACAATTTATTCTAAAATGAAGGTAATAGAACTTACTTTGAGAATAAAACCAAACCAAGTAACTGCAAGATATAGTCTTATCCTCTAAAACACACACGTCTAATATCGCATTTAAATTTAGACAGTAAGCCCTAATCATTAATTTATTGTGGTAATCTGCGGCGTCAAGACCTAGTCTATAACAATTTATTGTAAAATGTAAGTAATAGAATATACTTTGAGATTAAAACCTAACCATGTAACTGCAAGATATAGTCTTAGCCTCTAAAAACTCACGTTTAATGTCGCAGTTAAATTTAGACAATAAGCCTTACTAATTGATTTCTTATGGTAATCTGCGGCGTCAAGACCTAGTTTTTAACAATTTATTTTAAAATGTTAGTAATAGAACTTACTTTGAGATTAAAACCTAACCATGTAACTGCAAGATATAGCCTAATCCTCTAAAAACACACGTTTAATGTCGCACTTAAATTTAGGCAGTAAGCCCTAATCATTGATATCCTGTGGTTATCTGCGGAGTCAAGACCTAATCTATAACAATTTATTCTAAAATGAAGGTAATAGAACTTACTTTGAGATTGAAACCTAACCATGTAACTGAAAGATATAGTCTTAGCCTCTAAAAACACACGTATAATGTCGCACTTAACTTTAGACAATAAGCCTTAATCATTGATTTCTTTTGGTAATCTGCGGCGTCAAGACCTAGTTTATAACAATTTATTCTAAAATGTAAGTAATAGAACTTACTTTGAGATTAAAACCCAACCAAGTAACTGCAAGATATAGTCTTAGCCTCTTAAAACACACTTTTAATGTCGCACTTAAATGTAGGCAGTAAGCCCTAATCATTGATATCTTGTGGTAATCTGCGGCGTCAAGACCTAATCTATAAAAATTTATTCTAAATTGTTAGTAATAGAACTTACTCTGATATTAAAACCTAACCATGTAACTGCAAGATATAGCCTTCTCCTCTAAAAACACACGTTTAATGTCGCACTTAAATTTAGACAGTAACCCCCAATCATTGATTTCTTGTGGTAATCTGCGGCGTAAAGACCTAATCTTTAACAATTTTCTCCTAAAATGAAGGTAATAGAACTTACTTTGATATTAAAACCTAACAGACAGTATGCCCTAATCATTGACTTCTTATAATTATTCATGTATCTAAAACGGTTTCTAAGTTTCCGTTCACATAGTTCGAGATGCACTCAGATGAGAGTCCGAACTCTGACAATATTCTAGAGTCTCACAGAAAACACAAATATTTTTTTTAACTTAGCTTAGCTCTTGGTTGAGCTAGCTATAATTATATATATGAATATATATTTAGTATGTTTAAATAAAAGTGTAGAGCATTTGCTTTTTTTTCGCTACTGCATTTAGCTTTTTTGCATATTTAGCAATGAATGGGCAGAGCAGTTAAAGGCAAACAACCAACAACCAACCTTTTTGGAATAACATTTCTTTTATCCACAAGAATTGAATCGCTTCCTTACCAAACGTATTTTAAAGTATACCTTTTCATTGAATATCTGTTTATCAAGTACGATTATACGAGGTGCAGTGGTTTCACCCGTGAACCAAGTATGACGCTGGACCTCGTGAAATCCAAAGATAGGTATTTTCCAAGGCGTACCCAGGAGGTAATACCTTGCGCCTCGTTGGAATACTTAATGGTGATTCCATCCCCAATGTTACTTCTTACTATTTGATATTTGTTGTCTACGGAAAGAAACACTAACCAGCCAATAAGAAGCAACACCAGGCCTACTAAAACCATAAAATGCGACTTTGCCTAATGCCTAATGCCGACATTCAACACCTACCTACCTACCTACCTACCTACAAGCCCAACCTACCTACCTCCCTACCAGCCCTACCTACCTACCAGCCCTACCTACCTACCATCCCTACCTACCTACTAGCCCTACCTACCTACCTACCGTACAAGGCTCAAAGTATAACAAGAAAAAAAAAATGCACAAAGGCGGACTTATCCTCGGAACAAATACAACATATCACATGGTAAACTAAAGTGAAAGGAGACATTAAAAATGGCAATAATATGAAAGAAAAAGAAAATAACTATAAAAAACTAAGTAACTAAAACTAATTTAGTCAAAAGTGCTTCTCATAATAATATCTACCTAACAGCCCTACCTACCTACCATCCCTACCTACCTAACAGCCCTACCTACCTACCATCCCTACCTACCTACCAGCCCTACTTACCTACCAGCCCTACCTACCTACCAGCCCTACCTACCTACCAGCCCTACCTACCTACCAGCCCTACCTACCTACCTACCTACCGTACAAAGCTCAAAGTATAACAAGAAAAAAAAATTGCACAAAGGCGGACTTATCCTCGGAACAAATAAAACATATCACATGGTAAACTAAAGTGAAAGGACACATTAAAAATGGCAATAATATGAAAGAAAAAGAAAATAACTATAAAAAACTAAGTAACTAAAACTAATTTAATCGAAAGTGCTACTCATAATAATATCTACCTAACCGCCCTACCTACCTACCAGCCCTACCTACCTACCAGCCCTACCTACCTACCAGCCCTATCTACCTACCAGCCCTACCTACCTACCATCCCTACCTACCTACCAGCCCTACCTACCTACCAGCCCTACCTACCTACCTACCGTACAAAGCTCAAAGTAAAACAAGAAAAAAAATTGCACAAAGGCGGACTTATCCTCGGAACAAATAAAACATATCACATGGTAAACTAAAGTGAAAGAAGACATTAAAAATGGCAATAATATGAAAGAAAAAGAAAATAACTATAAAAAACTAAGTAACTAAAACTAATTTAATCGAAAGTGCTACTCATAATAATATCTACCTAACAGCCCTACCTACCTACCATCCCTACCTACCTAACAGCCCTACCTACCTAACATCCCTACCTACCTACCAGCCCTACCTACCTACCAGCCCTACCTACCTACCAGCCCTACCTACCTACCAGCCCTACCTACCTACCTACCTACCTACCTACCTACCTACCTACCTATCGTACAAAGCTCAAAGTATAAAAAGAAAAAAAAATTGCACAAAGGTGGACTTATCCCCGGAACAAATAAAACATATCACATGGTAAACTAAAGTGAAAGGACACATTAAAAATGGCAATAATATGAAAGAAAAAGTAAATAACTAAAAAAACTAAGTAACTAAAACTAATTTAATCAAAAGTGCTTCTCATAATATCGACCTAACAGCCCTACCTACCTACCATCCCTACCTACCTAACAGCCCTACCTACCTAACAGACCTACCTACCTAACAGCCCTACCTACCTACCATCCCTTCCTACCTAACATCCCTACCTACCTACCAGCCCTACCTACCTACCAGCCCTACCTACCTACCAGCCCTGCCTACCTACCTACCGTACAAAGCTCAAAGTATAACAAGAAAAAAAAATTGCACAAAAGCGGACTTATCCTCGGAACGAATAAAACATATCACATGGTAAACTAAAGTGAAAGGAGACATTAAAAATGGCAATAATATGAAAGAAAAAGAAAATAACTATAAAAAACTAAGTAACTAAAACTAATTTAATCGAAAGTGCTACTCATAATAATATCTACCTAACAACCCTACCTACCTAACAGCCCTACCTACCTAACAGCCCTACCTACCTACCAGCCCTACCTACCTACCAGTCCTACCTACCTACCAGCCCTACCTACCTACCAGCCCTACCTACCTACCTACCGTACAAAGCTCAAAGTAAAACAAGAAAAAAAAATTGCACAAAGGCGGACTTATCCCCGGAACAAATAAAACATATCACATGGTAAACTAAAGTGAAAGGAGACATTAAAAATAGCAATAAAATGAAAGAAAAAGAAAATAACTATAAAAAACTAAGTAACTAAAACTAATTAATTCGAAAGTGCTTCTCATAATAATATCTACCAAACAGCCCTACCTACCTACCATCCCTACCTACCTAACAGCCCTACCTACCTACCATCCCTACCTACCTAACAGCCCTACCTACCTAACATCCCTACCTACCTACCAGCCCTACCTACCTACCAGCCCTACCTACCTACCAGCCCTACCTACCTACCAGCCCTACCTACCTACCAGCCCTACCTACCTACCTACCTACCTACCTACCTACCTACCTATCGTACAAAGCTCAAAGTATAAAAAGAAAAAAAAATTGCACAAAGGTGGACTTATCCCCGGAACAAATAAAACATATCACATGGTAAACTAAAGTGAAAGGACACATTAAAAATGGCAATAATATGAAAGAAAAAGTAAATAACTAAAAAAACTAAGTAACTAAAACTAATTTAATCAAAAGTGCTTCTCATAATATCGACCTAACAGCCCTACCTACCTACCATCCCTACCTACCTAACAGCCCTACCTACCTAACAGCCCTACCTACCTACCAGCCCTGCCTACCTACCTACCGTACAAAGCTCAAAGTATAACAAGAAAAAAAAATTGCACAAAGGCGGACTTATCCTCGGAACGAATAAAATATATCACATGGTAAACTAAAGTGAAAGGACACATTTAAAATGGCAATAATATGAAAGAAAAAGAAAATAACTATAAAAAACTAAGTAACTAAAACTAATTTAATCAAAAGTGCTTCTCATAATAATATCTACCTAACAGCCCTACCTACCTAACAGCCCTACCTACCTACCATCCCTACCTACCTACCAGCCCTACCTACCTACAAGCCCTACCTACCTACCAGCCCTACCTACCTACCAGCCCTACCTACCTACCAGCCCTACCTACCTACCGTACAAAGCTCAAAGTAAAACAAGAAAAAAAAATTGCACAAAGGCGGACTTATCCGCGGAACAAATAAAACATATCACATGGTAAACTAAAGTGAAAGGAGACATTAAAAATGGCAATAAAATGAAAGAAAAAGAAAAAAACTATAAAAAACTAAGTAACTAAAACTAATTTAATCGAAAGTGCTTCTCATAATAATATCTACCTACCAGCCCTACCTACCTACCAGCCCTACCTACCTACCAGCCCTACCTACCTACCTACCGTACAAAGCTCAAAGTATAACAAGAAAAAAAAATTGCACAAAGGCGGACTTATCCTCGGAACGAATAAAACATATCATATGGTAAACTAAAGTGAAAGGAGACATTAAAAATGGCAATAATATGAAAGAAAAAGAAAATAACTATAAAAAACTAAGTAACTAAAACTAATTTAATCGAAAGTGCTTCTCATAATAATATCTACCTAACAGCCCTACCTACCTACCATCCCTACCTACCTAACAGCCCTACCTACCTAACAGCCCTACCTACCTACAATCTCTACCTACCTACCAGCCCTACCTACCTACCATCCCTACCTACCTACCAGCCCTACCTACCTACCAGCCCTACCTACCTACCAGCCCTACCTACCCACCAGCCCTACCTACCTACCTACCGTACAAAGCTCAATGTATAACAAGAAAAAAAAATTGCACAAAGGCGGACTTATCCTCGGAACGAATAAAACATATCACATGGTAAACTAAAGTGAAAGGAGACATTAAAAATGGCAATAATATGAAAGAAAAAGAAAATAACTATAAAAAACTAAGTAACTAAAACTAATTTAATCGAAAGTGCTTCTCATAATAATATCTACCTAACAGCCCTACCTACCTACCATCCCTACCTACCTAACAGCCCTACCTACCTAACAGCCCTACCTACCTACCATCCCTACCTACCTAACATCCCTACCTACCTACCAGCCCTACCTACCTACCAGCCCTACCTACCTACCAGACCTACCTATCTACCTACCGTACAAAGCTCAAAGTATAACAAGAAAAAAAAATTGCACAAAGGCGGACTTATCCTCGGAACGAATAAAACATATCACATGGTAAACTAAAGTGAAAGGAGACATTAAAAATGGCAATAATATGAAAGAAAAAGAAAATAACTATAAAAAACTAAGTAACTAAAACTAATTTAATCGAAAGTGCTTCTCATAATAATATCTACCTAACAGCCCTACCTACCTACCATCCCTACCTACCTAACATCCCTACCAACCTACCAGCCCTACCTACCTACCAGCCCTACCTACCTACCTACCGTACAAAGCTCAAAGTATAACAAGAAAAAAAAATTGCACAAAGGCGGACTTATCCTCGGAACGAATAAAACATATCACATGGTAAACTAAAGTGAAAGGAGACATTAAAAAGGGCAATAATATGAAAGAAAAAGAAAATATCTATAAAAAACTAAGTAACTAAAACTAATTTAATCGAAAGTGCTTCTCATAATAATATCTACCTAACAGCCCTACCTACCTACCATCCCTACCTACCTAACAGCCCTACCTACCTAACAGCCCTACCTACCTAACAGCCCTACCTACCTACCATCCCTACCTACCTAACAGCCCTACCTACCTACCATCCCTACCTACCTAACATCCCTACCTACCTAACATCCCTACCTACCTACCATCCCTACCTACCTACCATCCCTACCTACCTAACAGCCCTACCTACCTACCATCCCTACCTACCTAACATCCCTACCTACCTACCAGCCCTACCTACCTACCAGCCCTACCTACCTACCAGCCCTACCTACCTACCTACCGTACAAAGCTCAAAGTAAAACACGAAAAAAAAATTGCACAAAGGCGGACTTATCCTCGGAACAAATAAAACATATCACATGGTAAACTAAAGTAAAAGGAGACATTAAAAATGGCAATAATATGAAAGAAAAAGAAAATAACTATAAAAAACTAAGTAACTAAAACTAATTTAATCGAAAGTGCTTCTCATAATAATATCTACCTAACAGCCCTACCTACCTACCATCCCTACCTACCTAACAGCCCTACCTACCTAACAGCCCTACCTACCTACCATCCCTACCTACCTACCATCCCTACCTACCTACCAGCCCTACCTACCTACCAGCCCTACCTACCTACCTACCGTACAAAGCTCAAAGTATAACAAGAAAAAAAAATTGCACAAAGGCGGACTTATGCTCGGAACAAATAAAACATATCACATGGTAAACTGAAGTGAAAGGAGACATTAAAAATGGCAATAATATGAAAGAAAAAGAAAATAACTAAAAAAACTAAGTAACTAAAACTAATTTAATCGAAAGTGCTTCTCATAATAATATCTACCTAACAGCCCTACCTACCTACCATCCCTACCTACCTACCATCCCTACCTACCTAACAGCCCTACCTACCTACCATCCCTACCTACCTAACATCCCTACCTACCTACCAGCCCTACCTACCTACCAGCCCTACCTACCTAACAGCCCTACCTACCTACCAGCCCTACCTACCTACCAGCCCTACCTACCTACCTACCGTACAAAGCTCAAAGTAAAATTAGAAAAAAAAATTGCACAAAGGCGGACTTATCCTCGGAACAAATAAAACATATCACATGGTAAACTAAAGTGAAAGGAAACATTAAAAATGGCAATGATATGAAAGAAAAAGAAAATAACTATAAAAAACTAAGTAACTAAAACTAATTTAATCGAAAGTGCTTCTCATAATAATATCTACCTAACAGCCCTACCTACCTACCATCCCTACCTACCTAACAGCCCTACCTACCTACCTACCATCCCTACCTACCTACCATCCCTACCTACCTAACAGCCCTACCTACCTACCATCCCTACCTACCTAACATCCCTACCTACCTACCAGCCCTACCTACCTACCTACCGTACAAAGCTCAAAGTATAACAAGAAAAAAAAAATTGCACAAAGGCGGACTTATCCTCGGAACAAATAAAACATATCACATGGTAAACTAAAGTGAAAGGAGACATTAAAAATGGCAATAATATGAAAGAAAAAGTAAATAACTAAAAAAACTAAGTAACTAAAACTAATTTAATCGAAAGTGCTTCTCATAATAATATCGACCTAACAGCCCTACCTACCTACCATCCCTACCTACCTAACAGCCCTACCTACCTAACAGCCCTACCTACCTAACAGCCCTACCTACCTACCATCCCTACCTACCTAACATCCCTACCTACCTACCAGCCCTACCTACCTACCAGCCCTACCTACCTACCAGCCCTACCTACCTACCAGCCCTACCTACCTACCAGCCCTACCTACCTACCTACCGTACAAAGCTCAAAGTATAACAAGAAAAAAAAATTGCACAAAGGCGGACTTATCCTCGGAACGAATAAAACATATCACATGGTAAACTAAAGTGAAAGGAGACATTAAAAATGGCAATAATATGAAAGAAAAAGAAAATATCTATAAAAAACTAAGTAACTAAAACTAATTTAATCGAAAGTGCTTCTCAAAATAATATCTACCTAACAGCCCTACCTACCTACCATCCCTACCTACCTAACAGCCCTACGTACCTAACAGCCCAACCTACCTACCATCCCTACCTACCTACCAGCCCTACCTACCTACCATCCCTACCTACCTACCAGCCCTACCTACCTACCTACCGTACAAAGCTAAAAGTAAAACAAGAAAAAAAATTGCACAAAGGCGGACTTATCCTCGGAACAAATAAAACATATCACATGGTAAACTAAAGTGAAAGGAGACATTAAAAATGGCAATAAAATGAAAGAAAAAGAAAATAATTATAAAAAAATAAGTAACTAAAACTAATTTAATCGAAAGTTCTTCTCATAATAATATCTACCTAACAGCCCTACCTACCTACCATCCCTACCTACCTACCATCCCTACCTACCTAACAGCCCTACCTACCTACCATCCCTACCTACCTAACATCCCTACCTACCTACCAGCCCTACCTACCTACCAGCCCTACCTACCTAACAGCCCTACCTACCTACCAGCCCTACCTACCTACCTACCGTACAAAGCTCAAAGTAAAACAAGAAAAAAAAATTGCACAAAGGCGGACTTATCCTCGGAACAAATAAAACATATCACATGGTAAACTAAAGTGAAAGGAGACATTAAAAATGGCAATAATATGAAAGAAAAAGAAAATAACTATAAAAAACTAAGTAACTAAAGGTAATACAACTTACTTTGATATTAAAACCTAACCATGTAACTGCAAGATATAGTCTTAGCCTCTCAAAACACACGTATATTGTCGCACTTAAATTTAGACAATAAGCCTTAATCATTGATTTCTTATGGTAATCTGCGGCGTCAAGACCTAGTCTATAACAATTTATTCTAAAATGAAGGTAATAGAACTTACTTTGATATTAAAACCTAACCATGTAACTGCAAGATATAGCCTAATCCTCTAAAAACACACGTTTATTGTCGCACTTAAATTTAGGCAGTAAGCCCTAATCATTGATATCCTGTGGTTATCTGCGGAGTCAAGACCTAATCTATAACAATTTATTCTAAAATGAAGGTAATAGAACTTACTTTGAGATTGAAACCTAACCATGTAACTGAAAGATATAGTCTTAGCCTCTAAAAACACACGTATAATGTCGCACTTAACTTTAGACAATAAGCCTTAATCATTGATTTCTTTTGGTAATCTGCGGCGTCAAGACCTAGTTTATAACAGTTTATTCTAAAATGTAAGTAATAGAACTTACTTTGAGATTAAAACCCAACCAAGTAACTGCAAGATAGTCTTAGCCTCTTAAAACACACTTTTAATGTCGTACTTAAATTTAGGCAGTAAGCCCTAATCATTGATATCTTGTGGTAATCTGCGGCGTCAAGACCTAATCTAAAACAATTTATCCTAAAATGAAGGTAATACAACTTACTTTGATATTAAAATCTAACCATGAAACTGCAAGATATAGTCTTAGCCTCTAAAAACACACCTATAATGTCGCACTTAAATTTAGATAGTAAGCCCTAATCATTGATTTTTTTATGGTAATCTGCGGCGTCAAGATCTAGTTTATAACAATTTATTCTAAAATGTTAGTAATAGAATTTACTTTGAGATTAAAACCCAACCAAGTAACTGCAAGTTATAGTCTTAGCCTCTAAAAACACACGTTTAATGTCGTACTTAAATTTAGGCAGGAAGCCCTAATCATTGATATCTTGTGGTAATCTGCGGCGTCAAGACCTAATCTATAACAATTTTTCCTAAAATGAAGGTAATACAACTTACTTTGACATTAAAACCTAACCATGTAACTGCAAGATATAGTCTTAGCCTCTAAAACACACACATCTAATGTCACACTTAAATTTAGACAGTAAGCCCTAATCATTAATTTCTTGTGGTAATCTGCGGCGTCAAGACGTAATCTATAACAATTTATTTTAAAATGAAAGTAATAGAACTTACTTGGAGATTAAAACCTAACAATGTAACTGCGAGATATAGTCTTAGCCTCTAAAACACACACGTCTAATGTCACACATAAATTTAGACAGTAAGCCCTAATCATTAATTTCTCGTGGTAATCTGCGGCGTCAAGACCTAATCTATAACAATTTATTCTAAAATGAAGGTAATAGAACTTACTTTGAGAATAAAACCAAACCAAGTAACTGCAAGATATAGTCTTATCCTCTAAAACACACACGTCTAATATCGCATTTAAATTTAGACAGTAAGCCCTAATCATTAATTTATTGTGGTAATCTGCGGCGTCAAGACCTAGTCTATAACAATTTATTGTAAAATGTAAGTAATAGAATATACTTTGAGATTAAAACCTAACCATGTAACTGCAAGATATAGTCTTAGCCTCTAAAAACTCACGTTTAATGTCGCACTTAAATTTAGACAATAAGCCTTACTAATTGATTTCTTATGGTAATCTGCGGCGTCAAGACCTAGTTTTTAACAATTTATTTTAAAATGTTAGTAATAGAACTTACTTTGAGATTAAAACCTAACCATGTAACTGCAAGATATAGCCTAATCCTCTAAAAACACACGTATAATGTCGCACTTAACTTTAGACAACAAGCCTTAATCATTGATTTCTTTTGGTAATCTGCGGCGTCAAGACCTAGTTTATAACAGTTTATTCTAAAATGTAAGTAATAGAACTTACTTTGAGATTAAAACCCAACCAAGTAACTGCAAGATAGTCTTAGCCTCTTAAAACACACTTTTAATGTCGTACTTAAATTTAGGCAGTAAGCCCTAATCATTGATATCTTGTGGTAATCTGCGGCGTCAAGACCTAATCTAAAACAATTTATCCTAAAATGAAGGTAATACAACTTACTTTGATATAAAAACCTAACCATGTAACTGCAAGATATAGCCTAATCCTCTAAAAACACACGTTTAATGTCGCACTTAAATTTAGGCAGTAAGCCCTAATCATTTATATCCTGTGGTTATTTGCGGAGTCAAGACCTAATCTATAACAATTTATTCTAAAATGAAGGTAATAGAACTTACATTGAGATTGAAACCTAACGATGTAACTGAAAGATATAGTCTTAGCCTCTAAAAACACACGTATAATGTCGCACTTAACTTTAGACAATAAGCCTTAATCATTGATTTCTTTTGGTAATCTGCGGCGTCAAGACCTAGTTTATAACAGTTTATTCTAAAATGTAAGTAATAGAACTTACTTTGAGATTAAAACCCAACCAAGTAACTGCAAGATATAGTCTTAGCCTCTAAAAACACACCTATAATGTCGCACTTAAATTTAGATAGTAAGCCCTAATCATTGATTTTTTTATGGTAATCTGCGGCGTCAAGATCTAGTTTATAACAATTTATTCTAAAATGTTAGTAATAGAATTTACTTTGAGATTAAAACCCAACCAAGTAACTGCAAGATATAGTCTTATCCTCTAAAAACACACGTTTAATGTCGTACTTAAATTTAGGCAGGAAGCCCTAATCATTGATATCTTGTGGTAATCTGCGGCGTCAAGACCTAATCTATAACAATTTTTCCTAAAATGAAGGTAATACAACTTACTTTGACATTAAAACCTAACCATGTAACTGCAAGATATAGTCTTAGCCTCTAAAACACACACATCTAATGTCACACTTAAATTTAGACAGTAAGCCCTAATCATTAATTTCTTGTGGTAATCTGCGGCGTCAAGACGTAATCTATAACAATTTATTCTAAAATGAAAGTAATAGAACTTACTTGGAGATTAAAACCTAACAATGTAACTGCGAGATATAGTCTTAGCCTTTAAAACACACACGTCTAATGTCACACTTAAATTTAGACAGTAAGCCCTAATCATTAATTTCTCGTGGTAATCTGCGGCGTCAAGACCTAATCTATAACAATTTATTCTAAAATGAAGGTAATAGAACTTACTTTGAGAATAAAACCAAACCAAGTAACTGTAAGATATAGTCTTATCCTCTAAAACACACACGTCTAATATCGCATTTAAATTTAGACAGTAAGCCCTAATCATTAATTTGTTGTGGTAATCTGCGGCGTCAAGACCTAGTCTATAACAATTTATTGTAAAATGTAAGTAATAGAATATACTTTGAGATTAAAACCTAACCATGTAACTGCAAGATATAGTCTTAGCCTCTAAAAACTCACGTTTAATGTCGCACTTAAATTTAGACAATAAGCCTTACTAATTGATTTCTTATGGTAATCTGCGGCGTCAAGACCTAGTTTATAACAATTTATTCTAAAATGTAAGTAATAGAACTTACTTTGAGATTAAAACCCAACCAAGTAACTGCAAGATATAGTCTTAGCCTCTTAAAACACACTTTTAATGTCGTACTTAAATTTAGGCAGTAAGCCCTAATCATTGATATCTTGTGGTAATCTGCGGCGTCAAGACCTAATCTAAAACAATTTATCCTAAAATGAAGGTAATACAACTTACTTTGATATTAAAATCTAACCATGAAACTGCAAGATATAGTCTTAGCCTCTAAAAACACACCTATAATGTCGCACTTAAATTTAGATAGTAAGCCCTAATCATTGATTTTTTTATGGTAATCTGCGGCGTCAAGATCTAGTTTATAACAATTTATTCTAAAATGTTAGTAATAGAATTTACTTTGAGATTAAAACCCAACCAAGTAACTGCAAGATATAGTATTAGCCTCTAAAAACACACGTTTAATGTCGTACTTAAATTTAGGCAGGAAGCCCTAATCATTGATATCTTGTGGTAATCTGCGGCGTCAAGACCTAATCTATAACAATTTTTCCTAAAATGAAGGTAATACAACTTACTTTGACATTAAAACCTAACCATGTAACTGCAAGATATAGTCTTAGCCTCTAAAACACACACATCTAATGTCACACTTAAATTTAGACAGTAAGCCCTAATCATTAATTTCTTGTGGTAATCTGCGGCGTCAAGACGTAATCTATAACAATTTATTCTAAAATGAAAGTAATAGAACTTACTTGGAGATTAAAACCTAACAATGTAACTGCGAGATATAGTCTTAGCCTCTAAAACACACACGTCTAATGTCACACTTAAATTTAGACAGTAAGCCCTAATCATTAATTTCTCGTAGTAATCTGCGGCGTCAAGACCTAATCTATAACAATTTATTCTAAAATGAAGGTAATAGAACTTACTTTGAGAATAAAACCAAACCAAGTAACTGCAAGATATAGTCTTATCCTCTAAAACACACACGTCTAATATCGCATTTAAATTTAGACAGTAAGCCCTAATCATTAATTTATTGTGGTAATCTGCGGCGTCAAGACCTAGTCTATAACAATTTATTGTAAAATGTAAGTAATAGAATATACTTTGAGATTAAAACCTAACCATGTAACTGCAAGATATAGTCTTAGCCTCTAAAAACTCACGTTTAATGTCGCACTTAAATTTAGACAATAAGCCTTAATCATTGATTTCTTTTGGTAATCTGCGGCGTCAAGACCTAGTTTATAACAATTTATTCTAAAATGTAAGTAATAGAACTTACTTTGAGATTAAAACCCAACCAAGTAACTGCAAGATATAGTCTTAGCCTCTTAAAACACACTTTTAATGTCGTACTTAAATTTAGGCAGTAAGCCCTAATCATTGATATCTTGTGGTAATCTGCGGCGTCAAGACCTAATCTAAAACAATTTATCCTAAAATGAAGGTAATACAACTTACTTTGATATTAAAATCTAACCATGAAACTGCAAGATATAGTCTTAGCCTCTAAAAACACACCTATAATGTCGCACTTAAATTTAGATAGTAAGCCCTAATCATTGATTTTTTTATGGTAATCTGCGGCGTCAAGATCTAGTTTATAACAATTTATTCTAAAATGTTAGTAATAGAATTTACTTTGAGATTAAAACCCAACCAAGTAACTGCAAGATATAGTCTTAGCCTCTAAAAACACACGTTTAATGTCGTACTTAAATTTAGGCAGTAAGCCCTAATCATTGATATCTTGTGGTAATCTGCGGCGTCAAGACCTAATCTATAACAATTTTTCCTAAAATGAAGGTAATACAACTTACTTTGACATTAAAACCTAACCATGTAACTGCAAGATATAGTCTTAGCCTCTAAAACACACACATCTAATGTCACACTTAAATTTAGACAGTAAGCCCTAATCATTAATTTCTTGTGGTAATCTGCGGCGTCAATACGTAATCTATAACAATTTATTCTAAATTGAAGGTAATAGAACTTATTTTGATTTAGATTAAAACCAAACCAAGTAACTGCAAGATATAGTCTTAGCCTCTAAATACACACGTTTAATGTCGCACTTAAATGTAGGCAGTAAGCCCTAATCATTGATATCTTGTGGTAATCTGCGGCGTCAAGACCTAATCTATAAAAATTTATTCTAAATTGTTAGTAATAGAACTTACTTTGATATTAAAACCTAACCATGTAACTGCAAGATATAGCCTTCTCCTCTAAAAACACACGTTTAATGTCGCACTTAAATTTAGACAGTAACCCCCAATCATTGATTTCTTGTGGTAATCTGCGGCGTAAAGACCTAATCTTTAACAATTTTCTCCTAAAATGAAGGTAATAGAACTTACTTTGATATTAAAACCTAACAGACAGTATGCCCTAATCATTGACTTCTTATAATTATTCATGTATCTAAAACGGTTTCTAAGTTTCCGTTCACATAGTTCAAGATGCACTCAGATGAGAGTCCGAACTCTGACAATATTCTAGAGTCTCACAGAAAACACAAATATTTTTTTTAACTTAGCTTAGCTCTTGGTTGAGCTAGCTTTAATTATATATATGAATATATATTTAGTATGTTTAAATAAAAGTGTAGAGCATTTGCTTTTTTTTCGCTACTGCATTTAGCTTTTTTGCATATTTAGCAATGAATGGGCAGAGCAGTTAAAGGCAAACAACCAACAACCAACCTTTTTGGAATAACATTTCTTTTATCCACAAGAATTGAATCGCTTCCTTACCAAACGTATTTTAAAGTATACCTTTTCATTGAATATCTGTTTATCACGTACGATTATACGAGGTGCAGTGGTTTCACCCGTGAACCAAGTATGACGCTGGACCTCGTGAAATCCAAAGATAGGTATTTTCCAAGGCGCACCCAGGAGGTAATACCTTGCGCCTCGTTGGAATACTTAATGGTGATTCCATCCCCAATGTTACTTCTTACTATTTGATATTTGTTGTCTACGGAAAGAAACACTAACCAGCCAATAAGAAGCAACACCAGGCCTACTAAAACCATAAAATGCGACTTTGCCTAATGCCTAATGCCGACATTCAACACCTACCTACCTACCTACCTACCTACAAGCCCAACCTACCTACCTCCCTACCAGCCCTACCTACCTACCAGCCCTACCTACCTACCATCCCTACCTACCTACTAGCCCTACCTACCTACCTACCGTACAAGGCTCAAAGTATAACAAGAAAAAAAAAATGCACAAAGGCGGACTTATCCTCGGAACAAATACAACATATCACATGGTAAACTAAAGTGAAAGGAGACATTAAAAATGGCAATAATATGAAAGAAAAAGAAAATATCTATAAAAAACTAAGTAACTAAAACTAATTTAATCGAAAGTGCTTCTCATAATAATATCTACCTAACAGCCCTACCTACCTACCATCCCTACCTACCTAACAGCCCTACCTACCTAACAGCCCTACCTACCTACCATCCCTACCTACCTAACAGCCCTACCTACCTACCATCCCTACCTACCTAACATCCCTACCTACCTACCAGCCCTACCTACCTACCAGCCCTACCTACCTAACAGCCCTACCTACCTACCAGCCCTACCTACCTACCTACCGTACAAAGCTCAAAGTAAAACAAGAAAAAAAAATTGCACAAAGGCGGACTTATCCTCGGAACAAATAAAACATATCACATGGTAAACTAAAGTGAAAGGAGACATTAAAAATGGCAATAATATGAAAGAAAAAGAAAATAACTATAAAAAACTAAGTAACTAAAGGTACTACAACTTACTTTGATATTAAAACCTAACCATGTAACTGCAAGATATAGTCTTAGCCTCTCAAAACACACGTATATTGTCGCACTTAAATTTAGACAATAAGCCTTAATCATTGATTTCTTATGGTAATCTGCGGCGTCAAGACCTAGTCTATAACAATTTATTCTAAAATGAAGGTAATAGAACTTACTTTGATATTAAAACCTAACCATGTAACTGCAAGATATAGTCTTAGCCTCTAAAAACTCACGTTTAATGTCGCACTTAAATTTAGACAATAAGCCTTACTAATTGATTTCTTATGGTAATCTGCGGCGTCAAGACCTAGTTTTTAACAATTTATTTTAAAATGTTAGTAATAGAACTTACTTTGAGATTAAAACCTAACCATGTAACTGCAAGATATAGCCTAATCCTCTAAAAACACACGTTTAATGTCGCACTTAAATTTAGGCAGTAAGCCCTAATCATTGATATCCTGTGGTTATCTGCGGAGTCAAGACCTAATCTATAACAATTTATTCTAAAATGAAGGTAATAGAACTTACTTTGAGATTGAAACCTAACCATGTAACTGAAAGATATAGTCTTAGCCTCTAAAAACACACGTATAATGTCGCACTTAACTTTAGACAATAAGCCTTAATCATTGATTTCTTTTGGTAATCTGCGGCGTCAAGACCTAGTTTATAACAGTTTATTCTAAAATGTAAGTAATAGAACTTACTTTGAGATTAAAACCCAACCAAGTAACTGCAAGATATAGTCTTAGCCTCTTAAAACACACTTTTAATGTCGTACTTAAATTTAGGCAGTAAGCCCTAATCATTGATATCTTGTGGTAATCTGCGGCGTCAAGACCTAATCTAAAACAATTTATCCTAAAATGAAGGTAATACAACTTACTTTGATATAAAAACCTAACCATGTAACTGCAAGATATAGCCTAATCCTCTAAAAACAGACGTTTAATGTCGCACTTAAATTTAGGCAGTAAGCCCTAATCATTGATATCCTGTGGTTATCTGCGGAGTCAAGACCTAATCTATAACAATTTATTCTAAAATGAAGGTAATAGAACTTACATTGAGATTGAAACCTAACGATGTAACTGAAAGATATAGTCTTAGCCTCTAAAAACACACGTATAATGTCGCACTTAACTTTAGACAATAAGCCTTAATCATTGATTTCTTTTGGTAATCTGCGGCGTCAAGACCTAGTTTATAACAGTTTATTCTAAAATGTAAGTAATAGAACTTACTTTGAGAATAAAACCAAACCAAGTAACTGCAAGATATAGTCTTATCCTCTAAAACACACACGTCTAATATCGCATTTAAATTTAGACAGTAAGCCCTAATCATTAATTTATTGTGGTAATCTGCGGCGTCAAGACCTAGTCTATAACAATTTATTGTAAAATGTAAGTAATAGAATATACTTTGAGATTAAAACCTAACCATGTAACTGCAAGATATAGTCTTAGCCTCTAAAAACTCACGTTTAATGTCGCACTTAAATTTAGACAATAAGCCTTACTAATTGATTTCTTATGGTAATCTGCGGCGTCAAGACCTAGTTTTTAACAATTTATTTTAAAATGTTAGTAATAGAACTTACTTTGAGATTAAAACCTAACCATGTAACTGCAAGATATAGCCTAATCCTCTAAAAACACACGTTTAATGTCGCACTTAAATTTAGGCAGTAAGCCCTAATCATTGATATCCTGTGGTTATCTGCGGAGTCAAGACCTAATCTATAACAATTTATTCTAAAATGAAGGTAATAGAACTTACTTTGAGATTGAAACCTAACCATGTAACTGAAAGATATAGTCTTAGCCTCTAAAAACACACGTATAATGTCGCACTTAACTTTAGACAATAAGCCTTAATCATTGATTTCTTTTGGTAATCTGCGGCGTCAAGACCTAGTTTATAACAATTTATTCTAAAATGTAAGTAATAGAACTTACTTTGAGATTAAAACCCAACCAAGTAACTGCAAGATATAGTCTTAGCCTCTTAAAACACACTTTTAATGTCGTACTTAAATTTAGGCAGTAAGCCCTAATCATTGATATCTTGTGGTAATCTGCGGCGTCAAGACCTAATCTAAAACAATTTATCCTAAAATGAAGGTAATACAACTTACTTTGATATTAAAATCTAACCATGAAACTGCAAGATATAGTCTTAGCCTCTAAAAACACACCTATAATGTCGCACTTAAATTTAGATAGTAAGCCCTAATCATTGATTTTTTTATGGTAATCTGCGGCGTCAAGATCTAGTTTATAACAATTTCTTCTAAAATGTTAGTAATAGAATTTACTTTGAGATTAAAACCCAACCAAGTAACTGCAAGATATAGTCTTAGCCTCTTAAAACACACTTTTAATGTCGTACTTAAATTTAGGCAGTAAGCCCTAATCATTGATATCTTGTGGTAATCTGCGGCGTCAAGACCTAATCTATAACAATTTTTCCTAAAATGAAGGTAATACAACTTACTTTGACATTAAAACCTAACCATGTAACTGCAAGATATAGTCTTAGCCTCTAAAACACACACATCTAATGTCACACTTAAATTTAGACAGTAAGCCCTAATCATTAATTTCTTGTGGTAATCTGCGGCGTCAAGACGTAATCTATAACAATTTATTCTAAAATGAAAGTAATAGAACTTACTTGGAGATTAAAACCTAACAATGTAACTGCGAGATATAGTCTTAGCCTCTAAAACACACACGTCTAATGTCACACTTAAATTTAGACAGTAAGCCCTAATCATTAATTTCTCGTGGTAATCTGCGGCGTCAAGACCTAATCTATAACAATTTATTCTAAAATGAAGGTAATAGAACTTACTTTGAGAATAAAACCAAACCAAGTAACTGCAAGATATAGTCTTATCCTCTAAAACACACACGTCTAATATCGCATTTAAATTTAGACAGTAAGCCCTAATCATTAATTTATTGTGGTAATCTGCGGCGTCAAGACCTAGTCTATAACAATTTATTGTAAAATGTAAGTAATAGAATATACTTTGAGATTAAAACCTAACCATGTAACTGCAAGATATAGTCTTAGCCTCTAAAAACTCACGTTTAATGTCGCACTTAAATTTAGACAATAAGCCTTACTAATTGATTTCTTATGGTAATCTGCGGCGTCAAGACCTAGTTTTTAACAATTTATTTTAAAATGTTAGTAATAGAACTTACTTTGAGATTAAAACCTAACCATGTAACTGCAAGATATAGCCTAATCCTCTAAAAACACACGTTTAATGTCGCACTTAAATTTAGGCAGTAAGCCCTAATCATTGATATCCTGTGGTTATCTGCGGAGTCAAGACCTAATCTATAACAATTTATTCTAAAATGAAGGTAATAGAACTTACTTTGAGATTGAAACCTAACCATGTAACTGAAAGATATAGTCTTAGCCTCTAAAAACACACGTATAATGTCGCACTTAACTTTAGACAATAAGCCTTAATCATTGATTTCTTTTGGTAATCTGCGGCGTCAAGACCTAGTTTATAACAATTTATTCTAAAATGTAAGTAATAGAACTTACTTTGAGATTAAAACCCAACCAAGTAACTGCAAGATATAGTCTTAGCCTCTTAAAACACACTTTTAATGTCGTACTTAAATTTAGGCAGTAAGCCCTAATCATTGATATCTTGTGGTAATCTGCGGCGTCAAGACCTAATCTAAAACAATTTATCCTAAAATGAAGGTAATACAACTTACTTTGATATTAAAATCTAACCATGAAACTGCAAGATATAGTCTTAGCCTCTAAAAACACACCTATAATGTCGCACTTAAATTTAGATAGTAAGCCCTAATCATTGATTTTTTTATGGTAATCTGCGGCGTCAAGATCTAGTTTATAACAATTTATTCTAAAATGTTAGTAATAGAATTTACTTTGAGATTAAAACCCAACCAAGTAACTGCAAGATATAGTCTTAGCCTCTAAAAACACACGTTTAATGTCGTACTTAAATTTAGGCAGGAAGTCCTAATCATTGATATCTTGTGGTAATCTGCGGCGTCAAGACCTAATCTATAACAATTTTTCCTAAAATGAAGGTAATACAACTTACTTTGACATTAAAACCTAACCATGTAACTGCAAGATATAGTCTTAGCCTCTAAAACACACACATCTAATGTCACACTTAAATTTAGACAGTAAGCCCTAATCATTAATTTCTTGTGGTAATCTGCGGCGTCAAGACGTAATCTATAACAATTTATTCTAAAATGAAAGTAATAGAACTTACTTGGAGATTAAAACCTAACAATGTAACTGCGAGATATAGTCTTAGCCTCTAAAACACACACGTCTAATGTCACACTTAAATTTAGACAGTAAGCCCTAATCATTACTTTCTCGTGGTAATCTGCGGCGTCAAGACCTAATCTATAACAATTTATTCTAAAATGAAGGTAATAGAACTTACTTTGAGAATAAAACCAAACCAAGTAACTGCAAGATATAGTCTTATCCTCTAAAACACACACGTCTAATATCGCATTTAAATTTAGACAGTAAGCCCTAATCATTAATTTATTGTGGTAATCTGCGGCGTCAAGACCTAGTCTATAACAATTTATTGTAAAATGTAAGTAATAGAATATACTTTGAGATTAAAACCTAACCATGTAACTGCAAGATATAGTCTTAGCCTCTAAAAACTCACGTTTAATGTCGCACTTAAATTTAGACAATAAGCCTTACTAATTGATTTCTTATGGTAATCTGCGGCGTCAAGACCTAGTTTTTAACAATTTATTTTAAAATGTTAGTAATAGAACTTACTTTGAGATTAAAACCTAACCATGTAACTGCAAGATATAGCCTAATCCTCTAAAAACACACGTTTAATGTCGCACTTAAATTTAGGCAGTAAGCCCTAATCATTGATATCCTGTGGTTATCTGCGGAGTCAAGACCTAATCTATAACAATTTATTCTAAAATGAAGGTAATAGAACTTACTTTGAGATTGAAACCTAACCATGTAACTGAAAGATATAGTCTTAGCCTCTAAAAACACACGTTTAATGTCGTACTTAAATTTAGGCAGTAAGCCCTAATCATTGATATCTTGTGGTAATCTGCGGCGTCAAGACCTAATCTATAACAATTTTTCCTAAAATGAAGGTAATACAACTTACTTTGACATTAAAACCTAACCATGTAACTGCAAGATATAGTCTTAGCCTCTAAAACACACACATCTAATGTCACACTTAAATTTAGACAGTAAGCCCTAATCATTAATTTCTTTTGGTAATCTGCGGCGTCAATACGTAATCTATAACAATTTATTCTAAATTGAAGGTAATAGAACTTATTTTGATTTAGATTAAAACCAAACCAAGTAACTGCAAGATATAGTCTTAGCCTCTAAATACACACGTTTAATGTCGCACTTAAATGTAGGCAGTAAGCCCTAATCATTGATATCTTGTGGTAATCTGCGGCGTCAAGACCTAATCTATAAAAATTTATTCTAAATTGTTAGTAATAGAACTTACTTTGATATTAAAACCTAACCATGTAACTGCAAGATATAGCCTTCTCCTCTAAAAACACACGTTTAATGTCGCACTTAAATTTAGACAGTAACCCCCAATCATTGATTTCTTGTGGTAATCTGCGGCGTAAAGACCTAATCTTTAACAATTTTCTCCTAAAATGAAGGTAATAGAACTTACTTTGATATTAAAACCTAACAGACAGTATGCCCTAATCATTGACTTCTTATAATTATTCATGTATCTAAAACGGTTTCTAAGTTTCCGTTCACATAGTTCGAGATGCACTCAGATGAGAGTCCGAACTCTGACAATATTCTAGAGTCTCACAGAACACACAAATATTTTTTTTAACTTAGCTTAGCTCTTGGTTGAGCTAGCTATAATTATATATATGAATATATATTTAGTATGTTTAAATAAAAGTGTAGAGCATTTGCTTTTTTTTCGCTACTGCATTTAGCTTTTTTGCATATTTAGCAATGAATGGGCAGAGCAGTTAAAGGCAAACAACCAACAACCAACCTTTTTGGAATAACATTTCTTTTATCCACAAGAATTGAATCGCTTCCTTACCAAACGTATTTTAAAGTATACCTTTTCATTGAATATCTGTTTATCACGTACGATTATACGAGGTGCAGTGGTTTCACCCGTGAACCAAGTATGATGCTGGACCTCGTGAAATCCAAAGATAGGTATTTTCCAAGGCGCACCCAGGAGGTAATACCTTGCGCCTCGTTGGAATACTTAATGGTGATTCCATCCCCAATGTTACTTCTTACTATTTGATATTTGTTGTCTACGGAAAGAAACACTAACCAGCCAATAAGAAGCAACACCAGGCCTACTAAAACCATAAAATGCGACTTTGCCTAATGCCTAATGCCGACATTCAACACCTACCTACCTACCTACCTACCTACAAGCCCAACCTACCTACCTCCCTACCAGCCCTACCTACCTACCAGCCCTACCTACCTACCATCCCTACCTACCTACTAGCCCTACCTACCTACCTACCGTACAAGGCTCAAAGTATAACAAGAAAAAAAAAATGCACAAAGGCGGACTTATCCTCGGAACAAATACAACATATCACATGGTAAACTAAAGTGAAAGGAGACATTAAAAATGGCAATAATATGAAAGAAAAAGAAAATATCTATAAAAAACTAAGTAACTAAAACTAATTTAATCGAAAGTGCTTCTCATAATAATATCTACCTAACAGCCCTACCTACCTACCATCCCTACCTACCTAACAGCCCTACCTACCTAACAGCCCTACCTACCTACCATCCCTACCTACCTAACAGCCCTACCTACCTACCATCCCTACCTACCTAACATCCCTACCTACCTACCAGCCCTACCTACCTACCAGCCCTACCTACCTACCTACCGTACAAAGCTCAAAGTAAAACAAGAAAAAAAAATTGCACAAAGGCGGACTTATCCTCGGAACAAATAAAACATATCACATGGTAAACTAAAGTGAAAGGAGACATTAAAAATGGCAATAATATGAAAGAAAAAGAAAATAACTATAAAAAACTAAGTAACTAAAGGTAATACAACTTACTTTGATATTAAAACCTAACCATGTAACTGCAAGATATAGTCTTAGCCTCTCAAAACACACGTATATTGTCGCACTTAAATTTAGACAATAAGCCTTAATCATTGATTTCTTATGGTAATCTGCGGCGTCAAGACCTAGTCTATAACAATTTATTCTAAAATGAAGGTAATAGAACTTACTTTGATATTAAAACCTAACCATGTAACTGCAAGATATAGTCTTAGCCTCTAAAAACTCACGTTTAATGTCGCACTTAAATTTAGACAATAAGCCTTACTAATTGATTTCTTATGGTAATCTGCGGCGTCAAGACCTAGTTTTTAACAATTTATTTTAAAATGTTAGTAATAGAACTTACTTTGAGATTAAAACCTAACCATGTAACTGCAAGATATAGCCTAATCCTCTAAAAACACACGTTTAATGTCGCACTTAAATTTAGGCAGTAAGCCCTAATCATTGATATCCTGTGGTTATCTGCGGAGTCAAGACCTAATCTATAACAATTTATTCTAAAATGAAGGTAATAGAACTTACTTTGAGATTGAAACCTAACCATGTAACTGAAAGATATAGTCTTAGCCTCTAAAAACACACGTATAATGTCGCACTTAACTTTAGACAATAAGCCTTAATCATTGATTTCTTTTGGTAATCTGCGGCGTCAAGACCTAGTTTATAACAGTTTATTCTAAAATGTAAGTAATAGAACTTACTTTGAGATTAAAACCCAACCAAGTAACTGCAAGATATAGTCTTAGCCTCTTAAAACACACTTTTAATGTCGTACTTAAATTTAGGCAGTAAGCCCTAATCATTGATATCTTGTGGTAATCTGCGGCGTCAAGACCTAATCTAAAACAATTTATCCTAAAATGAAGGTAATACAACTTACTTTGATATAAAAACCTAACCATGTAACTGCAAGATATAGCCTAATCCTCTAAAAACACACGTTTAATGTCGCACTTAAATATAGGCAGTAAGCCCTAATCATTGATATCCTGTGGTTATCTGCGGAGTCAAGACCTAATCTATAACAATTTATTCTAAAATGAAGGTAATAGAACTTACATTGAGATTGAAACCTAACGATGTAACTGAAAGATATAGTCTTAGCCTCTAAAAACACACGTATAATGTCGCACTTAACTTTAGACAATAAGCCTTAATCATTGATTTCTTTTGGTAATCTGCGGCGTCAAGACCTAGTTTATAACAGTTTATTCTAAAATGTAAGTAATAGAACTTACTTTGAGATTAAAACCCAACCAAGTAACTGCAAGATATAGTCTTAGCCTCTAAAAACACACCTATAATGTCGCACTTAAATTTAGATAGTAAGCCCTAATCATTGATTTTTTTATGGTAATCTGCGGCGTCAAGATCTAGTTTATAACAATTTATTCTAAAATGTTAGTAATAGAATTTACTTTGAGATTAAAACCCAACCAAGTAACTGCAAGATATAGTCTTAGCCTCTAAAAACACACGTTTAATGTCGTACTTAAATTTAGGCAGGAAGCCCTAATCATTGATATCTTGTGGTAATCTGCGGCGTCAAGACCTAATCTATAACAATTTTTCCTAAAATGAAGGTAATACAACTTACTTTGACATTAAAACCTAACCATGTAACTGCAAGATATAGTCTTAGCCTCTAAAACACACACATCTAATGTCACACTTAAATTTAGACAGTAAGCCCTAATCATTAATTTCTTGTGGTAATCTGCGGCGTCAAGACGTAATCTATAACAATTTATTCTAAAATGAAAGTAATAGAACTTACTTGGAGATTAAAACCTAACAATGTAACTGCGAGATATAGTCTTAGCCTCTAAAACACACACGTCTAATGTCACACTTAAATTTAGACAGTAAGCCCTAATCATTAATTTCTCGTGGTAATCTGCGGCGTCAAGACCTAATCTATAACAATTTATTCTAAAATGAAGGTAATAGAACTTACTTTGAGAATAAAACCAAACCAAGTAACTGCAAGATATAGTCTTATCCTCTAAAACACACACGTCTAATATCGCATTTAAATTTAGACAGTAAGCCCTAATCATTAATTTATTGTGGTAATCTGCGGCGTCAAGACCTAGTCTATAACAATTTATTGTAAAATGTAAGTAATAGAATATACTTTGAGATTAAAACCTAACCATGTAACTGCAAGATATAGTCTTAGCCTCTAAAAACACACGTATAATGTCGCACTTAACTTTAGACAATAAGCCTTAATCATTGATTTCTTTTGGTAATCTGCGGCGTCAAGACCTAGTTTATAACAATTTATTCTAAAATGTAAGTAATAGAACTTACTTTGAGATTAAAACCCAACCAAGTAACTGCAAGATATAGTCTTAGCCTCTTAAAACACACTTTTAATGTCGTACTTAAATTTAGGCAGTAAGCCCTAATCATTGATATCTTGTGGTAATCTGCGGCGTCAAGACCTAATCTAAAACAATTTATCCTAAAATGAAGGTAATACAACTTACTTTGATATTAAAATCTAACCATGAAACTGCAAGATATAGTCTTAGCCTCTAAAAACACACCTATAATGTCGCACTTAAATTTAGATAGTAAGCCCTAATCATTGATTTTTTTATGGTAATCTGCGGCGTCAAGATCTAGTTTATAACAATTTATTCTAAAATGTTAGTAATAGAATTTACTTTGAGATTAAAACCCAACCAAGTAACTGCAAGATATAGTCTTAGCCTCTAAAAACACACGTTTAATGTCGTACTTAAATTTAGGCAGGAAGCCCTAATCATTGATATCTTGTGGTAATCTGCGGCGTCAAGACCTAATCTATAACAATTTTTCCTAAAATGAAGGTAATACAACTTACTTTGACATTAAAACCTAACCATGTAACTGCAAGATATAGTCTTAGCCTCTAAAACACACACATCTAATGTCACACTTAAATTTAGACAGTAAGCCCTAATCATTAATTTCTTGTGGTAATCTGCGGCGTCAAGACGTAATCTATAACAATTTATTCTAAAATGAAAGTAATACAACTTACTTTGACATTAAAACCTAACCATGTAACTGCAAGATATAGTCTTAGCCTCTAAAACACACACATCTAATGTCACACTTAAATTTAGACAGTAAGCCCTAATCATTAATTTCTTGTGGTAATCTGCGGCGTCAAGACGTAATCTATAACAATTTATTCTAAAATGAAAGTAATAGAACTTACTTGGAGATTAAAACCTAACAATGTAACTGCGAGATATAGTCTTAGCCTCTAAAACACACACGTCTAATGTCACACTTAAATTTAGACAGTAAGCCCTAATCATTAATTTCTCGTGGTAATCTGCGGCGTCAAGACCTAATCTATAACAATTTATTCTAAAATGAAGGTAATAGAACTTACTTTGAGAATAAAACCAAACCAAGTAACTGCAAGATATAGTCTTATCCTCTAAAACACACACGTCTAATATCGCATTTAAATTTAGACAGTAAGCCCTAATCATTAATTTATTGTGGTAATCTGCGGCGTCAAGACCTAGTCTATAACAATTTATTGTAAAATGTAAGTAATAGAATATACTTTGAGATTAAAACCTAACCATGTAACTGCAAGATATAGTCTTAGCCTCTAAAAACTCACGTTTAATGTCGCACTTAAATTTAGACAATAAGCCTTACTAATTGATTTCTTATGGTAATCTGCGGCGTCAAGACCTAGTTTTTAACAATTTATTTTAAAATGTTAGTAATAGAACTTACTTTGAGATTAAAACCTAACCATGTAACTGCAAGATATAGCCTAATCCTCTAAAAACACACGTTTAATGTCGCACTTAAATTTAGGCAGTAAGCCCTAATCATTGATATCCTGTGGTTATCTGCGGAGTCAAGACCTAATCTATAACAATTTATTCTAAAATGAAGGTAATAGAACTTACTTTGAGATTGAAACCTAACCATGTAACTGAAAGATATAGTCTTAGCCTCTAAAAACACACGTATAATGTCGCACTTAACTTTAGACAATAAGCCTTAATCATTGATTTCTTTTGGTAATCTGCGGCGTCAAGACCTAGTTTATAACAATTTATTCTAAAATGTAAGTAATAGAACTTACTTTGAGATTAAAACCCAACCAAGTAACTGCAAGATATAGTCTTAGCCTCTTAAAACACACTTTTAATGTCGTACTTAAATTTAGGCAGTAAGCCCTAATCATTGATATCTTGTGGTAATCTGCGGCGTCAAGACCTAATCTAAAACAATTTATCCTAAAATGAAGGTAATACAACTTACTTTGATATTAAAATCTAACCATGAAACTGCAAGATATAGTCTTAGCCTCTAAAAACACACCTATAATGTCGCACTTAAATTTAGATAGTAAGCCCTAATCATTGATTTTTTTATGGTAATCTGCGGCGTCAAGATCTAGTTTATAACAATTTCTTCTAAAATGTTAGTAATAGAATTTACTTTGAGATTAAAACCCAACCAAGTAACTGCAAGATATAGTCTTAGCCTCTAAAAACACACGTTTAATGTCGTACTTAAATTTAGGCAGGAAGCCCTAATCATTGATATCTTGTGGTAATCTGCGGCGTCAAGACCTAATCTATAACAATTTTTCCTAAAATGAAGGTAATACAACTTACTTTGACATTAAAACCTAACCATGTAACTGCAAGATATAGTCTTAGCCTCTAAAACACACACATCTAATGTCACACTTAAATTTAGACAGTAAGCCCTAATCATTAATTTCTTGTGGTAATCTGCGGCGTCAAGACGTAATCTATAACAATTTATTCTAAAATGAAAGTAATAGAACTTACTTGGAGATTAAAACCTAACAATGTAACTGCGAGATATAGTCTTAGCCTCTAAAACACACACGTCTAATGTCACACTTAAATTTAGACAGTAAGCCCTAATCATTAATTTCTCGTGGTAATCTGCGGCGTCAAGACCTAATCTATAACAATTTATTCTAAAATGAAGGTAATAGAACTTACTTTGAGAATAAAACCAAACCAAGTAACTGCAAGATATAGTCTTATCCTCTAAAACACACACGTCTAATATCGCATTTAAATTTAGACAGTAAGCCCTAATCATTAATTTATTGTGGTAATCTGCGGCGTCAAGACCTAGTCTATAACAATTTATTGTAAAATGTAAGTAATAGAATATACTTTGAGATTAAAACCTAACCATGTAACTGCAAGATATAGTCTTAGCCTCTAAAAACTCACGTTTAATGTCGCACTTAAATTTAGACAATAAGCCTTACTAATTGATTTCTTATAGTAATCTGCGGCGTCAAGACCTAGTTTTTAACAATTTATTTTAAAATGTTAGTAATAGAACTTACTTTGAGATTAAAACCTAACCATGTAACTGCAAGATATAGCCTAATCCTCTAAAAACACACGTATAATGTCGCACTTAACTTTAGACAATAAGCCTTAATCATTAATTTCTTTTGGTAATCTGCGGCGTCAAGACCTAGTTTATAACAGTTTATTCTAAAATGTAAGTAATAGAACTTACTTTGAGATTAAAACCCAACCAAGTAACTGCAAGATAGTCTTAGCCTCTTAAAACACACTTTTAATGTCGTACTTAAATTTAGGCAGTAAGCCCTAATCATTGATATCTTGTGGTAATCTGCGGCGTCAAGACCTAATCTAAAACAATTTATCCTAAAATTAAGGTAATACAACTTACTTTGATATAAAAACCTAACCATGTAACTGCAAGATATAGCCTAATCCTCTAAAAACACACGTTTAATGTCGCACTTAAATTTAGGCAGTAAGCCCTAATCATTGATATCCTGTGGTTATCTGCGGAGTCAAGACCTAATCTATAACAATTTATTCTAAAATGAAGGTAATAGAACTTACATTGAGATTGAAACCTAACGATGTAACTGAAAGATATAGTCTTAGCCTCTAAAAACACACGTATAATGTCGCACTTAACTTTAGACAATAAGCCTTAATCATTGATTTCTTTTGGTAATCTGCGGCGTCAAGACCTAGTTTATAACAGTTTATTCTAAAATGTAAGTAATAGAACTTACTTTGAGATTAAAACCCAACCAAGTAACTGCAAGATATAGTCTTAGCCTCTAAAAACACACCTATAATGTCGCACTTAAATTTAGATAGTAAGCCCTAATCATTGATTTTTTTATGGTAATCTGCGGCGTCAAGATCTAGTTTATAACAATTTATTCTAAAATGTTAGTAATAGAATTTACTTTGAGATTAAAACCCAACCAAGTAACTGCAAGATATAGTCTTAGCCTCTAAAAACACACGTTTAATGTCGTACTTAAATTTAGGCAGGAAGCCCTAATCATTGATATCTTGTGGTAATCTGCGGCGTCAAGACCTAATCTATAACAATTTTTCCTAAAATGAAGGTAATACAACTTACTTTGACATTAAAACCTAACCATGTAACTGCAAGATATAGTCTTAGCCTCTAAAACACACACATCTAATGTCACACTTAAATTTAGACAGTAAGCCCTAATCATTAATTTCTTGTGGTAATCTGCGGCGTCAAGACGTAATCTATAACAATTTATTCTAAAATGAAAGTAATAGAACTTACTTGGAGATTAAAACCTAACAATGTAACTGCGAGATATAGTCTTAGCCTCTAAAACACACACGTCTAATGTCACACTTAAATTTAGACAGTAAGCCCTAATCATTAATTTCTCGTGGTAATCTGCGGCGTCAAGACCTAATCTATAACAATTTATTCTAAAATGAAGGTAATAGAACTTACTTTGAGAATAAAACCAAACCAAGTAACTGCAAGATATAGTCTTATCCTCTAAAACACACACGTCTAATATCGCATTTAAATTTAGACAGTAAGCCCTAATCATTAATTTATTGTGGTAATCTGCGGCGTCAAGACCTAGTCTATAACAATTTATTGTAAAATGTAAGTAATAGAATATACTTTGAGATTAAAACCTAACCATGTAACTGCAAGATATAGTCTTAGCCTCTAAAAACTCACGTTTAATGTCGCACTTAAATTTAGACAATAAGCCTTACTAATTGATTTCTTATGGTAATCTGCGGCGTCAAGACCTAGTTTTTAACAATTTATTTTAAAATGTTAGTAATAGAACTTACTTTGAGATTAAAACCTAACCATGTAACTGCAAGATATAGCCTAATCCTCTAAAAACACACGTTTAATGTCGCACTTAAATTTAGGCAGTAAGCCCTAATCATTGATATCCTGTGGTTATCTGCGGAGTCAAGACCTAATCTATAACAATTTATTCTAAAATGAAGGTAATAGAACTTACTTTGAGATTGAAACCTAACCATGTAACTGAAAGATATAGTCTTAGCCTCTAAAAACACACGTATAATGTCGCACTTAACTTTAGACAATAAGCCTTAATCATTGATTTCTTTTGGTAATCTGCGGCGTCAAGACCTAGTTTATAACAATTTATTCTAAAATGTAAGTAATAGAACTTACTTTGAGATTAAAACCCAACCAAGTAACTGCAAGATATAGTCTTAGCCTCTTAAAACACACTTTTAATGTCGTACTTAAATTTAGGCAGTAAGCCCTAATCATTGATATCTTGTGGTAATCTGCGGCGTCAAGACCTAATCTAAAACAATTTATCCTAAAATGAAGGTAATACAACTTACTTTGATATTAAAATCTAACCATGAAACTGCAAGATATAGTCTTAGCCTCTAAAAACACACCTATAATGTCGCACTTAAATTTAGATAGTAAGCCCTAATCATTGATTTTTTTATGGTAATCTGCGGCGTCAAGATCTAGTTTATAACAATTTATTCTAAAATGTTAGTAATAGAATTTACTTTGAGATTAAAACCCAACCAAGTAACTGCAAGATATAGTCTTAGCCTCTAAAAACACACGTTTAATGTCGTACTTAAATTTAGGCAGGAAGCCCTAATCATTGATATCTTGTGGTAATCTGCGGCGTCAAGACCTAATCTATAACAATTTTACCTAAAATGAAGGTAATACAACTTACTTTGACATTAAAACCTAACCATGTAACTGCAAGATATAGTCTTAGCCTCTAAAACACACACATCTAATGTCACACTTAAATTTAGACAGTAAGCCCTAATCATTAATTTCTTGTGGTAATCTGCGGCGTCAAGACGTAATCTATAACAATTTATTCTAAAATGAAAGTAATACAACTTACTTTGACATTAAAACCTAACCATGTAACTGCAAGATATAGTCTTAGCCTCTAAAACACACACATCTAATGTCACACTTAAATTTAGACAGTAAGCCCTAATCATTAATTTCTTGTGGTAATCTGCGGCGTCAAGACGTAATCTATAACAATTTATTCTAAAATGAAAGTAATAGAACTTACTTGGAGATTAAAACCTAACAATGTAACTGCGAGATATAGTCTTAGCCTCTAAAACACACGTTTAATGTCGCACTTAAATTTAGACAGTAACCCCCAATCATTGATTTCTTGTGGTAATCTGCGGCGTAAAGACCTAATCTTTAACAATTTTCTCCTAAAATGAAGGTAATAGAACTTACTTTGATATTAAAACCTAACAGACAGTATGCCCTAATCATTGACTTCTTATAATTATTCATGTATCTAAAACGGTTTCTAAGTTTCCGTTCACATAGTTCGAGATGCACTCAGATGAGAGTCCGAACTCTGACAATATTCTAGAGTCTCACAGAAAACACAAATATTTTTTTTAACTTAGCTTAGCTCTTGGTTGAGCTAGCTATAATTATATATATGAATATATATTTAGTATGTTTAAATAAAAGTGTAGAGCATTTGCTTTTTTTTCGCTACTGCATTTAGCTTTTTTGCATATTTAGCAATGAATGGGCAGAGCAGTTAAAGGCAAACAACCAACAACCAACCTTTTTGGAATAACATTTCTTTTATCCACAAGAATTGAATCGCTTCCTTACCAAACGTATTTTAAAGTATACCTTTTCATTGAATATCTGTTTATCACGTACGATTATACGAGGTGCAGTGGTTTCACCCGTGAACCAAGTATGACGCTGGACCTCGTGAAATCCAAAGATAGGTATTTTCCAAGGCGCACCCAGGAGGTAATACCTTGCGCCTCGTTGGAATACTTAATGGTGATTCCATCCCCAATGTTACTTCTTACTATTTGATATTTGTTGTCTACGGAAAGAAACACTAACCAGCCAATAAGAAGCAACACCAGGCCTACTAAAACCATAAAATGCGACTTTGCCTAATGCCTAATGCCGACATTCAACACCTACCTACCTACCTACCTACCTACAAGCCCAACCTACCTACCTCCCTACCAGCCCTACCCACCTACCATCCCTACCTACCTAACAGCCCTACCTACCTAACATCCCTACCTACCTACCAGCCCTACCTACCTACCAGCCCTACCTACCTACCAGCCCTACCTACCTACCAGCCCTACCTACCTACCTACCTACCTACCTACCTACCTACCTACCTACCTACCTACCTATCGTACAAAGCTCAAAGTATAAAAAGAAAAAAAAAATGCACAAAGGCGGACTTATCCCCGGAACAAATAAAACATATCACATGGTAAACTAAAGGGAAAGGACACATTAAAAATGGCAATAATATGAAAGAAAAAGAAAATAACTAAAAAACTAAGTAACTAAAACTAATTTAATCGAAAGTGCTTCTCACAATAATATCTACCTAACAGCCCTACCTACCTACCATCCCTACCTACCTAACAGCCCTACCTACCTAACAGCCCTACCTACCTAACAGCCCTACCTACCTACCATCCCTACCTACCTAACAGCCCTACCTACCTACCATCCCTACCTACCTACCAGCCCTACCTGCCTACCAGCCCTACCTACCTAACAGCCCTACCTACCTACCATCCCTACCTACCTAACAGCCCTACCTACCTACCATCCCTACCTACCTAACATCCCTACCTACCTACCAGCCCTACCTACCTACCAGCCCTACCTACCTACCAGCCCTACCTACCTACCTACCGTACAAAGCTCAAAGTATAACAAGAAAAAAAAATTGCACAAAGGCGGACTTATCCTCGGAACGAATAAAACATATCACATGGTAAACTATAGTGAAAGGAGACATTAAAAATGGCAATAATATGAAAGAAAAAGAAACTAACTATAAAAAACTAAGTATCTAAAACTAATTTAATCGAAAGTGCTTCTCATAATAATATCTACCTAACAGCCCTACCTACCTACCATCCCTACCTACCTAACAGCCCTACCTACCTACCATCCCTACCTACCTAACATCCCTACCTACCTACCAGCCCTACCTACCTACCAGCCCTACCTACCTACCTACCGTACAAAGCTCAAAGTATAACAAGAAAAAAAAATTGCACAAAGGCGGACTTATCCTCGGAACGAATAAAACATATCACATGGTAAACTAAAGTGAAAGGAGACATTAAAAATGGCAATAATATGTAAGAAAAAGAAAATAACTATAAAAAACTAAGTAACTAAAACTAATTTAATCGAAAGTGCTACTCATAAAAATATCTACTTAAAAGCCCTACCTACCTACCAGCCCTACCTACCTACCAGCCCTACCTACCTACCAGCCCTACCTACCTACCAGCCCTACCTACCTACCAGCCCTACCTACCTACCAGCCCTACCTACCTACCTACCTTACAAAGCTCAAAGTAAAACAAGAAAAAAAAATTGCACAAAGGCGGACTTATCCTCGGAACAAATAAAACATATCACATGGTAAACTAAAGTGAAAGGAGACATTAAAAATGGCAATAAAATGAAAGAAAAAGAAAATAACTATAAAAAACTAAGTAACTAAAACTAATTTAATCGAAAGTGCTTCTCATAATAATATCTACCAAACAGCCCTACCTATCTACCATCCCTACCTACCTACCATCCCTACCTACCTAACAGCCCTACCTACCTAACAGCCCTACCTACCTAACAGCCCTACCTACCTAACAGCCCTACCTACCTAACAGCCCTACCTACCTACCATCCCTACCTACCTAACATCCCTACCTACCTACCAGCCCTACCTACCTACCAGCCCTACCTACCTACCATCCCTACCTACCTAACATCCCTACCTACCTACCAGCCCTACCTACCTACTAGCCCTACCTACCTACCAGCCCTACCTACCTACCTACCGTACAAAGCTCAAAGTAAAACAAGAAAAAAAAATTGCACAGAGGCGGACTTATCCTCGGAACAAATAAAACATATCACATGGTAAACTAAAGTGAAAGGAGACATTAAAAATGGCAATAAAATGAAAGAAAAAGAAAATAACTATAAAAAACTAAGTAACTAAAACTAATTTAATCGAAAGTGCTTCTCATAATAATATCTACCAAACAGCCCTACCTACCTACAATCCCTACCTACCTAACAGCCCTACCTACCTACCATCCCTACCTACCTAACAGCCCTACCTACCTACCATCCCTACCTACCTAACATCCCTACCTACCTACCAGCCCTACCTACCTACCTACCGTACAAGGCTCAAAGTATAACAAGAAAAAAAAATTGCACAAATGCGGACTTATCCTCGGAACAAATAAAACATATCACATGGTAAACTAAAGTGAAAGGAGACATTAAAAATGGCAATAATATGAAAGAAAAAGTAAATAACTAAATAAACTAAGTAACTAAAACTAATTTAATCGAAAGTGCTTCTCATAATAATATCGACCTAACAGCCCTACCTACCTACCATCCCTATCTACGTAAAAGCCCTACCTACCTAACAGCCCTACCTACCTAACAGCCCTACCTACCTAACATCCCTACCTACCTACCAGCCCTACCTACCTACCAGCCCTACCTACCTACCAGCCCTACCTACCTACCAGCCCTACCTACCTACCAGCCCTACCTACCTACCTACCGTACAAAGCTCAAAGTATAACAAGAAAAAAAAATTGCACAAAGGCGGACTTATCCTCGGAACGAATAAAACATATCACATGGTAAACTACAGTGAAAGGAGACATTAAAAATGGCAATAATATGAAAGAAAAAGAAAATATCTATAAAAAACTAAGTAACTAAAACTAATTTAATCGAAAGTGCTTCTCATAATAATATCTACCTAACAGCCCTACCTACCTACCATCCCTACCTACCTAACAGCCCTACCTACCTAACAGCCCTAACTTCCTAACAGCCCTACCTACCTAACAGCCCTACCTACCTACCATCCCTACCTACCTAACAGCCCTACCTACCTAACAGCCCTACCTACCTACCATCCCTACCTACCTAACATCCCTACCTACCTAACATCCCTACCTACCTACCAGCCCTACCTACCTACCAGCCCTACCTACCTACCATCCCTACCTACCTAACATCCCTACCTACCTACCAGCCCTACCTACCTACCAGCCCTACCTACCTACCTACCGTACAAAGCTCAAAGTAAAACAAGAAAAAAAAATTGCACAAAGGCGGACTTATCCTCGGAACAAATAAAACATATCACATGGTAAACTAAAGTGAAAGGAGACATTAAAAATGGCAATAAAATGAAAGAAAAAGAAAATAACTATAAAAAACTAAGTAACTAAAACTAATTTAATCGAAAGTGCTTCTCATAATAATATCTACCAAACAGCCCTACCTACCTACCATCCCTACCTACCTACCATCCCTACCTACCTAACAGCCCTACCTACCTAACAGCCCTACCTACCTACCATCCCTACCTACCTAACATCCCTACCTACCTACCAGCCCTACCTACCTACCAGCCCTACCTACCTACCTACCGTACAAAGCTCAAAGTATAACAAGAAAAAAAAATTGCACAAAGGCGGACTTATCCTCGGAACGAATAAAACATATCACATGGTAAACTAAAGTGAAAGGAGACATTAAAAATGGCAATAATATGAAAGAAAAAGAAAATAACTAAAAAAACTAAGTAACTAAAACTAATTTAATCGAAAGTGCTTCTCATAATAATATCTACCTAACAGCCCTACCTACCTACCATCCCTACCTACCTACCATCCCTACCTACCTACCAGCCCTACCTACCTACCATCCCTACCTACCTAACATCCCTACCTACCTACCAGCCCTACCTACCTACCAGCCCTACCTACCTACCTACCTACCTATCGTACAAAGCTCAAAGTATAAAAAGAAAAAAAAAATGCACAAAGGCGGACTTATCCCCGGAACAAATAAAACATATCACATGGTAAACTAAAGGGAAAGGACACATTAAAAATGGCAATAATATGAAAGAAAAAGAAAATAACTATAAAAAACTAAGTAACTAAAACAAATTTAATCGAAAGTGCTTCTCACAATAATATCTACCTAACAGCCCTACCTACCTACCATCCCTACCTACCTACCATCCCTACCTACCTAACAGCCCTACCTACCTACCATCCCTACCTACCTAACATCCCTACCTACCTACCAGCCCTACCTACCTACCAGCCCTACCTACCTACCTACCGTACAAAGCTCAAAGTATAACAAGAAAAAAAAATTGCACAAAGGCGGACTTATCCTCGGAACGAATAAAACATATCACATGGTAAACTAAAGTGAAAGGAGACATTAAAAATGGCAATAATATGAAAGAAAAAGAAAATAACTATAAAAAACTAAGTAACTAAAACTAAATTAATCGAAAGTGCTACTCATAAAAATATCTACCTAAAAGCCCTACCTACCTAACAGCCCTACCTACCTACCAGCCCTACCTACCTACCAGCCCTACCTACCTACCAGCCCTACCTACCTACCAGCCCTACCTACCTACCAGCCCTACCTACCTACCAGCCCTACCTACCTACCAGCCCTACCTACCTACCTACCTTACAAAGCTCAAAGTAAAACAAGAAAAAAAAATTGCACAAAGGCGGACTTATCCTCGGAACAAATAAAACATATCACATGGTAAACTAAAGTGAAAGGAGACATTAAAAATGGCAATAAAATGAAAGAAAAAGAAAATAACTATAAAAAACTAAGTAACTAAAACTAATTTAATCGAAAGTGCTTCTCATAATAATATCTACCAAACAGCCCTACCTACCTACCATCCCTACCTACCTAACAGCCCTACCTACCTACCATCCCTACCTACCTACCATCCCTACCTACCTACCATCCCTACCTACCTACCATCCCTACCTACCTAACATCCCTACCTACCTACCAGCCCTACCTACCTACCAGCCCTACCTACCTACCTACCGTACAAAGCTCAAAGTATAACAAGAAAAAAAAATTGCACAAAGGCGGACTTATCCTCGGAACAAATAAAACATATCACATGGTAAACTAAAGTGAAAGGAGACATTAAAAATGGCAATAATATGAAAGAAAAAGTAAATAACTAAATAAACTAAGTAACTAAAACTAATTTAATCGAAAGTGCTTCTCATAATAATATCGACCTAACAGCCCTACCTACCTACCATCCCTACCTACCTAACAGCCCTACCTACCTAACAGCCCTACCTACCTACCATCCCTACCTACCTAACAGCCCTACCTACCTACCATCCCTACCTACCTAACATCCCTACCTACCTAACATCCTTACCTACCTACCAGCCCTACCTACCTACCTACCGTACAAAGCTAAAAGTAAAACAAGAAAAAAAATTGCACAAAGGCGGACTTATCCTCGGAACAAATAAAACATATCACATGGTAAACTAAAGTGAAAGGAGACATTAAAAATGGCAATAATATGAAAGAATAAGAAAATATCTATAAAAAACTAAGTAACTAAAACTAATTTAATCGAAAGTGCTTCTCATAATAATATCTACCTAACAGCCCTACCTACCTACCATCCCTACCTACCTAACAGCCCTACCTACCTAACAGCCCTACCTACCTAACAGCCCTACCTACCTAACAGCCCTACCTACCTAACAGCCCTACCTACCTACCATCCCTTCCTACCTAACATCCCTACCTACCTAACATCCCTACCTACCTACCATGCCTACCTACCTACCATCCCTACCTACCTAACAGCCCTACCTACCTACCATCCCTACCTACCTAACATCCCTACCTACCTACCAGCCCTACCTACCTACCAGCCCTACCTACCTAACAGCCCTACCTACCTACCAGCCCTACCTACCTACCTACCGTACAAAGCTCAAAGTATAACAAGAAAAAAAAATTGCACAAAGGCGGACTTATCATCGGAACGAATAAAACATATCACATGGTAAACTAAAGTGAAAGGAGACATTAAAAATGGCAATAATATGAAAGAAAAAGAAAATATCTATAAAAAACTAAGTAACTAAAACTAATTTAATCGAAAGTGCTTCTCATAATAATATCTACCTAACAGCCCTACCTACCTACCATCCCTACCTACCTAACAGCCCTACCTACCTAACAGCCCTACCTACCTAACAGCCCAACTACCTAACAGCCCTACCTACCTACCAGCCCTACCTACCTACCAGCCCTACCTACCTACCATCCCTACCTACCTAACATCCCTACCTACCTAACATCCCTACCTACCTACCATGCCTACCTACCTACCATCCCTACCTACCTAACAGCCCTACCTACCTACCATCCCTACCTACCTAACATCCCTACCTACCTACCAGCCCTACCTACCTACCAGCCCTACCTACCTAACAGCCCTACCTACCTACCAGCCCTACCTACCTACCTACCGTACAAAGCTCAAAGTAAAACAAGAAAAAAAAATTGCACAAAGGCGGACTTATCCTCGGAACAAATAAAACATATCACATGGTCAACTAAAGTGAAAGGAGACATTAAAAATGGCAATAATATGAAAGAAAAAGAAAATAACTATAAAAAACTAAGTAACTAAAACTAATTTAATCGAAAGTGCTTCTCATAATAATATCTACCTAACAGCCCTACCTACCTACCATCCCTACCTACCTAACAGCCCTACCTACCTAACAGCCCTACCTACCTACCATCCCTACCTACCTACCATCCCTACCTACTTACCAGCCCTACCTACCTACCAGCCCTACCTACCTACCTACCGTACAAAGCTCAAAGTATAACAAGAAAAAAAAATTGCACAAAGGCGGACTTATCCTCGGAACAAATAAAACATATCACATGGTAAACTGAAGTGAAAGGAGACATTAAAAATGGCAATAATATGAAAGAAAAAGAAAATAACTAAAAAAACTAAGTAACTAAAACTAATTTAATCGAAAGTGCTTCTCATAATAATATCTACCTAACAGCCCTACCTACCTACCATCCCTACCTACCTACCATCCCTACCTACCTAACAGCCCTACCTACCTACCATCCCTACCTACCTAACATCCCTACCTACCTACCAGCCCTACCTACCTAACAGCCCTACCTACCTACCAGCCCTACCTACCTACCTACCGTACAAAGCTCAAAGTAAAACAAGAAAAAAAAATTGCACAAAGGCGGACTTATCCTCGGAACAAATAAAACATATCACATGGTAAACTAAAGTGAAAGGAGACATTAAAAATGGCAATGATATGAAAGAAAAAGAAAATAACTATAAAAAACTAAGTAACTAAAACTAATTTAATCGAAAGTGCTTCTCATAATAATATCTACCTAACAGCCCTACCTACCTACCATCCCTACCTACCTAACAGCCCTACCTACCTACCTACCATCCCTACCTACCTACCATCCCTACCTACCTAACAGCCCTACCTACCTACCATCCCTACCTACCTAACATCCCTACCTACCTACCAGCCCTACCTACCTACCAGCCCTACCTACCTACCTACCGTACAAAGCTCAAAGTATAACAAGAAAAAAAAAATTGCACAAAGGCGGACTTATCCTCGGAACAAATAAAACATATCACATGGTAAACTAAAGTGAAAGGAGACATTAAAAATGGCAATAATATGAAAGAAAAAGTAAATAACTAAAAAAACTAAGTAACTAAAACTAATTTAATCGAAAGTGCTTCTCATAATAATATCGATCTAACAGCCCTACCTACCTACCATCCCTACCTACCTAACAGCCCTACCTACCTAACAGCCCTACCTACCTAACAGCCCTACCTACCTAACAGCCCTACCTACCTACCATCCCTACCTACCTAACATCCCTACCTACCTACCAGCCCTACCTACCTACCAGCCCTACCTACCTACCAGCCCTACCTACCTACCTACCGTACAAAGCTCAAAGTATAACAAGAAAAAAAAATTGCACAAAGGCGGACTTATCCTCGGAACGAATAAAACATATCACATGGTAAACTAAAGTGAAAGGAGACATTAAAAATGGCAATAATATGAAAGAAAAAGAAAATATCTATAAAAAACTAAGTAACTAAAACTAATTTAATCGAAAGTGCTTCTCATAATAATATCTACCTAACAGCCCTACCTACCTACCATCCCTACCTACCTAACAGCCCTACCTACCTAACAGCCCTACCTACCTACCATCCCTACCTACCTAACAGCCCTACCTACCTACCATCCCTACCTACCTAACATCCCTACCTACCTAACATCCCTACCTACCTACCAGCCCTACCTACCTACCGTACAAAGCTAAAAGTAAAACAAGAAAAAAAAATTGCACAAAGGCGGACTTATCCTCGGAACAAATAAAACATATCACATGGTAAACTAAAGTGAAAGGAGACATTAAAAATGGCAATAAAATGAAAGAAAAAGAAAATAATTATAAAAAAATAAGTAACTAAAACTAATTTAATCGAAAGTGCTTCTCATAATAATATCTACCTAACAGCCCTACCTACCTACCATCCCTACCTACCTAACAGCCCTACCTACCTACCATCCCTACCTACCTAACATCCCTACCTACCTACCAGCCCTACCTACCTACCAGCCCTACCTACCTAACAGCCCTACCTACCTACCAGCCCTACCTACCTACCTACCGTACAAAGCTCAAAGTAAAACAAGAAAAAAAAATTGCACAAAGGCGGACTTATCCTCGGAACAAATAAAACATATCACATGGTAAACTAAAGTGAAAGGAGACATTAAAAATGGCAATAATATGAAAGAAAAAGAAAATAACTATAAAAAACTAAGTAACTAAAACTAATTTAATCGAAAGTGCTTCTCATAATAATATCTACCTAACAGCCCTACCTACCTACCATCCCTACCTACCTAACAGCCCTACCTACCTAACAGCCCTACCTACCTACCATCCCTACCTACCTACCATCCCTACCTACCTACCAGCCCTACCTACCTACCAGCCCTACCTACCTACCTACCGTACAAAGCTCAAAGTATAACAAGAAAAAAAAATTGCACAAAGGCGGACTTATCCTCGGAACAAATAAAACATATCACATGGTAAACTGAAGTGAAAGGAGACATTAAAAATGGCAATAATATGAAAGAAAAAGAAAATAACTAAAAAAACTAAGTAACTAAAACTAATTTAATCGAAAGTGCTTCTCATAATAATATCTACCTAACAGCCCTACCTACCTACCATCCCTACCTACCTACCATCCCTACCTACCTAACAGCCCTACCTACCTACCATCCCTACCTACCTAACATCCCTACCTACCTACCAGCCCTACCTACCTAACAGCCCTACCTACCTACCAGCCCTACCTACCTACCTACCGTACAAAGCTCAAAGTAAAACAAGAAAAAAAAATTGCACAAAGGCGGACTTATCCTCGGAACAAATAAAACATATCACATGGTAAACTAAAGTGAAAGGAGACATTAAAAATGGCAATGATATGAAAGAAAAAGAAAATAACTATAAAAAACTAAGTAACTAAAACTAATTTAATCGAAAGTGCTTCTCATAATAATATCTACCTAACAGCCCTACCTACCTACCATCCCTACCTACCTAACAGCCCTACCTACCTACCTACCATCCCTACCTACCTACCATCCCTACCTACCTAACAGCCCTACCTACCTACCATCCCTACCTACCTAACATCCCTACCTACCTACCAGCCCTACCTACCTACCAGCCCTACCTACCTACCTACCGTACAAAGCTCAAAGTATAACAAGAAAAAAAAAATTGCACAAAGGCGGACTTATCCTCGGAACAAATAAAACATATCACATGGTAAACTAAAGTGAAAGGAGACATTAAAAATGGCAATAATATGAAAGAAAAAGTAAATAACTAAAAAAACTAAGTAACTAAAACTAATTTAATCGAAAGTGCTTCTCATAATAATATCGATCTAACAGCCCTACCTACCTACCATCCCTACCTACCTTACAGCCCTACCTACCTAACAGCCCTACCTACCTAACAGCCCTACCTACCTAACAGCCCTACCTACCTACCATCCCTACCTACCTAACATCCCTACCTACCTACCAGCCCTACCTACCTACCAGCCCTACCTACCTACCAGCCCTACCTACCTACCATCCCTACCTACCTAACAGCCCTACCTACCTACCATCCCTACCTACCTAACATCCCTACCTACCTAACATCCCTACCTACCTACCAGCCCTACCTACCTACCGTACAAAGCTAAAAGTAAAACAAGAAAAAAAAATTGCACAAAGGCGGACTTATCCTCGGAACAAATAAAACATATCACATGGTAAACTAAAGTGAAAGGAGACATTAAAAATGGCAATAAAATGAAAGAAAAAGAAAATAATTATAAAAAAATAAGTAACTAAAACTAATTTAATCGAAAGTGCTTCTCATAATAATATCTACCTAACAGCCCTACCTACCTACCATCCCTACCTACCTAACAGCCCTACCTACCTACCATCCCTACCTACCTAACATCCCTACCTACCTACCAGCCCTACCTACCTACCAGCCCTACCTACCTACCAGCCCTACCTACCTACCTACCGTACAAAGCTCAAAGTATAACAAGAAAAAAAAATTGCACAAAGGCGGACTTATCCTCGGAACAAATAAAACATATCACATGGTAAACTGAAGTGAAAGGAGACATTAAAAATGGCAATAATATGAAAGAAAAAGAAAATAACTAAAAAAACTAAGTAACTAAAACTAATTTAATCGAAAGTGCTTCTCATAATAATATCGACCTAACAGCCCTACCTACCTACCATCCCTACCTACCTAACAGCCCTACCTACCTAACAGCCCTACCTACCTACCATCCCTACCTACCTAAAATCCCTACCTACCTACCATCCCTACCTACCTACCTACCGTACAAAGCTCAAAGTATAACAAGAAAAAAAAATTGCACAAAGGCGGACTTATCCTCGGAACAAATAAAACATATCACATGGTAAATTAAAGTGAAAGGAGACATTAAAAATGGCAATAATATGAAAGAAAAAGAAAATAACTATAAAAAACTAAGTAACTAAAACTAATTTAATCGAAAGTGCTTCTCATAATAATATCTACCTAACAGCCCTACCTACCTACCATCCCTACCTACCTAACAGCCCTACCTACATTAAACGGGAAATAGGACATAAAGGACACCAAAATATATCTAATACACTAATACTAATATACTAATAATACTAGGACAAAAAATAAAATTCAATATAAACAAAATTCTGAGGGTAGTGCGCGTGATTGTAAGAAAGCAAGGAACACTTTCCAGCGTTGAAACGGATTCAATATTTGATTATGAAATAACAGAAATAATTAATTATTAAAAGTTTCTAAAAGAATAAAGAAACATTTATAATTACTCACAGTACAACAGCAATATGTTCTTATCACGTACCACTATCACTGTCCAACTCAAGCACTAGATACAAAGTAAAGCGTCGAAGCGGGTTGTCCGTCATTTATACAAGTACTCAAAAAAGTTGATCGTTTGACTCGATTCCGGAAAACTACTAGGTATATCGCACGATATCGTGACATGACATGACAAAAAATTATTACTTACCCACAATATATCTCAACACAATATCCATTTATAAAAGGATAGCGGGGTAGTCTTAAATCTATTTTAATATTTTATTATCTATTTTATTATTTTAATATTTTACAAACAATTTGTAAATATGTAACAAATAGATAATTTAATAATGAGACCTTTAAGGCTCAGCGGCGACATCTATATTATTGTTTTAAAAAGTTTTCAAATTAATCTTGATACACACATAATACAGTTCTCCCTAATTCATTATAGGTTTATGGGTATACCATAGGATATTTGATGATTAATTCTCTAACTCACTTATTATAATTATAGTAACAAAGTCCTATTGGATCAGATGTTTAACAGACAGTTCACTTTACCTTAAAAAGGAGCTTAGACAATTGTTTTATTTACTTCGATTCTGTTATTGATTAGAAGAGATTATAATAAATGTAATGTACATATTTCATTACTAATATTAAAGATATATTTAAAAAAAATTGTAGTATTGAGACATATGAATGATGTTTATGATTAACTTAAAAATATATTTATACCGTTTTGAGATCTTTGTGACTATAAATATCAAAATAAATCAAATTGTAGTGATTTTAAATATGTATAATAAAGTTGGTTCGTATTTCTTTTATTTAGTTGTTTAATGAATTTATTAAGAAACTTTATTATGTAAATTACAATCTTTTCTCGGAAGTTAACATATTGATACGAAAATGATAATAATAAATGGGATGCTGTTATTCGGTTTTATTGATGTAGTGGTTTAAGTAATGAGAGCAAATTAACTTTAACTTAAAACAAGAAATGAATTTCATAAAGCGATATCACACTGGAATGAATTCTTAATGTGCTACCCACATTAAGGTTCTCTTAAAAAAAACTATGATTTATTTATTTAATAAAAAAATGTTTTATTGGTAAAACAATGCATTGTTAACATAAAAACTGCTATCTCCTTAGTCTTACGTTCTTAAGTTAAATGTACCTAGTCTGCCAATAGAATACTCCATCAGCGAGTGGTCGTTAACATAATGCAGAAGATGAACTCTATAACTCCAATTTTTTATGATGTTTGTCTGTGATTAGGTTCATTAAATATCTGTTAACAGGAAATTCACAGCACTTTAATGTTCATTTGTATTGTTATATTAATATGTATGTTCAAATCTAATGATAAATATTCGTAACATTTAACTATTTCATAACTCAAAAAAGGCTTCACGGATCCGAATGGTAATTAGCGTGTAGTAAATACTTTTTTTTGAGGGGATTGGTACATTAAGCAACACATAGTTTTTTGTCCTCTGATTTTTATTTTCATTATATAGTGAAACTTTACATATGTACATTAAAAAACCTTACTTAATGTACAAGAAGCAATTCTATATACCTGGCATAAATAAACTTTCACAACAAACAAGTTTTGAAAAATATCACAAATGGATCTACACACACAACTACGTAAGAACATGGATGACATTGTCAATATGTTTGAGTCCCGTATGGATCACTTTGACAAGGAACTTGCACTTTCACAAGCTTCAAAAACTTCTTCTGACACTTTTAAGGATCTCCCAGGACTTGCAGCTGACTACTCCGCCTTCAAGAATCTTGTTTGGAAAACCCTATCCATGTTGCGGCAGCAGTTGCAATTGTTGTCAGAAGGATTTGATAAACACGAAGCAAGATCAAGATGTAAAATTCTCCTGTTTCATGGTTTTCAAGAGACTACAGATGAAAAGACAGAATCCTTAATGAAGTCTGTAATGTTTGATCGCATGAAGCTGCCGGGTTCAGTAATAGAGAGTATTGATATCTGTCATCGACTTGGCGCTAAAAGAGACCGACCACGTCCCATATTAGTCAAGTTTCTTGGTTCAAAATATAGAAATCTTGTTTGGAATTCGAAAACTGCACTCAAAGGAAGCAGCTGCACATTATCTGAGTTCCTCACCAAGCCCCGGCAGAAGGTTTTCATGACTGCACGCAGGCATTTTGGGGTCAAGAACTGTTGGACTTCAGAGGGGAATATAGTCATAGTCTTGCCGGATAAAAGTAGGAAAAAAATTATTTCTTTAAGTGAGTTACAACCGCTCCTCGACAGATTTCCTACTTCCACTGAATCCTCTGTCCCAAATCAGGAATATAAACAATCTTCCAGAACTCGCCGGGCTCTTCAGGTAACTAAGTAGTAAAGTACATTAGTTGCTTAAAGAGTTGTGTTCATTTCGCGATCGGCATAGTGTCTTTATAATTTGTAAACATATTTAGTGTTACACTGCATTCTCTTTCATTTGCTACATTACTTTAAAAACTAATACAATGTCGAGTTTAAATAAATTAATATTTTTGTTATTGTTTTGACATTTGTCAGTTAGTTGACACTAGCGATCTTTGGAAGCGTTCGGAAAGTTTTAATTGTGACGTCTTACCGGGTTTTAAAATATTACTATTTTATTTTTGTTTGTTATATTAATAGATATTGTTTTAATCTTAAAATGTATAGTTGTTATATTTTCTTTTGTCTTTTTGTTATTATTTTAATGTTAATCACTTACAACTATTTTTTTTTTCTTTTTATTATTTTTACTTTTACCTAATTATTAGTTTACTATCGAGACTTTACCAGATTTTTTTTATGCTATGCCGTGTATGTAGTAAGATTGATTTTAGGAAAACTATAATTTTGTTGATTTTTTTTAATAGTCTTGCATATTTTATATAAATATTTATTTTATTTATATTATATTAATTTATTTTATTTTACGTTACATTTATTTTTTGCATTTGTAAATTTTTAATTGTTTTAAAAGTATTGCGACAAAGCACTTTCTATTTTTTTTTCTATGATCTGCATTAGAAACTTGTAGTTTACAGAAATTACGAAAGTTTCTTTCAATTTCAAATGATATATATACTATTTATTAATGGAATTAGAAAGTTGTTCCTGGAAAGGTTGGATTTCATTTGGCGCTGTTGTTGAATTTAATTAGTATGTAAACTAACCAAGTACTTTACCATACTAATCAAACTAATCAAACTTTAATGTATACCTGAACTATATATTTACACTATTATCTAATTTTCAACACTATTACATACAAGAATTAATATTTTATTGAATAAATTAAATTAAGATTTGGAACTTTTTCAGTTTCAATTCAATCAACCACGTAAATAATAATACTCATTTCATTAGATAAATGATAAGTGATATTTTATATATGTATTGTGTATTTGGTCTTAGTTCTTATCCTATTACTTCTACAACTCCAAGCAATGAAATCAATAAAATCTCGCTATTCTATTTAAAGTAAACTGATTTTAAATGCTAAGCTAACTTTTTACATCTAACATACATCATATTTTACAGGAACATCAAGGTAGTGAATGGATTCACATTAAAAATGTTTTTTTTTTATTTTCGTTCGTTGTTTTGTTTATCTTTATTGTTTTACTTTAATATGATGTTATCCATAGTTTAATTATTCTGTTCTGATGTTTACATCGAAAAATATACACTTATATATGTAAGATAAATGCATGATGTAAATAAACAAAAATAGATGAGTAATATGTGTAGCGAACACATATATTCATAAATCTCAATTATTAATATTTCATTCATTTCATCAGTAACTAACTTCAATCCACCAACTTTTGTTACTTATTTTGTATATAAAACCTTTAGTGGCTTTAGTATGGCTTCTATGTTGTAACTAATATAAGTGACAGTTAGATATTTTAAGAATATGTATGTAAATGTGAGTGTTTTTGATGGTGTGTATTAGACTTTAATGAAACTTTTATTAAAATTTGGTATTAAATCCTCCATTTCATTCTAGGATCCGCCAACCTTGCGCGGCGGGTGTTGAGCTGAGCCCCTCTCCTTTCATGTGAATAGCTACAGCAAATATTGATTTATTAGGACTAATTGTCACCTTCTAGCTAAGAACATTGCTCGCACGCGCAGGGCAGCTCTAATGTATATATAATGTATATATCTAATGTGTCTATGGCAGGAGTGATTTTTTTTTTGTAACTTTTGAATGGCTGAACATTTTTTCAACCTGCTTTCGCTATAACATCCGCGTTCGGCTCCAACATGCATGAGAAAATTTTTAGCTAATTATCGCGTCGTATTCTGGAGACAACTAAACACAAAAAAAGGTCTCCCAAACGGTTAAGTGCTTTGCTTACGCTCAGCACAATTAACTTCTTAACCAAATTTTAATTCAAATGTCTCTCTAAAATTTGGTGCTTGAAAAGTCCGCTCTGTGCTCCATATTGTACCTCCAGCACCAGGGCCCGAATAAGTTCTATTACAAATGAAAATGTATTCCTTTAGACCTTAATTTTTCATCAGTAAAGAGAATCTTTCTCTGCCTTTCAACCACATATCCTTTGATGAGCACAGAGGTTCAATTCCTGTTTTATTGTACGCGAGTTGCGACAGAATCCTTAATCTTTATTTCTCACATTAAATCAGTTTTAATATCTCTGATAGAGGAAGCGCTGCTGTTGTATCTGGTGATGGAACTTACGACTGATGTCAAGCTTTGAAAAATGTTAAAAGGAGAGGTGTTGTTGATGTATCTGGGTGAATCTTACGGCTTTTGAAGTCTTGAAAATGTTTGCCCGCTCTAATTTGTGCAGAGCAATCCTGCCTTTTTTTCAAATTGTAAAAATTTATGGAATATAAAGAAATGTGAAACGTCGAGAAATCGATCGAGATTTTTTACATAAGTAAATAAAATTCTTCCACTATAATTATTTTTATAATGAGGTTCATAATTTTACCAATATTTATGCCCAATAAAATTAACTGAGAAAATTGTAATATAAATATATAAACAAATATATTTAGATATTTAATAATATGTTATGTATATTAAATGTAGGCTTCTTTGCATAAAATATTTTATATTCTATCAAATTCAAAGTTCTAGTAATGACGTAGAAGGTCTGTCCCGTATCTTTTTTTTTATGGAATAGGAGGGCAAACGAGCTGGCGGGTCACAGATGATTTGTGATTACCGCCGCCCATGAACTCTTGCAACATCTGAAGATTTACAGGAGCGTTGCCGGCCTTGAAGGTGGGAGTAAACGCCTTTTTTGAAGGTACCCATGTCGTACCGATCTGGAAATACCGCCGAAGGGACTTCGTTCCACATTCGAGTGGTACGAGGGAAAAATGTACTTGAGAACCGCACAGTGGTGGATCGTCACGCATCCAGGTGGTAGGGATGGTATTGGAGGCGATGGCGCGCTGTGCGGTGATGGATTTGGGCGGTAGGCATCAATCTAATGTAATAATCTGAAAGTACTGTAAGTGGACAGGAAACTAATTAAAACCTTTTATTATATATTATAATTTACACATAAATGTTATAATTAATACATTAATGTATTATAATACATTAATGTATATTTATAAATTAATAGTTATTATGTAAGCAAAGATGTCACGGTGAGAATGAAGAAGAACGTGCTCAGGTGGTTTGGGCACGTCGAACGAATGAGTGATGAAAGAATGGTAAAAAAGATTTATATAGGAAAAGTGAGCGGTAAGAGAGACGGGGGGAGGTCTCGAGTGACCTTCGAAAACACAGTATCTATGATACTGGAGGAAGGTCACGTAAAAAGCACGAGGACCCCCCGGAGGGCATGTATGAAGAGGTTGATGTCTGTGGCCGAGGCGAAAGAGGTATTCAGGGACCGTAGCGTTTGGCGCTTTGTCGTCTCTGGCTACCCCGCAAGGGATATGGCGTGAAGCTAAATAAAAAAATAATGTATTAATCCTTTAAAACACCTTTTATTTTATTGCAAGCCGTAATTTGTATAATTTTATAGTACATCAAATTTAACTACTGCGGAACTAACTCAACAGTTACAAAACCGCACTGACTCATTTATAAATGTTAAAAAGGAAAGATAACTTTACTGAAAGATAATAATAATGACGTGAAAGTTTTCCTTAAATTGTTGATTAAACACACAATTGGGGGCATTCTGGTTCAGATTATCTGTTACAAAACCGCACTGACTCATTTATAAATGTTAAAAAGGAAAGATAACTTTACTGAAAGATAATAATAATGACGTGAAAGTTTTCCTTAAATTGTTGATTAAACACACAATTGGGGGCATTCTGGTTCAGATTATCTGTTATAAGTGAAAGTGGAACTTGTATAACAATTAAAAAATAACCGTTGAAGTTATTAGAATTACGAGTAGCAGTCAAACACGTCACTAAAACTTACAAAAGGATGCCCTTGTGAGTGGCCCTGTGCAATATCTATTTATTATATTTCGACGCTTGTAACAATTATTATAGCAAAGTTATGTTATGAAGAATTGCTAAAATAAAAAAATATTAATTGATGTATGGGACACTTTTTGACCATTTAATCAAAATCTACAATCACGAACGTCACCAAAGAACTGCTAAACGAGTGAGACACTTTCTTGAATGCATATGCAAAATTTTAAAGCTGTAGCTCAAATGGCTTAGGAGGAGTAGGCGAACATCGAAACACACTTTTGACCAGTAAGAGCTTCGCTTCGCTCAGCTGTTAAGTATAGGAAGCTCAATTAAGTATAGGAAGTTACGATTTATTTGAGAATAATTTATTAATTTATTTATTTATGTTCCTCATTACATATGTACTTAAAATTATAAATTATGTACATGGGATAGCTTATCTCTTAGAAGAGATCTCTTCCAGCCACCCCTGAGTCTAAGTGCATTGTAATTACGTAAGTAGGTGGGTATGTAGTATAATAGTAGTTTTATTCTTACCCCAGAGGATTATTGCAAAGTATGGTCAAAAGTGTCTTAGTGAGTGATTACATATTGAACATTCCTACTGAGATATTTGAAGAGGTATTTTTTGTAGCGTCGGTTAATAATGTTTTTGATGTAAAGTTAACAATAATTAGAAGATAGTAATAGTTTTGCAGAATAGAAAATTTGCATAGAGTGTGAAAATATTATTTTAAACAATTTACCAATTACTTCTAGTATTATTCACCTCATATTATAATCCTTGATTGCTTTATTTAACATATTTTGTCATTTTTAAAAGTTTCTCAATAAGACTTAACAGTGTTGTTCTAGATCAATCATTTGGTTAAGTTTCAGTGGATACCTAACCACATACAACATAGTGGAACTAACTACACGCCACTTTGAGTGTGGAACGATTTAGAAATATTAAAGACTTTGTACTGAATGTTTTTAGACATTTTACTCAAACTTTACTAAATTATTTATGTTATTTTTTTCTTGTGCAATTCAACATTGAGATAATAATGCAAACTATTTTAAACATAAATTTAAATCGTATTTAACAAATACTTATATTACTCATAATCAGACAAAAAGATTCAAATCAATCATTGTAAAAAGATATAGTTAAAAACACTGACACCTTGTACGTAGAATATTTTATTGTATTAACATCTCAAAACAGTGACTGTTGAATCCAGTTAAAAGTGATTGCTGTGTTTATTAATATTGGTTGTAACTGAGTTTAATGATATCTAATAGTATTATATTATTATTAGTTTAGTTATCGTTAAAAAAAGTGGAATACAATAAGATCGGTTGAGTAATTATTATGAACTTGTCCACGTCCACTTTGAACAACACAACGAACTAACTGAGCTACCTAAATATCTTACATGTTGAAGCTTCCAAGATATCAATGTTGTAAAGTACAATAATGTGTAAGAAATAGTCATCGATTCATATTCCTGGATGAAAATATTACATGTATTTCAATTTGATGATTAAACTTTAACGTGCAATGTAATGGCTTCATTGTGAGCATGTAGGAAGGACATAGGACTTAGAAATACATACATTGTACATACAACACGATATATGTGAGGACATTAAATCAACTGCTTACAAAAACAACCTTACTTTAAATTTAATTCTCATACAAACGAACAATTGTTTTAAGACTGCTGTCAAATTAAAAGTTTTATTTTATTTTTCTTTGTAGAATTTTTTAGAATACTGTTGTTTATCCAGATTTTGATTATATCGTAAAAAAATACGCAATCTTTCAGATATCTCTAGGCAGTAATCTAGGGACTAAAAGTGTATTTTCACTCTTAAACAGATAGAACTGGATATCAAAACTAGATTTCCAATTTGGATAATACTCTGTCGTTTCGTATTGTATTATATGTTATATGTATTCATTAACCGATAATTTTCGTCATAAATCCATAAATATCCATACATGATCTTATTATGTTCAAACTAAATTAATTATTGTCTAACGAACTTACACTGTAGCAAAACGACTATAAGTATTTATAAGTATTTTGATTATTTTTATAACTTATGTTATTGACGTTATCAGAAGTTGATCATGTGATGTATTGTGTTGTATTGTATCGATCTAAGAAGTTATTACTAAATTTAGGTAATTAATTGTTAAAAAAGAGTTTAAAATTATTGCCTAAACTTAATTCTATGAAAACACTTGTTATTGTTGTAAATGGATGACATTTTGATAACTGGCGATGAATCAATTGTCTTTATTACTGTTTAATTTATAGATTTAGGTATTTTTTTTTAATCAATTGTTCTCATGCTGTTTAATTTATCGATTTAAGTGGATTTTCTTTTTAATTATTTAATCTCTCATTTAAAATTGTTTAAACTAAAATGTGGGTAGACGTTACTTGCTCACTCTCCCCACCCGGCAGAGGCGCGTTGGGTGAACGTATTTATACAGCTCCACAGCCGAGTCTTACATTTTCACCGGTGGCGCTGCTATGGCCAGTAGGCCAGAAGAGACATTCACAAGAAGAAGTCTGACATACTTAAGCTCCAGCGGGGTTACTCGGTAAGTTTTTATTATTACTGCATGAAATAATGTTGGTACCACATTTTAGTTACTGGTTTTTGTTTAGATTTTATTTCTTATATACCCTAATATTAAATTTAATCAGCGGTTCAAATCCGATATATACTAATTTATTTAGATTGTGTTTTTATTTCATAAATTGACATAACTAAAAATCAATTTATGACATTTATGTCAATTTATGAAATATCAGCATTTATTGAAGCTTATTTGTTTCCAAAGTAATTCAGTTTTGTTTAATATTACTAAATTATTTTTGTTTGAAAATATTTTTAATTTACTCACATTTAGTCTCGCGTTCTGCATGGGTAGCAACACTATTTGCCAATAAGGCATATTTTTAATTCGATGTTATGACTTCTCTAGTTATTCGTATCAAAAATACAATCGATATTAACTTTTTAATTATCCTCCGCTGAGTGTTCTTATAACAAGTGTTCTTAGTTATGTTTACAAAACGTTGGTCCTTATCTGTTATTGCAGGGTCGATTAAATATTGTGGATTAACCCTGATGTGTATTGCTGGCACAAGTTAAATTGTCACTAAAATTAGATGTTCTTTATTTTTCATAATTTGCTTTATTGCTTTACGTTGCATGTCAGCATTTGTCATGTTTTAACAATTCGAGTCGCCGGCTATTGTATTGCTTGAGGTACTTGAATAGATTACGGAGTGATTAGTGCTATTTCTTTGGTTTCAGCAGAATTTATAACGTGGAGTATTTTTTACCGCGGGTATCTGAATCTGATCATGAGAACTTGACATTTATTCTTTGGAATATTTAGCAAATCTTAAGTTTTGTCCAATAATTTGGTTATTTTCAATTTTTTTTTTGATGAGAATAGAAGGTAATTGAAGGTAGTTTGATTTTTAATTTAATATTATTTAGGTGTTAGTACTGACAGTAGAGTTGTTTTCCCGGACTAACTTGCAAGGTCTAACACTTAAAATTATACTATAATAAGATCTAATATTTATGATAAACAAAATATGAGGGTAATACTGAAACATTATTCGTTTAAGTGTCTCTGGCGTCAGTGGTCTATAAATAGGCTGAGCGCCTGTCGATCAGACGTTTTCTGGACTCCGACTCGGTATGACCTAGTGCTCTAAACTGTCTCCTTGGTGAGGTATGTGGTTATTGTATTACTAATACATATTGCAAATGGTGATATGTATTTCAACTGTATTGAGGTTATCTTGCTGGAATAACTTTATTATTAATATACTCATGTAATTTTATTATATACTTAGAATATTTACGTGATTTATACCCTAGATTAAGTAATGTATTGTTGCTAAATATAATGTATCATTATGGTTTTGACATTTAAATATTTTAACACTTCTGTCACATCAGAAGTGGTATTTGTTATCAAAACTATACCTATGAATGTTTCAGAATTTCACTAAAAATGTACAGCAATAATGAGCCCTGTCATTGGATGATGACCAGCGGAATCAGCCTGCAGCCACTTCGCTGGGGTCCTGTGCAGTGATGCGACGTCTCACGCACAGTTTACCGATCCTCAGGCAAAATTCTCGACCTACCCACAATCAGTTACTGGAAATGAGGGTGTGACTGATTTCGGCATTGCTCCGTGAAACGCCACGACGCTCGAGAGTCGTGACTCGGCGGGTACAAACGACAACCGGGATTCGATGTAAGTAGAATTTGTGCCTTTGAACCTTATGCAAAATATGATGCAACAAATGATGACCCAGTCAATTCAAACCACTGCCCCCAAGCATTTAATCCTCGTAATACAAAATCAACCCCACGTTTGAGAAGTATCTAACACATTTATGTATATTCGACCCTGATGACCGGACCGATACTATTCATGTGTGGTGCCACAAACTTTAAGACCTCAAACCGTATGTGAACAGACAAAACTGATCTTAAACTTTTCAGATGAAGCGCGGTACTACGATGATCTGACGACTTTCATCCGACTACTGAACTGCCACGAAGGTGATTGGCGTGGAGATGACTGGACTCTTCAACGGTTGGATGAAGCAGTAATATAAGGTTATATATTATATGATGGTTTTAACATTTTAATATTTTCTTAACCCTTCTATCCCATCAGAAGTGGGATTTGTTACCTAAACTACGCCTGTACAGCAATGAACTGACTAAAACTGGTCTTATTGGAAACTTTTCAGATGAAGCGTGGTACTACGATCTGACGACTCATCGACTACTCCAGCGATCAGGCCAGCAACTTCGCCGAATATGCTACGAGAAAATAGGAGTTGGCCGAGAAGGTGATTCGCGAGGAGATGACTAATCAACGATTGGATGAATCAGAAATATAAGGTATGTCTGATTTTCATATTCGCTTCAATTTGTTTCGACTTAAGGCAAAAAGTTTGCCTTAGTTAGAATTTTTTGCTTAATTACTAATTACAATAGATGTAAACAGACCCAAAATAAAGGTTACGTAGTTCGTTTCGGTAAGCAATAAATGCTTGTCGTCACGAACACGGTCGTGAGTCTGCTTTAGATACAACTTCACATTGAATTATTTATATTTAATAACATAAATATCACATACGTACCTAATGACAAAATATTGTTTTATTGAAGATCTAAGATAGTTTAGTTTTATTTTAGATTTTATATTGTCGGTACTTCGTCAGATAATTATAAAAATGCAATTACATAATCCTTGACCGAAGTCGCACAATGTTTTGTAAGCGGGGATCAGACCGTCTGATGGGATTGCTTGTAACATTCTGCGGAAGAATGATTTCCTTTTAAATATAAAGAGATTTGATAGTATATTACTTATCACAATATTTAGGTCCAGTTTAATTAAAAACTTATAATTGTATGTCGTGATGATAAGTATTCTATGCATATGAGTAATTAATAGACGATATACTTATTTATATTGTAATAAGATTGTTTTGCTGTAGCTATGTTACAATATTAAGCCATGGGATGCGAAATTTATAAATTATAAAGTATCAAAAATACCCAGTCTCAAGTAACTTACACTGCAATGCGCAAACAGAAAAAAAGTATTTGTTTTATGGTGCACAACCTTTTATTATTATTTATTATTTATTTTTATCATAATGCCTTACTGAACTAAGATAAAATTTAATATTTCATAATGGAGGCTTCAGTAAATATCCCGACGACCATAACGACCATAGTTGTTTGTAAAATTCATAGACTGACGTGCGGCATCTGGATATTCTTCTATATTTATTAAAATAAACAAATATTAAAAATATTTTACCTAATATACATATCAATATATTTATGTTGTATTATATCTAAAGAAGGATTGACGGAACAACAACGACATCGCAAAAGATTTTACTTTTTAATTTTTGTTAAATTTTAATAATTACAATAACATAAAAAAATACAATAACATATAAAAATGAGTTTAGATTTATTCTGACCAAGATATAAAATTAAGATTAGTAACTTTACAATAATTAGATATATGCTATATATACTTTTTGGATCCACAGAAATAGGCGGCGCCATTGTCAGACGTCTTGTGAGCTGAACAGCGAATACAGTGTGCTGCGTTAATTCAACGTCTTGCAAACAACACTGAGCATACAAGGACTCTAAACGGACGAATTACAGTTCCCAGGAAGGAGATCGAACAGTACGACTGCAAGTGTCCCGTCGCCTCAGCCTTGCTCCATGAGATAATTTGTTGTAGCACGAAGTTAGAGGAATCACATCTCACGGGATTCGTGTGATTTCGTTTCCTTTTGCAGCATCCTTAAGAGTGATTCTGCGATCGTTACCGATATTTGTACTTCATAAAATATGGTATAATAATAACCTAGTGATCTAAGTACATAATAAATACATTGTATATATCTAGTAAATAACTTTATTGTATTGTAAATTAGTTGTAGTTAGAATGCTTTTTATATATAATTACCTTAAAATTTTAATAAAGCATAGATTTGTGTTTTGTTTTATTTGAAAAAAGATATTTCCCTTATAATATTTGTTTGTAATGGCAGTGCAATTGTGGACCTTATACTTATACTGATTCTTTAATTGGCTGCCTGTTCTATATGGACATAGATTGTGCTGTTAATGAGATTTGCAATTTCACTGACAGTTTAATAAGTGAGGTTTTGTCGGACTCAAGGTCTTTGTTTTTTATAAGTATGATATGATCTGTTGCCTGTATACGTTTTATGAATATTCATATATAAAATATAGATGGGAAACAAACATACCCAAAGAATTTACCTATTTAAATTTAACAAGTATTACAAACTATGTAACGAACTGATTGGGAATAAATTGATAGTTAATTTGTACGCTGTAGAAATAGGAGCAAGAGGTATAATAAATCTATTTACAACTTATTTAATTAAGCCTTTCTAGAACGATCATCAGTTCATTTCTGGAACGTATTTCAAAGACTTTAGTAGGTCTTACGATATTTGGTTAGGTAGAAAGAGGAGTGTGAACAGTGAAGGTGAGCGTGTATGCGCATAGTAAAGGTACTCCTTGAAACTACACCTGGGTCCCAGGCATTGTTTGCGCTAACCCTTCTTGCAACGCGATGGGCCCGGCACCCGCACGGTGAATCCATGGAATACTAAGAAGCTTCGTCTCTTATATACAAGTCATTACTTAATAAGTGGTTGAAGTAATTGTTTTATATATGAACTATTTGCCCATATAACATAACATAACGTGTACAATCAGTATGGTTCTTAAAAATCTTCATGTTCTTTGCAAGTTACTGGTTACCACAAGTTACCACTTTGCAAGTTACCACCGACACCATATTTCTGTTAACAAGCGAGTCTGAAGCTCTATCGAGAGAATGTAATAGTTTTTCACCCCTTATCAATCAAATCAGTGAAACATGTATACTGGAGACTTTTTACATTCTTTGTCATGAATTGGATCGAAAACTACTTGTCGGAAATTTATGAAACTTTGCAATCAAAAAGACATAGATTAGAAAAAAAATTTAAAAGTGTCCTCAAAAAAAATATTTTATTTTTTAAATCATGAAAAAAAATTGATATCCCATTGAAGTCAATGGGAAACGATGAGTCAATACACCGGGCTCGCTTCGCTCAATATGCAAACGGCACCCGAGATTTCGCGAGAGCAGCGAGTCGAAATTGAGGGTTTAATGGCACCCCTAGTATTTTTATACTTAAGTAAAAAGAAGAAAATACAATCAAAATACTTTAGGTCAGGTCACACAGAAAATTAAATCCCATTGTGGGTAAAATTTTGTAGTGAAACATACAAATATATTATTTGAATTTGAAAATCATTTGTTACTTCGTACTTTTTCACCTCGTCTTAGATTATACTTTCTCAAATAATATTGTTGTGTCAAACATATATTCTACTACAAAATCGTACATACTTCAAGTAGATAACCTACACAATTATTAATATATTGCTTAATTGTGATAATAAGGTTCATAAATAATAGTTAGATGATTTATAGTATAATAAATCTCAATCATAGAAAGGTTCTGTAAAGTTTTTGAAGCAAGATGTAGAAGCATAAAAGTCAGGTAGTGAATTTATAGAAGCTATTCGGATGCAAATGATTGGCCTTTTGCTTCGCGAAATCCCTGGAGAATGAATACAATTAATTTTAGGAGGTAAAGAAAAAATAATACTATCGTGACTGTCTATATCTATGCTTTCATAAAAAGATTAGGTTTGATTTTATTATAATGTAATATAATAAAAACCGCTCACTAACGAAATCAAATAGTAAATTATCTCTTTGTAATTTATTCTAAACAATCTTATATTTACAATAAAAATTAAGCTAAACATAACATAGATTCGATTAAATTAAACATTCACTTTTCTTTTCATCTGTACACAAACATTTCCCTCACACTAAAGTACTTGACACTCAAAAAAATATATTTTTATAGACCTCTAATTGTGATCCTTAGTAAAATAGTTTTAAACGCTTTTATTTAATGACATTTATATTATTCCTATTGATTATAACTTAATAATGAACGTTTGATACAAAGTTCTGAAAATATTTGTTTCAAAGGCCGGAAGGGTGTTGAATTCGAGTGTCAATTTATAGGAGCCATTTGAATGCAAATTGCGAACTCTTGGTTTTGCTAAAGTTCTGAAGAATGAGTACCGATTGCCTTTACGGAGAATAAAGTTTTTATATTCACATTCTTAGCTACAAAATGCGTTATTAAGAAAAGTTTTTATCGTGTAACTTTTAAATAACAACTATTATCCGCTTATCCCATGGGTTATTTCGTATTAGGATTGATATTGTAGCCTGATATAATAAATTCCCAATCGCCATATTTATCAACAGCAGAATAATTAATTGTAAAAGATTCCTCTTCAAGAGCTCTTATAATAACTTTGTATAATATTACAAATAAATATATAAAGTAAGTACTAACTCACATTGTATCATTTACAAAGACTCTTATTACATACACTCTTTGCCTATTTGATAATAAATAATTAAAAATAACTATTAGGTTATGTGAATATTTTTACTATTTTAATAGTTATCTTGGTTCAAAGTTATTTATTTATCTAAACCTTTATCCTGAGTCCTGATACCTGATAGTGGGTTTGATTACACTCGCAGTATTAAAGTTAATTTTAGCACAACTTTAAGTTATCTGTAAATTTGCTTTGGCAATTTGTTGTTTCAAGCTAAAATATGCAGTGGTAATATTAAATGTTTAAACTACATTTTAATTTATTTACTAGTTTTAAACATTCGTTGGAATGTATGGAATCAGTCGATATTCAAATGTATGTTAAAGCTTTAATATAGTGGTTTGTTTCAAAATGAAACGCTTTATTTATGAAAAAACTTTAAATATATTAATATACCCGGAAAACAGTCAAAACTTTAATAAAACTGCATTTATGTACTATTAATAACTAATGATAATCATGTCTCTTGTTTTGGTACAATAAAGAATATCATATCATATATCGTATCATATTTAATATAATTTATTTTGTGTCTAAACCACATGAGATAGATAAATTTCAATAACATCTTATTTCAGAAAAGGATGTGAGAGCCATAAAGGTCAAAACTTAAAAACAACGGTTGTTTAGTTTGTGCCAAGTGATTTAATAGTTCTAACTTTAAAAATCTTTTAGTGAACTTTGGCTTTAAGTCAAAAATGTTCAAGTTGCTTTAAAACACTTTATATTGTGCATATAATAGTGAGAGTAATGATTATAATAAAATTATATATTATTGTTGAATACAGCCAAAATAATTAAAGTTCTTATTGTCATTTTATTAACTGAGTATTATTTTTAATGCCAGATACAAAACACTACTAACGCAAAAAGAGAAACCGAAATTTGATTGTACAGTCTACAAAAAATAAATTTAATCTTTCGTGACTCGAGTTTACAGTTATATATTCAAACCGGGAATTATTTCATAATTTGTTCACTAGATCTGCACCCTTTCGCTGTTATTATTTTTTAGCTCGGAGTATGGCGGTAGCGCGGTGTATACTTTTCACGATTTATTAACCAGGGTACAGACGCTTATATTGTTTATTATAACTTAAAATTTATAAATTGATAGGAATAAACCAGTAATGTTTATTAATCAACAAATGAAACCGAACACGTTTTATTAATAAAAGAGAACAAAGTTAAAGCCAAAAGTCCTTTCATGAACGTTAGTACTGAAGATATAGTTGTATTTGAAACTAATTCAAAATTCAAAAATTCAAAATATCTTTATTCAAATAGGCATTTACACGCACTTATGAATCGTCAATTATTACAATACAAAAAAAGGTCAGTGTAGTCCGTCCGTAAACAAGCTACCACCGGCTCGGAATGCTGCTCTGTTGAGAAGAGCCGGCCAGAAACTCAACAGTTGCTCTTTTCAAAAGAAATATAACAATAGGTGATGTATATTATAATATAATATAAATCCTGCAAATGATTCAACAACTTAAGTTCCACATATTTCGATCCACTAAAAACTCTTGAACGTTATAATAAGCTTTATTTAACAATAAACTTTTGATTTTAGATTTAAAACTAAGAAATGGAAGGTCTAAGATATCTTGTGGAACTTTATTATATATGCGTATACTCAAACCCATGAAGGATTTATTAACTTTTTGAAGCCGAAACTTTGGCGTTACGAGTTTGTTTTTATTTCTCGTATTTATCGCGTGTCTGTCACTGTTTTTTATATAACTATTTACATTTTGACTTATATATAAAATGTTATTAAATATGTATTGGGAAGCGACTGTAAGAATACCTATTTCTTTAAAAACATCTCTCAGAGAATCTCTAGCTTTTAAGTTATAAATAGCCCGCACAGCTCTTTTTTGTAAAATTAATATAGAATTAATTTCGACAGCACTGCCCCATAATAAAATACCGTAAGATAAAATACTGTGAAAATAACTAAAATAAACAAGTCGAGCCGTATTTATGTCCGTTAATTATCTAACTTTTCTAATTGCAAAGACGGCGGAGCTGAGTTTGGCTGCGAGTGTTGAGAGATGGGGGTTCCACTGGAGCTTTCTATCTAATGTTAAACCTAAGAATTTTGTTGAGTCAATCAATTCTAACACTTCATTGTTAAGAAGCAAATTACAATTTTTACTTTTTACATTAGGAAGTGTAAACTCTACGCATTTAGTTTTCTTAGCATTTAACACTAAATTATTAATTTCGAACCAATGATCAGGACCAGAATAGATCCTTGTGGAACACCCATCTTTAGGTGAGAACCAGACGATTTAGAATTATTTACGTAAACTGTCTGGATTCTTTGATTCAGGTAAGAGGCAATAAGATCAAGCGCAGCGCTACGTACACCGTAGTGGTTTAGTTTGCATAGTAACGTCCGATAGTTAATCCGTGAAAGGGTTGTACTTCAAACAAAAAAGGGGTGTATGAAAATTATTTTAAATGAAATGTCAAGCCAATTTATAACATGTTATAAATGTACGTTTTAAGAATGAGCTTTTTAACTTACACATTTTTAGTAACATGTTATAAAGAACAATCTACAAACAAATATTTTAAATTATCTATTAATATTCACATGTCACCCTGCATTTTGAATCTGTTGATACAGTTTTTATTTAAAAATATATGCATGTTATAGTTAAACGTTTTTCTTTTGTCATAGGTATTACTACTAGAATGACTTTGAAAATATAATAATCCATTTCCTCTATTAAATCACAGGCCACGTGTAAGCCGCAGGTTCTAGTATCATATTTCTTAGAAACTCATCTCCCATAGATACTAATGGATTAGTGGTCTGATCTCACATGGAGAAGAAAATCTTACTTGTTCATTATTATAAAACTAACTAACTAACTAAAATAACTTTACCTTGATCGCGAAGAAGGCCTCATTATTGTAAGGAAATAATGTTTTGAAGATTGTATAACTGAGAAGACATAAAACACCGCTTCATCAAAACAACTGCAACAACATTAAAGATATAAAAGCTTTTGTCCAATAAAAAGATAATATTAATGAATATCATTTATAATATTAGTATTATTTGTTTACGTTTTTCTTGTTTAACTCATTTTATATAATTTAAAAAGAAGTAATAAATATTCTTATATAAATAAAAATCGTAATCGTAAAAAATAACTTTTACTTATTAAATTTAACAATAACTTCTGTAATAAAGAATCTTATCTTCATTATCCTTGACATCTTTTAATAATCGGAGTTGCCATATTAAATTTCATATTTACGCCAACAGTGGTTACCAAATAATACTGTTTTGCGTCACAATTTACGGCCAATGACGCCAGATTTCTCATCACTTCGGTTATTAACATTTCTGATTGGAAAGTGAACTTATAATTAAAGACTATAAAGAGATATGGGTTAAAAATTTGTTTCTATTATTTAGTGTACAGTATTGGCTATACTCACTTTAATTTATTGGTATTGACTGACTAGTTCAGTACTATTCGGGGTCCTTAGTCATGAGCTCGGAGCGTGTCGAGATCGCGTCGTAAACTGCAGCGTGAGTACAGACAGTAAAATATATACATAATAATAATAATGAATTATGAAAGTTTTTGTGACTACTTTTTTATATTAAATTTACCATTATTAAAAAAAACTAATTATGTAATCTTAGATGTAGAAATATACATGAAAAATACGCATTGTGTTAGAATAAAAGATAAGAAGATTTATTTTAGTCAAACATTTTAAAATAAAAAAATATGTCAATGTAGTTTAATTTATTGATCGATCGGGTACGACTACATGTTTTTAAATCACTATAAATATACCTCAAAGTTGCAGCACTTTACATACATTTCCATTATACAAATAATTCGTTACTCTTTCAAAATGTATCATGCAGCTGATTGTTCTCACTCTCAGACCCTGTTGTGGACGATGCTTATGTAAACAAAGTGGAGTGTGAAAAGTTACAAGTGTTGTGTTGAATAGAAGAATACAAAACCACAGAGTAATAGAAAGATTTCAAGAAAACAAATACCACTCCTTATATTTAAAAATATAGATATTTTAAAATAAGTTAAAGATTTTATTAGTATTTAAATTACTTTTTAAAATCCTCATATTAAGGTATTATTAAACTTCACGTATCTATAATATAAAAATGAATCGCAAAATGTGTTGGTAAGCGCATAACTCAACAACGCATGGACTAATCTTAACAATTCTTTTTTTAAATGTTCCTTGAAGCCCAGGGATGGTTATAACGGCGAAAAAAATTCGTATAATTTCCAGGAAAATCCTAAAAAAGCCCTTTTTTCCTGTACAAATATTTTGTAACTAAATGTAGAGTCAATTTGAACTGTATTGCTATTCAATAAAGTTCATATTAAATTACAAGCACTCATTGTTGTCTGAGCAATGTAGGTGTGTTACTAACGTCGAAGAGTCAATTTGCGCTTTATTGTCGCTGCACAACGTTCAAATTTAATCAAATATATGTTTACCCGACCAAATTCAAAAAATTCAAAAGTCAAAAAATGTAAGAGCTATAGATTTGATTGGCCTTGGAATGTTCTTTCTTTTGTTTTAGTTTCGGAATGCGACATAAATTGTCATCAGTTTTCACGTCATTGCATCTGTCAAATAAACTGGGAAAAAAGCGTTTATAATATTTAATAATTAATTTTGATTGTTTTATATCGTGTTTTACGCAAAGTGTTTTAATACCTTTGATTAATAATTATTTCATGTGACATAATTTAGGTAAGTATATTCGATATGCCTCCTATAAGACGAAGTAATTTAAGTAGAAGAACCCGAAATGCTACAAACCAAACTAATTACCGCTCTTATCATACTGCACATGAACGTGACGACCGAAACGAATGTGAAAGAATTCGTATATCACAAACGCGGGAAGCGAGAGCGAGAAATTCAACTAATAATCGCAAAAGTTTGAATCGAGCTGCTTTCAATTACGATTTATCAATTGACTACAGTAACCACCAATGTGTTACTATTGGATCTATGAACTTGGTTTGCTCTTATTGTAAGGCATTGAAATACAAAAATGAAGCAAATGGATTGTGTTACGCAAATGGGAAAGTAAAATTGATACCACTGGATCCACCACCAGAGCCATTGTACTCATTGGTTTCAGGAACAGAACCAGATTCCATACACTTTTTGTCAAATATTCAACAATATAACAATTGCTTTCAAATGACGTCATTTGGAGCAACAAACGTAGTTCGGGAAAATTTCATGCCAACTTTTAAGGTATGCAGTTAATCATTATTATTTTAATGAACAAAATTTCCTGTTAACTAAGTAAATATATGTCATTAACCTTCAGTTCCCTAAATCCTAACACATATATTACTTAGTTATAATATTATTTGGTGATTCAGTATTAGCAACACTTTTATTATTTTGAAACACAATATAATTATTTGATGATGGATATTAGTTACAACTAATTATTACATATTGACATACCTAAGCATATCAATTATTATTTGGTGATTCAAATTAAGAGACAGATATACTTTTTAGGAACAAATATTATTTCTATTTGGCATAAATAATTTTTTTTAATTTACAGATACAAGGCCAAATATATCATAGAGCAGGTTCACTGTTACCAGTGTCAGATAGCAATTACAAATTTCTGCAAATTTATTTCATGGGCAATTCACCACGAGAAATTGATATGCGTTGTTAACATAACAATTCACTAAAGAGGTCTATTGTAGAACAATTACAAACTTTATTTCATGAGTACAATCAATTGATTATGTTGTTTAAAACTGCACTGGATCGGATGCCATCTGATAATCACAAAATTGTAATCAGAGTTGATAAAACACCTGTTGGCCAACATGCAAGACGTTTTAATGCACCAACTATTGATGAAGTTGCCATCGTTGTAGTTGGAGAAAACTTGGAATCCCGTGATATTGTTTTACATCGTCGGAATGATCAATTACAATGTATAAAGGAAACACACCGCTCATATGATGCACTGCAATATCCCATTATATTTTGGCAAGGTGAAGATGGCTATGATTTTTCAAACAAGATGATAATTCCCATTACAGGTAATAAAAAATATTAGTTTAGCTATGGAGATATATTATCAGTCACTGTATTATTATTTTTTTAATTTTCAATATTATGATAACAAAAATCTAATTTCAGGTTCCGAAACCAACAAAAAAGTCAGTTCAATGAACTATTATTCCTACCGCCTAATGATTCGTGAAAATGAAGACAATCACATACTCAAATGTCGGCGATTATATCACAAGTATGTTGTAGACATGTATGTTAAAATTGAAACGGAGAGATTAAAATTCATCAGGTTGAATCAGACCAAACTCAGATCTGAAGAGTATATTCACCTTCGAGATGCGATTAATACTGATGGAAATGCACAGAATGTTGGTCGGATGACTATTTTTCCAGCAACATACATCGGAAGCCCTCGAAATATGTATGAATATGCTCAAGATGCCATGTCATATGTTCGTCATTATGGTACAGAAGATTTGTTTATCACATTTACATGCAATTCACACTGGATAGAAATCAAGCAGGAGTTATTCCCTGGGCAATCACCTATTGATCGTCATGATATTACAGCCAGAGTCTTTAGACAAAAGTTGAAATCTTTAATGGATTTCATTGTGAAACAGTGTGATTGGAGAGACACGCTGCTGGATGTATTCTGTGGAGTGGCAGAAACGGGGATTGGCATGCACACATTTTGATTTGGTTAGTTGAAAAGATAAGGCCAAATGAAGTTGAGGCAGTAATATCAGCTGAAATTATTAATGTAGAAGTAGATTCTGGATTACATGAGGTAGTTATTAAAAACATGATACATGGTCTCTGTAGAACTCTTAATCAAAATTCACCGTGTATGTGGATGGTAAATGTTCAAAGCGATATCCACGGACATTAATATCTGAAACAATCACTGGTAGACGGTCATCCTTTGTATCGTCGCCGATCGATAGCAGACAATGGAAGATCAATAATTTTCAAATTAAATCAACAAGATATTGAAATAGATAATCGCTGGATTGTTCCATATTCACCCATTTTATCAAAGACTTTTAAAGCGCACATCAACGTTGAATCTTGCCATTCAGTAAAATCTATTAAATACATTTGCAAATATGTATATGGCTGTGAATGGTATTAATGCAGAGAATTCCAATGATGAAGTTACCCAATGCCAAATGAGTCGCTATGTTAGTAGTAATGAAGCAGTTTGGCGAATATTTTGTTTTCCTATTCATGAGAGACACCCTACTGTTGTTCATTTAGTTGTGCATTTAGAAAATGGACGAAAAGTATATTTTACAGCACAAAACGCAGTGGAAAGAGCTGTACAGCCACCATTTACTACATTAACCAGTTTTTTTTTAGATATGCCAAAACGATGCTTTTGCTCGAACATTGTCGTATTCTGAAATGCCAAAATATTATACTTGGAATCAATCCTCAAGGAGATTTATACGACGGAAACAAGGAAAAACAGTTCCAGGATACCCAGATGTATATTCTACCGATGCGATTGGTCGAATTTATTCAGTACATCCAAGCAATGATGAATGTTTTTATTTACGACTGCTATTAGTCAATGTACGTGACCCAACATCGTTCCAACATGTACGAACTGTTAATGGTAATTTGTGTGGATCATACAGAGAAGCTTGCCAACGTTTGCGATTGCTAGAAAATGATGCTCATTGGGATCAAACTCTCAATGGTGCTGTAATATCATCACAAGCTCATCAAATACGAACAATGTTTTCTATAATCATATCTACATGCTTCCCATCAAACCCAAAGGATTTCTGCATCAAGTACAAAGATAATATGTGTGATGATATTTTGTATCAAATACGGATTAGAAGGGGAAATCCAAATATACAAATAAGCGAAGAAATTTACAATGAAGTATTGATTTCAATTGAGGACATGTGCTTGATGATGTCAAACAAACTATTATTTCAATTAGGCCTGGCTGCGCCCAATCGTCCAATGAATGATGCTTTTAACCAAGAGTTGCACCGAGAAAAACTGTATGATCTCAACACTTTGAAATAATTAATTCAAACAAATCTTCCACTATTGAATGAACAACAGAAGTATGTATTTGATACACTTTTGAAAGTAATAAATGATAAAAGAAGAGGGATTTACTTCTTAGATGCACCTGGTGGTACAGGAAAAACTTTTTTGATTTCATTGATATTAGCAACAATTCGCTCACAAAATAAAATTGCACTTGCACTCGCTTCGTCGAGAATCGCAGCAACTTTGCTTGAAGGTGGTAGAACAGCTCATTCAGCACTAAAATTACCATTAAACATGCAAAGCAACGAAACTCCAACCTGCAACATTTCGAAGAACTCTGCAATGGCAAAGGTTTTGCAGCAATGTGATTTGATTGTTTGGGATGAATGCACGATGGCACATAAAAAATCTTTGGAGGCTTTAGATAGAAACTTACAAGATTCCGGAGCAATCATAACCCATTTGGTGGTGTAATGATTTTATTAGCAGGAGATTTTCGTCAAACATTGCCAGTGATTCCACGATCGACGCCAGCTGATGAACTTAAAGCATGTTTAAAGTCCTCCAATTTGTGGAAACATGTGAAGGTATTACACTTAAGCAAGAATATGCGTGTCAAGTTCCAAAATGACAAATCTGGAGACATATTCTCTAAACAACTCATTGACATTGGTAATGGCAATTTTCCTATAGACACCTTGACTGGTTGCATTACCTTTCCTCAAATTTTTTGTCACTTAACTAGATCAAAAGATGAACTTATTCAAAAGGTGTTTCTAGATGTTGCTCAAAATTATAGAAACCATGATTGGTTGAGCGAACGGGCTATATTGGCTGCAAAAAACATAGATGTAAGTGAATTACATTTCAAAATTCAAGAACAAATTACAGGCGAATTGAGGATATATAAATCAGTTGATTCGGCTACTAACCAAGATGATGTCGTCAACTATCCGCCTGAATTTTTAAACTCGCTGGATTTACCAGAATTGCCACCTCACAATCTTCAATTAAAGGTTGGATCGGTAGTGATAATGTTGAAAAATATCAACCAATCGCGTCTTTGCAACGGCACACGGTTAGCGATAAAAAAAATATTGAATAACGTGATAGAAGCAACTATACTGAAAGGAAAGTATAAAGGAGAAGACGTTTTGATACCACGCATCCCAATGATTCCGACTGAGGTACCATTTGAATTTAAACGACTACATTTTCCAGTGCGGCTTGCTTTTGCTATAACTATAAATAAGTCCCAGGTCATTAGGTGTTTGTGGTATTAATCTAGAAAACCCATGTTTCTCACATGGTCAATTGTATGTTGCCTGTTCCCGTGTTGGAAAACCATCAGATTTGTTTGTATATTCACCAGGTAATCCAACAAAAAACATTGTGTGTCATAAAGCACTAAAATAAAAATAAAACAGATTTTTGTTAATAATTATGATTCACTTGATTTACAATAACGCGATTACTGAAAATATTTATATAAGTTTTATTTCATTTTTCTTTATTTCATAGGTTATTAACCCTATGTTAATAATAATAGTAATAAATAATTAATTATCTCCATGTTTTGTCATTGAAGCCACCCACTTTAAAAATATTTGTCTCCTTTAGGTTCCCACTATCCCTTTAGATTATTTCTCAATGAGGTTTGAACCTTAAGTTCCCCTCTTAGTTTGAAGCCCTCCGGCAGACATCCCAGTCGGGGTTTTTAGTGGGTCTCAAAAGGGTGGCCAAAGTTCGTGGAAGTAAGTGGAAGATACTTAGGTGACCCGAGCTGACCTTTTTTTTTAATTCTCCTGAACAGAACCGTCACCATGATGATAGGGCGATGTGTGAGAGTCAGCACAGTAAAAACGTCTTAAGGTCGAAATATAAACTGCCACATTACAAATCTATTTGACAGAACGAAGTCTGCTGAGTTGTATAAAAATTGTTGAATTTATTATAAAAATGTATTTTTTTCATTTTTCATTATTTTTCTTTTAAAATTTAAATGTTTTAAGTTTAACTCTTATTAAATGCATTAGTAAAACCACCAAATATTTTTAATTATGAACATCTTATTAAATGATAAAGTAACATATTAAAAAAAAGATAATTTTACGATTTATTTATCATATTATTTAAAATATAAAATGATAAAAAAAATCCACCAGAAATCTCAATATATATAAATCACGTGTCACGTTGTTTGTCCGCGATGAATCCCTAAACTACTTAATCGATTTTAATAAATTTACACACCACGTACAGTTTGACCTAACTTAAAAGATAGAATAATTTTCAACTCAATTCATAGTCGCAATATTATTTTATTGCAAATTATTTGTTTATTATTTTGCACTTAGCTCCTAACAATTCTAAAAGATGGCGGTATCTGTTGACTGGATTGAGTAATTACGAATGAGGTAGGTATCTATCCTACCTACTTCATTCGTAAGTTTAGTGTTCCAAGTTATTTACTAAAAACTTTGTAATATACAAATAGTGTTATAAAGTTGGATAAAATTTAAAAAATAATTATAATTATTTTGTTTTGATTTTTGCTTAATATCGACTGTAAGAAAACATTATGGTTTTCATGATAGATGTACTCCGAACGTTACCCCTTAAATAGTTTACTACAATGTAATATATCAAAAACAATAGTCACAGCAACGCGTGACCGGGTCTGCTAGTTACTTATAATTTTCTTAATTTTATAAGACTTTGTTACCTATAATATTCTTAATAAAAACTTTACTAAACTAATTTCCTAGGAATGTTATTTTTCCAACTATTGTAACTAACTACGGGCGATACAAGTAAATAACTTTTTGGGTATCGAATACTTCGGTTAGAGCAACCCCTAAGGTTGTGAGCAAACAATTATTATTTTATTTACTGCATACCACAGAATGTTACTATTACAGGGTTTAAGAATACTTTCTATATTTTTGATTGATTGTATATAATATAATTTTCTTTTAATGCATTATTGTCATGATATTTTTAAGCTATACATGAACAATTTTGCGAGACTTCCTTTCTTAGCACTTCCAATTACTTACATTTGATGATAAGGCTATTCTTTCTTGTACTTGTCCATACCAAGATAACTTATGGTATATATATTTTAAACTAATGGTATTATATAACTTTTACCATTTTTTTTTATTTTAACTTGAATGCACGTTTGGATCCAAAGCTATGCATGATCTGCAAATAACAATACGTAAGTGGGAATATATGGAATGCGAGGATATTTATCAAGTATTGACTCGTATCAAGCGTTCTTCTCCACTTAGGTTCATTAATAATTGATAACCACGTGCTTAATTTTCTGCGGTATCATTTATCATCTAGTTACTAATTTAACAAAAAGCTGCGTAATCTATGCAATAGAATGTGTAGGAATGCAAAACGTCGTCATATCTTTTCTTCTATACACAATCTTTCGGGTGCACAAATGTGGAACTTCTTAAAGTCACTAGGTGTGGGTAAGAATCGTAATACTCTCAACCATAATGTTGATTTAAATCTATTAAATACACATTTTTCTTCTCCGCCTTTGATACTTTCTAAAGAACGCAAATCGAAAACCTTGCAACAACTGACAAATAGCACCCCACCTATCTGTGATTCTACGTTTTTCTTCCAGGATTTAACGGAAGGAGATGTCAAAAAATCACTATTTTCAATCTCTTCTAAGGCCGTCGGTAATGACGACATTAGTAGAGATATGCTTCTTCCTATAATCGATATCCTTTTACCTATTATAACATATATTTTAAACTTTTCCTTAAGATCTTTCACATTCCCTTCTGCGTGGAAGGCAGCACATATAATTCCCTTACCTAAAATAAGTAATCCTACCTTGCCTTCGCACTATCGACCCATATCTATACTCCCTTTCCTTTCAAAAATTCTCGAAGATGCTGTACAGAAGCAACTCTCACAATTCCTTCACCGTAATAATCTTCTAAGTCCTTTCCAATCCGGTTTTCGTCCTCATCATAGCACTACCACAGCACTAATCAAAGTCACTGATGATATCCGATATGCGATGGATAACAAACTGCTCTCAATACTCGTTCTTCTTGATTTTACTAACGCATTTAATTCAGTGGACTTTGATATTTTGCTTGGCATTCTTTCAACTTTCTCTATATCTCCTTCCGTTTTAAACTGGTTTAAATCATATCTTGTCGGGCGTCGGCAGATTGTGAAATCCGATGACAGTTCTTCTCATTGGACGGATCTTTCTGCTGGTGTACCTCAAGGCGGCGTACTATCTCCTCTCCTTTTCTCTATGTTTATAAACGAAGTTTCTAAAATAATATCTTCTCCCTACCATCTCTATGCAGATGATTTGCATCTTTACAGACACGTCACTTTTTCTGGAATCGAACAGGGAATAGCATCAATGAACATCGACCTTGAAAGCATACGCTTATGGGCAGAAGAATATGGATTATTAGTTAATCCTAATAAATCGCAAGCTATTATAATTTATAATAAGCAATCTCGCAACAAAATTAATTTCTCGACCTTGCCTTGCATTTTTTACGATGGTACACCATTACAGTACCTAGATACCGTAAAAAATCTGGGATTAACCTTAGACTCCCATTTCACTTGGGTGGCTCAATTCAGCGACATAAGCAAGCGCTTATATCGATCGTTACATTCACTTAAACGTCTTCAAAATTTTCTTCCCTTTAAAACTAAAATTATTCTAGCCCAATCTCTTCTTCTTCCTCTCCTTGACTACGCTGATATTTGTTATTTAGATGCGACTGAGGAGCTGCTTGACAAATTCGAACGACTTCAGAATTTATGCATTCGCTTTATCTACGGCTTGCGTAAATTTGATCACATTTCGGAATACCGCCGTGAGTTAAAGTGGCTCCCTATCCGCTTTCGCCGGAATGTGCATGTACTAACACTTCTTTATAAAGTTCTACAAAAATCTTCTCCTTCTTACTTGCAAGATCTCTTACAACTATGTCCACCTAGACAATTGCCAGAGCGCTCTTGTATTTCTTTAAAGTTTCTTGAGGTGCCGCATTATAACACTGCCCAATACCGCAAATCCTTCTCTGTTCGTGCCGCTCAACTTTGGAACTCGTTACCTCGTCACTTGTACAAAGATTGCCCCACTATTATTTCCTTTAAGAATAGACTGAAGAATTACTACCTCTCCCTCTAAAATGTTCTCGGTATATATATTAAATTTATGTAAGTATGTATTATGTTTATATTTATGTACATTTAAGTAATATGTGTGTTTATATACTCATTTATAAATGTGTATGTATGTAATCTTCATGTATTTAATATATTTATAAATATCTTTTTATACTTTTATCATTTATATATATATTTGTATTTATATTTATTTTTATTGTACCTTTACCGCAACTACATAAATATTTTCTCCTATAATAAAGGGTTGCTGGTAGAGATCTCTTTTAAGAGATAAGTCATCCTTTTTGTGTACATTTTATTTTATTTAGATTGTAAATTGTATTTTTTCCTGGTACATAAATAAATAAATAAAAAAAAAATAAATAAATAATTTAACAATATTTTAATAACTTTACCAAAGTAAAGAATACTAAGACTTAAAAAAAAACTTCAATTTAAATACGTTTTAGGTTATATTCTCATTCTATGACATTATATTAGGTGAAGAAATGTCAGTGGGACCGGGAGATACTACTGAAGATCTTAAATAACATTTAACTAGCGGGTAACAGATTTCCGTCTTTTTCTGACGCTAATTGGAGGTATTTTCTTTTCATTAGTTAGGTTTGATGTTACACTCTTTAAAGACAATTACTATGGTATATCTCAACGGTAATAATACAAAATACATTATTTAATTATATTATTTGACTCCAAGTATGACACAAGAAAAAATGTTTGTATGTGTTTCCCACTACAGTTATAAAAAAATATATATTTTTTATCTTGCTTAGTTAGACATATGTCTTTGTTTATTGTTTTTAGGAAGAAAATACTTTCAACATGACATAAGATCCAAGGAAATGGAGAAGCTAATAAATTCTAGTACTTATTGAATTTAATGCCAAGCTTCTAAAAATTTCCATGAATTTGTATTTAAAGTTATCTTACGAGGAACGTCAATTTTACAAGAAATTAAATGCTACATTTATTATCATTCTCTCGACGAGCGACGACTCACCTGACTTACATACAATGAATTTTCATTCATATTACTTAAGTTACCGAGATAAAATAAATTTATATACAGACGGCAATACATTATAAATGTTCTGTCATCTTTTATATTACAATACTACAAACTTAACAGATTTATCTTTTAAGGCAAAAAATCCCAAAAACATAGTGAAGCCGTTCGAAATAAAGCAATAATTTGAGTATTAATATTTACAATACTTTAAATATTGTATGTTTTATTAAATGATACGGGACAAGACCAGCCAATATGTTACTTTTTGTTTTAGAAACAAGAAATATTGAAATAAATAATATAATTTACCTAATATTTTTTACTATGTGTGTAATAGACTGATATAAATGTAGGATAAAAGAACTAAAGCACAGAGCAACCTCGAATGTATCCCCGTGAGAAATAAAATGTTTTAGCAGTTTTCATTCCTCGAGGCATTAACTGGTTTCCTTATTTTATTTAAGAATATAATCTAAAATGAACTTGAACTTCAGACTTATTCCTGTACTCAAAACAACTAAGGCGCGTTATACTTGTGGAGCTTACTGTACCCTGGGAAACAAACTGTCCTACTGTCCTACAATAAATAAAGATTTATGTATTGTAGTTATTGTTTTGTTAATTTCTATTCGATTAATTTTCATATAAATTAAGTATTACTTACTATAATATTGAAAGAAAATATTTATAGATACTTAAAACTAGCGGTAGAAATAAATTATTGAGCTGAGCGAAGCGAAGCTCTTACTGGTCAAAAGTGTGTTTCGATGTTCGCCTACTCCTACTAAGCCATTTGAGCTAGAGCTTTAAAATTTTGCATATGCATTCAAGAAAGTGACTCACTCGTTTAGCAGTTCTTTGGTGACATTCGTGATTGTAGATTTTGATTAAATGGTAAAAAAGTGTCCCATAGATCAATATATATTTTTTAACTAGCAATTCTTTATAACATAACTTTGCTATAATAATTGTGACAGGCGTCAAAATATAATAAATAGATATTGCACAGGACCACTCACAAGAGCATTCTTTTGTACGTTTTAGTGACGTGTTTGACTGCTACTCGTAATTCTAATAACTTCAACGGTTATTACTAATTGTTATACAAGTTCCACTTTCACTTATAACAGATTATCTGTTGATTTTACGTCATTATTATTATCTTTCAGTAAAGTTATCTTCATTTTAATATTAGTTATCTTTTCATTTTAATATTCATAAATGAGTCAGTGTGGTTTCGTAACTGTTGTGTTAAATTTGATTAGTTAAATTTGATGTACTATAAAATTATGCAAATTACGGCTTGTAATAAAACAAAAGGTGTTTTAAAGGATTAATAGATTACTGTATTCATTATACCATTTATATATAAATTATACAATAAAAGGTTTTAATTAGTTTCCTGTCCAGTTACAGCACTTTCAGATTATTACATTAGATACGGGACAGACCTTCTACGTCATTACTAGAACTGAATTTGATACAATAGAAAATATTTTATGCAAAGAAGCCTACATTTATATACATAACATATTATTAAATATCTAAATATATTTGTTTATATATTTATATTAAAATTTTCTCAGTTAATTTTAATGGGCATAAATATTGGTAAAATTATGACCTTAATTATAAAAATAATTATAGTGGAAGAATTTTATTTACTTGTGTCAAAAATCTCGATCGATTTCTCGCCGGTTCATATTTCTTTGTTCCATATATTTTTACATTTTGAAAAAAAAAAGCAGGATTGCTCTGCACTAATTGGAGCGGTCAATCATTTTCAAGACTTCAAAATCCGTAAGATTCACCCAGATACATCAAAAACGCCTCTTCTTTTAACAGTTCCACCTCCAGATACAACAGCAGCGCTTCCTCTATCAGAGATATTAAAGTTGATTTAATGCGAGAAATAAAGATCAAGGATTCTATCGCAACTCGCGTACAACAAAACAAAAATTGAACCTCTGTGCTCATCAAAAGATATGTGTCTGAAAGGCAGAGAAAGATTCTCTTTATTGATGAAAAATTAAGGTATAATGTAGTACATTTTCTTTTGTAATACAACTTATTCGGCCCTGGGGCTGGATACAATATGGAGCACGGAGCGGACTTTTCAAGCACCAAACTTTAGAGAGACATTTGAATTAAAATTTGATTAGAAATTTAATTGAGCTGAACGTAAGCGAAGCTCTTAACCGTTTGGGAGACCTTTTTTCGTGTTTAGTATAATAAGCTAAAAATTTTCTCATGTATGTTGGAGCCGAACGCGGATGTTGTAGCAAAAACAGATTGAAAAAATGTTTAGCCTTTCAATAGTTATAAAAAAAACACTCCTGTCATAGACAATACATTAAAGCTGACATTAGAAGGTGACAATTAGACCTAATAAATTGATATTTCCTGCAGCTATTCAGATGAAAGGAGAGGGGCTCAGCTCAATACCCGCCGCGCACGTTTGACGGATCCTAGGTGCATGTAACATTTCGTCATAAATGTCAAAAATTATTAACTCTCTGTAATCCGTATTCCATGTATTTACACCATAAAAAATCCAACTACCGACTGCAGAATTTATTGCCGAATTTAAATATCGTTCCACTAACCTTTATAAAATATTCAATAACTTATAATATTTTTATTATCACGGTAAAATATAAATAATTTGGAATACTTTTTTTATTAATATTTTGTGTTTGTTTTATAATGGTTCTTGTAGCACTGGATTCAAGTGTAGTGTCAATAACTTTCTGATCATCTGTCAACGTGACATAATAAATCTGGTAAATGACAAATGGCCGGATTGCTGAATCGCCGTTATACTTTCTTTCCACGATCATTATAAGAAAAAATAATAATAAAATAAATAAATAATAATAAATAAATAATAAAATTAAGAAAACACAAGACAAAAAAAGATAGTAAAGTTTTGGTGAAGAAAGATATTAGGATTTAAAATAAAGAGAACCATGAACCTGTAGGCGTATTGCTAAGTAAACACGTGGATCAAATTTTTGAGAGTCATGGTCAAGTCATTGAAGGACGGTCGGAATTACTTAGAAACGCTGGGGATGTAAAGCCATTTGTAGTAGGAGATACGTTAGATATTTTCGCAAATTACATAGAGAAAGGCAACGCAAAGTTACTCAAGTGGTATGTGAGAGATCGCGGTGCAAACAATTCTGATCTGAAGAAATGCTTTCCTGACATGTACTTTGGCAAACTAAGTGACGAGAAAATTAAAGAACTGACTCCTAATGATGTGTTCATTGCATGTGAACGACGTCATTCTTATGTTGTATATTTTAAGTCTTACGAGGAACTACAAGTTTTTGATCCACTTACAGCTGAATGGTCGGACGTAAATCTTAGGCAAAGTCGACAAGCGCCGGAAATTGCAAATATCATTAAAAAAGTTTTGAAAATTTAAAAAGTCAATATGTTGCATGGAGAGCAGACTGACAAAACTAACGATTGCGTCACGCGCTGTTTGAAATAGTTATCTGTTTTTATATTAATTTTTTTATTAATCTGTAAGAACCGTTATAATTTGTTAAGTTGTTGTAACCGTTGTTTTGTTAATTTGCATTGCTTTTTAGTTTAAGCAAGCGAGTTTGAGATCGCTCAGCTCCACCCGCTTGCGCGGCCCTAGTACATTTTATATAATATTTTCTTATACATACTAATACTACGAACTTAACAGATTTATCTTACAAGGGAAAAGTTGCCAAGATTATACACAAATCGCTTAAAATAAATTATAAATTGTACGATAAAAAAATAAAAATTAAAAATTTAATAAGCTCAACATAGCTATGAATTAAGAAATATTTAGTTTTTGCAACTTTATAATTATGTATTTAAAAAGGAAAATTTATGTGTATTCAATATTTAAGAAATATTTTAATAAAAAATATAATTTACCTTATATTCTACTTGTAATGGAACTGATATAGCAGAGATCAACCTCCAATGTATCCTCATGAGAAATTAAATCTTCAAGCAATTTTAATTAGCTCGTCTGATTAACTTATTTTATCTAGAAATTATTTGTAATAAAATAAACGAAAAGGAATATAAAATTAAATTATAATATTATGGTTTATAATAAAAATTTGTAGAATATTATTATTTTTGTTTTTTTAATTAATACGTCGTGTGTAACACAAAGTAAGGATGTATGAAATAAGATAAGGAATGAGGTAGTACGTGGCTTTTATTTTGTTTGCATTCTTACCATATAATTTTAAACGAGATCTGAGTTTGGTTTCAGTTCAAACTAATGTTATAAAAATACAGACTTTCTTCTTTATTTTCTTTTGTTCCACATTAAAAGTAGGTATAACATATTTATATAAGTTTATAAACATTATATACTAGGGCCGCGCAAGCGGGTGGAGCTGAGCGATCTCAAACTCGCGTGCTTAAACTAAAAAGCAATGCAAATTAGCAAAACAACGGTTCTTAACAAATGTAACAGATAAATAAAAAAATTAATATAAGAGAACAGATAAATATTTCAGACAGCGCGTGACGCAATCGTTAGTTTTGTCAGTCTGCTCTCCATGCAACATATTGACTTTTGAAATTTTCAAAACTTTTTTAATGATATTTGCAAATTACGGCGCTTGTCGATTTTGCCCAAGATTTACGCGCGACCATTCTGCTGTAAGTGGATCGAAAACTTGCAGTTCCTCGTAAGACTTAAAATATGCAACATAAGAGTTACGTCATTCACATGCAATAAACACATCATTAGGAATCAGTACTTTAATTTTGTCGTCAGTTTGCCAAAGTATATGTCAGGATAGTATTTCTTCAGATCAGAATTCATTGCACCGTGATCTCTCCCATACCACTTGAGTAACTTTGCATTGCCGTTCTCTATCTAATTTGCGAAAATATCTAACGTATCTCCTACTACAAATGGCTCGACATCCCCAGCGTTTCTAAGTAATTCCGACCGTACTTCAATGACTTGACCATGACTCTCAAAAATTATATCTGCAAATCTCTGTGGGAGGATTCTTGCGAGCGGTTGCATTTCTTGTTCGACATTGAGTACGTGACATGTGTATCGATATTGTCCATCACCATTGCCTGCTCTTAGCTGGTACACGCGTAAGATAGTATGGACTCTAGCAATCAACATCTCTTCAATGTCTGTCAATCCTTGCAGCTGAGGTGGCACTTCTCCTGGTTCCATTAAATTTGCAGCCCTAAACATTTGCGACGTCCTCGAGCTGCGACACGAATTGCACAAGTATGTTGCGCTCTCGATCTCGTCTTTAAGTTATTGTCTTGAGCATTTCGGACACACAATTAAATTAAACTTGCAAAGTTCGTGTTCGAACGCGGATACTTGTCGCGCAGCACGTCGCGGCATAGTTTTGTTTTTATTAATAAAAATAAAAAAAATAACTTATAATAAATTTGTTAATTTAAAGCTTTAAATTTAATTAAATTAATTCGAATAATAAGAAAAAAGAAAAAATTACTTTGATGATCAAGTTGTAGTAGAACTTTTCCTTCGCAGGCGCTACTTTCAAAAATCACTGAGCGTTCTCACTTTTCAATATTTTAAATATTTTAACAAAAAAACAAAACGGTGATTCAGCAATTCGGCCATTTGTCATTTACCAGATTTATTATTCCATGTTGAAAGAAAGTGCTACGAGAAACATTATAAAACAAACACAAAATTTTAATTAATAAAGTATTCCAAATTATTTACATTTTACTGTGATAATAAAAAAATTATAATTTATTGAATATTTTATGAAGGTTAGTGGAACGATATTTAAATTCGGCAATAAATTCTGTTGTCTGTAATTGAATTTTTTATGGTGTAAATACATGGAATACGGATTAGAGAGATTTAATATTTTTTTACATTTATGACGAAATGTTACATGCACCTAGGATCCGCCAACCGTGCGCGGTGGGTGTTGAGCTGAGCCCCTCTCCTTTCATCTGGATAGCTACAGGAAATATCGATTTATTAGGACTAATTGTCACCTTCTAGCTCAGTACATTGCTTGCACGCGCAGGGCAGCTCTAATGTATTGTCTATGGCAGGAGTGATTTTACGGCGGCGAGAAATCGATCGAGATTTTTGACATAATTAAATAAAATTCTTCCACCTTAATTATTTTCATAATTAAGTTCATAATTTTAACAATATTTATGCCCAATAAAGTTAACTGAGAAAATTTTAATATATACAAATATATATATAGATATATATTTAATAACATGTTATGTATATTAAATGTAGGCTTCTTTGCATAAAATATTTTCTATTCTATCGAATTCAAAGTTCTAGTAATGACGTAGAAGGTCTGTCCCGTATCTAATGTAATAATCTAAAAGTACTGTAACTGGACAGGAAACTAATTAAAACCTTTTAATATATAATTTGTACATAAATGGTATAATTAATACATTAATGTATTAATCCTTTAAAATACCTTTTGATTTATTGCAAGCCGTAATTTGTATAATTTTATAGTACATCTAATTTAACTACTGCGGAACTCAACAGTTACGAAACCGCACTGACTCATTTATGAATGTTAAAATGGAAAGACAACTTTACTGAAAGATACTGATAAAAACGTAAAAGTTTTCCTTAATTTGTTGATTAAACACACAATTGGGGGAATTCTGAATCATATTATCTGTTATAAGTGAAAGTGGAACTTGTATAACAATTAAAAATATCCGTTGAAGTTATTAGAATTACGAGTAGCAGTCAAACACGTCACTACAACGTACAAAAGAATGCCCTTGTGAGAGGTCCTGTGCAATATCTATTTATTATATTTTGACGCCTGTCACGATTATTATAGCAAAGTTGTGTTATAAAGAATTGCTAAGTAAAAAAAACAACATATAATCTATGGGATACATTTTGACCATGTAATCAAAATCTCCAATCACGAATGTCACCAAAGAACTGCTAAACGACTGAGACACTTTCTTGAATGCATATACAAAATTTTAAGGCTCTAACTCAAATGGCTTAGGAGGAGTAGGCGAACATCGAAACACACTTTTGACCAGTAAGAGCTTCGCTTCGCTCAGCTCAATAATGAGTTATAAGGGCCATTACATTAGTCTTTGATCGGCGAATGAAGGTGCAATTAATGCTATTTGTATTGTTACGATTAAGAATTTTTTTATATTAAATATTTTCAAGTAACATTGCTTAGAGTAGAAATTTATTATATTATTATGTAATAAATAAAGACATTACTGATTTTATTTCGTCGGCTCTTTTCTTGTCTAAGATAAAACAATCCAAGCGAGTGGTTACTTTGACAATGAGGTTAACAACACGTATGTTCTTTATTATAAACAAATATCCACATACACAGATACACATTGTACACTTTAAGTCTTGTTGTTGTATACATTTAACTTAAAATCTTCAGTCCTTAGTAACAGTTCTAATAGGATGAGAAAATAGTTGCAATAAATTTTGCTTTCAACCCTTTTTTAAGTTATTTGTAATAAAGTAAAATAAAATAATATGAACAAAGGTAATAAATTTCAATCTGATAAGTCAATGGAGTTCAAGAATACAACGGTTATGAAGATTTATATAAGAAATAAACACATTGTCACCACGTGTTACATGACGTATTCTTTGTAAAGATAAATCTGAACTACTCTTTACTTTATTAAACACAGTTTACAATTTCTCGGACATTCTTACCTTTTATTACATTTTCTAACCTACTTTTTATAAAAATCGAAATGCCAAGAATTTTGATAACAAAATAAAATTTTTAACATTAACGTATTAAGTAAGCTACCTTGTTATATAATAGTGATTGATTAAAATCTTCTATGAATATATTCAAAGTAATAATGATAAACCACAATATACCGGGCTGGTTTGCGTGGCACCGGTATTAACATACTGCTAAAGGATTTGACTTTGTTTTACGGCCGGCTAATATAAATTAATATTTATATCAACAGTAATTAATACAATATAAGTGACAGTGTTTAAATATTGTTATGAGTAAAGATTTAACATTGGGAAGGAAACATTAGTACGTGGCCTACAAATGTATACAAGTATTTGACAAAAATAACAATTGCATGCTTATTTATAGAACACAATATCAAATGTTACTTACATATATAATGTTTAAAAAATTTAAATGCCCTATAAAATTCTTCCTTAAGTCTTTTAATTATTGTAATTCAAATTTTAATTTTAATGTCTTCTTTCATCTGTAACATATCTGGACTGTGTTGTTTTATATGTTACCGCATGCTAAATTTCATATTTATTTTTTTCTAATAACGAAAACAACTCAAAGAATAATTTTGGATGATAACAAGGCCAAGACATACAACTTCTGTAATACTGAACCATATGTGACCATTCTTTATATATTTATAGTTCGTGTCATTGCAGACAAGTAGGTAATGGCTTCAATATAGATAAAATAATTTTAGTACATTCGAGTACAAAATTAAAAATGATATTTCATTTTTAAAGATTGTAAGAGCGTGAGTACTTTTGATTAACGGATTTCTAACAATCACAGACATTCACAATTAAATCAAGAGATTATTAAACTAATATTTAACTTTAATATATCAACGACAATTTCACAAATTTTAATTGATATATTCTTATTCTATAAAGTTGTCATATTTTATTGTCTGTTGACGTGATTACAATCGTAATTAAATATAAGTTACAATATTCTTAATTACGTATTTTAATAAATACCAGTATTAATTACTTATCTTTAATCTTAACCAAGACTTACAAAATATAATTAATATAACTTGACAAATAACAGAGTTGAAACAAAGATTCAATATATATTTAACTTCCTTTGAAGTGATATGTCCAAAACTCTTGTCTATGTGTTTGTCTTTATATATGTCTAATGTGGGAAATCAAAATAATATATATTGTTATTTCATGTAAAGTAAATGAACTTTTTAAATATTCTATTACAGTTAATAAATCGTATATTTCGTACTCGCATTGAATGTGATTTTAATAATGAGTAATCTATTGTCTTCTCTGAATATAATATCATAATATAAAATACTTGTACTGTAATGTTAAATGTACTGTGTAAGTACACCATGACAGTGAAGTGAATAGTCTGTTACACGGCATCTTCAAATTTTCAAGTCAATATGTTGGCACAGTAGCAAGTGCAAGTGGTCTAACACTACCGATTCATTAAATTTTGACAATATAAACAAACAACGAATTAATTAATATTTGTATAGTTTAATAGATCGTATTTATTAATTAATTTTTTAAACAAGGAACATCCTAGAAACAACAGAAGAGTAAGATAACATAGCTATTTTCGCGTATATTCTTTTTAATTAATACCTTTAATTTGCTGTAAGATGCTAAAAAGTTCACAGGAGAATGAAAACTAAAACATTAATTTTTTAATTAATTTATAAAGGAAAAGTGGGCGGTAAGAGAGACAGTGGGAGGCCTCGAGTGACCTTCGAAAACACAGTATCTATGATACTAGAGGAAGGTCACGTAAAAAGCATGAAGACCCCCGGAGGGCATGCATGAAGAGGTTAATGTCTGTGGTCGAGGCGAAAGAGGTATGCAGGGACCGTAGCGTTTGGCGCTCCGTCGTCTCTGGCTACCCCGCAAGGGATATGGCGTGAAGGTAAATAAATAAATATAAATAAAACATTATTTTTGAAGTGTTCAAATGGTGTACGAGTTAAACTTATTAGTTTGAGTTGATTACTTGCTCAGAGCCTTAGCAATAATTTATATACCTATAAAATATACTCACAAAATATTACTGATTTTGAAAGTTATATATAATATACTATAGTAATCTTGAAGTTAATTCGTATTTAAAGCACGTTTTCTTCTCTATTAGGATAACTAGACGTAAAAGCTACAGAGAGAGCTCCAAATTGATTAGGAACTTTTCGGATCTCGAATAAAATATAGAGCGTCCTTTGAGCAAACAATTAATATTAATAAAAGGTAACTGATTTTGTATAATGTGTAAAAAAAAGTTACAACATTAAAATTTAAAGAGATAATAATGGGGAAAGTAGTATTAAAGTATTGTCTTACATCTTATTAATGATATTAAAGATATAAATAAAAACAATAAATGACAATCTATGTAAATAGAAATAAATAAAAGCACAAATGACAATCTATGTAAATAAAAATGAATCAAAGCATAAATGACAATCTATGTATAAAGAAATAAATTTAAAAAATTAATGAGGATCTATGTAAATAGAAATAAATAAAAGCAATAAATGACAATCTATGTAAATAGAAATAAATAAAAGCAATAAATGAGAATGTAAAAAGAAATAAATAAAAGCAATAAATAAGAATGTATGTAAGTAGATATCTATGTAAATAGCCAAAACGGTAAAAACAGGTATTAGAATTCAATTTTTATTGAATTTTATTGGATGGATTAATTAATTATGTTATTCGAAATAGTAATTAATTAGTATTATACTAATGTTTGGTACAAGTGTGTGTGAGAAGAGCCGATGTCGTTACTCATCTCCATTAAGTACGTCCAATCGACTGCATTGACTCAGTCTAGATGTCTAGATGTCAGTTTAGATGTTCTTACACATTTAAATTGTTATTAATATGTTAAGTTAATAAAGTTATTAATATGTTATTTGCAATTCCTTCGTTCATACTTTTATTTTAACGTATTGTTTTCAATTGACATAGATATCATTCAAAAGACTAGAGAGGAAAACCTTTAGTAAACCAGAATTGTTTTCAAAGACTGAAGAGCAATCGTGCTAATAAAACGGTTTTATTTAATTTTCTCAATCTTAACTTGTTAAGATTCGTCTCCTTTTATCTTTAGCATGATAGCAGCTCTTGCCTTTTTTATAATAATAAATTAAATCTTTCAGATAATTAAAATAGTATTCTACAAAATATTTCAAATATAATAGGTTTGTAAATTTTGATACAATTTTTATACATTAACTAGTAAATGTATGTGTAAAATGAAGATTTTTACAAAAATATTTAATTATGTGTTGGAAAGTTTATTACTCTTAGCACTGCAATTGCAAAAATTCATTAAGAAAATTGGACAAGATATGTCAACCCTACAGGACAATGGTCTTTGATCCTGTGAAAAGACTTATTATATTGAAGTGAGAAGAAAAAAAAGGTTTTTGGCTCCTAAATTATAAGTTTAATTTATATTTTTCATAGCAATTAGAACACAATTTATTTTACAAGTTTACCGAAATAACTATCATACTAAAAACATTTTTTTATATTAGCTTATTTACTTTAAAAAATATATTAATACATTTCAGTTATACTTTGAAGTCATAACAATAGAAAATATAATTGAACAGTTTCTTCCATAATTAAGAAAAACATAGGCCCCTATTTTTTTTTACTATTTTTATTGAGCTGAGCATAAGCGAAGCTCTTAACCGTTTGGGAGACCTTTTTTTGTGTTTAGTTGTCTCCAGAATGCGATGAGATAATTAGCTAAAAATTTTCTCATGTATATTTAAGCCAAACGCGGATGTTATAGCGAAAACAGATTGAAAAAATGTTTAGCCATTCAAAAGTTATCAAGAAAAGAAGAAAGGAGAGGGGCTCAGCTCAACACCCGCCGCTCAAGGTTGGCGGATCCTAGTATATGCTAAATTAAAATTACAACGCAAAAAAATTAAAAAAAGTTAATTTTCACAATCATTCTACTTGTATTTTTGTATATTCACATACTTTGTGAATTTAAATTATTCGGCGCATTCGCATATCATGAGCTAGACCTTTTAAATTTATTCATTCTAAACTTTTGCTCAGTCAAAGGCTGCGTTCAGTAGTTTTCTTTAAACAATATCAAGTTCTACTAAAGTTAGAGTCTCTCAGTATAGCTCTTGAATCTGGTCATCGCAGATGGCAAGGAACGTGCTTTGAATATCGTAGTAGTTTTGGATCTAGACTATAGTAAATAACGTAATTAATAATAAACAGTACATTGTGTCATAATAAATACTGAATGTTACCAGCTACAATTGTATCGCCAAGACTATATAAGACAATTATACATTCCGATTAGTAAATTAAGGACTTCAGATCGAACTTGGGAAAAAAACAATACTATATGTATTTGCTATTTTTGTAGAAGTAATTTGTTAGCCAATCGCTTAAAATATATTTTATGACAATCGCGCTCTTTAATACTAACGCTAAATGATGTTAATTATTCCACCTGTAGTGTTTTGAACATTTAGGAATTTTACTGTATAAACATATGACAATCTGCACATTATTATCCCTCAATTATAATACTAGTGTAACTTTACTTCAGCCAACGGTTCACCGATTTGACATCATCTCTAATATCGAAATATTCAACTGCAGGAATGGCCTCTTACAGATTTAAATTTCTTTTAAAAATACATTTTGAAATGTACGAGCTTTAAACATTCTGTAAATTGTAGTAATGTAAGTTATTAAAAAAGATATTTTTAAAGAGAATGTCACTGTTACAGAGGCTAAATATGAAATAAAATTTTACAGGTATTTTTATTTAAACAATGTTCACCTTACGTAAACTAACGCATACAATTCGTCAATGTATTGATTGAATCTAAATCAGTGTACCTAGTAGAGTTGTCAGAACACAGATAACAAGCCTCTGTTTGATACAATTTCCATTCAGCTAAAACTAATAATATAACATACACATTTTTTTTTAGTTAAATGAAAAGTGCCTAAATGAAAAGTGTAATAAGTAACTTTTGATAGAATGAATTTTATTTACTTGCAGACATTTTCAATTCTTACTTTAAATATGAAAAATGTATGCCAGCCGTCTAGTAATTTTTAATAGGTTGTGTTAAATTTCGACACTATTTAAATATTATTCTTTCTGTTTGAATGATCAGAAATATATTATGTCAGTTGAGTTGGTTATTGATGTTGGATATAATTTAGTTAATTGAATGATGGTCATAAAAATTTCTGGTAAAAAGTATGGATTTGTGTTGAATTGGTACTTTAATTAAATAATATCGCTAAAACCTTTATCATTGCTGATTAAATTAAGTATTAGATATTTCGACCCAATTATCTGTTTTCACCAAAAATACCACATATAGTATATAACATTTATGCAAATAGATGTATAATAAAATACACACTGACTAATAATAAAAGACAGGATCAAAACCTATACAAATATTTTCGTACCGACCGATGTTGTGTTTGTCTCCGGACCCTTCAAATTCACATGTTATTAAAAAATCCGTGCCCGCAGGGAGACACGCGTGGGTAGACCTCGTGTGTAACTCGTTTAAAATATAACTCACTACCTAAGAATAAGACATGATGCCGTTGTTTACATCAAAAATTTTCAAGCAAAAAGCGATTTTTATTTTTTTTCTCGGAAAAGGTATCTTTTTTGGAAATACTTTTGGTACTTAAATTTAGTGTAAAAAATAACCTTTCTATTAAAAATATTTGGGAGGATTGAATGTTTACCAGAAAAAAGTTGCCGTGGTTTTACCTACCTTAAGTTTTCAAGCTAAAAGTTGTTTTAATATTTTTTCTCGGAAATGGTATCCTCTAACTGAAAAACTTTTGGTACCTAAATTAAGAGTAAAAAATAAACTTTCTAGTAAAAATACTTGTGATGTAAGAATGTTTACGAGAAAAAAGTTATGATTTTTTTTCCAAAAATTTTTGGTTTTTTTACCAAACCTCACCACCACCAACCACCTCTAAGTTATTGAAGTTAGGTTTTCGGTTTATCTACATTAGTTATAGGTATTCATCAAAGACATCATATAATATGAACGCGATTGATTTTCTCTATAAAGGGAAAAAGTTATGGTCGAAAAACTGAAATCAGAAAAAGTGAGGCCCTAGCGCCCCCTGTGTCCGGATCTCTCTGGTTAACGAACTTGACCTTCATTTTTAGATGGTTGATTTTTGTGCAAAGTTTGAAAGCGATCCGAGCGAAACTGCGGCCGCTATCGTGCTGACAAAAGTCGAATCTGGACGCACGCACGCATATATATATATATATATATATATATAAACTTTTTGACCAATGGTCATTTCGGACTCAGGGGGTCATAAGAAGATCTCCTGTGAAGAAATTTTTCCAAAATTCGAAAGTCGGGTACAAATGAATGGGTAGACCGAATTCTTCGAGGTCTATCCAAAATTTGTTTATCTTGTCTTGTTTATGAAGCTACTGAATTTGGTTAGAAAAAAATCTATATTTTAGTATTTATTTATATATTATTATTTTATAAATATTGTAAATAAAGATATATTTTTAATAATAAATAGTAACAAAAAAACATAATAGTAAAAACATAACTATCTGTGTTAGCATTCAAAATTAAAGATATACAGGTTTATACTTTAAAGGATTTTGTATTCAGGATTTTAGGTATAGTTTCTCGAATCTCTGTAGATTCACTCGCCTAACACCATTGTTACATATGAAAAATCAATTGTAACAATGTTGTCACGGTCGCGTTCGTCGTTTTAACTTTGCTGTTTAGATTTCAGTAGTTATAGGTAAAGTCCATCAAAACAAATTTGAAAATTAGCAAATAAATATAATACCAAAAAAATATATTAAAATAAGTTTAACTTTAAATAATGTATACGTTTAAGAAATATCTAGTTTTGTTTAACAATTTTATTGACTTTTATTTATAACTTTATATAACTTCCAATAAACAATTTTCTGTCTATTTGTTTATAAATAACATAACATAAAAGGCTATGATTAGGATTTAAAAATGAATGTTTCATAAACGAAATAACTATTAAACTATACTTAGTTCTTTATCATATTCCTGTTTTGTTCAGATTAATATTAATTAAATAAACAAACAAACAAATGACATTATTTCACTAAATACTTTACTTTATGATTAACTAACAATAAATAAATATGGTCCTGCTATATATAAAATAATGTTATATTTATATTTCATACATTTTATATTTAAAATAAAAGGTTAGTGAACTTTATTTATATGCAATATAATAAATGTTAATATTACATTACTTCATTAAAACTAATTCGTCCACAAGTAACGAGTACACACAATCATGCGTGTGCTGAGTCCTCTGTGCGTCAAACCGTGAGGTGTACTGACATCACGCTACCTGACTATTTATATAAAAGTAGGGGCGCCAACAAACCCTCAATTTCGACTCGCTGCGCTCGCGAAATCTCGGGTGCCGTTTGCATATTGAGCGAAGCGAGCCCAGTGTATTGACTTATTGTTTCCCATTGACTTCAATGGGATATGAGTTTTTTGTCATTATATTAAAATATATATATATTTTTAAGGACATTTCTCAATTTTTTTTTTAAATCATCATTAAATGTGTGTAAAATTTAAACATTTAAAACATTAACATTTACTATTTAAAATTTAACTTTAAGTCCTGACAATATTTACTTCAAAGGCGGAAATGGAATTCAAGTAGTCATTTTATAGAAGCCATTTCATGCAAACAGCGAACTCTTGGTTTTGCTAAACTTTTCAAATATGAATACCGATTGTCTTCAAATAAAGACAAATTATTGTATTCACATTTTTAGCTACAAAATGATTTAAGGAGGAAAGCGTTTATTGTTTTACGAGTATATCGTGTACTTTATCCTTAATATTATAATTTGTCTATCTTATATCTTCTCGGGATGCGGTGAAATTTAAAAGTCTTGCAGCATTATTGTTTTAAATTACTTATATCAACTGTTTATCAACTGTTGTCCTAAAGAATATCATGATTATTTTTTATTTCATTAAAACTCAACGCCAAACCCCAAAGTTATAGTATTATAAAATAGTTTGTATAAAATGAGTATAAAATTTTGGAAGGAATTTGTTATCTTATTAAAAGAAATTTATCAGAATACATTACAATAGTGTGTATGTCTCTCACATGCGGTACTATATGGCAGAAGTTTTCAGTTCACATTATAGTCGGCTACAACATTCACACTGTGAATAATAACATTATAGACCTTCCTTGATACGGGTTCCTTTAAAGGGCTGTCACAGTCATATGTTACGTGTTTTAATATGGATTGATATGTACAATAATATTTATTGCTATTGTATCTTACTCTTAATAGCTGTACGACATTCATATAAAGCGTTCAGTTTAGTAATTTATGATACGATCTTTATGTTTTAAATTATTTCCATCAGTTTTAGAGATCTAGTTTTTGTATTTTGTTTAAGTTACTCTGATTATTTTTGATGTTTATAAAGAATAAAGTATTTTGGAGAGACAATACAAATATTATTGTCTGGCTGTTATTATTTACTACAATTTAAATCTGTTTCTTTAATATTATGTTTTCAACGTATTGTTATTAGACAGCTTCAAATTATATTCTTAAACTATTATTGTATTGTATACAAATGCCAAAATAAAGTGATTATTTCTTCCTCTTCTGATATGAATACTTCTTATATTATTATTTATTAAAAATAATAAAAAATTACCTCGAAAGCATTAAAAGTAATTCACATTACGTAAAATTACAACACCATAATTGTAATATATGTTTAAAATGAATTTCAATTTGAATTGTGACCAAATCCAAATATAGCATTAAATAAATTAAATAAATATTATCTCTTCTTATTTAAATGATTCACAGAATTTAACCTCTATTTAATCCAACCTTATATCAAATGAATTTCAAGAAAACTCTCAGCTTTGCTAAATTAACATTCTCAAAAAGAGAACTGAACTTGAAGGAAAAGATGCTTTGAAGAGATTTATATAAAACCAGTAAACCCACAGATACTGCTACACCTGTTCATTATACACTTCGTAACTTTGGTTATTAATACCTTTGGACTCTCAAAGTTTCTCTTTCAATAATATAATTCTCTCTGCTGTAATATAAAATAACAATTGTTATCACATTCTATGAAATAATGTCTGCAAGAGCTTTTAGGTTATGAGGTCTTAATAATTACATATTAATAGACGGTATATTTTATAAACCAGAAATAATACAAATTTATAGATCTTTAAATCTTTCTAATCTTTACAAACAATTAGCAAGACAAAACTAAATTTGCTAATAGTAGCTTATTGACCTAATAGGCGTGATAAGATCATAATTATATTATATGTCGTTTATCTTCGTCTTATATCACAAAGATATTTAATATTAAGTACCTTACGAAAAAAACTTTGCTCTGTTATAAAATAGTTTATACTTACTTTTAATTTCTTGATGCACTTTGAAGACTAGTTCGAGAGTAAAATTTTCTTATTTCCTCACAAAAGAATCCGGATTCATTCTCTAGAGATTTAGTGAAGTGAAAGGATCATTATTTGCATCCAAATGGTCTTTATAAATCCTGTATCTGAGTCTTTCGCCTTAACGAGTCTTGTTTAACTCAAAGCCATGCAAACTATTATCTAAAGGTTTTGTTTGTATAGATTATTACTATCAACATATTTGAATATAAAAGATTCAATTATATATTTATTTGTAAATGTTAGCTGAGCTGAACATGGTTAATTTTAATGATTGTTCTTTCTCTTGATTTTTCTTTCTTTTCTTTCTTTCTACCATCAATTAATTGTTAAGGGAGTTGTTAAGAACTATTTAAAATATTTTAAATGTTTTATTACTGAACATAAGTATTTATTTCAACATAGAATTTTACAAGCTTAGCTTTAAAACTTTATTGAAAATTTTTAACAAAACCATAATAATTACAAAACATAAATATTTCTTTATATTTATTTATTGTGAGCAAAACTTCAGAGTTATGTAGTTATTATCAAGTTCGTGTTTTAACTTCAGCAGTGTTTCAACAACTTTGGTTTTTAATATAAAATAGTTGACAAAAGTAAAAATAAGTTTCTGTTATTGATATAATATAAAAAAGTGAAATCTTTGTTTAATTTTGACTACAGTGGCCACATTAGAATAAATTATGGTATAATAACATGTTATATAACAGTAAAATTGTTGTAAGCATTTGATTATAATTTTACTTAGATATTTATAAACTTTCTGTTATGAGTACAATTACTAAGTTAAGATGATGGAGCTTACTCAATTGTATATTGCTAAATTATTGTCGACTGTTACAGAACTCAAAAAATATTTATTGGTTATCTTCAACATGGATGTACAGGAAGTATAACATCATTTTATATAATGTATTAGTTATCATTTAAAATTGCCTGTAAAATAGGTTAAACTGGAAAATTATTATTTAAAGAACTTTAATCTTCGAATGAAATGATAATTATTCGCGATTTATAGTTACTTTTTCATAGTTATAATGAATACTTATAACGAAAATCATAATGTAAATTTATCACATTAGTTCATGTTTCTAAAATTAGGTTACGTAATAATTGATGTAATATTATAATAAAAATGACTTAACATAAATCCATTAAATAAAAACATTGTCTAATGAAAACAAAACCTTTAAGAAAATAAATGAGAAGCATTACGTATTGTACATATTGTATACGTATACATCTGTATGTGTATTGTCCAAGTACACCTCGCTAACTTTATGACGTCACGTTTAACGACTGCTTCTAGATTATGAGTTCTATTTTTTGAGTTACACATTGTTAAACAGAGTAATGCTAACCTATAACTCTCAATATTTTAAAATGTTTATTGTCTATTTTATTAAACATGAAACTGAGCAATGTAATAGTATAATTAAGAGTAATGAACAAACGGAACAAATGTTAACAAAAGAAAATTGAATAATAAACAGTTAGTAATCTTAGGATATTGTCAAAGTGTTAAATGGCTAGAAAATTCCACCTTATAATGGTATTAAAATCATTGATGGTGATTGATAGAGGGTAGGCATCGGCCGAGGTCAAATGTCAAAGGTCAGGGTGAGATCGGATCGGATCGCAAACGAAGCATTTGAAATAAGTATTAACAATTTAATTATTAAAATTAATTATATTTTATATTAACGTCTCGATAATGCGATAATAGTATTTGTACAAATAACTACTTGCTCCTTGAGCTGACTTAAAATATTAAGTTTAATGTCATCATGTCATTATATCTAAACCACTTTATAGAAACATTTCTTTTCTTACCGTAATATTCTCCGAGTATACGAATCGAAGACACAAAATATTGCCTATGTTGCTATAAATCATAATAGAATAAAATTAGTTCTAAGTTCAAGCAATATTTATGGAGAAATAAACGATATTTTAATCTATAGAAGAGAAGGGTGAAATCTCCAGCTCAGATAAAAAGGCGTATTTCATATATTTTTATCTATTTCCGGCAGACTATATTTCGGTATTCTTTTTATCTTTTTTCTTTTTGTGTGGCACCGGAACTGAAGTGACAAAGACACTTCGCAGTTCATATACCACTTGACGGTGTAACGGCCTGTTAACGACTCATCTGTCACCCTCGTTACGCATTTCTGACCTTCCAATGACAATGTAGGTTTAAGGGACCCCTTTATTATGCGCATACACACTCACCTTCACTGTTCACGCTCCTCTCCCTACCTAACCTTGACCTCAAATTATGATCCTTAATAAAATCGTTTTAAACCTCTTCTATTTAATGACTTTTATATTATTCCTATTGATATAGCCTAATAATAAACGTTTGATAAAAAGTTCTGAAAATAATTGTTTCAAAGACCGGAAGGGTGTTGAATTCGAGTTGTCAATTTATAGGAGCCATTGCAAATTGCGAATTCTTGATTTTGCTAAAGTTCTGAAGAGTGAGTAACCGATTGCCTTGAAGGAGAATAAAGTTTTTATATTCACTTTCCTAGCTACAAAATGCTTTACGAAGAAAAGCGTTTATTATTTTATATTGTTTAATTTTTACATAACAACCATTATCCGCTTGTCTCATGGGGCCATGGGCCATGGTCTACAATATCACTCCTATTAGGAGTGATATTGTAGACTTATTTAATAAATTCCCAATCGCCATGTTGATCAACAGCAGAATGATGAAGTGAAAAATATCTCATTTCCGGAGCTCATATAATATGTAACTAACTTAATATAATAAAAATACATATAATGTAAGTACTAACTCATATTATACATTTTATAACGACGTTTATTACACTTACTGGACCGCTCCTAGCCTATTGGATGCCTCATAAGATTAAATGAATAAAAATAATTATATGATCAATAATTCATCAAATAAAAATATAGGCATAAGATAGAGAGAGAGAGGTGTACATAAGATCTAAAGATAGTTGATATGGTTTCTATTACCCTTATATACACCTTTTATATACATATAAATACATATTTATATATAGCCATTGATAAGTTAGATCTTTTTTATATGTATAAATTATATTATATGGGTAACTAAATATTCTAGTAATTTATATCTTTATCTATAAAATTATGTTAAAACCTTATTTTGTAATGATTGTCAAATTAATGTTAATTCCTGAACTGAGATATTGCATTGTTATTTAATCGCAATTTATTAGGATTTAGATATTATTGTGATCACATTATTGAAATTGGTAATTTCATTAAGCAAATATCATTTAATTAAAACTTTTAATTTTTTATAATTTTTATTTTGAAGTAGTAAGTATGCCTAAAAGATTGAGATCACAGTTCTGAATGAAATTTAGATGTAGTACACAGATAGAATATGATATACATAGGCTAATTTTTACGGCGGAAAATACCTTATCTCCAGGATAAACCTAATAAGTCAATGTCAGGTTTCACACAAAGTTCTCGCGGGCGAAACCGCTTGGGTCAGCTAGTTCTTTATAAAGCGTGTAGCTGCTCTGTTGCTTTATTATGTCTACCAAACACGTTATATTTATCTTATTATTTAGTATTATATTTTAGTTTATTTTATTTATATAATAAATAATTTTCGTCTCATTACAAGAAAAGCTTACTAAATTGTAAAATATTGTTTGGACATTTACAAAACGCTCGTGATTTATTTCATCTCACAATATATTTAGAGCAATCCATCCGCTTAGAAGATAAATTACAATCTCTTAATGGAGAATGCATTTTTTAAAAATGTAATAAATAATTATGAGAGCAAAGAATAATAACTTAACTGCGTGTTTGACGTATGCGAATGTAAGTATATAATAAAATGTTTGTTTGGTGAACAGTTTTATGTAAAAGACACACACATATCTACAGCCTTAATCTTCTTAGTTGTCACTGAAGCGCACAGACCACAGTCGTGACGTTGTCAATGTACTGGAACAATTAATTTGTCACGAATTGGTTCAAAAACTACTTGACAGAAAATTATGAAACTTTGCAAGCAAAACGACACACATTAGGTGATAGTTAAAAAAAAATGAAAAATGTCCTCCAAAAAAAATTTTTTTTTTTTAATAGTGTCAAAAAGCTGTTATTCCATAGAAGTCAATTGGATAAGATGAGTCAATACACTGGGCTCCCTTCGCTCAATATGCAAACGGCACCCGAGATTTGACGAGCGCAGCGAGTCGAAATTGAGGGTTTGTTGGCGCCATTAGTTATTTAAGAAAACAACTTCATAAGAGTAACATCTGTGTTACATGAAGAGATTAAAGTTATTGAAATACTTCATTATATTTCAATCTTACTGATGGTATTTTATTTTTTTATAAAAAATAGTCAATATATTTTAACAAAGGACAATAATATGTAACCAATAGTCATAAAAATATACAATATTATTGATCACAGTAGTACTCCGTTCACACTTCTATGAAGACAGTATGAGTTTGGAGATTATTTCTTTTTATTATTCTTATACTGTATAGAAATGTTCAAATGCAATAAGAAAATTTTAATATAAAAAGAAATAACTTCTAACGACACAATAATTTTAATTACACAAGTTCTTTAGTGTTCAAATCATATAATAGTACCGAGATGAAGACAACGACAAAGATTTAAAACTTTTAATACGTATAGAATAAAATAACTAACAAATGTCAAAATGTTTATGGACAAAGTTTAAATATTAATGACTTTAAAAATTACAGGGCGTACTTTATAATACTCATTATTAAGGGGCTTAAAATTATGAAGAAGTTGTGAGTAAGTTTACACATCCTTTATAAGAGTATCCCAGAGATCACACAGCTTATAAACTTGTTAACACAATATGTACATTATATGCAGCTTGTATTAAAATTGAAGTATGTTTTCCAGGACATTCTGGCTATATAATTAAAATATAAACATTGAGTATTAAAAATGATTGTCGTAAATTCGGTAAATTATTTGATTTCAACTTCAAAATACAAAGTATTAAGTTCTGGTGCAGACAATCTAAAATACTAATACATTATACATATATGTTATATGATGACAGAGCCAAAAAGTATTTACTGATTGAGGCTAGCTAGATGCTATAAAGAAATGGAATTTAGGTGTTTGGGCTTTTCAGCTCTCTTACACACCGTATGAAAGCCACCTCCTTCACACCGCTCGCCTACGACAACACGAGTTGAACTTAAGTGTAACTAGATTCTACCACCTCACAAATATACACGTCTTTTACAAAGAAATGCCTAATGTAAACATTTGTACTAAACTTTGCAGCATTTGTCCACATCAAATGACATCGTTAAATTATGATACTAGACACTCGTTTATATTCTTCATAACATTAAATATTATGATAGTTAATGTTTAATATTTCAGAAAATTTAATTTTGAAGTTAATTTATAGATGGTAGATATTTCAGATTAATTCAGTTATATTTAATATTGTTAATCCGCTTTATAAAGTAGTTTTTAATTAATCTTTGTGAGGTTGTACTTAGGAAACATTTAAGTTAAATAAATTCATCATTCTTTTAATGGTGTCAGTAGCAACTAGTTTTATCTAAATTTTGAGCCGCTCTAGCGCTAGCTACTGATAGCTTTGTCAAAATATATTCTGGTAATTGATTCTGATTTAATGATCAAGTAATTCGAAAACTTACCATTCTTTTAGTGTGCTTCGAGCTAAATGTGAATAGCATTCTGACGAATTTATAGTCAGTTCTGCTATGTATGAGAGTAGTTACAAACTTTCTTAAATCAATCCACTCGTAACTCGTGCATCGAGCAGGCGTGCGCTGGTGAGTCACTAATCGAACTAAATTAGTTCTGTTAATTGTTCAAGATCTTTCGATCGAAATTATCCGAAATTTTGCACAGTCATAAAGCAATGTGGCATCAAACACCATGCTGAGTTTCGAAACTGTGGTATGCGTAGTTTCTGAGCTAGCACGTAAATTGTTCTAAACTGAATTATTAAATTATACTGGATTTAGAATTACGATTTTTACAACATTAAATAGATGCTTACTGCCTTATGCACGCAATCGTTGTGGCGAGTTTCGTTAACGTAGCTCGAATAGTTTTTAGGAACAGAGAGTTCGCATTTTTTGCGATCTGACCAGTAAAGAGCTTCGCTTCGCTCAGCTCAATGAGTATATACTTAAAAATCATTAATAATGACTTTTATGGTTTTTATATTAAATCACAAATTACATAAGTACCAGGTATTGATTTATTTATTTCCGTTCTAAGAAATAATAGTCTTATATCCGAATATTGTCACTTGGTCTTACTTCAGTGTTCATGAACATGGTAACTGAAGCTTAATGGATACATTGAAACAGGTCGGGAGTAATTAAGAAAAAAACTGTTCAACCAACTGTTAAGGTTAAGATTCTTTTTTAAATACTTTGTAGGCTTAATAAATAAAGTATTTAGAATGTAACACGAGTGTATAAAATATTTATAGAAATATGTTGGACTAGTGTAATTAATTTTTTTTTAATATTATTATTCCTGAGCCAGTAATATTTACAAATCACCATATTTTTCATATAGAGTTTTCATTTCACTAATACGTACTTCAAGTTCATTTATCTGAGGCTGTCTTACTGATCCTTCAGAATTACTCAAGATATCACTAAATAAAGTAACCCTTTAAGGCTGGCGCGCTCCTTAATCATGACATTTTCTTCCTCACTGGTCATTTTGTAAAGCGAGTATCAAAACCTGTAACGTTATACAAATCAATTTAATATAATATTTAGGTTAATTATATTTCTATTTTGAATTGAATTATCTTAATACAATCTTTATTTAACCACTGTTGAAGGATATACAAATAGGTATTAGTACTTTAAATAAGTAAATAAAACAAATAAAGTACCTATATATAAAAGATTACCTAACCTTGTATTGAAAATATAAACACGACTATCGAAATATTAAACAGTGTTATTAACATTTAAATTACATGTAACAGAAAGGAGCTAAGAAAGAATCTGATATAAATTAAACAAAATTATATTTTATCAATATGTACTAACCTTCAAATAACATTATTATCTCAAATATTATCTGACTTATAGCATTGGGTGACAATTAAGTACTGAATTACACCGAATACAAGACATATATCACTTTACTTGTAGAAGCCTTGTTAAGTGACTCCGCTGTTACAAGTGATTACACTTATTTTTCCACCACGAATTCAAAGAGCTGTATATATCACTTTCAGAAACTCTTAACAATTAACATTAGAAATATATTTGTAAATACCATATTTGACTGAATAGGTTATATTATATTTGTCAATATATCATACATTAATATCTTGATAATATATCAAAACCAAAAGGCTTTTATTCTATATATGGAATGTTCTGGACGAAAAGGAAACGCTCACCGTCCGGAAGAGACCTCGATGAGAAATAGCACACATGTATGTAGTTTATAAAATATATTGCACCATTTAATATTTAATACCAGATAATACAGGTACTTGTACGACGATGGATGGAGTGTCTCCAGCTTTAGATGAGAAATGTAAATGTGCTGATAATAAATTACATACTTCATAGTAACATCTCATAGTTGGCGTCTATTGAGCAAATAAGTTAAATATGATTTCTTCAGGTGATATCTCGTGATAACGCGTTGGTTTCTAGCTTTACTTTCATGATTCTTATAGAACTATTGATTACTCTATTGACCTTATTTATCGAGTACTTTGGTAATGTAATAGTATTGTTTCAGTACTATCAATGTATGAATTATTTCAAGACAATATTTTGTAACAATGTTAGTATTACATCATATTTTGAAATAGTTTTCAATAGTTAGTAGTGTTGTTTATTAAGTCATTAATGTACTAATGACTTTTGAACTAATTATAGTGGACTGAAAGTTTAATTACCTTTTAATGTGAGACTGTTTTCAGAGCTACAGACAATATCAATTTAAGTTTATTCAATGTATACTAAAAAGCCCGTTATATGTGAAACACAATTTTCATGATGTATATTATATATGACTGTATTTCTCTCGATTTATATATTTTTATTCTATAATATAACACTTTATAAGTTCCAATTTGTTGTTTTTCCTTTATAAAGCCAAAATTGGTTTACCAAAACAATTGACGATATCCCTTCCTTCACCCTCACCTCGGCTCCATTGGATACAAATGTATTGATACGTCATCGAGGTCCCTTCCGTTACCGGAGCGGTTACGTACACTGTGTCATTTATAAAATAAAGCTATTTATATCTGATTACTTTGTGTTTATTGAATTTAGACATTCTCTGAAACATATTTTAAACGTAAATTTAAAAAATTCTTTAAGTTTATTCAGCTTACTATATTATTTAAGTATCTTTTATTTTATAACTAATTATTGAATGTTATTTTTACAACTCGTACTTGTCCTTTGATATTACAAAGAGAAGAGCAAAACTCTCGTCAGATTTGTAAAAGCACTAAACTAATATCCATTTGCAGTTTACTTCAGCACGTATTCAAACACGAAAGCACGGAAATATAAATATATAAATGGTTTGCATCCTATAGGAATATAATAATAAAAGTAATATTTTAGAGTAGTAGAATATATAATTTTGGCCATTAATATTATTATTGTTCCTGTACATTAAATAATGTACACGATCTTTTGTTATCTTAACATAAAAAATTATCAAAACAAAAGTTTTTGATATATTTTTTATTAAATCGTAATCCTCTGATTTGATATTGACATTCCAATACTTTCTACCGCTTCCGTTTTCGCTTCAATTACAACCGTCACTAAAACACCACATTCACCACGACAACTTGAACTTCTGTAACCGCTTCACTTGGATATGTCCTTCCTGATCTGTGAATTAACAGAAAGAAATAAAAGTTAATCGTATTTCAACTACACAACTTTCAAATGAAATGAAGGAAGATCAGAATGTTAGATTAGCGTAAATAGTAAGATAATAGAACAGTAGAACAAGTAAATGAAGTGGTATATTTGAAAAGTATGTTTAGCAGAGATGGAAGATACGAAATGGATGTGGAAAGGTGTATTGATGCCGGTAAGAGTCATTCAAGAGTAAGAGTATTCTGTTTTTATAATATTTTTAATATGTTCAATATTTAGTAATATTTGTTTTCTTTGTTAAATTTTATTCTAACGTTTATTGGGCGTGTTATTTACATTTTATATTTTTTTCGTTTACAATTTGAATTGTCACAGCGTGATAGTTAATTATAAAGTACATGTAAATAAATTGCCAGAAACAGGAAATACTATGGAATATGTAATAAAAATAACAATAATCAAGATTATAAATCAAAGTGTTTTTTTTATTACTATATTTTTTTTTAAATTAGAGAAAAATAAAGATTTCATAGATATCAAAATAACGGATATAGAATACATTCAGACTCCTAACAACTATTGATATCTGAAAACTCTCTCTTTAATTAAATAGTTGTGCTATCTGCCGATCGAACCCCGACCTGGGGCTGAGCTGTCAGTATCACTAAAACAGTACTTCTGTGTCTAGTTATCTTATACATTGTTTTGTATAAGATAACTAGTGACTCATATTTTATAACATGTACAATCCCTATCATTCTTAAGAATCTTTGCAAGTTACTGGTCCTACTCCAGAGACCCTATAATATCGTGGCCGTTATAAATAGCTCGTATCAGAAACACTGATTCATAATGAGCGAAAAATGACTACATTTTGGCAATAAAGCTTCATATATTAGTATCATATTATTGTACTACCGGGTTATTTAATCACTGTGAGTGAGGCTAATACGGCACATTATTTCACTCCAAGAAAGTGTACGACATATGGTCAGATGTGTTGTTATACAAAATATTATGCCATTAGATCTCTTGTTATGACAAAATGTAATAACCAATACGAGTATACGCTTTGATGTTTAACACGGACGGAGAATACTCTGTTATAATACGTCTCAAGAGACAATACATTTGCATGTATTATTATATTTTAGTTTTAGTTAATTGTTTATGACTAAATGATGCAAAATAAGGAGTTTAGAAAGTTAAAATGTTTTTTTATTATAGTAAAATGTATAAAATATTATATTGGAAAACATTTTATGTTCATATTATATATTACTAAAAAGAGTTCACGATAGGTCTTCAAAGAACACTAGTCAATATTCTTAATTGCTATGTTTATTATCTGAATAACCTAGCATTGTCCCAGAGATACCTGCACCGTCCGTTAACTGAAGCAAGAATTTCTACTTCGGACAATGCAAGGGTATTTATATTGCAAATAGCACCTATTCAACTATATTGGTTCACAATTCAAATCAGACCTCGTCATTGCCTCGATATATACATAATGTTCTTTAAATATGATTGTAAAGTAACATTTTAAACCATTGTTATGTAATATAATTAATAAAATAGATCCAGAACCCACACACCCGTCGGGAATTGTCCAAAGGCCATAAATTTAATGTTCCAAATCCCATCAGGCAGTATTAAACCGATCTTTCTTTATTCAAGCGGTGCCATTCATAGGCGTTGTGTTTGTCTCATAAATAATTCAACATCACCGCGGTACACCATTCATATTACACTGAGCTTGGAGACGTACATACCAAAGTTTGGGACTTTTAAGTAAAATAAAAATTATGTACAATATTGTGGTATTTTATATAAGTTTCAAAAGGTTTATCCATCTAAGTAATCTTTTTTTTTTGTAAAAATATATAATATGTGCGTTATATATTTAACAAGGTTTGAAATTTATATGAAACCTGCCAAACGACTTTCATTTTCTTCCATAGAATATTCTAAGGATATATAAATAAAAAATAACCATAATGGCCTAAACTGCCCTGTACGGGGATAAAAATGATTTTAATACATTATTTGTGTTATATTGTGTTATTTACATTTTATATTTGTTTCGTTTACAATTTGAACTGTCACAAAGTGATAGTTAATTATAAAGTACATATAAATAAATTGCCAGGAACAGGAAATACTATGGAATATCTAATTAAAAATAACAATAATCAAGATTATAAATCAAAATGTTTTTTGTTATTACTATCGATTTTTTGGAATTCGAAAAAAATAAAGATTTCACATATATATATATAACACATATAAAATACAGTCAGTCTCCTAACAACTCTTGATATCTGAAAACTCTCTCTCTAATTAAATAGTTGTGCTGTCTGCCGATCGAACACCTCCTTGGGCTGAGCTGTCAGCATCACTCAGCAATTAACTAACCAATCTCTATGATTCTACTACAAAAGTACAGTGTATTTTTACGTTATATCGACTTTCTCTTTAGCTGAATATACTGAATAAACCAATTCTGAAGGTTTATCAATATAATTACTTGTATTTTTTTTTCCGGTTTAAATCTTTACAAACTCAACACTGATAAAAATGTTACGGACAGCGCTTTTATTATTTTGGGGCTTCAATTTAATTGAACATAAAATTTTACAAGCTTCATTAACTTTGTTGTTGTTATTCTAGATACATTTTACTTTTATCAATCTACATAAACATTTCCTTCAGTCTATAAAGTACTTAACAGACTCAATTTTTTTTAAGCTATATGTTATACATATATACTTAATTTGTAAAAAATTATAAGTATACTCAGGAATTTTAAAATAAATAGAATAGAATAGACTCAAGTTTCAAAACAACTTTAAATCGCTTCTACTCAATGCGTTTCGAATTATTCGTATTGATATATCATAATAACAAACATTTAATACAAAGTTCTGTAAATAATTGCTTCAAAGACCGGAAGGGTGTTGAATTCGAGCTGTCAGTTTAATCGAGCCCTTTGAATACAAATCGCGAAGCCTTGGTTTTACTAAACCTTTGAAGAATGGATACCAATTTTCTTTAAAGAAAATTAATAATTGTGGCTCATATTCTAAGCCACAAAATGGGTTACGTAGTAAAGCATTTATTGTTTATTTCATGCGACTTACACATTTAAACGAAGATTCGTATATATTATAAATTGGAATTATAAATTCTCAACAACGCTGTTATTCACTTCTAGAAAAGTCTGAAGTGAGAGAGATCCCAGTAACCAGTTACAACAGTACAGTACATATTTTTATAACGGTATATATCATGTTATAACTTTTGAAATCATTATTAACTTTGAGGTTTATGTTAACATTCATTAACTGAGATTATGCTTTATTGTTTAACTTAAGATTTTATATTTTAAACCCAATTATAATTTCTCGAAAGACTGATAACATAGAGTTGAGTTATTAAAAGGAAAACTTTAAGAGCCCGAAAATATAAATAATGAAAGATTCGGAGTTGTCGGAGTGTTTGGAGATTCGGAGAAATGAATAGGTAACTTAGTTGCTGTGAATTTTATGAACCTTTCATTGAATAAGTAAAGTTAATTGATACAATTGAGTCAAACAATATATGGACATAAAATCCAATAAAAAGGCAATAAATTACAAATGTAACTTAAAAAGGAACTTTTAATATCGTGTCGAAAGTAGACGCCATATACTTAGATGTGTTGACACTTTTATTTTTTTCGTTGGAAAAATCCTTTACGGATACCCGCCGGCCAAGAAGGTGATGACCGGAGGGTTATGTGCCATTTTTAAGGCTACCCACTAAAGTTGCCTTTTAGTTCATTGTAAGAATGTCTACGTCACATTTACAATGTTTACAGTGTTAAGTGTTTTCCACTGATTGTAAGCATCCTTTGTTACATAAATTGTGTAGATTCTGCAGTGACAGTAGAAGAAAAAGAAAATAAAGTTCGTATTTAAAAGCATTATTATATATTTATAGTCAACATGTTTCTCTTAAAAAACATCAAACGCAGAGTATGTTATCGGTGTCATAATACCACACACAATGGTCACTAATCCTTTTGAATTCCAACCACGAAATGTGAAATTGTTGGCGATATCTGACTATAAACTTTGTGGTGCTTGTGGTGCCTTCTGGTTGATGTGATAGCTAAAGCTGTAGTATAATCCAACAAAAAAGATTATGAAAAGAAGATATTTAACCTTTTATATGTATACTAGGGCCGCGAAAGCGGGTGCAGCTGAGCGATCTCAAACTCGCGTGCTTAAACTAAAAAGCAATGCAAATTAACAAATACAAAGGTTCTGAACAATTGTTACAGATTAATAAAAAAAATAATATAAAAAACAGATAAATATTTCAAACAGCGCGTGACGCAATCGTTCGTTTTGACAGTCTGCTCTCCATGCAACATATTGTCTTTTGAAATTATCAAAACTTTTTAATGATATTTGCAAATTCCGGCGCTTGTCGATTTTGCCCAAGATTTACGCGAGACCATTCAGCTGTAAGTGGATCGAAAACTTGCAGTTCCTCGTAAGACTTAAAATATACAACATAAGAGTGACGTGGTTCACATGCAATAAACACATTATTATCATCAGTTCTTTAATTTTGTCGTTAGTTAGTTTGCCAAAGTATATGACAGAATAGTGTTTCTTCAGATCAAAATTGTTTGCACCGCGATCTCTCACATACCACTTCAGTTTCTAAATAATTCCACCGTTCTTCTTCGTTCTTCAATGAGTTGACCATGACTCTCAAAAATTTGATCCACGTTTTTACTCAGCAATACGCCTACAGGTTCATGGTTCTCTTTATTTTGAATCCTAATATCTTTCTTCACCAAATCTTTACTATCTTTCTTTGCCTTGTGTTTTCTTTGATAAACATTATTAAGTGTATGCCGTCCGACTTGCTGTCGAGGTGTACGGGTCATGTTTAATGCAACAATATATGAATAACAATAAAAGATGAACAAATGTAAATAAATAGAATGAACTGCATTGCCGCCAAAATAATTCCCGCCTACTGAACATGCTCTGTAATAATCATAGAGAAACGCGGCGTTCAGTAGCAGACAGTAGCGTAGATCTCTACGCTACTGTCTGTACTACGCTATTTTAGTATTACACAAACAAACATCTGTTTGTTTGTATAATACTAAAATTGGCGTACGTTGCCCCGGGGTGGCCGATAATGGCGCAGAGTGCTCAGATGAGGCTGTTAGTTGAGTGCTTTGCACCGGGACGGCTGACAGTGGCGTAGGATGCCCAGATGATGCTGTTTATTGAAAGTGTTGCCCCGGGGCGGCCGACAGTGGCGTAGAATTATTTGATCATGCTAATATAAGTTAAAGACATCCAGCAGGCATTGCTGCAACAGTGTGGAAAAATTTAGCGTGATAGGACGAGTCGTTAAAAATTAGAACTTTATTAATACAACATTATATATAATGTTTTTTGCACTTAAAATTACGAATTTAAAAAAGTGACGTGCAATACAATGCAAACTTATTTTTTATTAGTGATAAGCTTAGTAGTAATGATTAATATTGATTCTCGATATGATTAAGTATTACGATGATAAAATTTGAAAAATGAGCTAAATAAAAGTGATATGCACATAAAATTAGTTATTCGTCTATAATCTATTAAGTCGCTCTTTCTCCGCACGCTTAGGTGACCAAGTATGAGTGGTTGTTGATTGCCAGCAAACGTTGAAGGTTGAATGAGAAGGCCTTTAAGTGTTCAGTTCACATCAGTGTTCATGTCTTTAATCACGATTCAAACAGAGGAATCGCAATCCTGGAAGTTGTGCAAAACGCTTGTCTTTGAAGTGCATAATGTACTTGACCCCATCCTTGAAAAATATTGGAAATTGTCTCGTACTATAATTACTTGCAGGTTTTGAAGTTGGGAAGAGATGTGGAAATGCCTGAGCAATGGAATCCTGTTCTGTGTACTCATTAATGGGTGTTGCTGTTGATGATGGCCATGCAAGTCCCTGCTCAATTTGACAATTAGTTGCTACAGGTTGTACAGTTATCACAGCTGTATGTACTATCTCTTCGTCATCGTCTGTTGCTGCTAAAGTTGTGCCTACATCAGTGTGATGGAGGAGTCCTGATACATCTTCATCTCCTGAAGCAAGCGCATTGAGTTCTGTTAAATCAATTTCAATGTCTTGATGGAACACGTTGTTTTGCTTCAACCAGATCGACGCCTCCAATACTTTCTGCCTACGAACCCTGAATTCGAAGTTCATCCAGTTGCTGTATGGCGTCGAACCAAAATCACAGGCACGTCTGCAAATCTCTGTGGCAGGATTCTTGCGAGCGGTTGCAATTCTTGTTCGACATTAAGTACGTGACAAGTTATCGATATTGTCCAGCACCATTGCCTGCTCTTAGCTGGTACACGCGTAAGATTTGATGGACTCTAGCAATCAACATCTCTTCAATATCTCTCAATCCTTGCACCTGAGGTGGCACTTCTCCTGGATCCATCGAATTTGCAGCCGTAAATATTTGCGACGTCCTCAAGCTGCGACACGAATTGCACAAGTACGTTGCGCTCTCGATCTCGTCTTTAAGTTCTTGTCTTGAGCATTTTGGACACACAAATAAATTAAGCTTGCAAAGGTCGTGTACGAATTTAGCCTTGAACGTTTGTATCGCTCGGTCGTTTGCTTGCAGCGGTAAATTTGTCATTACGTTAGTTCTCGAACGACGCATTCTGTCTGCATCAGCGGGTACTTGTCGCGCAGCATGTCGCGGCATTGTTTTGTTTCTATTCATAAAAATTTAAAAATAACTTATAATAAATTTGCTAATTAAGCTTTAAATTTAATTAAATTAATTCGAATAATAAGAAAGAAGAAAAAATTACTTTGATGCTCAAGTTGTTCTAATGTGAACTTTTCCTACGCACGCGCTACTTTCGTTGATGTTCAATATGTGCGCGTGAAGCAAAAATCACTGAGCGATCTCACTTTTCAATATTTTAAATATTTTAACAATAAAATATAACGGGGATTCAGCAATACGGTCAGTCGTCAATGTCCAGATTTATTATGTCACGTTAACTAAATGATCAGAAAGTTATTGAGACTACACTTGAATCCAGTACTACAAGAAAAATTATAAAAAAGTATTAATAAAAAAAGTATTACAAATTATTAATATTTTTCCGTGATAATAAAAATAATATAATTTTTTAAATATTTTATGAAGGTTAGTGGAACGATATTTAAATTCGGCAATAAATTCTGCTGTCTGTAATTTGATTTTTTATGGTGTAAATACATGCAATACGGATTACAGAGAATTAATAATTTTTGACATTTATGACGAAATGTTACATGCATCTAGGATTCGCCAACCGTGCGTAGCGGGTGTTGAGCTGAGTGCCTCTTCTTTCAGCTGAATACCTACAGAAAATATCGATTTATTAGGACTAATTGTCACCTTCTAGCTCAGCACATTGCTCGCACGCGCAGGGCAGGGCAGCTCTAATGTATTGTCTATGGCAGGAGTGATTTTTTTTTTATAACTTTTGAATGTCTAAACATTTTTTTCAATCTGTTTTCGCTATAACATCCACGTTCAGCTCAAATATACATGAGAAAATTTTTAGCTAATTTTCTCGTCGCATTCTGGAGACAACTAAACACAAAAAAAGGTCTTCCAAACGACTGATGTCAAGATTTGAAGAATATTATGTTAAAAGGAAAGGTGTTGTTGATGTATCTGGGTGAATCTTACGGTTTTTTATGTCTTGAAAATGATTGACCGCTCCAATTTGTGCAGAGCAATCCTGCTTTTTTTTTAAATTGTAGAAATATATGGAACACAAAAAAAAATGAAACGGGGGGAAATCGATCGAGATTTTTGACATAATTAAATAAAATTCTGCCACTCTAATTATTTTCATAATTTTACCAATATTTATGCCCAATAAAATTAACTGAGAAAATTATAATATAAATATATAAACAAATATATTAAGATATTTAATAATATGTTATGTATATTAAAGGTAGGCTTCTTTGCATAAAATATTTTCTATTCTATCAAATTCAAAGTTCTAGTAATGACGTAGAAGGTCTGTCCCGTATCTAATGTAATAATCTGAAAGTGCTGTAACTGGATAGGAAACTAATTAAAACCTATTATTATATAATTTGTACATAACTGGTATAATTAATACATTAATATATTAATCCTTTAAGACTCCTTTTGTTTTATTGCAAGCCGTAATTTGTATAATTTTATATAACATCAAATTTAACTACTGCGGAACTCAACTATTACGAAACCACACTGATTTATGAATGTTAAAATGGAAAGATAACTTTACTGAAAGATAATAATAATGACGTAAAAGTTTTCCTTAATTTGTTGATTAAACACACAATTGGGGGAATTCTGAATCAGATTGTCTGTTATAAGTGAAAGGGGAACTTGTATAATAATTAGAAATAACCGTTGAAGTCATTAGAATCACGAGTAGCAGTCAAACACGTCACTAAAAAGTACAAAAGAATGCCCTTGTGAGTGGTCCTATGCAATATCTATTTATTATATTTTGATGCCTGTCAAAATTATTATAGCAAAGTTATGTTATAAAGAATTGCTAAGTTAACAAAATATACATTTATCTATGGGACACTTTTTGACCATTTAATTAAAATCTACAATCACGAATGTCACCAAAGAACTGCTAAACGAGTGAGACACTTTCTTGAATGCATGTGCAAAATTTTGAAGCTCTAGCTCAAATGGCTTAGGAGGAGTAGGCGAACATCGAAACACACTTTTGACCAGTAAGAGCTTCGCTTCGCTCAGCTCAATAAACACGTTTAATATAAAGTTCAAAGCTTTCAATACATAGCTGATTTTCCAGTAGGTACATGTATATAAGACAGAATGGTCTTGTTTGTTGTCGACTACACTAACAATGTTTCACAGACGATTACGCTTTATAACTCACCCTTTAGAGAGTTGGTGTCAAAAGCCTGTAAGAATAAAATAAGCAAAACCTTCTATAAGAGTCTTTCACTAGAACAATTTCAATAAAATATAGTTTGACTTTTGACACGAGAACATTAGCTCCGTGATTAATATTTAATTTTGTAGTAAAATGTCGAAATTTAATATTGAAAGTGCTTTTGGCGAGTTGTCCAAAAGAGTGGTGGCATTGTCTACGAAAATTACAGCACAATCAGCGCTGATTGAGTCTCAAAGCAAGAAAATTGAAGACCAGCAGCGGGTGTTAGATAATTATTCTACCACCACTTCTGAGCAAACGAGGGTAATTCAAGAATTATTATCGAAATTAAATACGATAGTGATTGCAAAGTGTGAAACGGACAATCAAGATGAGATGCCAATTTCTCAGAGCGTGAAAGATACAATACTCAGTCTCGATGTTGCTACTGTATTGCCTACGATTGCTAAAGGAATGACGGATCGTGAACGTCGGGCCATAGAGCGAAAAAAATCTAAGCAGGCGGGTACATCACATAAGCGTGAGCGGATAGAAAAACAATCAGAAGTAAATCTTTAAATTAGGAATAAGAGTGACACCAAGATTGAACCAGAGAATTGGAGAGCTATTAACAAAGTTAAAAACCCAAAAATGTTCAAAAAGGTGGAAATATTAAAATTTCTTCCTTACAGGCGATTGAGAAAAAAAGTTTCTTACATGTATGGTCATTACATCCTGAGACATCGGAAGAGATCTTGTATCAACACGTCTCGGAAATATGTGGATCGAAAGATATAAAAATTGAGAAAATTGTTCCTAAGACAAGAAGAGACTATTCTTCTTTTATGGTTGGCGTCCCAGAATCACTGTACGAGAAGATAAATCATGGTGATAGTTGGCCACTTCATGCCAAATTTAATGATTGGGTGTGGTTTCGAAAATACGGAAAGACCTCAAAAATTAGCGAAAACTGATTTATCAATTAAAGTATTTTATCAAAATGTCCGTGGGCTGCGGACGAAGACAAAATCATGTTATTGCAATTTACAAGCTTCGTCGTGTGATTTATTTGTGATTACGGAATTCGGTTTGAATAATTCAATAAATGACGGTGAAATGGTCCCAAGTCAGTATACGATCTTACGTTGTGACAGATCCGATGGACGCAAACAAGGAGGAGTAATGTTAGCTGCGTCTCCGCGATTACAATTAACACGAGTTTCAACAATCAATGTGAACACCGCCTTATTCGAACTAGTTTGTGCTACTGTCAACTTAAATAATAATTTTTTATTTCTATGTTGTGTAGTTTACATACCTCCAAAGTGTAATTGTAATGAATATATGCAGTTATTTCATATTTTAGAGACTGTTTGTGTTCAGTATGATAATGTTTTGGTGTTGGGTGAATTTAATATGCCTTCTGCAACTCTCGAGATACAAAGTTATTTGGAATATGTGATCACTTTCTGTGGTTTTCGACAGTCGAACGAAGTATACAATAACAATAATCGTTTGTTGGATCTGGTGTTGACAACGTTTTCGGCAGATGAATTGAAGGTATGTATGTCTGATGAACCGTTAGTTGATGTAGACATTCAGCATCCGCCGCTTGTGATATACGCGAATCTGAGACGTCGTGTTAATAGTTATATTGGGTCTATGTCTATCGATGAGAACTGTGAACAAAACAAGTGGAATTTTTACAAAGCTGATTTCTTAAAGTTGTATCATAGTATTCAATTAATTGATTGGAGTACCTTATATACGATTAGGAACCCAGATATGGCATTTAGTTATTTTTATAGTAAAGTAAACGAAACAATTAATAAATCGGTACCAAGAAAAAATTCAAATTTAAATAAAAGTAAGTCTAAATATGTTTATCCCGAGTGGTACAACTCTGAGTTAATTAATATGATAAAAAGGAAATGGAAATGTTTAAAATTATTTAAAAAAACAGGCCGGCAAAGTGATTACGAGGCATATTCTGGATGGCGGTCATTAGTCAAACGTAAAATTACATTAGCATACGACGCATATCAATATAAATTGCAGTTAAATATCTCTAATGATCCTAAATCATTTTGAAATGACATTAAGTACAGGCAGTCTAAGCGGAAGCAGGTACAAATTAACAACAATGGTCGTAGTTTGAAGGAAAGTGAATGTGCGGAATATTTTTGGTTGTATTTTCAGTCAGTATATAACACTGTGAGATCAACATTGGACCCGCTCAAAGCGGAAAGTGAGGCTTGCACGAACGGCGCGGCGCGAGTCCATGTGGACCAGATAAGCGTGCCAGAACTTCATTTGGCCTTCCGACGGCTCAAGCCAAAGCGTTCACCTGGTCCTGACGGCATCCCACCCTATGTCGTGAAGGACTGTCGCGCAGCCTTTGTCCTTTGATATATTAATTTAATATCTTTTTAAAAAATAGTTATTACCCTGAAGAATGGAAGATTACGAAAGTAACTCCAGTACCGAAGAGTAATACAGCTACTGATGTGAGTGGTCACCGACCCGTGGCAGTACTGTCTGCTTTCACCAAGCTGTTTGAATCTGTGCTTCAACAGTGTATTTACAATCAAGTTAAGTCTCAGCTGACAGAGGCACAGCATGGTTTCAGTCAGGGTCGAAATACAAGAAGTAACTTGTTGTCGTTTGTGTCCCACCTGGCGTCAGTCGTGGATGCCGGAGGACAAGTGGATGCAACGTACTTCGATTTCCAAAAGGCATTTGATGCTGTGGATAATGACATCTTACTCACTAAACTCCCAGCGATGAGTTTCACGCCTCATCTGTTAAATTTCTTTCCCAATTTTCTTCAAGATCGCAGACAGTATGTAGAGTACGCAGGATACAAGTCCAAACCATATTTTACTTTTTCTGGAGTAAGTCAAGGCAGTAATCTTGGACCATTGGAATTTCTTCTCAAGATTAATGATCTTCCGGCGGTGGTGAGCAGTGCGAGGTGTTTGTTGTTTGCGGACGATCTAAGGATGTACATGACCGTAACTGATTCTTCCCATTGTAAGTTATTGCAGCAAGATATTCGTAGTGTTTTATCGTGGAGTAAAAAAAAAAATATTTTAACGTGAAAAAATGCTGCGTAATGACCTTCACTCGTGCTAAGGTTCCACTCAAATTTTCGTATATGATGGATGACAAAATCCTACCACGTGTAGATAAAATATGTGATTTAGGAGTGGAGATGATTCCAGAGTTACTGTTTCGTATGCACATTGTTGGGATCTGTAAGCATTCTTTTAGAAAACAAGGTTTCATTTTAAGGCAATGTAATGATTTCCAAAACACACATTTAATAAAAATTTTATATAATGCTCTTATAAGGAGACATCTAGAAACGAATGCCATTATTTGGAGTCCACGGGAGTATAAATATATACAAATGTTAGAAAAAATACAAAACGAATTTACGAGATATTTATATTTGAAAGAGTTTGGTATATATCCATATCTTCCGCTGATGTATCCGAGTTTATTTGTAATGGGTGTGGTCGGGGACAACAGATTGGAGGTGCGGAGAAACGTTGCACTGGTTAAGTATATAGTTAGTGTATTACGCGGCGAGATACATCACCCAGATATATTAGACCTGGTACAGTTTAACATACCTAAACTAAGCGCGCGGCGTCGAACTGACGTATTCTGTTTACCATCAGCCAGGTCTAATTTGCATTTGCATTTGTATGTGGATGAAATAAATAAATATACTTACATATTATATTTATAACAATCGCGCATTGAAGATGTACTTGAATTGTCTCTTTAAAGTTCTTTGAATTCTATTCATAACGGGCAAATAAAAACCATTCGGTCCACTGTAAATACTACTACAGATTGTAATTTCATAGTAAACCTTGAACTGTGTTAAATAACAAATTCATTGAATTAAATTTGTATGCATGTTGCGTATAAATTTAACTAAATTATAAAATACAGTTTCATTGATTGGCAGAATAGATCAAATATAAACATGTTCATAGAAAATAACAAACAATAAATTTCGGCTGTGGCGCCTTTTCAATGCTATTCTAGAGTGCAAAGTTAAAAAAACCTTAAAGATGTCGCCTCGGTTCTGATAATGACGATTACATATAGAAATAATAAAGGTGATAGCGACACGGCAGCTCAATTGGCGATGCATATCCTAGATGTTATGTTTCTGCAAAAAATATATTTGTGTTTGTAGTATAACAATATATAATAAAAATAAATTCCGTGGCTTAAGGTTGTACTTAATAAGGATGGAGAGATTACTTACAATTACAAAATTGATTTAAAAGATAAAAAAATCAATTACTAATTGATGATTTTGTTTTGACAAGTGCAAACAGTTATTGTAACTTTGATATATCAACAACAATAAGATCTTCTAAAGTGAGTGTTCTCATACAACTGTAGGTTATTCATAAAAATAAACATTTAAATAAAGCAAAATGTTCAATAATATTGTTTTTGTAATCCATATAAATATATCATAAAAATATTTTACCACAATATAGTAGTAGTATAGTTAGTTAGGTTGTTAGGTTAAAAGTGTTATTCTTAAAAGAATAAACAAACTTAAAAACACTTAATTCATTCTACTTTCCTCTTGATCTTTATACATGTATCGAAAACCTTTTAGAACAATTTTAGTAAATCAAATCGTTGGATTTCTGTCTCGATGAAATATTTTATTCAATAAAAGTAAATTTGTCCTGAAACCTCTCTTATAACCAATCCCTTTTTCTGCTGAAGACTTTATCCCAAGACTAATAATATTGGATAGAATTTTACAAACAGTTATGAGATCTTTTTACATCTTATTTCTTTAATAAGAATTTTATTTTATTTGCTCGCTTGCATAGAAAATGTCTTTCAATAGATACTATAAGAAATTTAAAAGAAAATTGTTTTTCAAATAGTTTTTATTCATAGTATGTACAAAATATCAAGTATTTTTTCTGCTTTGAACAATATGACAAAACAAAATAGTAGTTATTAATTTAATAATCTGTATCTGACAAGCAGGTTCACTTATGGTTTAGGCCTTATGATTATTGTAACGTTTGAACTACGAGTAGGTACTGACACTTTATTCCTACTGGTACTTGACAGACATCGTTAATCTATTTATCTAAAAACAGTTAAACAATTAGCAACAGAATTATGCAAAAAGACAACCTTTAATTATTTTGCAATTTATTGAGCGAAGCGAGCAGAGCGTTCTATCTGAGACTTTTTGCATCCCACGCCCGGACCTGGGATGGTGGGCATGAAAACGGCTTTATCGATCTTCATGAAATTTAGTACATATATATAGCGATGGCTATTGCGATGGTTTATAAAAAAAGTGAATAAGAAACAAATGTGGTTTAGGAATAATCACCACAAAATTACAGTCCCATAGATTTGAATGTAAAAAAATTCGTTATGTGATATTTAAATATTATATTATATATTTTCAGCCTTTCGTTTTCAGCTTTGAACGCTGACTTGAAGATGGGTTACTCGCTTCGCTCAATTCGCTGAACTCTGACGAGAATTTGCGAGCGCAACTAGTCAAAACCGACTTCCAGTTCGCGCCCCCTAGTTTTTTATTGTATTATTTTATTTAACAATAATAATAATTTTTGGGATTATTGAACGACTTAATGAAATTATTTGCTGTTGAATTTAACAATGATGTGTATAAGCATGTTGATGGATATCTCTTTTTCATTCATTATGGTCATTTTGCAGAACTAGGAATAAGTGAACTGAACTCTGACGAGAATTTGCGAGCGCAACTAGTCAAAACCGACTTCCAGTTCGCGCCCCCTAGTTTTTTATTGTATTATTTTATTTAACAATAATAATAATTTTTGGGATTATTGAACGACTTAATGAAATTATTTGCTGTTGAATTTAACAATGATGTGTATAAGCATGTTGATGGATATCTCTTTTTCATTCATTATGGTCATTATGCAGAACTAGGAATAAGTGAACTGAACTCTGACGAGAATTTGCGAGCGCAACTAGTCAAAACCGACTTCCAGTTCGCGCCCCCTAGTTTTTTATTGTATTATTTTATTTAACAATAATAATAATTTTTGGGATTATTGAACGACCTAATGAAATTATTTGCTGTTGAATTTAACAATGATGTGTATAAGCATGTTGATGGATATCTCTTTTTCATTCATTATGGTCATTTTGCAGAACTAGGAATAAGTGAACTGAACTCTGACGAGAATTTGCGAGCGCAACTAGTCAAAACCGACTTCCAGTTCGCGCCCCCTAGTTTTTTATTGTATTATTTTATTTAACAATAATAATAATTTTTGGGATTATTGAACGACCTAATGAAATTATTTGCTGTTGAATTTAACAATGATGTGTATAAGCATGTTGATGGATATCTCTTTTTCATTCATTATGGTCATTTTGCAGAACTAGGAATAAGTGCTACAATGGAAACTATCTTAATATCTTTATATAGATGTAACATTTATCTTACTATTACTCAGAGAATCAAATTGAGAAATAATGAAGTAATGAATGTGTATAATATTACTTAACAAAACTATAACTAGGTTAGTATCGTGATCTTAATAATTGTTGCGTGGTGAAGTTTCTTGAAAATGAATATTATATTAAGACAACATAAAGGCTCACCAGAAGATTTGTACGTAAAAGACTGTTCCTAGTAAGATTGTCTGACGAAAATCTATTGTTGTGGCATTTTAATTAGGATAACTGATATATATTGAAAGAAGATTGTGTCCATCAAGTTTGTATACACTTTGCAGTTAAGTGATTACATTCATGTAATTATATTGATATCGCACATTTATTGTAAATAATTTTTAATATTTTTTATCACTGAAATACTATTCAATGCAATGTCATTCGGTTCATTTGGCTCGATTTGAATAGAATCCAAATAACTTGAAAAATTCTCAGACTGCATTCCTGTCTTGGACGCTCAGTTAAATTCATTCTTAACAAAATTTAGAAGCAATCCTTATTGACTTGCTCTACTGAATAATACTATTAAGGTAGTCAGTGCTGCAATACATTTTTGAAAGAATTACAATCGCTTTGATAACTCGATATTATTGATGACTTTAATATTTTCGTAATAATGATATTGGATACTTTGTTTATTTTAAAATATGTACATTATACAAATTGGTATTTGTCGCACATTTCTGATACAATAGTTTTTAAACAATTTTAAAATATATTTTACCACAAAGATTGTGCGTGTACATGGTCTTATGTCATGAAAAAAATGCGGAAACCAAAAAATAAAAATAACAAATACTGTTTTTTGTCTTTGACATGATAATACAAAAAAATTGTGGATCTCAAGTATTAACAACGAAAGTTCAAATTTTGATAACTTGTAACTATTTTTCTCGGACAAATAGGATTGGAATAAAAATTATTTAACACATTTTACAATAGTCTTCAACAACGTTGTAGTTAAATTGAATTTTCTTCGCCAAAATTAATAAAACTGTACAAAAAAAATAACCTTGAAATATTATACTGAGGCCAGACTTGAAGGAAAAATTATTTGAACCGAAAACGACAAGACAATGAAAGTATTATAAAATTATATTATTTTGTTTGATATAAATATTTTTACCTTCTACCAAGATATTTCTAAGAAAATTTTAAGCATTCTTTATTTTTACTGCTAACACAAAAATCACTTATCTAAAATATTATTTCATCACAAATATTTGCTGTAAAATTTTTTGAAAAATTGACAATTTTTTTATAATTTTGGAAATCTATTTCATCTTTTATTAAAAAAATATAATTATATCCTGTAAATAAATTCTTTCCATTAAACAAAAAGTTTATTTACCAAATTATTTAATTATTTGCTTTAGGACGAACGATTTGAATAATATTTAAGTTTAAATGAATTAATGTAAAATATTAAATATATAGTAATAAATTTATATTAGTACTTATTATAACATGAAGTAAATGAATGTTTTTAAGTTAATGTTAATAAAACAAAACAAGTGATTATCTTCGGTGACACATTAGGGAAATCCCCGCTATAAATTGCGGTCTTTGTCAGACTTACACCCTGTTTAAAAATCTAATTCATCAGTAATAGCCACATTAGATCCCAAATTCTATATTTAATCTTTTGTTTTCACTTCCTTTTGACTTAACTTGCACTAGAGGTGTAATACCTGCTTATGATCTGAAACAGTTAAGTTTTTAATTTAGTTTTGTTCATTAGATTATATGTAATTAGGGTTTAGTTTTTTTTTAATATAAATAATGTTATATGTTTTATCTATTATGTAGAATTATTATATTGTAATGAATTCTTTAGAATGTTTGTAGCATCATTTTGATACAAATAAGTAACAATTATTTGTATCAAAATGAAATTCAACACAGGGAATAACGAATTTAAAAATTATATATCAAAGAAACTTTCTAATGTTAAAAATTATATAGCTCATTTTTTGAGGAATAATTTTACCTCAGAATTTTGTTTATTAAAATATGTATATTATGAATAATGAATAATCAATTAATAAAGCATCAATAGTCAAATATTTTCTTGCTAATTTTAAAGTTCTAAAACGTAAGTACCTACCTACGGTCTGTGTGCTTCAAATAAGTTATTGTGATATTATATAATATAAATGACATTACTGATTAAGATAATGATTAATGTGCAAAAAACTATTCATAAAGCTGTAATCAGAAAAAACAAAAAAATATGTAAATTTATTCTAAATATAAAGTATATTAACTTAAGGATAATTATGATTTCTTCATGTTTCTGGACAACCTGTCACGTGTATGTTATAGATAACGTCAGTTTAAGTTTATTCAAAATATTATAAAGTAAGAACTGGAAAAATAAATAGGTTATATAAAATAATCAAAGTTCAGCTAAGCCCTTGTAACATAACTTTCATTATATATATTATATATGTTTCAATTTCTAATCATTCATCTATTTTTATTCTATACTATATTATATGGTCACTTAAATTTTTTTGTTTTTCTATATAAAGCCAAGTTTGGTTTAGCAAAACCATTGTAGATATCCCTGTACCTTTATCTCAGCTCTACTGGATACAATTGTATTGATACGTCATCGAGGTCTCTTCCGTTACAGGCTATATATATATATATATATATATATATCTCTGGTTATTTTCTATCTATTAAATTGAGATGTCCTTCGAGTTATATTTTATGAGTAAATGTATAAACCTCTCAGTTAACCTTTTTTTTAAGAAGGTATTGATAGTCTTACTTCTACTTCTACTACTCATTATAGATTTTAATAATATATGTTATTGGGAGTTATCTCATCAATCAATCAATCTGATTTGATAATTATTATTAGAAAATAATCTTTATGTAAAACAGTATCTCGGTTAATGATATTCTACTAAGTACCAAGCTAATGGTTTCCATTTTGTAAATTACATGTAAATAAAAAAAAGGTATGCGAGAACAACATAGCATTTCTTTCAATTAATTCACCATCCATTCTAACTGAATTTGCAAATCATCATATTGTTAATATATAGAATTCATTTCACTAATACGTAATTTAAATATGGGTTTTCTAGAAAAACATTTTATATTATATACTTAAAATATATTACAGTGTAAAGACATGCTTTATAAAGAACTTGTGAGGCTTATGGGGAAAAATAGTGTCTATCTGCTTCTAACTGGAATATACTCTAAGGTCGGTTTCAAATGTAAAGAAAAAAAACCTAAGGTGCGTTTGAACTAGAAGTTTAAAAATAAATATTTTTATTTTCGATATTTTTATTTGTCTATTCCCACGGCTAAAAGGATTCATTGTGAAATGCATTTTTAATTCATTTTAAGTTTTAAATTATTTTTTTTTAAATTTCAATTATTTTAAATTCTACCCACTTTTAGAAGAATATGAAGCACCTTTACTCGTGTCACCTCTATCTATGGAAAATTACGTCGGTCTACAATCAACACATCTTTAAAAAGGAAATTGAGTTATAATACGAATATAAAATCTATATTTTTTTTAGTAATAACTATTTACCTGACTGTAAGTATTGCTGGATATACGATTTTAGTTATAACTATACCAAAAGTGTGCTTTTGATTTATGCGTCAATAGACCATGAGGATCTAATGTTGTTTAAAAAGTATAATCTTACATATTAGTATGGCGTGTTAGTAATCGTATACTTACCAGGACACAACTTTGTTTTACTTTACAGACCTATATAGTGAAAATTTAATTCACAATACGTAACATAAAAAAGACTGTCATATCAGCCGAAATGTTAACTAACACTCGATTATTTTATATAAAATATAAAGAAAAACAAACAACTCCGCTAAGTCAAAGCTGGCTCTTTGCAAGTTTGACAATAACTTTGTCAAGTCGGTGGTTGCTTTGACAATTAAAAATGTTTTCCAAATCATCAATTAAATTTAGCCCGCTTGGAGTTGTAAACTATTAAAACAATTTGTTTATTTTCTTGTCATAATGCAGCTCTCTGTAAAAGATTTTCATAATAGATTGAATTTAAAACTTAGTTCTCAAACAAAGAAGTGAAGTGCATTTTTGTAAGGAACGTTTTATTCTATTACGCTTATTTTATTTCGAGTAACGTCTTTTATATACGAGTGCTTCATTTCTTTATTTATTAGTGTTATAGTAATACTTTACTAATGAAATATATATTTAAGTATTTGTATTTATTTTTATAAATGAGAATAAGATTAAAAAAACAATTTTGTTAATTAATATTGAATGTTGCTTAAAATAATTTTACGAGATTTAATAAAAATATAATTACATAACAAGTAGAATAGTCGGTGTTCCCAGAAACAAGGAATAAATAAATTTTACTTACAATTTGCTTATTTCTTATTTGTTTAGAAAGTATAAAGTCTAAATAGTTATTGTAATATAAAATAACACACGGCATACATTTTCGAAGCTTATATAAAAATAATGATACAGTAAAGTTTTCTTTTACCTCGTTTCCACTTGTAACACACAATCAAAGGTAGGTTTGAAGCAACAGACATACTGAGTTTATAATAGTTATACTTACAACTATCGACAAATGTTTCTAGCTATTCAAATATAGACTTTAGAATCTCACTACTAAGAGTTAAATTAACAATGCCCCTTTTATTTTAATTGCAGAATATATGCAAGAGGATTTTATTTTAAACATTTTTGATTTAAAGTTACAGCAATACCTTATTTTAAGTTAGTAAATAGTAGAAAACGCAGAAGATACCTTAAAGCATTTATTAAATAAAGAATTCCTCGTATTTAATAAAAGACATTGTATTGTTAAGAAGTAAGATTACATCTGTGGAAGCAATGAACCGTACCTCTCCGGCTGGAGAGTGCCGGAAGGTTATGATGTCACTCACGCGCTCTTCCTATACTTAGGTCTTTGAACCTTAACCTCTTAGTAATATACATTTACTCTTGTTTTATATGAGTTCAACGTTCAATGAGCTCCGACGACTTTCTAGGACGCAGGACGAGCTTAATGAAGAGAACAACAGATCGTCCATCTGTAATGACCCCTTTGTAAACCTTATGAATATAAATAAACCTATCGTCGCCACATGATAAGCGTGTCATAGTTATATTTAAAGATTATTATTAATATTTCTAAAAAATATAAACAATGCATATACTTACAGTTTACTGAACAAGAAACTTAGAAGCTTGTTATAACTTTCAACTTTTTGAACCTTAATTATTATCGCATAATTCTGTTACTTATTTGAAAGTTACTTTACTTATTAACTTATTAATTTATAATTTCTTTTACATTTTTGCTAATCTTTTATGTAAGAAATTATTATTAATATATATATACTATACTATAATATACTATATAATTATAAGCTTATCCTTCTCTACCTGCCCTTATTATAATTATTTGGAGTTGTTGCAATATGTCATTTTCTTCTATGCAATTATATCATACGTTATCTCAGTAGTGACTTACTTCTATGATTGTTATTATTTTTATCATTATTATCATTCAAGTTAAATATATAAAAAATATTTAAGGCAAAAGCAACTAAAAGAAAGAATTTTTACCTAATATCGTATTTAAAGTGTGAGACCTATGTACATCTCTTGAATATATTTATTTTACGTGAAATTTTGTCGAATGTTAAGAAAGGTTCAAGGTTATTTACATATGTAAGATTATATACTTAGGTGTGTCGACTCGACCTAGAGTCAATATTACATGTAATGCTAATCGAAACGGACGAAATTCATCCTTTGAAATTATTTTACCCTTTCATTGGGTCCGAGGGTTACTAATCCTGATAACTTAGGGCACTACATGCCCTAGTGTCATTTAACGTGACACGATAAATTATAGATATCTCAAAACTTGAATTAGCAAGCATAAAATGAACACTTTACATAAACATTTTTGGGTAGACCTCGAAGAATTCGGTCTGCCCATTCATTTGTCCCCTACTTTCGAATTTTGGAAAAATTTCTTCACAGGAGGTCTTCTTATGACCGCCTGAGTCCGAAATGACCATTGGTCAAAAAGTTTATATATAAAGTTTATACAAAAGTTTATATATATATATATATATATATATATATATATATATATATATATATATATATATATATATATATGCGTGCGTGCGTCCAGGTTCGACTTTTGTCAGCACGATAGCGGCCGCAGTTTCACTCGGATCGCTTTCAAACTTTGCACAAAAATCAACCATCTAAAAATGAAGGTAAAGTTCGTTAACCAGAGAATTTAAATTTAAGTACCAAAAGTATTTCCAAAAAAGGTACCTTTTCTGAGAAAAAAAATTAAAACCACTTTTTGCTTGAAAATGTTTGATGTAAACAACGGCATCATGTGTTATTCTTAGGTAGTGAGTTATATTTTAAACGTTACACACGAGGTCTACCCACGCGTGTCCCCCTGCGGGCACGGATTTTTTTTTCTTACCTTTATATTCTCAGACTACAATATATTTTTAAATTATAGAATAATATTTATTCAAAGTCAAGGAGATATTTTAGGCCAATGAAACGATATTAAAATCTAAAGAAGAGAGGGTGACATCTAAAATAATCACAAACTATATGTGGGTAAATAGAAAATAACCACAAAAAATCACAATTTCTATGTAGATAAATTTAAAATAATCACAAATTATCACAAACTGTATGTGAGAAAATCAAAAATAATCAGAAGCGGTATGTGGGTAAATAGAAAAAAATCACAAATTGTATGTGGGTAAATTTAAAATAATCAAAAATAATCACAAACTGCATGTGGGTAAATTGAAAGTAATCACAAACTGTATGCGGGTAAATTGAAAAAAAATTAAAAAATTACAAACCTTATGTGAGTATATTGAAAATAATCACAAAGTGTATGTTGTAGGTAACTTGAAAATAATCACAGTGTATGTAGGTAAATTTAAAATAATCACAACCGGTATGTGGGTAAATTTAAAATAATCACAAACAGTATGTGGGTAAATTGAAAATAATCACAAAGTGTATGTAGGTAAATTTAAAATAATCACTATCAGTATGTAGGTAAATTTAAAATAATCACTATCAGTACGTGGGTAAATTTAATATAATCACAAAGTGTATGTAGGTAAATTAAAAATAATCACAACCAGTATGTAGGTAAATTTAAAATAATCACAATCAGTATGTGGGTAAATTGAAAATAATCACAAAGTGTATGTGGGTAAATTGAAAATATTCACAATCAGTATGTGGGTAAATTAAAAATAATCACAACCAGTATGTAGGTAAATTGAAAATATTCATAATGAGTATGTGGGTAAATTAAAAATAATCACAATCAGTATGTGGGTAAATTAAAAATAATCACAACCAGTATGTGGGTAAATTGAAAATATTCACAATCAGTATGTGGGTAAATTAAAAATAATCACAATCAGTATGTGGGTAAATTTAATATAATCACAAAGTGTATGTAGGTAAATTAAAAATAATCACAACCGGTATGTGGGTAAATTTAAAATAATCACAATCAGTATGTGGGTAAATTAAAAATAATCACAATCAGTATGTGGGTAAATTTAAAAATAATCACAACCAGTATGTGGGTAAATTAAAAATAATCACAACCAGTATGTAGGTAAATTGAAAATATTCATAATGAGTATGTGGGTAAATTAAAAATAGTCACAACCAGTACGTGGGTAAATTTAATATAATCACAAAGTGTATGTAGATAAATTTAAAATAATCACAAACTGTATTTATGTATTCTATATATTTACGAGCAGAAGGATAGATACATGCAGACTATAGACAGGCAGAGTACAGTTTTCAAAAAACGAATAATAAGTGTGTCATCCTTAAAAACAGTGACTGTTATACATTCGTCATTTTGTAAAGCGAGTACTAAAACCTGTAACGTTATACAAATCAATTTAATATAATATTTACGTTAATTTATATTTATATTTTAAATTGAATTATCTAAATACAATGTTTATTTAACTACTGTTGGAAGGATATACAAATAGATACTTATATATAAAATATTACATAAACTTGTATTGAAAATACAAACATGACTATTGAAATATTAAGCAGTGTTATTAACATTTAAATTACATTAAACAGAGAGGAACTAAGAAAAAAGCACATATAAAGTAAAGAAAATTATGTTTTATCAATATGCACTAACCTTCTGATAACATTATTATCTTAAATACTACCTGGCTTAGAGCATTGGATGACAATTAAGTACTGAATTATACCGAATACAATCTATAAACCACTTACTTTACTTCTAGAAGCCTTGCTAAGAGACTTTATTACATGTGGTTTCACTTATTTTTCCAGTTGAACACCGTAAACTGCATATATCACTTGTTTGACAAACTCTTAACAGTCTGTGTCGAATAACTATGTATTTGAATAGGTGTATTTAAGTAATAGGAAATCAGTTATTCAAAATGCAGACTCGTTATAACTTCTCAATACAATATTTTAATAATAAAAAATATGTAGGTATGTTATAATAACTTGTCCCATGTCCCAATGTCCCAATAATGTGAAAAATAAGGATATTTTAGGCGTTATTTTTAAAGACAAAATATTTATATGTCGCCGCAAGCTTATTTATTATTATTTTTAGAAATAAATAAAATAATGTTACGGTTTATCATCTTATTACGTTAAAACTAAATTAATTATTGTCTTACAAATTTACACTGTAGCAAATTGAGTATAAGTACTCGTATTTATAAGTATTTTTATTATTTTTAGAAGTTATGTTATTGACGTTATCAGAAGCGGATCATGTGATGTATTATTGTGTTGTGTTGTGTTGTATCGATTTAAGAAGTAATAAATAATTTTAAGTAATTTTTTGTTAAAAACGATCTTAAAATTATTGCCTAAACTTAATTCTATGAAAACATTTGATATTGTTGTAAATAGATGACAGTTTGATAAATCGCGATCAATCAATTGTCTTTATTACTATTAAATTTATAGATAAAGGTATTTTTCAAGAAATCAATTGTTCTTATTTCTGTTTAATTTATAGAGATTTAGGTGAATTTTCTTAGTAATTATTTAATCTTTGATTTATAATTGTTAAAACTAAAATGTGGGTAGACGTTACTTGCTCACTCACGCCACCCGGCTGAGGCGCGTGGGGTGAACGTATTTATACGGCCCCACAGCCTAGACTTATACATTTTTATCGGTGACGCTGCTATGGCCAGTAGGCCAGAAGAGACGTTCACAAGAAGAAGTCTGTCCTACGTAAGCTCCAGCGGTTACTCGGTAAGTTTTTTATTATTACTGCATGAAATAATGTTGGTACCACATTATATATAGTTACTGATTTTTGTTTCAGTGATTTTGTTATAAATTGATAGCAGACTGCTGAATATTACTTAAAAGTATAATCATCGATTTCATGGTTAGATGCTACTTACGATGTCTTTTTGATATATTCAGTTTAGTTTAATATTACTAAATTATTTTTGTTTGAAAATATTTTTAATTTACCCACATTTAGTCTGACGTTGTGGATGTGTAGCAACACTATTTTGCATTCGATGTCATGACCTTTCCAGTTTTTCCTATCGAAAACACAATCAAGATTGACTTTTTAACTACCCTCCGCTGAGTGTTGCTGTTATTAGTGTTAGCAATGTTTATAAGTCGTTGGTCCTTATCTGTGTGTGTGCAGGGTCGATTAAATATTATGGATTATCCATATGCGTATTACCGGCACACGTAAGTTGAATTCTCACTAACATTAGGTGTTTTTTACTTTTCATGATTTGCTTTATTCCTTTACCTTGCATGTCAGCATTTGTCATGTTTCGAAAATTGTAGTAGATATAGGCTATTGTATTGCATGAGAGGTATTTGAATAGATTGCAGAGTGGATATCCGGTTTCCTGATCTGTAGCTGAATGCGAAGCCTGCTCTTAAATGTCTGATCCTTGATAAAATATTAAGAAGATATATGGTGAGTTACAAATTTATATATATTTTTTCAACACTATACATTACTATTTGAAGAATACATTTTTGAATGCATTCTTAATGTATACAAGTATTTGGATAGTTTTCCTCAGAGTAACCCACCGCTGATTCTAGTGGCTAGTAGCATGTTTTCTGTTGTATTTATTTTAAGTGATACAAATATTAAATGTGATATTTGGTTCAGAGGGACCCGCTGATACACAAACACAGCAATGGTAAGGTCAGACACACAGCCGTGGATGTATTACTTGAGACAGTTGATGTCCTCAGCGTTGTATCATTTAAAATACTCCAGCACTTACTACTTAGATTACTTTCATAATATTTGTTTAATTGAGTTTGGTTAACATTTTAATATTTTCTTAACTCTTCTGTCACATAAGTGGGATTTGTTACCAAAACTACTACTATGAATGTAAACTGTTTCAGAATTTCACAAGAATATACAGCAATGTGGACCCCTGTCGTTGGATGATGACCAGCGGAATCGGCCTGTAGCCACTTCGCTGGGGTTATGTGCAGTGATGCGACGTCTCACACACACTTTACCGATCATCAGGCAAAATTCTGGACCTACCCACAATCAGTTACTCGAAATAATTGTGTGGCTGATGGCAGCACTGCTCAGACAGACGCCACGATGCTTGACAGTCATGACTCGGCGTGTACAAACAACAATCGGGATTCGATGTAAGTAGAATTTGTGCCTTTAAAGTTCAAGCAAAATATGATGCAACCCATGATGACCCAGTTAATTCAAACCACTGCCCAAGCGTTTAATGCTTCTATTATAATACTTAATATACCCCACGTATGAGAAGTATCTAACACATTTACCTGATGACCGGACCAATACAATTCAAGTGTGTTGTCGCAACCTTAAGACCTCAAAAGACCTTAACATTGTGACCTGACAGAAATAAAATTGGTCTTATTTTAACCTTTTCAGAAGTAGCGCGGTACTACGACGATCTGACTTTCATCGACTACTCCAGCGATCAGGCCAGCAACCTCGCCGAATATGCTACGAGAAAATGGGAGTTGGCCACGAAGGTGTTTGACGTTGAGATCACTGATCGACGGTTGGATGAAACAGTAATATTAGGTATGTCTGATTTTCATATTCGCTTCGATTTGTTTCGACTTACGGAAATAAGTTTGCCTTAGTTTATTCAAAGTCTAAACTCTTATAAGCGTAAGTCCACGTGGAGATTTAGATTTCAACGTACTCTTTAAAAAACTAAAGCCTAATTTACTTGTATAAAAATAGTTATCTGACCAGATGTCTAGTACGTAGTCTCCGCCAATATATCAAATCATTATTTTAACCACTTTAAAATTTATTTTTTTTACAATAATGAAATAGTTTTATAACCAATGGTATTGTTACCGATTTCACAAAATATCATATACATATAATATTCTACGGGCTTGATAATAGTCTAATATATCGTATTGGCAACACACAAATATTTATTATCATTATTAATCTGATACGGGTCTCTCAATAATATTCACGACAAATGTATTTCATATTATCGTACAATGATAAAAATGCAATTAAGAGTACATTATCTTTGATCGAAGTCGCATAATGTTTTGTAAGCGGGGATCAGACCGTCTGATGGGATTATTCTGCGGACAAATGATTTTTTTTTTATATATAAGTCCTATTATTTTTTTATAGTGCCTTATTAAAATAAAATTGAATATTTCATAATGGCGGTTGCATCTCGTAAACACTAAGCGTGTCGCCTATCTCGGTAGTTAACAGTTCAGGAGCTTCAGTAAATATCCTGACTATCATAAAATTGCTAAATGAGTAAAGTATTATAATACTGTAAATCTATTATATATAAACCTGGTTTTCGCTGGTCTTATACATACCATACTGTCGGTCGGTTAGTTGTTGGTTCGATTCTCACAGTAAATAGTTGTTTGTAAAATTCATAGACTGACGTGCGCCATCTGGATATTCTTGTATATTAAAATAAACAAATATTAAACATATTTTACCTAATATACATATCAATATATTTGTTGTATTATATCTAAAGGGTTGACGGAACAATTTAACAAAAATTACAATAACATAAAAAATGGTTGAAATAAATTTGTTATCACTATAATAAATAAAACTAAGTTTAGAATAATTTAGTTTTATTATATGTTATATCAGATAATAATATCTGACTAATATTAGTAAGGTTAGTAAGTTTATAATAATTAGATATATACTATATATACTTTTCCAATCCACAGATATGGGCGACGCCATCGTCAGACATCTTGTGAGCTGGATAAAGTAATCGAGCACAAGCGGAACAGCGAATACAGTGTGACTGCGTTAATTCAACGTCTTGCAAACAACACTGAGCATACAATTGTATTTTCAACGGACGAATTACAGTTCCTATCAAGGAGACCGAACAGTACGACTACAAGAAGTGTCCCGTCGCCTCAGCCTTGCTCCATGAGATACTTTGTCGTAGCACGAAGTTAGCCGAATCACATCTCACGGGATTCGTGTGATTTCGTTTCCTTTAGCATACATAATCACCGTGTGACATACTTATAATTAAATTTAATTCAAAATTTTGTAAGGGCGATTCTGCGATCTTTCCGATGTCTGTACTTCATAAAATAAACACTTTGTATATATCTAGTAAATAACATTTGTTATTGTATTGTAAATTAGTTGTAGTTAGAATGTTTATTTTATTCTGTTTATAAATAACATAGATTATTTAATAAAGCATACATTTGTTTTTTATTTTATTTAAAAAAAGGTAAATCTTTTATAATAATATATTGCTGACCATACGTAGGGTGAATCTGCCAGAACTTATTTTATGCAATATAAAATGCCTAGAGGGTGTTTAGAATAATATATAAAAAGCCCCGATAGACACTTTTTATCAAAGCGGTGAAAATTTAAAAACTTGGTTAATGTCAAATATTGGACCGCTTTTCGTTCACCTTTCCTTAGTTTTTCAAACTATAAACTCTAAATGTTACCATGAAACTAACCTTAATATTCTTACGTATATAGCTTCATAAAATAAAACGATGATTTTTAATATAGAAATATATCCTCTTAAACCATTCAACCTGTATATATGATATTGGGAACGATGCTGTACTCTTAGGTATCAACTGTTTGCGTTTGATGTTGTAGCGAAGGCAGTAACTGCAGAATTACCAGTAGTAGGAATATCTGGAAATAATTTTACTCCCCAACTTATTTTAGATATTAAAATGCATTATTTTTATTTTGAAACTTGCGATTGCATAGATTGCATAGACACAAAGACACACGTCTTTGTGTCTTTTGGTGTTAAACAGACAGTCATAATGTATACAAGTTATATTTTCCATTACTCATCGTTTCCGTGTAATAACACTTCAAGAGAATGTTTCCCACAACCACGGCGTTTTAAAATGAACCACTCCCGGCGCCATACCATATTATTTTTTAAAGATTGGATGTGTTATTCTTTGGCTAAATATAAATCTTTCACCTGACGTTTGAAGGTCTCTCGAAAACAGGCTTTTTAAGAGATTTTTCAGGTAATTCATTCCAGAGTAGTTTTATTCCTTGTTATTTTATTTAAATATATCTATATCCATTATTATATATCATAAAAATGCAAAACTATATATTAATAAGTGTAACAAAGTATACTAGTAATAGTTTTCATTACGAAACTAGAATTTTTGTTTCAGGTATTCCAAGATTGCTATGGTATGGCGCCGGGATTACCTTAAAAAGCCTGTTTTCGAGAGACCTTCAAACGTCAGGTGAAAGATATATATTTAGCTAAAGAATAACACATCCAATCTTTAAAAAATAAACATAGATATATAACTTATATCATGTATTATATCATATTTCCATATTGATATTGTCAACATTTTTCATTTGTATTTTATTTTTGTTTCTTTTGCACGCTTACGGACGTCTTCTTTCACATCCTAAGGTTGACTGGTAGAGAATGCCTATTAATTAGCATTAAGTCCGCCTTTTGTATACTATTTTACATTGTGCAATAAAGAATTAAATAAATAAATAAAATATTAAATATACAAAGGGCCCGTGATTTATTTTACCTCACAATATATTCAAATAATACCAGCTTGGAAGATAAATTACAATCACTTAATGGAGGATACATTTTCTTAAAGTAAGTAATTATGATCTCTAAGAATAATAATTTTATTGTGTATTTGACATATATCATAGACATATATGTAATAAAATGTTTGTTTGGTAATCGGTTTTATTTAAAAGTACGTGCATACGTCAATATTAATCTTAGTTATTACTGAAGCACACAGATCAGTCGTGAAACGTGTCTATATACTGGAACAATTAATCTATCCTACCGATACTTATTAGATTTGATTTTATATACAATACGAATACTTAACAAGTTTTTTAAAGTACTTTATTGATTTTTCCTTCCTATGGTACAAAATGTATATAAAGGTATTTTTTTTTTAATATAAAACGTTAATATTAGTAACAAAATGTTAATACTGTTGTGTGTTTGTTGTTAATACATTTAAGTTCAAACTAGGATCTAATGTGTCCATTACTGTTAAATTTTATTCCTGAACAGAAATGGCTTCGTGGGTATAAGTCCTGACAAAGACCGCAATTTCAGCGGGGATTAACTAAACGTCTCACCAAAAATAAATAAATACTTGCCTTGTCTTTATAACATTATACTATAAATACCTATATAATTAATTAATACCTATACATGTCATGTTAAGGTGAACATAAAGTGAATAACTTAGGATTACTTAAGACTCACTTCAGTTAAAAATAAACAGATTAAAAAAAGGTATACAATTATGTCTATGATTATATAATTATGAGGACCTTATGGTTATAAGGTACAAAAGTACTTGAAGGCATGGATTTTATATAATTTGATAACAATTATTATTTTATCTAATAGCTGAGACAATTCTATTATTGAAAGAGAAACTTTGAGAGCCAAAAGGTATTAATATCCAAAGTTGCGAAGTGGATAATGAATAAGTATAGCAGTATTTGTGGGTTTACTAGTTTTATGTAAATCTATTCAAAGCATCACTTTCTCTTGGAGATTGTTAATTTTGTAAAGCTAAGAGTTTGATTGAAACTCATTTAATATAAGGTTGGATTAATTAGAGGTTCAATTCTGTAAATCATTTAAATAAGAAGATATAACATTTATTTAATACTGTATTTAAAATTTGTCACTAAGTTGAAATTCGTTTTAAATATATATGTGTTATTATTATATTATAAATTTATGTATTACGAATTATTTTTAATGATTTCGCTGTCATTTTTGGTAATTTTTGGTAAAGCGTTTTGTTTGGTAATCACCTGACTGAAAAATATAAGTATTCATCTTAGAGAAGCAGGAAAATAATTCTTTTATTTCGACATTTGTATACAATACAATAATATTATAAAAATATAAATTTAAGCAGTCTTATGACAATATGTTGAAAAACATAATAGTAATAACCAGATGTCAATAGTAGTAAATAATAACAGCAGGACATTAATATTAGTATTGTGTGAAAATTGTAAAAGCTGTAATGAAAACTGCGACATAATCTACAAAATGCTTTATTCTTTAAAAACAACAAACATAAGCAGAGTACTAACTACTTCTTTGTGTACTGGCTTCATTTTAATTAAAATTTATACTATATTCAGGATTTTACATTTTATTCTTCTTGAAAAAATTTTTAAAACATTAGTTAGTACCGATAAAAATAATCAAAGACGGTAATGTTTGATATATGAATAACACAATATGTAATTTTAACATGTAATATTAACGAATAAAAATAAATAGGAAATAATGATGTTCATCATTACATATCTCAGTTTATTCAAACCTTCGCTTGTTAAATTATCCATAAGTATTCATGTACACACATTTTATTCACTTGGATATTCTGTTCCTTTTAAAATTTTATACTTTAATGGTAATATGTTAAAATTTTGATATTCACTTGTTCAATACATGACAAAGAACACAAACTATAGTTTAATATTCTTATTTATTAGTATTTTTTTAATTAACCGGTGGTATTTTGATGATATTTCGTTCCATTATAGCTTATTGCCCTTGTCAACATATACAATACTTATCACTTCGGTAATACTGAACTAGTTTATCTTTCCTTTTCTTTAATTAAACCCTATACTATTTTTATTGAGGAAATGTAGCTTAAGTAGCAAGGAATGTAGCTTAAATTAAATATAAACGGCGTAATTATAAAGTTTAAAAATAACATTAATTACAAACTTTCTCTTACACAAGCGACTAACTTTATTACTTTTATTACAGGATGAGATTACAGTTTATAAGAGAGAGTTACAACATCGTTGTGTTTTAAATATTGTAATAATATATACTCATAGGAAGAAACTACTTATATTTGTAAATTTTAGTAAACATAGTTAAATAATTTCAATGTAGAAAACACTTCAAAGGTTTTTTAATGTCTAAGATCATGCGTGGTTACAGTTTTTTATTTCTTGAATATCTTCATTATTTTTACTACTCTACATTTATATCATTTATATTACAAGATTTTCCTTACAGAAGCATCGACTTAAAGCAATGTCAATTTTAATGACAGTGTAACGAGGTATGGTTTGTACAACACGAGACGACATCACCATTAATGGTGATTCAGACATCTTTTCATAACAATAACTAGGGACGCCAACAAACCCTCTTATTTCTCTGGTTTCTCTCTATTTGCTCGCGAAATGTCGGATGCCGTTTGCATATTGAGCGAAGCGAGCCCAGTGTATTGACTCATCGTTTCCCATTGACTTCAATGGGATATCAGTTTTTAGATATGAAAATAAGAAAAAAAAAATTTTTTTGAGGACATTTTTCATTTTTTTTTAAAACCATCGCCCAATGTGTGTCTTTTTGATTGCAAAGTTTCATAATTTTCCGTCAGGTAGTTTTCGAGCCAATTCGTGACAAAGAAGGTAAAAAGTCTCTAGTAAAACGCTCAGCTCACTTCGTTCGCTTCGCTCAATCAGAGATTAATAAACTGAATTAATATCAACGTAATGTTGCCGCTGACAGTACAGTACAGTACCTAATATATATTACTTTATTATAATATATTATTATAATCTAAATTGAGTTAATTTTTCAGTACATTTCGATAAAATTCCCATTTCTTTCACGTTTATACTTAAATATATAAACAATCGAAACAGAATAATTTTATTCGTTTCGTTATAAATATCGTTTATTTTTATTTATCTATAGACAAAAGAAGACCTTGTTATTACGTCTTTTATGTCTTTTTAACCCGAATATTACGCCTACTTGGTAAATAGTACGACTCTATAATTTGGTTAAAAATATCGCACAGAAATCTGAAACTGAAAGCTTTTTTACAATTATAACAATTTTTTACAAGATATGTTTTATAATTTGGTGGTTAAAATCAAAGAGTGCACTTTGAGAACATTGTATTTATTATTATTAGATAATAATAACAGATAAACAAAGTAAATTATAAATGCTTACATTATTGCAATAAACGCTGGAAACGAAGATTATTATATCGTAAAAAAAATCGTAACTTCATATACTTGTTAACAATATTATTAGTATGTAGGTGGTATCAAACAAACTCAAAATGAAAAGCTCTTAAGCAAAGTATGAAGATTCACCAAAATTCTTCTTTTCAAATAACTTTGCTAGTAAATTGAATCACCGTCGCCGTCTCGTAATGTAACAAGTTACCTCGGTGCAATGAAATGGAAGCACTTTTCAGACGCTATTATCCTATTGCAGCTCTATAGATAAAACCATATTTTAACTTATATTAATAAACATAACTAAAAGCTAACAAATTGTGACGTTTAAATATTCAGTTTGTTTCAGTATTGTAAATTTGTATTTTATTTTAAACAAAATTCAGACAATTGAAATACTTAAGGAAAATGTTAGTAAGGTGTAAATGTTTATAAACTGCTATTATCTAACAGTACTTAATTTAAATATAGAACATGGATAATAAGACTTGATATAACTGAATCAAATAATTTTTCAATCGTTAAACAAATTTTCAATATTTTTTTTGTAATTAAATCCTTACTTTACCTTGACTAAACCAACATACGAGATGTTTATCAAACTTTATAGCCGATATTGAGTTTTACCTCCTTGCTTTCTATCTTGTTTAAGCTACGTTTTCATTAAGTTTCCCCGCTGTTCATCGTCTAAAGACTTAAAAATTAATTCAATGTTTTCTTTTTAAAAATTCTTTTGTTGTAACATGTATTATGTAAAAAGTTTTAATGTGGTTTTTAATCTGTTTATAATTTTTCAAATCATTTAAAGCATTAAATAACTAACTCACAGAAAAACAAATAGTAAAATTTGTACACAGAAAATAAATTACCTTTAAGACTTACTCTTATAGTGGAGTACAAATTATGTTTTTGTCATTTGGAACTGTTTCAATTTATATTTTATTACTATAAATATACTCGTTCAATATTATAATAAATAATACATAAGATTATATGAAAATTGATTGAAAATTGTTAACCAAATAATAATAACTACAAAATATAATTATTTCTTTATTTGTCTTCCTTGCGATCAAAACTTCAAAGCTAACTACTTACGAGGCTAATGTTAATAGGCCTAACTTTAGTCGAAAACTATGGTTTTCAATTTAGTTCTATTGACAAAAGTAAAGATAAGGTTATTGCTGTGAGTTAGTTATTCTATATTATATATATATACGAGTATAGGGTATTCTAGTGAGAACAATGTCCATTCTCCATTGTCCATGCAACGTACAAATGTTAATTGTTTTTCATGTTGTCGTGTTGTAGGTTTGTTGTATTTAATCGTAGAGAAGAGATAATTCACGTAAGATTCATTTTTTGATAAAATATAGTTTTCAATTGCAATAAACGGTCCTTCTTTAGCGCAGCAGTAACAGAAAAATGTTCTACAGTTTCCAGAGAGTTGAATTAAATACCTTTTAATCTAGAATCCTTTAATAGATATTGCCAAGCATTTTAACAATGTACCTTGAAATATTAAACATTTCTAAAATATGTTGTATATGATAGAACCCTAGGTTGTATTTTCTGAAAAAAGAATACTTTACTCAATCAAATCTACGTCGCAGTGACGAGAAGATACTCCATTTATGTTCCAAAAACTTTGCACTTACTCGTAAGTAGCATTAATTAATTGACATTTTCTTTTAATATAAATGATAAAATATATTCTTGTCTCTGATATTTAATATTTGCGAGAATATATAGGCAAGTGTCGATGTGTATGATAAAATGCAAAAACACGAAAATAAAAAAAATATTTTGATTTCAATTTACTACTCATCAAGATCAGAAGATACTTCTTATTTAAAACCAAAACAACTATCCAGTGAGATAGAATTCTACACGATATTCAAACATCTGGTTTTTTCATAAGTGTTAGTTTTTTCTTATTTTTCGTTATTTTGGTACAAAAATAATCTTGATAATATGTAAGACGGTCTTCTAAAAACATTTTTTCTATCCCCCAGGAATAATACTTTTCTCAAGATAAAAGCCTACGTACCTTAATGTATCCCTGACGATGTTTGTTCAAAATTCATGTTCAATTATTACGTAGTTAAGACTTGAAATATACTTTCAAATACAAAAAACATAAAAATATTATTTTCATTTCTTTAAGTTTGAAATAACAAAAAGTATCTGTGAAGATAAAGTAATATATAAAGTGCAATCTCAAATGCGAATCGTTGGAAATAATTTAACTCACTGGAATACTTTTTCCTTTTTTACGCAGTAGTAAATGAGGTATAATTTAATTAATACGCAATTATTATTGTCTAAGGATATGACTTCCCTTCCTTCTTTTTTCCTTTCTTCTCTTTTCGTCAAAAGTCATCAAGATATTTTCAATTTTACACATGCTGATATCAAACTAATGATTCAAGTAATTTATTTAACTATACTTAAAAAACTAATTAATTGCTTGCGTGCTCAGGTGGTTTGGGCACGTCGAACGAATGAGCGATGAAAGAATGCTAAAAAAGATTTATACAGAAAAAGTGAGCGGTAAGAGAGACAGGGGGCCTCGAGTGACCTTCGAAAACACAGTATCTGTGATACTGGTGGAAGGTCACTTAAAAAACATAAGGACCCCCTGGAAGGCATGTATGGAGAGGTTGATGTCTGTGGCCGAGACGAAAGAGGTATGCAGGGACCGTAGCGTTTGGCGCTCCGTCGTCAATAATAATATCAATAATACTATCAAATATTCTACATATTTGCAAAATCGTAAAACGACATATTTTAATCGATACATTTTATATAGTTTTTTCAACTTTTACATAATCTGTTTGTCTAAATTAGATTCTGTACAGAAATGTAGTAAATGTATTAAGAAGTTATAATTAATTTTGTCTTCTTTCATAATATCAGGTTTCATTCACGGTACTGAAGTTACGCACTGACCTTACAGTATAGTTTTTTTAATAATATTGACAATGTTCACTTCTATGTATGAAAAAAATACATTTATTTTTTTTCCCCTCGATACTGTATTGATACTTAAGTCAAGTCACTGTACATTTATGTGAAAGCTTCATGACAATAGTTTTGTTGCTAGAACGAGAGCTGTTTGTGTTTGATTACTTTGTGTTGGTTGAATTGAGATGTGTTATTGCGTTTTATATATTGATTTATGAGAGTGTCTTTATTCAATGAGCGGGAATCAATCATACTTCTATATATATACGAGTAGAAGGATAGATAGAGAAACAACAACAATACACCAAATTGAAATTAAAGTAAGTAAACTTTGTTATATAATAACTATAATCTAAATTAGTTTTCTGTATTTTGTCTTAAAAAGTATGCATTTGCGAATTGCTACTTTGAAATTGATTATTTTGAAACCATAAATGATAGCTATCTTCAATTTAATGAAAAACCGTTAAGTTTTTCTATGATGCGTGAAAGAACAAACAGATAAACAATACTGAGTCATCTATTGACACTTAACAACTAGTGTGAGTTACACATCCCGAGGTGTATTCCGATGTTCTTGCATGTTCATCCGCATTCTGAAAGTTTCCATAATTGGGTATTATAGCATCGATAACAATAATTAAGAAGTATCAAAGATTTTCTAGTAACATAGTATAAACATTGTAACAACTTTTATTATATACACTTCAGTCTAACAACATACGAACATAAAGTAACATAGAAAAGGGACTTTTAATATCGTGTCGACATTGTACGACATATAGCTTATGAATGTAATTCATTATGCGAAATTTCTGCCCTTAAATGGCGGGAGGGTGTTGAATATTGCGAAAGGAAAAGGATTATTTACTTATACAATATTATATACTTAGATTGTATTGAATTTTACAGTCAATATCACACGTAATGATAACCGAAGCTGATGAGTTTCTTCCGTTGAATTGTATAATTATCATCCTTTCATTGGATCTGGAATTTATCAATTTCTCATTTTCAATTGGAAAATTAACTTAGGTGTAGAAAACAAATTGTATTTCTACACCTAAATCAATAAACTATTTTGTACCTCTTAATTTATAAAAAAACACTAACTTTTCGTCCTACTCATATTCATGGTCAGAAACTTTTTATGTAAACTCAAACTAAGAAACGTATGTAATGTATGTAAACTCAAACGAAGGAAGTATGTTGAACTACAGCAAAAGTTAAGTCTGGTAAATGATTTTGTTATAGATACGTTTCATGGAGCTGCACAAATCGTTTTCGAGAGGAAACTGTCTTGTCCAACAGCATATTTTATGTTTTGTTTTTTAAAAGTTACTCAAAAGTGTAATAATCTTGAAAATAATAATTGCATGTTCAATATAATTAATGTCCATCAAAAAGATACATAATGATTTCTAAACACAACTGAAATATCAGAGTAGAATGTCTGTTCTTTGATATATATCATACTGTGTTAATATTTTCAATAAAATATATCTAATAATAACCATAAAATAAAAACAATTATCAATGAGCAAAATAAATACAGATTGTCAGTTTAAAATACCTACAATTACAAATTATGGATATAAAATTTGGAGACCGAATATATATCGCAACCACATTAATATTATGTATTTTCATACAAATATATATTATATAGATATTTGGTAGATAAGTATACAATTGGAGTTAAACGCCATGATAGTCATTTTCACAACAAAGTCTGTTCAGTTGACCGCAAATGCAACATATTGCATTCATAATTGTAACGAGACAGACGATACGACGTGATGGCTGCAGCTTCCGTTATATTACTGACATTTAGTGGATATGAAACTGTTTCTGATACAATATAGCGATAAGTGATATTAAATATTAATATATTATATTGTAAGCTGACGGTTGTATCATTAATCATTCGTATGTACATTTTGAATGACCAGTTAAGTAAATAATATTAGTAAATGTTTGTTTGTGGTAACGAACAAACTCTCAAGGAATTGACATTTTACACTTTACAATAAATAAAATCTTATTTAACTCCAATTTATGATTTTATTTGAAGTCATCAAATATTATGAGTGAGATTTTTTAAATACAAAAAAGTGACTCATTACCCATATAATCTTAATCAAAATAAAAAAAAGTTTTCAAGTTTTTCTGTGTGTATATAAATGTTAAATAAATAAATAAAAGATATCTCTCTCAACAATGTTGATCCGTACTACGTTTAAAATAAGCATGTATTATTAACATCTTATCTTATAACTATATACTTTTTTAAAAGGTCAAAGTAAAAGGTAAAAAAGGTTCTTTATAATATATATCTATTGTTTTTTATAGAAAAAACATATTGTAGGTAAATACCTACAATATGTTTGGAAATATGGAAATCCATAATTATTCCTTAAATTTAAATAATTATTCCTGAATAAGAAAAGGAAAACACGACACTAAAGATATATATATATTATTTCATTTAAAAGATGTAAACTTAAAATACACCCTTACTATATCATAAGAGAGCCCATGCCCACCAATGTTGTATTGGTCTCTGGACCCTTACAAATTCACATGTTATTAAAAATTTGTTTACTTTGTCTGTTTTGGGTAGCTAATGAATTTGGTAAAATAAACTCTTATTGTATATTAATTGAATAATATTGAAACAGTGTTTGTGATAACGTTAATGTATATAAATATATCTAAGTATCTATTAAGACAGCGACCCTATTACACATTTCACTTAAACATCATTACTTATCCTATAATTCAATTACTTTGTTACAGCAGGAGGAAGAGATTTTCTTCAGGAATTTACAATCGACCTACAATATTATTTGGACGCTTAAAGAAAAGCTTAGCCAAGCTTCCCAGACTAAATAATGTCCTATGTTGTATTCATAAACTAAACAATCATAAGATTATACAACAAGTATAAATAATTTGTTCTTAGAAAAGAAAATAAAGTAACTTTGTCTTAGAATCTTTGGATAATACGGATTTAAAACAAATCTGTTAGTTTATATGACAGTTTCTTAATTTGCGAAATAACACACATAAAGTATTGTATATTGTTGGTTTATGAGTAGAATAGGAATAAAAGAAAAAATATAGTCAGCTATAGTTAAATAATTGTATTAGTATACTACTATAAAGCGAAGGCCGCTGGTGGACAACTGAAGATATATGTAGTAACAAGTGTTGTTAATTTTCTTTAGCTATACACTTTGTACACGGGTAGTTAGCTATTTCTTATTCGTTAAAAATCGTGGCACTTTATAAAAGTCTATTTCTTTTTAACGCTAAGTTATAACGGTTGATAACTATTATATCTTTCTCACATCCTTCCTGAGTTTTGCAGTTGTTTGAATTTGGTTAAAGTAAAATATAAATGTACAATAATGCAAAGCAAATATAAACATCACAATTTGATACGAGTAGCTCTTATTTACCTCATTCCATTTTTTTAAGTTAAAATTTGATTTTGATTTTGATTAAGTTAGACAATTAACGGACATTAATACGGCTCGACTTGTTTATTTTAGTTATTTTCACAGTATTTTATCTTACGGTATTTTATTATGGGGCAGTGCTGCCGAAATTAATTCTCTATTTATTTTACAAAAAAGAGCTGTGCGGGCTATTTATAACTTAAAAGGTAGAGATCCTCTGAGATATGTTTTTAAAAGAAATAGGTATTCTTATAGCCGCTTCGCAATATATATTTAATAACATATTATATATACGTCAAAATTTAAATAGTTATATAAAAAACAGTGACAGACACGCGATAAATACGAGAAATAAAAACAAACTTGTAACACCAAAGTTTCGGCTTCAAAAAGTTAATAAATCCTTCATGGGTTTGAGTATACGCATATGTAATAAAGTTCCACAAGATATCTTCCTTTTCTTGGTTTTAAATCAAAAATCAAAAATTTATTATTAAATAAATCTTATTATAGCGTTCAAGAGTTTTTAGTGGATCGAAATATGTGAAACTTAAGTAGTTGAATAATTTGCAGGATTTATATTATAATGTACATCACCTAAGATTGTTATATTTACTTTTGAAAAGAGCAACTGTTGAGTTTCTGGCCGGTTCTTCTCAACAGAGCAGCATTCCGAGTCGGTGGTAGCTTACTTACGGACTGACTACATTTTTTTTGTATTGTAATAATTGACGATTCAAAAGTGAGTGTAAATGCCTACATGAATAAAGATATTTTGAATTTTGAAGTTTTGAATTTTGAATTAGAACAGCAATGATTATTACTGTTATATATCGCTTTGGTTGCCATCTAATTTAGTTACCCTGGTTACAGTACTGATCGAATATTGTTTTAGAAACTTTAATTCCTAATCATATATAATTTTTTCAATGTATGTATTCAATACTTTTTCATTCAATTTTTTTTCACGAATTTATAGTTTTAAAAAACTTTTAAATAAAGAATAAGTGTATATTAATAAGTCAGTTACTAGGCTGTCAACATGTCGTAATCTCGGCTAACGCTTTAACTATCCTGTAATCTTCTATCGCGACTCGGTTTAAAAACTGCATTTAACTACTATAAAAGGATTTGTAACTATTACTACTACTAAATACATATATACATATAAGTATACATATATACATATATACGTATAAGACTATCCAAGTCGGTATATATATTTATTTACTAATTATTGAGGACAGATAACTACATTGCACTTTAACAGATTATCAATGTTAAAATATAAATTAATAACAAATTTTTACGTATAATTAATCAACAATAATCCATACTGATTGGATTTCACTAATATATAATAAAACTATTGCGTCAGTGTCAAATGTTAATCAATAAAATACAATTAATTACCTTAAACACATTACACCGTACACATGTGTATATACACAAAGACTCATGAGTAATTACTTGTAGTATTAATTACAAGCTTCGTTATAAATAATATTAACCAAAGTTTAGATAAAACTAGAAATGAAAGCTAATTTCTCTAAGAACTAAAATATTTTGAGAAGTAACTAACTTAAGCAGATTTATGAAATCCTTAAAAAAAATTTCTCATAAATTTTATTAAGGCTTGCGAAAATGGAATAAAAGAACTTTACGTTATATTTATGTAAATTTTATTATTTAATAGAAACTTGCAGCAATGTTTTGACTAAAATCAATACTGAAATATTTGGACGTCAAGAGCAACATTTCTAAATACATACATATATAAGTTGAAATATAGATAAATGAATAATATTATACAAAACCTATTAAATAAATAAAATATTGCTTGCAGGTGTTGTAATCGTCAGATATCTTTGCAGGTTCATATTTCACGAACATTGTGTAATTAATGTACTCCATAATACTGCACGGCTATAATACTACCAAGTGAATATCATCCTTTGTGTCCATGAACTGTGTGTAAACTTTACACAAATCACAATAACCTACACTACGTCAAGTATATACGCATGTATACTACTATGTCGAGCATGCTACCTGAAAAACAAAAGATGACGTGAAATATTATTTTAAGTTGTTCTTCCATAAAATTTATAAGTAACATTTTGAAAACATTTTTAAATTAGCATTGCCTTTTCAAAAATAAAGTTATGCTTTAACTCTTTTATCAAGGTATACGTCATGGGCTTATAAATATATACTAATGTTACTCAATTTCGTAATATCACAATAAAGAAATATTATTTGTTTTTCTTACAAAGATGTATTCATTTTTAAAATACTCTTATTTTGGTTTTGGTGTCTGCTCTCTCCGGATACCATTTTAATATTTTTTACAACCATATATGTCTTTGTCATATTTTATTGCTTATAAAACCGGGCTTATATTCATGTACACAATTCTGGTGAAGTTCCAAAGTACTGAAGCTTACGGGCACATGCAAGTAATATTGGTAATGGTTATACTTCACAATTACTTAATAGCAAGTTAGAGTGAAACTATAATTAAGGGCACACTGCCAAGAACAGTGGTTTGCTAAATGTAACTGTACCCTACATCGATATGCAATTGCTTTAGAAGAGTTCCACATACAATGTCGAAGGTTATATATATTGGAAATTTTAATGTATTACATTAGTCTTACTTAATTGTATATTATATTAGTAACATAATTATAAATATTTAGAGGAATATTAATTTAGAGCAGTGATTATAATAAATGAGGATTAAATAAATATTTGGTCTATATGATAATTAAATTGGAAAGTAAAACTAATACGCATTAATTTGGCTTATAACTGCTATACTTTGGGACAAATCACAAATATTTGTTGTAATTTAAATAATATTTAAACAATATATGCGTCTACGACTTACTACGAGTAGATATGTAATTGATATAAGTTTCGCCCAATCCTTAATATTATAATGTTGAAATATCTTTTAAGAATACTCGATATGGGATGCGATGATATAGAGACCGCCAGAGTTGACCGATCTTAAGTACAATTGAAATACAATGTAACATTGTTATCTGTTTAGCAAAGGACTTCAGAATATTGCGTCCAATTTATATCTTATGTGTTTAATTCACATATATAACTCTAATATATAACCTTATATACAAGCTTTATATATTTTGACTTATGTACTAGCCTTAATTATTATCCTTATATACAGCACAATCAACCAACACTTAGAAATATTACCATTACATAAAATAATAATACTGAAACCGCAAACTAAAATACTGAATTTCGTTTATAAGAGGCTGTGAAATTAAATACTGACAAGTGACTTATAAAAGTTTTGTTTCAAGGGACATGAGACATGAGATATTACATAATCTTTCTGAGTTCAATATGAAAGCGTACATAAGTTATTAAAATTTTCAGAAAAAAAGATGAAATGGATAATATTTTGAATAACAACACACCTAACCTTTTTTTTTTTTTTTTTTTTTTTTTTTTGCGTTGTAAAAATCCGTTACGGATACCCGCCGGCCAGGACGGTGATGGCCGGAGGGTTATGTGGGACTACCCGGCGGCATAGAGGACGCCGCCATTTTTAAGGCTACCCACTAAAAAACCAACGGTTGCCCTCAACGCCTTAATGGGACGACACGGGATCGCGTTAGCACTCACCGTGCCGCCCCGGCGGTTACCCCCCGGGCGAGGGTGCCCCGAGCAACTTAGGACACCCTCACGGCGTAGGCCTATGGCAGGTGAGAGGGGTCACCCCCCCCTCTCACCAAGGCCTACGGCTGGGTGAGGAAGCGGCGGGCGTACTCCCGCCTCCTTCTTCCCAGCCTCCCCCGGCGGAGCGGGTCAGAGGGAGAGGCTTGCTCCCTGGCAGGAGGGTCTTGGAATCGGCGGTGAGGGACCCCGACCATATGGGGGCACCGTACAGCGCCATGTTCCTTACGATGCCGGCATAGAGTCGCCGGCACGGAGCCTGCGGCCCACCGACGTTGGGCAGAAGCCTTCCCAAGGCAGCAGCAGTGGACAGTAACTTCGGGGCCAGAAGGGAGAAATGAGCCCCGAAGTTCCATCTTCCGTCCAGGGTGAGACCCAGATATTTTAACTGGGCCTTCACCACCACCTCCTGACCCTGGACGGAGATGGACGCCCGGCGAGGGGGACCCCGGCGAGGGCCGTGGAAGAGGATGGCCTCCGTTTTGGATACGGAGACCTCCAATCCCAACAGCCCTATGCGGTCCGCAACCAGCGTAGCACCGACTGTTGCCAGACGGGCCGCCTCCGCATACGTCCCTCCCCTGCATGTGACGAGGGTGTCATCTGCGTAACACAACACCCTCATCCGCGGCAGGAGAGGACAGCGGAGCAGCCGACTCTCCAGTCGACGACCGTGCGTGCGACAGCTGGAGTGGCGAACGAAACGTCCACCACAGAACTCCCTTGCTGTCGCACGCAGGTCGCATCGGTCCCTCTATTGAGGAGGGACAGACCGGAGAGGAGCGACCAGGCCTGGACGGCCCTACCCCTAGCGTCCGTGGCGTGGTTCCCCCAGGCCGCGGATTTGGCGTTCAGGTCGCCGAGGAAGATGAGCTTCCCCGACGCCTGTCTGCCAATCGCCGCACTGACGGAGCCGAGGAAAGTCTCGAACTCCGCCAGGCGACGATTGGGGGAGAAGTACGCGCCGATGACGACGTACTCCCCCCACCGCGCCACGACCAAACCCGGGCCAGTCTCCAAGGTGGAAAAAGGGGGACCGGGACCAGAACCCGCAACCACAGCCACGGAACCGCTAGTGTCCCCCGCCCAGTTGGAATTAGGGGGGACATAGTAGGGCTCACAGGCCACCGCTATACTGATTTCCCACTCCGCCATGGCCTGGATGAAAAGATCCTGGGCCCTGGCGGAGTGGTTCAGGTTCGCCTGTAGGAAGCCATGTCGTCGTCTATTCATGACGACATGGCTTCAACTGGCGCCTGTGGGCGCCCTCTGCTTGGGGCAGCTGGGGAGGAACCAGCTGCATTTCCTCTTTTACGGGAAGCCTTGCAGGCTCGGCTCCCCAGTTCGTGCCCCGCCTGGAGACCGAGGTCTGCACAGACGGCGCACCGAAGGACTCCGGTGCAGCTGTCGCGGGTATGCCTCGACAAGCCGCACCGGAAACAGACATCGCTTCTGTCGACTCCTGATGGGCAGAGCGCCCGAGTGTGCCCCGGCTCTTGGCACCGGAAGCACCTCATCGGACGCTCTTCTAGGAGCTCGACCCTGGCCGAGCTCCAACCCACCAGGAGTCTGCCTGCATTCAAAATCGTCTTAGCCACTTCGACAGGGCAGCGGGCAACAACGGAGCCCGTAGCCCCGTAGCCCCAGCGAATCTCGCCCACAAGGACCGATTCGCTAGGGCAATTGGCAGCGCGGCAGATCGCCACCTTCACCTTTTCGGATGTGGCGGAATCGTCCAGGCCCCCAACTCTCACACTGACCCGTTTGATGGGCTGGACGACGTCCGCCACCCCGTCTAGTACCGAGCGGAGAGACTGGGCCAATTTCTCGGCCTTTTCTGGAGCCGCCTTAGGCAACTCCAGAAGTCTAGCCTCCGTGGCAGACCTACGGATCTTTAGCCCAGCCTCGAGCCCGATCTCACCGAGATCTATTTTCTCGGCGGCGCGCTCGAGGACCTGGGCATAGGTCACCCCCTTAGCTGCAGCTCCGGTCTGCAGCGTGATGATAACAGCCGGAGACCGAGAGGACGGCAGCTTCGGAGGGGGCTTTTGGCCCTGCACGGGCTGGCTGGCCTTACCGCCCTTTCTTCTCCCTCCCTTTTTCCCTTTCTGCGTCTGGAGGCCCACTGGTGTCTGCTGGACCGCTCTTGGAGCCACGGATGGCTGGGCCAGCGGAGCAGGGCCCATAACCCTAGGGCCCCTCTTAGGACCTCGCCGCACCAGAGTGGACCAAGCCTCAGCGCAGACGGGAGCAGGCGCCGGCGTTGTAGCTGCCGGTGTTCTGGCCGCCACGGGACCTCCAGCAGATCTCGCCGCACCCGGTTGACGAGAGGCAACAACAGCTGCCGCACTCGCCCTACGATCTGCCGCCAGCGGCGGGCGCATCATCCTCTCAGGGAGGAGGCGCTCCTCGATGTTGGCAAATCTGGCGTTGACCATATTGCTAACAGAGGAAACGATGGAGCGCCTCAGTTCCTCCACAAAGTCCGCGTCGCGGGCGGGAGCTTCAGGGGCGGCCTTAGCCGCTGCCGACTTCATTTCGGCAAATTCGCGGCGGTGGGCCTTCACCTCCGCCTTAAGTCCCTCGACCTCCTTTAAAAGACGCGCATTAGCGACCCTCAAGCGACGGGTCTCGTCCGCCTCGGTGCGACTCAGGAGGGTGTCCACAACCTCGAGGAGATCCCTCGATGCCTCTTTAAGGGCCTGACTTCCGGCTTACTTCTAAAATAGAAGCAGCGCACTTACCTGCCAAGGCCCGAAGCTCCTCGGGCCCCAGCATCTCTGGGTCAGTCCTCGGAGCATCACCCCGAGTAGTTTCTTCCTCCGAACATACTAATGTTTCGGAGGATGAAGCGGCTTTTTGGAAGGCCCGCGAACTAAGAGCCCTCTCTAGCTCCTCGTCCTCAGCTTCGACGGCAAGGGCCCGTAAGTCAGCCTTCGCCCGAGCAAGCCCGGTCCCTCGTACGCTCGCAGCAGAGCGACCGCGACGAGCGGTGTTGCATTTACCTAATGCAACACCAAGCTCAAAGTCGCTATCGGTCGCGTCGCTTTGAGAATCAGCTATCCCGCTAAGGGGACGCTTGCGCGTGCCTGTAACCTCGTGGTCGGACATGATGTCCGAGCCACAGAGGTCTCAGCGAAAACAAAACAAGCCTTAAAAAAGGCTACAAAACACGATAAAGAAAGACACACACGAAAGAAAAGAAAACAACGAAAGCAACACAACCACGGAAAAGAAAAAAAAAAAAAAAAAAAAAAATATAACAAAAAAAAAAAAAATAAGAAAGAAAAGAAAGAAAGAAAGAAAGAAAGAAAAAAGATAATAAAGAAAAGAAAGAAAGAAAAGAAAAAAGAAAAAAAATATATATGAAAGAAACGAAATAGAAACAACCAACGGGGCCCTGAAAAGGGCCTTTTGAAACACCGAAGGGAACAACACCACAAACAACGAATCAAAATCACTAAGCATCAAAAACCACGAAAACATCCAACCTCAAAAAATCCTAAGATAATTGCTCTCGACACGTCCGCTCTGTACGAACTCCGGCAAGCGACTCCAACACCTAACCTAACCTAACCTAACCTAACCATATATCGTACACTTTCTTGGAGTGAAATTTATTATTTATTTATAACAATATAACTAGAACCTGACTTTTGATATACATTATATAAGATTAATATTTTACTGACATCGCTTTTATATTATAAATAAAATACAAAATCATTTGATATTCATATCATACTCACTTATTTAGAGCATGATCAAATAATTCATTGTCTTACAAAATGTACACAAAATAGTTCCCAAGTTGATAATCCCTGACTATATAGATAACAGAAGACAAAAGTACATATACCTGTATAATAACAAAGTGTATAATAATTGAAAGATCAACACAAGATAAAATCTATATTTCTGTTACTGTTTTGAGCCTCGAGCTCTATCGAGAGAATGTAATCATTTTTCATCCCTTACAAATCAGTGTTTCTGATACGAGCTATTTATAACGGCCATAATATATGGTATCTGTGGTGCAACCAGTAAATAACAGCAAAGAACGTGAGATTTTTAAGAACGATAGTAATTGTATTTGTTATAAAGTATGGGAAACTAGTTGTCTTATACAAAACCATTACTTGCAGGAATCTGGATCCGTTTTAACCTAAAAATTAATTTGTATTAAGTGATACCCACTTATGTGTAAATACTACACTATGTGTCGTTTATATAGGATGCCTATATATTGTATATATTTATATACAATATATGCTTATATCCGTAAACAGAGCACAAAACTCATTTGAATATTATGTAAATAGAAGGAAAATAAACCATATGAACATATAATCTTCATAAGCTACTTTATAAACAAAGATTCACAAAGAACGTTGACTAAACTCCTCACGTCACAATATTTAAAAGTACCTCCAATGCTAAAATAGAGGAAATAGCTATAAATAATCTCTTGGAACCCTCTGTAATATTTTTGTTTCTTTTCCCATGTGAATACGATTTATGTTAACAGAACGACTTGTTTACGTTCGAATAAAGTACGCTGGAAGTTAAGTGATGCAAGGCTGGAAAAATACATCGAACCCGATATAAATATCCGAGCTGCCGTGTAAATATACAAGTCATAGTTGGCAGGGCGCAAGAACGGTTTTCAAGACTGGTTCGAGTCCAATTCGGCTATTTTTAATTCTTTAATTATAAGAAAAGATAGTAAAAATAAGCTTATTTAAAAAGTGAAACGTAAGTATATTATAAAATATATATTCAAACCTAAACGAACATCTAATTCAAATATAATTGCATTAATTAAATCGTACTTGGTATGAGTCCTGCCTAGTTAGTTTAATAAAGCGACTTAATATTTTCAACATTTTGCAACCAGGGTTGTTTTACGAAAATTGAGAAGCTCAGCCAGATCTCTCTTGCATTCTTCTCGCTAGTATTTTAGCATAAACTTTACTGTCCAAGCTAATCAAACTGATAGCCCTATAGCTTGCATAGTCGATCTGTGAACCTTTGCCTTTATACAAAGGTACGATGACTGCACCTCGCCAATCGTCTGGGACCTCCCCTGATTTCCAGCATAAATTGGAGAAAAACCAGAACAAGTCCAAGACGCGTGGCCCACCATATTTGATCATCTCGATTGTAATATTCTCTTAGTCACAAAGAAAAAAAAATATTCTATACATGAAAATGGCACTTCATACATAATGTAAAATAAGGGCATAAACCCGATTATGTCTCGTTATTGAGGCGAAGCTCCGAAAAGATATTATTACGTAGCATCAACACATTTTCTACTTATCGAAGCTAAATATCCTCCATTTTTTTGAATATGATTATGTAATCAAGAGATATTTTTATATCACGTTTCCTAAATTAATGTCAAATAGATATTACTTAAATACGAGTATATTATAAGCGATAATTATACACAGGTATTAATTAACACGTAGTAATAACAAAAACGGCTACGTTCAAGTCGAATTTGGGTATAAACGTTATTTATATTTTGTGAATTGAAATATATTATTTTTTAAGATTTAATATTGTAATTAAAAATATCAATTATAAAGAAGGTAAGTCACTCGCTAAGTGTAGAAAGATTTATAGGCACTTACTATAAAACATATTACGGGTACATAAACCAAACCAAATTTTTCGGCTCTAGATAATGTCTTTATCAAGCATTGCCTGTTTTATTTTTTTCTTAAATCACGTAAGTATGTGATAGAAAATTAATATAAATAAAAATAACCTTGCCTAAAACCTAAAAAAAAAAAATATATATATCCTATGTACAAATCAACAAAATTAAATTCTTAAAGTCTTTTTTACTGTTATGTGCGTACAGATTATTAATAAACTACTGTTAGTGTTCGGTCATTTTAATAAGATTATATGTCAAAATGTAATCACTAATTAGTTTATCTCTTCAAGTAATGTCAATAATTCAAAAATATATTCACCTCAAATTTAAAGAACTAAATGTCAAACGATATTAACCCATTAGAAGTCACCGTACTCATTTAAGTACAGCTATATTTTTAGGCATATATTCCAGAACTCTTAAGTGTGCGTGGGGTACTTCATTATTTTACTTAATTATAAGGTCCTTTAAGTGTATTCATAAATAATAAGTGAATAGTGCGACATTTTTATTTTAAAAGTGTCGGTTAAAGTTGTGTTGCGGAAACGTCATCGAGGTAAGTACATTATTTTAGATTTTTTTAAGTAATTAGTGCTTCTAAGTGTTTTATTTAGATTTATTTCGCTAGATTAGATGTAAAGGAAATATATTAGAAACTGTTAAATTAATTACATCTTACTAAAATAAAACTAGAATTTTGTAAATGTAACTGTACTCAGTTGAGTACACTGACAACATACGTAACTAAAATAACAGTTTTTTCTTTCAGATACTTTGCAATGAAGAAACAGCGATTTACAGCTCAAAATAGTTACCATAGGTTTCAGGAAGCTATCGAAGGTGTGTTACAGGATATTGAAGATAACGAACCTGACCTGGCTATCATACCACCTGATTCAAGTAGATTGACTGATGAAAAGGAGGGTGCCGACGAGGATATGGCGGCGTGTCCCATACCGCAAAAAGTACCTGGTACTATTGAGATAATTAGGCATCGAGAGGATAATGGTAGCGAGGAATCTACGCACAGTGTCAGTGATGATGCTACCCGCCAATCTTCTTTGAATCCGAATCCAAACTGGTGCAAATGTACCCCTTCATATTCTTTGACTTTTCAGAGTTCAACTGAAGTCCCTGATAAGAAAAGTGCTATTGATGAACAACTAAAGGGCCTTAACCCTGTACAAATACTTGAAAACGTAATGGATATGATAATATCTAAAAGCAAACTATATGCTAACCAAAACAATAGATACGAGTTTCAGCTAGATTCCACTGACATGACAATTTTCTTTTGGGATTTTGATAATTTCTGGCTACCATAAGCTACTTCGAGAACCAATGTACTGTTCGTTAGATGAAGACATACCACGTTTGTTCTAAACTTATAATAAAAATATGGGAGATGTTGATGAACTTGACCAGTCTGTCTTATTATATAGAATTGGTGTTCACGGAACAATAGGTGGTGATGGGTTATATTTACATATATGATAGATATGGCTGTTTCTGATGCCCGGCACTTACATGTAATGTGCAATAATAATCCTATGGATCAGCTCATGTTCCAACGTCACATTGGACGACGTCACATTGGTCGACGACGACAGGGTGAACAAAGAAAATCAAGGCAAGCTGCATAAATTGTCGAAGGCCTACGTCAAGATGGAGTTGGATATTATCCCAACAAAATTAATAAACAGCTGCGGTGTGTAGTTTGCAGTTCTAGAGTGCTTTGGCAATGTAAGAAATGCCTGAAAACACTTTGTGTTAAAAAAGCGTGGTTGGATAATTTTCATACTTAGGCGGTCAGTGTACTCAATTGAGTACACCCCTATATTTTCGTGAAAAACAAAATTTTTCATATTTTTTTTTATTAATATTTTCTTTTTTACTTACTTTGATATAAAAATAACAAAAAATCGATAATATTTGTAGTTTTCATTTGACCTTTAATGGGTTAATTAAAACTTTTTTTTTTAATAATTTTTTTTCTTTTGACGTAAGTTAGTAATATACATTTTTAAACGGTATACGAAATTTATTTCCTGTGAGGATAAAACTTGAATTCCGATCTACTCTTATGTATTTATTTTCATCAGTGATAGAAGTAAAGTTTATTTGGTTTGTACATTTTCTATATCAGACGTATTCTGAGTGCGGCACGAGAAATGTAAATAAAGAATCACATTCAATAAAAACAAGAACTTATCTTTATTTGAATGTACATATGTAAGATTCAAGATTTCCTTTAATAATCCGCTTCGTTGGATTTAAGTACCTATGGTTATGGCTATCGCATAAACCAGAAAGCCACCTGAGCTTATAGTTACGAGTACATATCGCCAATAACTTCATTTCGTGGTTGGAAATTAAAAGAATTAGTGGCCATCGCGTGTAGCATGAAAATGTCAAAAGATGTTTTAAGACAATAAAAGTTTGATTATAATTACTACAAACATATAACAATGGTTTTAAATACAAACTTTATTTTCTTTTTCTTTCACTGTCACAGCAGAGTCATCAAGTACTATGTACGTGCCGAAGGATACATACAATCAGATGAATCTGTGAAAGTGACGTAGACATTTCTAGAATGAAGTAAAAGGCAACCGGCTCCAGATGTTTTCAATTTAAAATGTAGTAAATTCATCTTGTATTCAACTCCTAGTACCGAGGAGACATTTTGCATTTAGAGCTAGCTCGGAAAAACAATTATCAAAAAGTTATAAATGCAGAAAAGATTTCGAATATTTTATTTTCATCACACGCCATAAGTTATAGCTAAATATTCATAGCTGCCAACTTATCTATCTTTGTTCATATTTTAATCAAAATACATGTAATTTTAAGTCCTAAGTATTCCCAGTTGCTAAGTCAAGCTCTTTTCTGCTTTTTTGCATATTTCGGAAACAATTAAAACTAATGATAAAATATGTTTTTATTATATTGATTGATATAGGAGTTGCAAAAATTATTAAAATAGTTTCAGTATTACAAAAGTAATGAATATTTTTTTTTCATATATTTTTATTTATTTATGTAACTTTTGTCACATCCACTTTTTGCTTTGATGTAATTCTAACATTTGATGCCTTGATAAGTGTGATAATTATCAGACTGATTTGTTAATTCGCCGACCAAGATGAACCTACATTTGATGCCTACGCGATTAGGATTATTGCAAGGTATTATTCGTTAAAAGTTTGATATAAAAAAAACATATGTGATAGAAATCCACAAATATATGACAAATCCCTTAAACTAAACCAGTTTAATACAGTTAGGTGTACACTTTCATATTGTAACGTTTAAGTTTGTATAATTTGGTTGGATTTTAACCTTATTAAGATTTTGTCAGTTATGTGAACAAAAGCTTATCTCGGGGAGGATTGTGGACTTTGTGATAGGACCGCACTTAGGTGTTGTGTACACAGAGATTTTGTTTAACATCACGTACAACTAATCACACTGGACACTACAACAATGCATAAAAAAGATTATAAAATGTTGCAAAAGAAAGCCAAAGTTTAACATAAAGGAGTGAACAATAAAAATATGAAGTCACAAGATTACATTTCATTGTTTACAAGAGTTATATGACAATTTGGTAACGGACTTTATGACTATCGTGGTCCGTGACTCGAAAATCAACAGATTTCGACGTAATTTTGTAGAAATAACTGCTACTATGACTTGTCGTTTTCGTGTGTGTGTCAAGTATGATACGTAGTAGATCTAGACACGAAATAGCATTTTATGGATCATATCAAAACTATCCTGTGTAGAAATCGAACCTACGACCTTTAGCTTAACAGTCAGGGTTGATAACATACTTATTATATTTTGTTGTACTATGACTTCAGCATTATTATCGAGTATTATTGAAATAACAACTATTTGTAATACTACATGTACATTTTAATGGGCGTAGGAGAAATATCGTACATAAAAAGCCCTCTACTCGACCTTCACACGAGATTAAACTAATTATATGGAGGTAATAAGAGAACTGTTTTATTCTTTGGTAGCGTGTACAAATGAATCAGAAAAGTGTTTTCGCTATTATTATTGTCATGATTTGATTTAATACATTTTATTACATTTACTTTTGAGTTGAACATCAAGTGTGTGAAAGATAAACCCGTCTTTATAGGGCAATATATAAGTAAAACTTGTTATTGTCTTTATAAAAATATAATATACAATGCCTAGAACAAATTGACAGTTTAATCTTAGTTCATTTATCTATAATGGATCTGTTCAAGTATCTGTAATGAAATAAATACCTTCAAAAGAATATGTCCGTTTCAAATGAGAAGTATTATGTATTGTATTGTATGTATTGTACACGTATAAATCTGTGTGCATGTATTGTCCACTTGCTGACATAACGTTTCACGACTGTTCTAATAGTTACCAAACTTCCAGATTATGAGTTCTGTTTATTGATTTCCACATCTTGATAATCTAAGAAATATACTACCTTATTGTACTTAACACTCACAAATTAAACGAAATTTATTTGACATTTTCCATTTTAACAAATATTTTGGTATACATCTAGACGAAATGAAAATTAAAAATGATGAGCAAAGGACTTAATACTGAGTGGGCCAAGAAATCTAATTTTTAATTTGTTTAGCATTTCTAAACAACGCTTCACTTCTAAGACTTAGGGTTATATTTATAATATTAAGGGTTTTGATTACGGTTCTCATGTAAGACGAGGAGTGGTGCATTGATAAATTGGTGTTGAGCTCCCTTGCAGTTAGTAGTTCTGTGAACGATATTACATTACGCTGCGTCTGCGCACCCTATTAGTACTCGGAAATACAGCAAAGAGATATAAAATGAAAGTTAATTATATATTAAGTCTAAGTTTTTTATTTTAATTATCTATATATATATATATATATATATATATAGAAGCGATTTACCACTCACTGACTCATCACGAAATCTCCGAAACTATCTGTCCGATTAACTTAAAATTTTACATAGTTACTTCTTTTGTGACGTAGACGTCAACTAAGAACGGATTTCAACTTTTTGCATTTCGCTAAGTCTTAAAACTAAACGCTATACACTTAACGCGAGGGTAAGAGTTACCATAGCAACGGTTACGATGACAACTTGTAATATGTCAAAGGTTACCATAGCAACCTAAGTTCACATCCAAATTAATAGTGTGCCAATGAAGCGGGAGGGAATAAGCTAGTACTATATAGTTATGAAATATTTTTCTAGTTGCACGATTAAAATTATAGGAAACTCGCCAATAACAACTTACTAAGATTTGATATAGTATTGACTCATAATCATGGACACTATTTATATATTTAATAAATTATTATTCACGTAAAGTTTCAACTATATTTTTACTATAAAGTATAAATCAATGGTGCTATACAATAAACGGTCCACCATTTTACAACCATAATATACCTGTAACTTACAACAGGTTGTAACAACATTTCCTTGTTACATGTGTTTTTATATATTACAAAGTATGAAGACGATTTTCTTGTAAAATTAAAATTAAATTAAATCATACTTCTTTCGTCCGCTCGCTCCCATGTATACAAGTGAATTTGTTTATGATCAAACATCGTGTTTGCCACAAACAAATTTCTCTCCTTACAAAATTCCAAAATAAGCTTTCCAGCTTCATTTACTCTCTTATCACCGTACTTGCCTAGCACGCTTTCGTAACCACTTCACGCGGTTCCAACCCATCCATTAACATCCCCACATACTATCAACTTTTCATTACTTCTGACACTACTTAGAACATCCCTGACACCCTCCCAAAACTCCTCGAGTTCGCTCACTGGAGCTGAGGATACTGGCGCGTAAACGGCTAACAAGAATACTCTTGTTATCCCCAGTTTCTATGTTTTTTGTTATAATGAAACCGAAAATGACAACCAAAAGTGAATTTGATACCTCTTTTACTCAACACCACCCCCTAACCACCCCTAAAGGGGGGTGGGTAGTTTCAATTTTGTATAAAATCAAGATGCATGAAGAAATTTTAACGATTTACAGTAAATGACATGTTTATCAAACTAGTTTGAGGTTACTCTTAGCTCTTATATTAGAAATTCAAATGTTTTATCGATCAGAAGTATCTGAATTAAATCATGAATATATAATTCATGATTTAATTCTACTCTTAGCGTAACCCAGGAACAACGGCGTGGACGCAGTAGATTTCTGTTCCCTTTTGGGGTGCTGGATTAAAGTGAGCCCCCTTGCCTCTCACTATTCAGCGTCTACTTGTTTCTACGATAACGAACTCTCTTGTTGTCAAAAGTTCTTCTAAGTGGTTTCCTTTTATAGGTTCTTTTCTGTTCTGGCAAATCTCTTTTTAAATTCCAACAGTAGTCTGCTAACATATTGACATCCCATTTACCCTGATAGCGCTGTTCCATTGTCTTAAGATCCTGTCTGATGGAACCTTTCACCTTGCTCCTCACTGTAGTCTCCTAAATTGTCAGGAAAATAGTCCCTTCTATTTCGGAGGCATAGAATTAGGTTCAGCATCTTTTAGTCTCCTAAATTGTCAGGAAAATAGAAACAATTCTATTTCGGAGGCATAGAATTAGGTTCAGCATCTTTTAAGCGTTTTACAAGACTGCCGGATGGATAACAGTATAAGTAGAATTAAATAGAAAACAAAAAAAAAAACAAATGAAAAAACTTGTTAAGAATAGGACAAAAATCACGATTCAGTCTTATCATCATAATAACAAATATATGCATACAATAAGGTTACCATATACTTTATAATCATTTTTTCTCTCAGCATCTCAAACATAGAAATTCACATCCATCTTGATTTAAAATAAAAATTGAAATTTTCACCCCCCGTAAGGGTTGGTGAGGGATGTTAATGGGAGATAGAGGTCTTAAATTTATTTTTAGTAATCATTTTCAGTTCCAGCATCCTAAAAAACGTAGAAATACACATCTATCTTGATTTTATAGGAAATTTGAAATTTTCACCCCCTTTAAGGGGTGGTAAGGGGGTGATAGTGGTCATGAATTTATTTTTAGTTATCATTTTCGGTTCCAGCATCCCAAAAAACGTAGAAATATACATCTATCTTGATTTTATAGAAAAATTGAAATTTTCACCCCCTGTAAGGGGTGGTAGGGGGTGATAGGGGCCATGAATTTGTTTTTAGTTATCATTTTCGGTTTCAGAATCTCAAAAAACGTAGAAATACACATCTGTCTTGATTTTATAGAAAAAAATGAAATTTTCACCCCCTGTAAGGGATGGTAGGGGGTGATAGTGGTCATGAATTAATTTTTAGTTATCATTTTCGGTTTCAGCATCCCAAAAAACGTAGAAATACACATCTATCTTGATTTTATACAAAAATTTCAATTTTCAAGGGGATGCTAGCGGGGAAACGGGCATTTAAAATTAGTTTTTATTATTATATTCGGTTTCAGCGATCCCAAAAACCTAAGAATAATGGGGTTTCCTCTCTGGTTCATGATTTTTGTTTTGTGTGCCTGTGTTATTAGTATTATAAAGTAGACCGTATAATTTACACTAAGGAACTTGTGCAATTAAAATTATTGTGTCATTAGAAATTATTCGTTTAAATTTATTTTTTTTATATTATATCAAAACATTTTTATACAGTATAAGAATATTACGAATTACGAATAATAAAAGCAAATAATCTCCAAACTCATACTGTCTTCATAGAAGTGTGAACGGAGTACTACTGTGATCAATAATATTGTATATTTTTATAACTATAGGTTACATAGTATTATCCTTTGTTAAAATATATTGACTTTTTCTTCCTAAAAAATAAATTTCCTTCGATAAAATTGAAATATAATGAAATATTTCAATTACTTTAATCTGTTCATGTAACACAGACGTTACTCTTATGAAGTTGTTTTCTTAAGTAACTGATACAAAACAAGTACATCATGTCTTGAGTTTATCTGAAGTCATATTATCAATTAAATATATACACAATATGATACAAAAACCATAATCTGTTGGACGAATTAATTGTTCCAGTATATAGACAGTAACAACTTCAGTAACAACTAAGAAGATTAAGGGTGTAGATTTATGTATGTACTTTTATATAAAACTGTTCACCAAACAAACATCTTATTATATACACGTATATTACATATGTCAAACACGCAGTTAAGTTATTATTCTTTATTGAGCTGAGCGAAGCGAAGCTCTTACTGGTCAAAAGTGTGTTTCGATGTTCGCCTACTCCTCCTAAGCCATTTGAGCTAGAGCATTCAAGAAAGTGTCTCACTCGTTTAGCAGTTCTTTGGTGATATTCGTGATTGTAGGTTTTGATTAAATGGTCAAAAAGTGTCCCATAGATCAATATATATTTTTTTAACATAGCAATTCTTTATAACATAACTTTGCTATATTAATTGTAATAGGCGTCAAAATATAATAAATAGATATTGCACAGGACTACTCACAAGGGCATTCTTTTGTACGTTTTGTGACGTGTTTGACTGCTACTCGTAATTCTTATAATTTCAACGGTTATTTTTAATTTGTATACAAGTTCCACTTTCACTTATAACAGATAATCAGATTCAGTATTCCCCCAATTGTGTGTTTAATCAACAAATTAAGGAAAGCATTTACGTCATTATTATTATCTTTCAGTAAAGTTATTTTTCCATTTTAACATTTATACATGAGTCAGTGCGGTTTCGAAACTGTTGAGTTCCGCAGTAGTTAAATTTGATGTACTATAAAACTATACAAATTACGGCTTGCAATAAAACAAAAGGTGTTTTAAAGGATAAATGGTATAATTAATGTATTAATTATACCATTTATGTATAAATTATATAATAAAAGGTTTCAATTAGTTTCCTGCCCAGTTACAGATTATTAAATTAGATACGGGACAGACCTTGTACGTCATTACAAGAACTTTGAATTTGATAGAATATAAAATATTTTATGCAAAGAAGTCTACGTTTAATATACATAACATATTATTAAATATCTTAATATATTTGTTTATATATTTATATAAATTTTTCTCAGTTAATTTTATTGGGCATAAATATTTGTATAATTATGAACTTAATTATAAAAATAATTATAGTGGCATAATTTTATTTAATTATGTCAAAAATTTCGATCGATTTCTCGCCGTTTCATATTTCTTTGTGTTCCATATATTTTAACAATTAAAAAAAAAACAGGATTGCTCTGCACAAATTGGAGTGGTCAATTATTTTCAAGACATCAAAAACCGTAAGATATTCACCCAGATACATCAACAACACCTCTCCTTTTAATATTCTTCAAAGCTTGACATCAGTCGTTTGGAAGACCTTTTTTTTGTGTTTAGTTGTCTCCAGAATGCGACGAGGTAATTAGCTAAAAATTTTCTTATGTATTTTGAGCCGAACGCGGATGTTATAGCGGAAAAAGATTGAAAAAAATGTTAAGACATTCAAAAGTTATTAAAAAAAATCACACCTGCCATAGACAATACATTAGAGCTGCCCTGCGCGTGCGAGCAATGTGCTGAGCTGGAAGGTGACAGTTAGTCCTAATAAATCGATATTTTCTGTAGCTATTCAACTGAAAGAAGAGGGGCTCAGCTCAACACCCGCTACGCACGGTTGGCGGATCCTAGATGCATGTAACACTTCGTCATAAATGTTCAAAATTATTAATTCTCCCTAATCCGTATTCCATGTATTTATACCATAAAAAAACAATTACAGACAGCAGAATTTATTGCCGAATTTAAATATCGTTCCACTTAACTTCATAAAATATTTAATAAATTATATTATTTTTATTATCACGGTAAAATATTAATAATTTGGAATACTTTTTATATTAATATTTTTTTAGTTTTTCTTGTAGCACTGGATTAAAGTGTAGTGTCAATAACTTTGTGATCATCTATCAACGTTACAAAATATATCTGGACATTGACGAATGACCGTATTGCTGAATCACCGCTACATTTTCTTGTTGAAAATATTTAAAATATTGAAAAGTGAGATTGCTAGCTTAATTTAATTGTGTGTCCAAAATGCTCAAGACAAGAACTTAAAGATGAGATCGAGAGCGCAACGTGCTTGTGCAATTCGTGTCGCAGCTCGAGGACGTCGCAAATGTTTACGGCTGCAAATTCAATGGATCCAGCAGAAGGGCCACCTCCGCTGCAAGAATTGACAGACATTAAAGAGATGTTGATTGCTAGAGTCCATCCAATCTTACGCATGTACCAGCTAAGAGCAGGCAATGGTGCTAGACAATATCAATACACGTGTCACGTACTCAATGTCGAACAAGAAATGCAACCGCTCGCAAGAATCTTGCCACAGAGATTTGCGGATATAATTTTTGAGAGTCATGGTTAAGTCATTGGAGGACGGTCGGAATTACTTAGAGTAGGAGATACGTTAGATATTTTCGCAAATTACATAGAAAACGGCAAAGCAAAGTTACTCAAGTGGTATGTGAGAGATCGCGGTGCAAACAATTCTGATCTGAAGAAACACTATCCTGGCATATACTTTGGCAAACTAACTAACAACAAAATTAAAGAACTGACTCCTAATGATGTGTTTAATGCATGTGAACAACGTCACTCTTATGTTGTATATTTTAAGTCTTACGAGGAACTGCAAGTTTTCGATCCACTTACAGAAGAATGGTCGGGCCTAAATCTTGGGCAAAATCGACAAGCGCCGGCATTTCCAAATATCATTAAAAAAGTTTTAAAAATTTCAAAAGTCAATATGTTGCATGGAGAGCAGACTGACAAAACTAACGATTGCGTCAAGTGCTGTTTGAGATATTTATCTGTTTTTTTTTTTATTAATTTTTTATTAATCTGTTACATTTGTTAAAAACCGTTGTTTTGTTAATTTGCATTGCTTTTTAGTTTAAGCACGCGAGTTTGAGATCGCTCAGCTCCACCCGCTTGCGCGGCCCTAGTTCTCATAACTATTTATTATATTTAAAAAGATGTACCCACCATTAAGAGATTGTAATTAATCTTCTTCTATTTTTTAAATACATTGTGAGATGAAATAAATTACGAGAGAATTATAAATGTCCAAACAATATTGTCCCATTTAGCAACCTTCTGTTGTTATGTTTAATTAAATAAAATAAAGGGTTATATAATTAAGAAACTGAACCGTTCTAATGAACTTGTGAGACTTGTGGGGAAAAATCCTCTAGGTATTTAATAATTATATTATACACATATATACATAGTAATTCATCAAAAAAAAGCAAAGGGGTAAAGAAAATGTTGTTTAAAGCTGTAACGAGGTATTTTTATAGTTCGCACTTCGTTGAAAAAACTCCATGATTTACATACAGATTATTAACACATGTTTATGATGGCTTTTTCGACGTTGGGAATAATTAAAATTTTGTATATTCATATATTAGTGCGCCGTAACTTTAAATTCTTTTACCCTTATATAGTGAATACAAAAATGAACAATATGGTTTGCTAATAGCAATTAAATAATACACATGATTCAGTAATGGTTAGCCTTTTATTTTCACTTACAAATACATTTATTTACTTATTTACATATTTTTGTGAGTAAAGAAATGACAATAAATTTACCAACGACTGACAAACAAATAAACTCTTTGCGTTAATTAACGCCTTTATTATCACTTAGTTTTTAAAAATATTATGAAAACTAAATATTAACGCATATTAAAAATTTTATTTTATAGTATTTTTTCTTGTATTTCTTCAATACATTCAAATCAGAAATATTATTTGAAAAAACTTTAATCAATTGCGTAATTATTTAATGCAGAGCCTTCTTATCAATATAGCGAGCTCGTTGTGAATGGAATCCAAATTATTTGAAGAATTCTCAGAATGCATTCCTTTATTGAAGCCTGGCTAAGGAATTTCTTATCAACTTACTTCGTTAATGGAGTTTGCGAAAGGTAATCTAGTTTCCATAAAAGCAAAATTGCTGCAAGGTTCGACGTTTATATTATTTTATTACTATTTATTTGGAGGTTTATGATAAAAGGCAGTGAAAAGTCCATATATTCAAGAATATATACTCTCCCTGGGGTATGGTTAATTCGGTGTTTCGGGATCGCGTAAGCCATCTGTTAATGTCCAGCGCGGGATAGTCAGCCATGCCCGGGTGCCCGAGTCTGGCTCATGGCTGACAGGGGGGTGTATTTATTTTATTTACTTAAATTCTGTTTAGCACAAGGTACAAAGGGTGAGCTTAACGCTAAAGCATTTTCTACCAGCCAACCCAAAATGGGCAAGAAAATACGTACGAAGGCGGAGAGCAAAAAAAAAAGAAACAAAAAATAACAAGATATCGATATATAGATATCATATATAAACTGTATACATACATAAACGTACATAAATGCTAACATACATACATACAAAACTACAAATAGATAAGTAAATAAGTTTTATACATATACTTATATATACTCAGATGCTGAGGTAGAACTGTTTCACCTGTCTCCCGAAAGAGTTTCGTGAAGGTGCCGTACGAATACTTTCAGATAATTGGTCCACTAATTAACAAGACAGTATAATAAATCTTCGCAATTCATGTTTCTAATTTGAAAGTTTGAATAAATACAAAAAAAAATATTATGAAATAAAATGGTTGAAACTGAAATAATCAGTCCACCACTATTGAAACATATTGTATAGGTAGGTATGAGACGAAGCTTCTTAGCATTCCATGGATTCACCGTGCGGGTGCCGGGCCCATCGCGTTGCAAGAAGAGGAGCGCAAACAATGCCTGGGACTTGCGACCCAGATGTAGGTTTAAGGGGCCCCTTTACTATGCGCATACACGCTCACCTTCACTGTTTACGCTCCTCTCCCTACCTAACCAAATATCGTAAGAACCTACTAGGCGGCTTCCTTTGAAATACGTTCCAGAAATGAACTGATGGTCGTTCTAGAAAGGCCGAGGTCCTTAAATAAGTTGTAGAGAGATTTTGCTGTTATACCTCTCGCTCCTACTTCTACAGCGTACAAATTAACTATAAATTTATTCCTGATCAGTTCGTTACACAGTTCGTAATACTTGTTAAGCTTAAATGTATGATCTTTGGGTATGTTTGTTTCCCAGGGTACAGTAAGCTCCACAAGTATAACGCGCCTTAGTTGTTTTGAATACAGGAATAAGTCCGGCCTAGATGACGAAACACAACATCCCCGGGGATTTTGTATTGCCTTTCATACGTGTCCATCATGAGAGTCCAATCAGGAGACGCGTCCAAGATGGAATAAGGTTTTAATTTAGATTTTTTGGACGAACCTGCCTTTACGAACTCTACTGATTTTTTGGTGGTTGTTATACCCCTCTGCGCTCTTGCTACAGAAAGACTAACCGCTTCTCGTATGATTTCTAATACTTTATCGTGGCGACGCGAGTATTTACCTCTATTTAATAGTACCCTACACCCTACTAGCAAGTGTTTCGCGGTTCCTACTGCCTCCCCGCAGATGTTGCAAGATTTTTCGGTGGCTTTGCCCCATCTTACTAAGTTACTTTGATCTGGGAGAGTCATTTGGAATGCATTAAGATAAAATTTTAATAATGCTGGGGACCAATCATGAAGCAGGGTGCGCCATCGTAAAGCTAATGGAATACAAAAATCTCCTATGGTCACCCATTCGTTTTGCAATTCTAGGCTCATCGCGTGCAACCGGTAATTATCATTTTCATCGTGCCGAATAAAGGATTTTATTATTTCTATGTCTGGTTCTTTCCTACTTGATCCTAGCCCTGCTTTATTTGTTTGAGCACCTATCATAAATTGTTTATGGAATTGAAGTCGTGACTCCAGCTCTGCGGCAATTTTATCTTTTGGGAGAGATGTTACAGTATCATCATTCGACTTTGAGATGATATGTCTCTTGGTCACTCTTAGGTGTTTATAGAGTTCCGATGGTTTCTTTAATTTTAACCCAAAATTGTGTCGGTCTCTAAATAAGGTAGAAGAGTCCGCTGGATGCGCTAACCCGAGCCATGACTTCAATGTCCTTATGACGCTTGCATCTAACTTTAACAAAAGGGTCTTATTAATATCGTAAACGAGGAAAGGCCAATTTAAACGTGATGTTAAATAATTATCGTATATCCATAAATGATATTAATAAAGCGTATTGTTTATTGTTATACACATTATTCAAGAGCAAAATAATTGAAATCCCGTCACACTTATGTTTAAATATAAATAATTATTCTCAACAGAGAAAAAGCCATCGTAAACATATGTAAACAATCTCTATGCAAATCATGGACTTTTGTCAGCAGCAGCTCAGTGAGGACTTTCAAACGACGTTACATCTTTTGAATAACATTTTCTTCGCCCCGTTAGGATTTTTTGTTTTATGAATGACGATGTGTAAAATAGATAAACGCTTGGTTGATAAGACGACGTTTGGATCGATATGGCTATGTTAAATTATTAGAATTATTAATTAAAAAAATATATACAAAAATTACTTTTTAACTTATCGAACCATAAATTTTTTTAAGAAACTTAAGAATGAAAATAAATAATAAAAACACCTTCAACATAAAACAAATGATAAACTTCAAAGAATATATAAAGATTTATTTGATAAGGTATAAATTTATCTCTTGCTCGGTTATCGTCAGTAATCGTTAATGTTTCTCTTCAGGCACAATCCCTTCTATAGATTGCGGTTTCATCGTAAATAACTGATCTGTTTTTATGGAGGAGAAAATTACAATTTTCTCTCCTTGTTTTTATATTGTTAAATGTTTAGTCTATAAAGAGTTCGAACCGTTATGAGGTGAAAAACAAAATGAATTTCCATTTACATTTGTGTGTTATTAACATAAATATTTGAATATTTAATTATTATTTCAAGTTTACTTAAAACAATAATTAATTATCATGAAACAATATTATATCAGTAATATTTTGCTGTTAATGGCTTATTTCATCAGTGCAATAAACAAAATAATGATATTGCTCGAGGTGAATGAATATGTATTTTCGAATATACGAGTAACATTAACAATCTCCGGCTTTTAATCAAGACGAGAACGTTACGATAACAATCTCAGAATTTGAAAACCTTAAAAAAAGATTATTTATATATATATACACATACTACATATAATAGTATAAAAAATGCTACATAACAAATATTATCCCTATATATCGCGATAAGCAAACAATTAGAAAGAAAACAATAAGAGTGCCATCGTGGTTCCTACGTCAGAAAGGAACCTTTTTCTTCAGACAATATATCTTCTATATACGAAGACAATATATTAACATGGTTTATTCTGCTTCTATTTATAATTATTCAAATGAGTTGTGAACTTTGTTTATCTATGCCTATATACTGTATACGTTTTATGAATATTCATATATAAATTTTACATAGTATTTATATACAAGTAATTACTGAGTAAGTAGTTGAGGTAATTGTTTTATATAAGACAACTAGTCTGCCATACTTTCTAACATATAAAAACACTATCGTTCTTAAAAATCTCCATATTCTTTGCAAATTACTACTTACGACTCTAGGGTACGCCCCAGAGACCATATATCATGGCCTTTATAAATAGTTCGTATCAGAAACACTGATTTATAAGGGACGAAAAATTACTACATTCTCTCGATAAAGCTTCAGGCTCACTTGTTAACAGAAATATTGTTTTATCTCGTGTTTATCTTTCAATTACGTATTTTTTGGCTTGTGTTATTTATTCTTGTCATGGGACAACTTTTGTGAATTTTTAACTTGAGGACAATTTTTGTGAACTTTTCGTAAATAATAATGAATTATTTGATATTGCTCTGAGTAAATTATATGCCTAATTGAGTATTTGAAATAACTTAACCTGGATAAATATACAATAAGATGTAAGATATTACTCATAATCTAATATAATCTATATTAAAAGTCAGCCTACACTTTTAAAAATATCATTCAATTATTTAATAAGAAACAATACTTACATCTTGATTATTATCAATTCTAATCCATTAAAATATATTGTTTAATTATTTTTAAATAATATATATATCTATTTATTTTCTATGTGTGAGACAATGTTAACACATTATTACATTTACTCATACTACCGATCTATATAATCACTGTAAGTGAGGCTAATGTGGTACATTATTTCACTACAAGAAAGTGTATTCTTACAAAATATTATGCCACTGTAATTCTTTTTCTGAAAAATTTAATAACTAATATACGCTTTGATTTTTAGCACAGACGGAGGACTGCTTCTTATGATGTAAATTATTTTTTTACTTTATAAATAATTCTTTAAAGCATTTTGTATGTTTGGTTGTAGCTACATAAATTAGGTTGTGTAAATCATTTTATTAAACAAAGTTATGAACTGTACCAATAATGTTAATGATGCAAAAATTTTTGCATATCTCGAAGAGCTTTGCAAGATTTAAAACTTCCTCAGATCTTAATATTGGAATACAATGTACTTAATTGGAAATATTCAAATTAGAATATATTTATTTATTTATAGTTATTTATCTTCACGCTATATCCCTTGCGGGATAGCCAGAGACGAGGGAGCGCCAACCATCATCACATCAACCTCTTCACACATGCCCTCCGGGGGGTCCTCATGCTTTTTACGTGACACTCCTCCAGTATCATAGATACTGAAATTATAATATTATCGTGTAATCGTTTATTGTATTAATATACATAGATAATATCGATTTTTAGCTTTTTAGTTTATATAATACACTCCTGCTAAACTGGCTGCATATAAGAATTTTCACTTTTATCATAATACATAAAGCTTTATAGAGAGCTCTTTTACGGGCTCCATGAAAAATATTATTAGGGAATAACCTATTGAGAGTAAATATACTCTTTTACTAAGCGAGTCTTAGTAATTGAGATACGAGGGAACATGTATTATCTGACCGTGACTTGTAATATGTATAGGTGATGTTTTCGTTCAGTGAGATAGGCCGAAATGTTAACGCCCATATATTATTTCTTTTTATTTTTATAAGTATTTTATACAAACATAACAGACTTTATTTAAAAGTAAGTTATTTTTTTATTATAATTTTGTAGCATTGATGCTCATTGCAATGTGTGAAGTATAAAATTGTTAATTTGTGTCTGTTTCAATTCCTTTTACCCCAAGAAATCAAGTTTTTCGTCTTCAATACCATAAAACCAATACTAAAAAAATCCGTGCCCGCAGGGGGACACGCGTGGGTGGACCTCGTGTGTAAGTCATTTAAAATGTAACTACTACCTAAGAATAACACATGATGCCGTTGTTTACATCAAAAATTTTCAAGCTAAAAGTGGCTTTTATTTTTTTTCTCGGAAACGGTACCGTTTACGGAAAAATTTTTGGTGCCTAAATTTAGAGTAAAAAATAGCCTTTCTATTAAAAATAATTGTGATGTAAGAATGTATACCAGAAAAAAGTTATGATTTTTTTTCCAAAAATTTTCGGTTTTTTTACCCCCACCCATAAGTTATTGAAGTTAGGTTTTCGGTTTATTTACATTAGTTATAGGTATTCATCAAAGACATCATATGATATGAACGCGATTGATCTTCTTTGTATAGGGAAAAAGTTATGGTCGAAAAACTGAAATCAGAAAAAGTGGGGCCCTAGCGCCCCCTGTGGCCGGATTTCTCTGGTTAACGAACTTGACCTTCATTTTTGGATGTTTGATTTTTGTGCAAACTTTAAAAGCAATCCAAGCGAAACTGCGGCCGCTATCGTGCTGACAAAAGTCGAAACTGGACGCACGCACGCATATAAATATATATATATATATATATATATATATGTTTATATATACATATATATATATATATATATATATATATATATATATATATATATATATATATATATATATATATATATATGTATATATATAAACATTTTGACCAATGGTCATTTCGGACTCGGGGGGTCATAAGAAGACTTCCTGCGAAGAAATTTTTCCAAAATTCGAAAGTCGGGTACAAATGAATGGGTAGACCGAATTCTTCGAGGTCTACCCAATTACTACGTAAATACTGGTAGTAAAAGCTAGAAACCTCTATGTAAGAGATAAAAGTAAAGTATAATAATGAATGTGTTTTATTGCACATTTAAAATAGAAATACTATTTATACATCATTATTTATTAATTGCTTTGAAATAAAAAGCAGTTAAATGGTTTTTCTAAGCTACGAGTACTTACGAGTATATATTGAAATATTACTATAAATATAGACATCCATAGCCCGCTATACAAGGTATCTTTTATGGATATTTTAGCAGGATTGATATTTTGTGAATAGTAAACTATTCATCTGCCATAATTTTAGGGTTCTATATAAATTTCAGAGAAAAGTCAGCATTATAAGTTTATCCCAATATTTGTCCAAATTTTTCCTTTTTTGTCATAGAAATTATTATGAAAATGTAAAATAGCTTTGCCGTTTCGTAAACAAGAATTGTCATTGTCTTCATAAAATATAATATTTTAATTTCATGTGGTGCCTAAGATTTTAAAAAGAACATTTAATTAAGCGATAGAGGATTTGTTAACTTTTTGTCATGTCTTCGTAAAGATCTTTTCATTAAGAAAATTGAGTAAAATATTACATCGAGCAGGACAACTACAGACCCTCGGAAACTGCCACTTATGTAGCGTACGCTAAAATAAGGGTTTATTGAAAAGAAGTCAGGTTAAAAGAACAGGTTAGATCTCTTTACTTGTGGATTATGTTTATATTTATATTTTTTTATAGTACATCAAGCACATAATATTGTTGATTTTTATTAAGTAAATAGTAAGAAGAAAAATAAATTGGTGTTTAATTATCCTGTTTTTATTCAAAACCGGTATGATCAGGATACAATATCGATCACTATTAACACTTTTGACAAATGAAAATTATGGTCCAGTACACATAAAATATTCAATTTTTAATTCGTATCATCCAGTAATTAACAAGATTTATAACATTTTATCGTACAAATAATGATTAATTTAATTCTTGCATTAATTCTCTAATATATAAGCATCGATAGCAAAATAATATTTTCCGGAGGTTGTAAGTCTTACCGACATAATATATGTATTTCTTTCAGAACACGAGAGAGTCAGACACGAGGTCGACCCTTGTCATGAGAACATATTTTATTATGTATTTATTAAAGTACATATTTATTTATGTATTTATTAAAGTAATTCTTGTGCCTGAATACACAGGCAAAAATCTCAAAAAAAAAAGAAATCAAAATAATAATTATAAAACAAATTAAAAATGGCATGGACTACAAGTCTTTGGTAACTTTATATTAAAAAAAAAAAAAAAAAAAAAAAAAAAAACATACACTGAGAAGGTTCATAAATTATAATCTATATGTCATTTAAACCATTTCAACGTATGTAATTTCTTTTGTTTCTCTAATAAACCTTTAAAACTCAATAGTTTTAAAATTAATAATAAAATCCTACCAGTATGTGTTTACTTATAACACTAAAATTGTTTTGTAACAAATCCTTAAAGAGCAGTAAACTAAAGTTTTAGCAAAGTTTTTTAAAATATTAAATCCTATGACCTTCACTATTACAAAGAATTACTACTATGAATCGCTTTTACTTCTCCGTAAATGCCTATGACTATACTCGGTCTTGTACATTCAACACATCTTTTCACAAAGTAAATAAAGCTATTATTAATACTAATATTATTTTTTTGACTAAAACTATGTAATAATCTTAGTTATAACTATGCAAAAAGTGTACCTTTGATACATAAAATAGACCGTGAGTATCTAATGTTGGTTAAAATACGTATAATAGCTGAAGCTGAAATGTTCTTTGTTTTATAATCACTAAATCTCACCAGATGTCGCGTTAATCTCGTTCCGTGTGACTGAATTACATGATAATCTCCGTTGTTAGACACGCGCCAGAATGTTGGTTACATTCACCATTTAATATTTATAACTTATTACTTCTATTTTAAATTCTATATGTTTTATTATTGTTTTTTCTCTAAAATGTAGTATATAAACATATGTAGTTATCAAAGAAGAAGAAGAAAGAAAAAATACTGCAAATATAATTGTATAATTCAAACTACCATTTATTCATAATGAATTAAAAGTACGGCTATCTTTGGTCCTGGTTGATATTATTAAAAATATCCAGAAAGTACTGGATATTATTGTGTTCAAAAGATTAATTTCAAAAATGTTTAACTATTTTTCTTTCATAGCATTTTTAATAATACAATTATGGGAAAATTAAACCCATAAGTTATCAATTGCTTATTAGTTTATAAAAAAACGGCCTTAAAAATTTAAAATCAATGAATCATTAAATGAAATATTTTATTCATTTGTTACAATTCATAATTTGTTACAAAATTATTACTATTACGGACACGAGCCACACTTACATACACCCTATGGATTTGTTTTAATCATTTTGAGCTTAAATTAAATTTATACTCAAACTAACTAAATTTTTTATTACAAAAATAAAGAAACACAGACAACTCAGCTTTAATAAGTTAAAGCTGACTCTTTTTAAGTTTTTTTTAAGACAATAACTTCTTAGAGTCGGTGGTTGCTTTGACAATAAAAAATATTTTCCAACTATTCATTTAAAGTTAACCCACTTGGCGTTGTAAACTATTCAAACAATTTGTTTAATTTCTTGTCGTAATGCAGCTCTCTGTGAAATATTTTCACAATAAATTGAATTTAAAACATGTTTCTCAAACAAAGGAATAAAGTGGATCTTTAGTAAGGCAACATTTTTTATTATACATATTATTATACTAAGTTTTTTCTCTTGCTTGTAACGTATCTTATGGATGAGTGATTTCTCTGTTTGTATATTAAGAAAAAAAGTAATATAAGTATTAAGAATTCTTTATTTAATTACAATATTATTTGTAATGTTTAATTAAGTTTGATGTAATATTTATATTAAATAAATGAAGTAAGTTTTGTAAAAAATATTGTTTAGAAGAATTTGATGAGGTAAGGTAAACTTTAATATACGAGTAGACACCTATCTATAAACGAGTAGAAAAGACAACAAAGTTATTTCAGCTCATAGAAACAACGTTAATTGTGAATTTTTAAGGGACGTCATCAATCCTTAACTACGTAATAAATTAACATGTCATTTTGAACAAACTTCGTCAGGATTACAGAAAAGTAAGTCAGCTAACTATTACCAATAAAAATCCTGCTCCGGGGGAATAGAACAAAATACATTTTGACGGCTATCCGACATATTTGTCAAGAATATTTCATTTTATCTTCATTACGAGGCATAGAGAAAACTAACATTTATTATATGATATTTCATCCACATAGAGATTTCTCCCTCATTGGTTGGTACTTCGGATCTTAAGTACTAGAAGTGACATCTTAGAGGCACTTAAAAATTACATGTTTCATATTTATTCTAGAAAAGTTTCATGTATTTTATTTAGTTTTTATTTGACATTAATCTTACGCTTTGATACATTAATTTGCAAAGTATAAACGAACACGAATTATAAATGATACCAATTCTTTATGTAATATAAAATATATTTTTTTACAATGCTTTTAGAAAAAAAGCAATTAATCTCTATTAACTCTCTAGAAAGTGGATGGAGTAAGAATACTCCGGAGACAGGAGCTATGCCGGGAATGGGCCGCTTATTGGTATAGAAAATTATATTTATTCTTCTACCGTGTCCTACTTTGAATGCCTCTTCTTCTCAACGATTAAACACTTTTCAGAACCTGCAACGAAAAAAAAATATTATATGTTAACCTACTTGTTTTTCACGAACGAACTTTGTACGTTCTGTTTTGTTTTCACTTTTCTCGGATGTTTGGAAGGATAACCACGTTAAAAAAAACGTGCCAAGCACACTACCTCATAGGTGGCGTGGAAAGTGTGCATATTATGACGATTGCAATTTGTACAAGTTTTTGAATCGTTATATCTCAAAAACAGTGGCTCGTAGGAAAAAAAGTATAAAGACATTTTTTGTAGATTATTTTATGATCTACAATTTTTGTCTGAGATATTTTTATGATAAAACTTACCGTTTCGCTGAAAATCGCGAAAAACTCACCTTGAATAAATTTTTTTCCTGACGGGGGAAAGATGGGGAACTTTCAAATTTTATTTTTAATCATATTTTAAACAACCTTACTGATTTTCAGCTTGATGGGAATTTATGTAGCTTCGAATGTTTAAATTGACCGGACTAAAAGGTGTTGAATTCGAATCGTCAACTTATAGGAGCCATTTGAATGCAAATAGCGAACTCTTGGTTTTGCTAAACCTATCAAGAATGGATACCAATTACCTTCAAGGATAAAACATTTTTTGTAATCACATTCTTAACTACAAAATGCGTTACAGATCAACGTATGTTGTTTAACATCCTGCAACTGTTCCGTGATAACAATGAGCCGTCATGTAATGGGTGAATTCGTATTAGGTGTAATATTAATAGATTGAAATAATACATTTTAAAAATGCCATATTGATTTACGCAGCGTAATGAAGTGTAAAAGATCCCAGTGCCAAAGCAAGAGCTTTTATAAGAATAATAGCTGTGTATTATACATAAAATATATAATGTTACATTGTAATGTACAGACTACTTACTTACAGTATATATATTTAATAACACCGTTCATTACACGCATTTCATTTCCAGTTTAATAAAAGAACACTATAACTTTATATGAATAAAATATTACTGTGGATTGATTTAATTTTATATGCAGTATATAGTAATCTGTGATTGACACCATTCCACTGGTGGTTAACAAATTACATATTAGTTATTGCGATTCTAAGTTTTTTTTAACGAATTGTCTAAATAAAAAACAAAATATGTTAAATATTTCTATATCCCCCGAAAGTCTACTTAGTCTATCCTAACATGACAATTGAAACAATGTAATGAATATTCATAAAATACTGAGAATCGTTACAAAATATTTTTTTTATATAATCTTATTATTATTATTATTTTATCAATATAATTAAATTCAATCTAAGGATATTAAATCGATGATATTTAACTTTAACTTCCTTTTAAATATTATAAGGAAGCATTCTCTCATATAAACGAATTAAATATTTATTTTATACTACGCTGGTTTCATTAGCTTCTCGGTACTAAAGGATAACGGGCAAAATGTACCCACCGACCAATAACGACCAGACGTATGTCGTTAGAAAGCTCTTTTCATGACTATCATTTGTTATTATGGGGGCTAGTCTCAATTCGTTGTGGGAAAAATGTTATAGTTATTTAAATGATATCTATTAAAATAAAAGTTGTTAGTTCTAGATATATAAAAAAACAGTTTTTGTGTAGACTCCGTTTACTTAACAGCGTTAACTTAACATGAATAAAATATTAGGACAGTCAAATTGTGAAAAAGAAACCTGAAATAAAAAAAAATGGTTTATTATTGATTTACAAACAGAATTCTTATTATTTAAAAACTAGTCATCTATGTTGTCTATAATTACATCATTTAAAAATGCTGCTGGAGGATTGAATACCTCATGCCGTGAGTAACCAATATACAATGTTATTGAAGTCAAAAAATAAAAAATACGTTACTAAATACGCCGTTCCGTACAAATAAAGGCGGCGAGCGGGGACGCGACGGGCGGCGCGCGGGTGACGCGTACGCAATGAGCATTTCGGCAATTACACCTTGCATTAAGTTTACGTAGGGATTTTTAACTTTTAAACACATTTTTTTAAAATCTAGACCCCAAAACGATATGAGACTAGCCCCCATTATAACAAAGATAATAATCTGGAACTAACTACTTTTATTTTAATAGATATCATTTAAATAACTATAACATTTTTCCCACAACGAATTAATACTAGCCCCCATAATAACAAATGATAGTCATGAAAAGAGCTTTTTAACGACATACGTCTGGTCGTTATTGGTCGTGGGTACACATCCCATACATTTTTGCCCATCATCCTTTAATTATAACACCACTTTAATTTACCAGTCAATTTGCTTGTTGTATGAAACTAAAATATATTGTGGCAGTTTTCACTACATTGTAATACATTTATTACTAATTTTTAACCTTCATTGAAATAATATGGCATCGATCGATATTAAAATATATGTTACAAATTAAATATTTTTCTTTATTTAAAATAAATCGCTTTTTTTATCAAAAAACTTTAAATACTATACTTAACACGATAAATAGATAAAATAGTAAAAATAATTTTGTATTTATGTACTATTAAATAATAACATAAAAAAGTCATCAAATTTAGTTTAGTTGGTGTTTAAACCACATGCGGTAGATAAATTTAATAAAATGTCGTTTCAGAATAAAAATGCCAGACTCCATGAAGTTCACTGTTTCTAAATCATTGTTAGGTTTAGTTGGTAACAGGTGATTTAGTAGTTCTTACTTTAACAATCTGTTAGTACACTTTTGATTTAGGTCCAAAATATTTAAGTTACTCTAAAAACATTGTATTGTACATATAACAGTACTCCATAGGCGGAACCTGCGCCAATGTGTGAATGTTAATATTCTTTTATTTATATTAACTAAACAAATTTGAGATATCAATAAGTTTCTGAGTAGAATTATGATACATTTGGATTACCTATTTACTAATGGTCCGAATAAATACAATAATTGCTAATTACTGAAATAGTACATCATTTTCAGCATTTATTACTGTGTAATGAAGCAAAAAGTGTGTAATTACTTCCAGCGAGCCTCATTAGAAGTTGCACTTTATTCGTTACTTTATCTGTGAAATTAATTTAATAACTACTTTTGCAGTATCATTGGTATAGTAGTTTGTATTTTATTATATCCAACAGTGAACAATAATAATTTAAACGTTATTTTAATAATCATTTATTCTTGCAGTTGAATGGACTTCATGTAGATACTCATTGTGCATCAAATCCGTGGCTCTGTGTTTTCACGGACCACGGAAGTCACCTCCGGCGGGTTCCAGTCTTATGGTCGAGGATGTCCATCGCTGTCGGGCGTTCCATGGAATACCTTGGACTCGTTCTCGGCAGTAGGTGGAAATTCGAAGACCATTTTCGGCGTCTTTCGCCGAAGCTAGTGAAGGCAGCTGGAGCGCTATGTAACGTTTTGCGATATTGTACTATTTTCTGAGAGGCAGCCTGTGCGCTGGCCGGGACCCCACCATGGGATCTGAACGCGGCGACGCTAGCAGTTCCGTACCGACGGAGGAGGGATGATTCATAAAACGTATACAGGATACAAGCATCCGTAAACAGAGTTCACAACTCGTTTGAATAATATTTATATAGAAGCAGAATAAACCGTGCTTAAATATTTCTTCATAGATTATATTAAAATCAAAAATTCACAAAGAATAGAGAAAAATAATATTTCATTAAAAAAATTCATTGACACATACGATTTACTTCCTCACATCACAATATTAAAAGTATCTCCACTGTTAAAATAGAGCAGATAGCTGTAAATAATTCCAGGGAGTCTGTTACATTTCCGTTTCTTTTCTCAAGTGAATATGATTTATTTCTACAGATCGAATTGTTTCTGTTCGAATAAAGAATTGTCTATTACGAGTATAAGACTAAAAGTTATGTGATAAAAGACACGAACTATCTTATAATAATATTAAAATTTAAAAAAAAGATGTACAAATCAAAAGTTTGTCGTCACAGACATTTACAGTTGAGCTGCTGTGTAAATATACAAGTTACAGTTGGCAGGGCGAGAGGACGGTTTACAAGAAGTCGCCGGATCGAGTCCAATTCGGGTATTTTTCTTTCTATAATCATAAGAAAAGAAAGTAAAAATAAGCTTATTAAAAAATTTATGCAGGTAAATTATAAAATATATATACAAAACTAAACCAATATGTAATTCAAATATAATTGCATTAGTAAAACCGTACTTGGTACGAGTCCTGTCTAGTTGCATTAATAAAACGATTTAATAGTTTAAACATTTTACAACCAGGGTTTTATGAAAATTGAGAAGCTCAGCCAAAATTTTCATGATAATGATCCTCATGAACATTCGGCTTCACCACTCATATAATACGATCATAAACTATCAAACTGATAGCTAGTAGTGATAACATAGCCTATAATAATATGTGCTTTATAACCACGGTGTGTTATTATGCGGAACATAGGAAACATTTTGTGGTCGAAATGTTTTAAATTCCGGTTTATTTTTTTATTTACCAGAAAAATATAAGCAAATGTTTTTGTGTTTAATAACTATTGTTTTGTTAATATTGATTGATGGGTAACTGAAGCCTAATAAAATATTGTTTTTATTTTTAAATTATACATAGAGAAATACTTACCTCTCACATCTTGTTATGTCTATAAATATCTTTGATTTTTTTAGTGTTGTTTTATTTCAGTTTTTTTTTTTTTAACCTATTGAAGCCAGTATTAAAGCATGAACTATTATTAAAAACAAACAACAGGTCTTAAAAAAGTGAAGATATAGAAGAAAGCTTTTTCAAACATTATTATTCAAATAAATCAGATGTCCCTTGATCGTAGATGAAAATTTTATATTAGTTTTCTTTAAATTGATATAAAATTTAAACCTTTACGATGAGTAAATTTTATTTTCTGAAAGACAGAATTTTAACAAGTAACTGAATAAATACAATATAAGGTAATAAAAGTTAGTCAAAGCGAACTCGACTGCACTTTGCAGTTAACGATGATAGTTAACTCGATTCTAACAACAATTTCCATATCAGGGAGTTCGCTCTGCAATTATATTATTAGGTGCGCTAGTTCTGAGGAAAGCACTGCAATTACGTGGTACGAGTTCATGATAGTATAATTAAAATTATTTTTGCGTAGTGATATTGATACCAATATTTATCTTTGGTATAATATTATCCTTATTTTTATATATACATCATCATCTTACTATCGCCCTATGCATGTATGTATGTTTGTATGAGTATGAATGTATATGTATGTATCTTTTTATATATTCAATATATTTACGTATTCATATAATATATGTAGTACAAGTGTATATATATGTATATATATATATATATATAGATACATACATATTTATATATATATATATATATATGTATGTATCCATGTGTGTATTATTTGATATATACATAAGTTGTGTGTATTTATTTGTCTGTTTGTTTTCTATTGTACCGATCATTTGTCTTTTTCTGTATTTAATATTTAGGTTGACTGTTAGAGAATGCTTTAGCATTAAGTCCGCCATTTGTATAATTTGTACAATAAAGTTTTTAAATAAAAATAAAAATAAATATAATAATTACCTATGTTTCTTTGTGTATGAAGATTGTTGGACGCTACCTGTATTAGGCGTTTGCTTTGAAAACAACATATTATGTTATCATATCATATTAATTAAGAGTAAAGAAAAGTCTTTATAATTGAATACACAATAAAAATTGATTTAATTCGAGAACAAAAAGGACCTAAAAGGATTTTGTGACTACCATCCCTTTAAATTAGTTATTTGATGATTGAAGCAGACAGGAATCCGATTTAAGAGTAAAAAAGTTACGACCAAATTACCCTCTGATCTTTTTTATTATATTGGAATTATAGAAATAAAAAAATAAAATTTTAACAATATTTTAGTAATATAATACAAAAACATTTTGTAATATATTATATACACATTAGTTTAGTCATGAATTTTCCTTAATATATTATATTATATGTCTTAAGAATTATTACTCTGGGATGTAACTTTTATTTTTTTTTAAACCTGGGAAAATTATGGTTACTGAATTGGTTAAATTTTATTTACAAAAAGATTATTAATGATTTTACTATAGAAATGTGTTCATGTTTTTTCTTGTATTTAGTCTCTAAGAACGCCAAGACATTATTAATGCAGAAGATTTTCGTGCTACATGTATGTACTAAATTATTATCAACGCTAACAAGAGCCTCACAATTAAGTTCTGAAGATAATGAGAACTGAGTGGTGTTGGTGAGGTTATTAATGATTATATTATTCAAATGTTATTACACAATATTTAATTCACAAGTTTAATCCGTGTCTGTTCTTTACAAAATGTGTCATTGCGATTTAAATATAATATAGATATATACAAATTTAATTATAAAAAAATAGTTTATTAGGATTCAGTTACCCATCAATTAATATTAACCAAACAATAGTTATTAAACATAACAACATTCGCTTATATTTTTTTGGTAAATAAAAAAATAAACCAGAATTTTTTAAACCTTGCGACCACAAAATGTTTCCTATGTTAATAACACACCGTCGTTATAAAGCACATGAAGGCTGTGTTACCACTACTGCTGTCAGTCTGATAGTTTATGATTGTATTATTTGAGTGGTAAATCCGAATGTTTATGAGGATCATTATCATGAAATTTTAGCGGAGCTTCTCAATTTTCATAGAACCCTGGTTGTAAAATGTTTATACTATTAAGTCGTTTTATTAAAGCAACGACAGGACTCATACCAAGTACAGTTTTACTAATGCAATTTTATTTGAATTAGATGTTGGTTTAGTTTTGTATATATATTTTATAATAGACCTGCGTTTAATTTTTTAAATAATCTTTTTTTTTTAATTATGGTTATAGAATGAAAAATACACGACTTGGACTCGAACCCGCGACTCCTTGAAAACCGTCCTCTCGCCCTGCCAACTGTAACTTGTGTATTTAAACAGCAGCTCAACTGTCAATGTCGGTGTCGATAAACTTTTCTTGAAATTAATAATTTTAAATTGTAATATTATAATAAGATAGTTCATGTTATATGTACATCATACACATGACTTTTATCACATAACTTTCAGCCTTATAATAGACAATTCTTTATTCAAACGGAAACAAGTCGTTCTGTTGTAATAAATAATATTCACATGAGAAAAGAAACAGGAAATGTAACAGACTACCTGGATTTATTTATAGCTATTTGCTGTATTTTAACATTGAAGGTACTTTTAAATATTGTGACTTGAGGAGGTAAATCAACGTACGTATCAATGAATTTTAAATAAAAATATATTTTTCTCTACACTTTGAATCTTTGTTTATAAAGTAAGTATGAAGATAATATTTCAGCATGGTTTGTTCTGCTTCTATTTATAATTATTCAAATGAGTTGTAAACTTTGTTTACGGATGCTTGTATACTGTATACGTTTTATGAATATTCAAATATAAAGTATACATAGTATTTATACACAAGTTATTACTTAATAAGTAGTCGAGGTAAATGTTTTATATAAGATAACTAGTTGCCTATACTTTATAACATGTACAATCACTATCGTTCTTAATAATCTTCATGTTCTTTGCAAGTTACTGGTCGTACCACAGAGACCATATATCATGGTCGTTATAAATAACTCGTATCAGAAACACTGATTTATAAGGGACGCAAAATTATTACATTTTCTCGGCAGAGCTCCAGCCGCACTTGTTAACAGAAATATTGTTTTATCTCGTGTTGATCTTTCAATTATTATACATTTTGTTTCAAAGTACATATTTTTTTTGTCTTATGTTATTTATCTTATCAGGGATTCTTAACTTTGGAATCATTTTTGTTAACGTAAGGAGAAATGAATTATGTGATCACGTTCTAATTAAAATAAGCTTGCTTGCTTATTTGGACACAACACACTATATAAATATAAAGTATAATGTAAGATAATACTTATAATATATTAACATGCCGTGTGGGTAATGTTATAATCTTATGTAATCTATATGAATGTTTTTTTTTGTTATTTTTAATTAATTTATAAATCCATTTGTTGTGTATGGGTGGGACAATGTTAAGACATTATTACATTTACTCACACTGCCGCCCTATTTAATATTATTTCACTCCAACAAAGTGTACGATATATGGTCAGATATAATATTACGCCATTAGATTTCTTATTCCGACAAAATGTGTATATATATTTATACATATATTCACACATTTACACATATATTCGATTTACCACACACTGACTCATCACGAAATCTCCGGATTCTTATTCCAAAGGATTTCAACTTTTTGCCAAGTTTTAAACCTTTACCTGTAGTCTATAACAATGGGCACTATGACAACCGTAATTATAGCAACGGTTACCACGGCATAGCTTAGATGAGATTCGGGGGGGGGAGCAAAAAGAAATTTGAAAATTAAAAATTATCGTATATAAAAAATAAAAATAATAATCACAAATAATCACAAACTGTACGTGGGTAGATTTAAAATGATCACAAAATGTACGTGGGTAAATTTAAAATAATCACAAACTGCATGTGGGCAAATTTAACATGATCACAAATAATCACTAACTGTACATGGGTAAATTTAAAATAATCACAAATAATTACAATTAGTATGTGGGTAGATTGGAAATAATGACAAATAATCACAAACTGTATGTATGTAAATTGAAAATTCTGATCTTTATCTTTACTCTTTGGCTATTTACACAGATTTATTCCTTTTATTTATAATTATTAATATTTGTTAAAATATGTACTCGTATTTCTAAAGTGTTTTATTCATATTAAAATTACTATAAAAATTAAATGTGATAATATATGGGTCGGGTCTATCTTGCTGAATAAAAACAGCCCCTATGAATATAATAAGTGACGTCAGATAGTACATGTTCCCTCGTATCTCAATTACCAAGTGTCGATTGGTAAAAGGATAAATTTACTTTTAATAGGCGCCTCATTTTTTTCTAATATTATTTCTCTGTTATGGAGTCTTCTGTAAAGAAATACTTTATATCTTTCTATTTTAGAACGTATATATTAAATAAGAAATACTGAATTAAAATTTGAAATAAAATTAAAATACAAATATCAAATAATTCAAATATAACTACGTAGCCATTGAGTTAATGTGAGAAATTTATTGCTGAACCATGGTTCTGTAATTTATTAAAAAAAGTTAAATAAAAATTTATGTTTATTTTTAAAACATATTGTATTTTTTAATATAGTTAACCATTCTTTGTAATTCACAATACTACCAAAGCTAGCTCAATAGCTCAGCTTAGCTAGCTAGCTTATATATTAATTTCTATAATTATCAAAATGATTTATTTAAATAAATTAGAATATCATGAAATACAAATTTTCATAAATCGCGTAAAAACTGTCAAACATATTCCATGGTATTTTTCGATCACTTTCTGAATAAAATTCAAGCGAAAAATTTTAAACTCTAACCAATACTTTTTAGTCACCTAACTAATTATTTCATCCCATTTTTTTTGAGATGAACAATCTTAATAAATTGGATATGAAATATTTAGTAATTTGATAATAATATATAAATATATTAAATAATTTATAAGCTTAAGCAAAATATATACAAATGTTTATTTGTTTCTATTTATATCTTAAGATTTTATAACATTAATGTAACTCATCAGCTGATTTCAATTTTCTAACAACATTTAGTATCTTTTGCTCAAACAAAAAAGAGACAACAATATTATATGACCTAAAATGAAATAATTATTTTAACACAGTAAAAAAGTGAAACTAGTACTTAGCTTATACAACTGCTTTATTTGCAATTAAATATTTGGCTAAATTTCAATGATTTGCCAATTTCTTTTATAATTAAAAAATAAATATGGAAATTAAAACAGCAGAAATTAGTATCAAAGTGATAAAATAAACATTTTCTTTGAAATGGTTTGTAAATCTTTACTATCGCATGTGATACAATTACTAAAATAAGTACACGTTAAGTATAAGTTGTTGTTACTTGTTATAATGTCCACGACATTGTAATAAGATATTAAAACCATCCAAAATTTACCCCAGGCTTAAAATATTTACAGTTCACTTTATCATTTACTCACGATCAATTTCCACAATACATTTTTACAAAACTATTACACTATGATAATACATTATATACGTTTATATTTTGTTTATCATTCTCTTAAAGATATATTCTTTAAATTATATTTGATAAGAATATTTCAATTACATTATTTTTACCTCTATTGTGTAGACATATTGTTTAATGGTTACAAATATTTAATTACACCAATTTTAAATTACATGAAAATATAAAAAGTTATCCCTAAAGGTCACAAAATAAACTCTGCAAGGTGGATCATCTGTTGTGAGTTTTTATCCTCCGGAGAAATAAAATATTTTGTTGGTATTAATTTACGAGAGGACATGTTCAATTATCTCTACAGCATTAATATTATAATAATTGGATGATTAAATTTTCATGATTTTGATAAATAAATGAACCTAAAGTATTTTTAGGAAGTTTGAATTTGGAAAATATTGTCTTTTTCTGAAGTAAGCTCATACCTTCGCTGGGAATGTTAAATATATGATTTCGCAATCACATAAACGAATTTTTCAAAGACTTCAAATTACTGCTTTTCGTCTTAGAAATATAGCTGTTACATAAAAATATGAATTTAAAATTATAAAATGATGTATTATGACAGAAACTTGCAAAAAATTAACATCAGCATAATATTAAATAAACGTTTTATTTTTAAAAACAAGTTGAGAATGTACGAAGTTACAAATTATTTTAACTTCATAAATATATTATTTTACAACAAAATTTTTCACACAAAAATATTTCAATGTTTACTAAAATATTAATATTTAATATCCATATATCATGTATTTCTTTTATATCTTTATATACAAAAGATAATTAAATTAAATTTAAAACATTTTTCGTACCCACCAATGTTATGTTTTTCTCTGGACCCTGCAAAATTCACATATTATTAAAAAATTTACTTTGTCTATTATAGGAAGATAATGATTAAAAAAAAAAATCTTATTATATATTAATTTAATAATATTTAAACAGCGTTTGTGATAACGTTAATGTATATAAATATATCTACGTATCTATTAAGACAGCGACCATATTACACATTTCACTGAAACACTATTACTTATCAAATAATTCAATTACTTTGTTACAGCAGGTGGAAGAGATTTTCTTAAATTTACGATCGACCTACTACAATATTGTGTGGAAGTTTAATGAAAAAGAAACATTCATAAATTGTCCAAGACAGAAAAGCTAAGCTAATCATCCCAGACTAAACAATGTTCTATAATGTATTCGTAAACTAAACAATCATAAGATTATACAACAAGTACAAATAATTTCTTCTTAGAAAAGAAAATAAAGCAACTTTATCTTAGAATCTTTGAAGGTTTAAAGGTTTCAAACAAAATCTGTAACTTTGTATGAGTTTTTTAATTTTCAAAATAACATACATAAAGTGTTAAATATTGTTGGTTTATGACTAGAATTTGAAAAAAAAACAAAAAATATAGTCAGCTGTAGATATAAAATTGTATTAGTATACTACTATAAAGCGGAGGTCGCTGGTGGATAACTAAAGATATATATAGTAACAAGTTTTGTTAATTTTGTTTATATTATACTTTCTCTACAAATGGATAGACAATACTTGTTACAAAAAATAGGTGGCACTTAATGAAGGTATATATTCATAGTTAACGAAAAATTATCCAAGGTTATTAATATCCTACATTAAGATTAAATATTGTTTGATAATAGCCGTATACAAATATTATATACTTATCTCACACCATAAATTTTTTCAGTTGTCGAAATTTTGTTTAAAGTAAATTAAAAATGTATAATAATGAAACAAAACGAATATAAACATTACAATTTGTTAACTTTTAGTTAAGTAGTTCCATTATTTTAAGTTAAAAGATGGTTTTATCTAGTGCGCTGCAGTAAAAAATAGCGCCTGAAAAGTTTTTCAACTTCATTGCATCGAGGTGAATTGTTACATTACGAGATAACGACGGAGATTGAATTTAAACTAACGAAGGTACATGAAAATAATCATAAAACCAGTTCCGAATTGAACTATAAATTCTAATTCACTAATAATATATAATACTCTTCATTTTAATGATAGAATTTCACAGTCCTGAAACTCATACGGCAATAGTTTTTTTTCTGTTATTTAATAACGATAGTTGCTTCAAAAACAAAATTTCCTTAAATTAATTTGTTTTCGAAATGATAAATAACAATAACATTATAAAATGTTTAATTGCATAAATATTAATATATTAATGTGTGTAATGTGTTTAATTAAAATTACTTTCAATCAAAGGGTATTCGTTTCAAATCCCAAGGTAAGTATAACTTCCCAACCAAACGACATTCTGATAACGTTTAGAAGGTTTATAGAGCTTTTAAATAAAGTTAATAGCTCCTGTGAAGTTTTTCATTGTACCCTTCAGTGCCATTAGGGAGTGTTTCGATTTATATTGCGATTATAGAATTAGGACCTGCAAAAGAATTATATAATCTTTTAGAATCTAAAATTCACATATGATTCCTGTATTTGATATATAGTTTTTATTGTTTTTATTCATTCTCTAAGGTACACTACAATCATAATATTTATAATGAAAAATATAATTATAACTTAAAGCGTACTTTGTTTTAAATAATATTTAATATGAATACATGATGCTTGTAAATCTCAACTAATGATCGGTTTATTCTCTCAGTTTATTATGTAACTAATATCGAAGCTCAATCCATTTATGTGTTGTGGGAGTTAAACCTTCTTAACCTTTATTGATTGTTTGTCATTTTTCTATAGTAGGCGGGTGTAGTAAAATGTTTATGGCTATAAATATTGTGAAAGCATCTCCATAAACTACAATTGCCTGATTTATTTTATTAAAATGAAGAATAACTGACTTGGAAATCCAACCACCGAATAATAAAAAAAAAAAATTAGAAATAAGTCTGATAGTTGTTTTTTCAATTCATTTAACTAAATGTTCTTATTTATATTATTTGTTTAAATTAAGAAAACCTGTAACTGTTGACCTTGACTAAACCAACATACGAGAAGTTTATCAAACTTTATAGTCGATATTGAGTTCATTTTAACTCCCTGCGTTCTATATTGTTCTTTTTTAAAACAAGTTCGTAAACACAATCTTGTTTAAGTTACGTTTTCATTTAAGTTTCCTTCGCTGTTCATCGTCTAAAGTCTTAAAAACTAATTCAATGCTTCGTTTAAACTATTTGTTGTAACATGTATGTTAAAAGTTTGATTGATGTTTTTAATCTGTTTTTTTTTTCTTTTATTTAATGCGTCAAATATCTATCTCGAAGAGAATACAATTAGTATCTATATAAAACAAATTACCTTTGTAACATACTCGTATAGTGCAGTATAAATTATGTTTTCCTCTATAATGGTATTTAGTGCTTTGGAAGTTGGAACTATTTCTTGTTGAATACGAATGTATAATACCACTTCAATTGGTTTCACAAAGTGGGTTTTAATAAATGTTGTGGACTTGAATCGAAGTATCCTATTATCACTAAATCATTATGTTTTAATTTACAAATAGTTTCCATCCGAAAACATCCTTTGATTAAACTTTTTAATTAATTTACATTAACTAACCTGTTTTTAAATAATGTTTACGTGTTAAAAAGTTAAAAGATATTTAAAAATCCATAAAAAAAACAATATAATAATACACTTCATGTATTTTCATCTCAAAATTATATTTATTTTAATATTACTACGATATAGTTTTTTAATTTCATTGGTAAAATTATAAGATCTATATTTTTATATTTATTTAATCTTTATGGTCTCTACAGTTTTCTATGAAGTAATAAACAAAGTGGAACATGAATAATTCTTGTGGGAATAAATACGTACACTTTTGCTAAATTTCAAGTAACAAATAAGTTCAATAGGAATTGATACATGCAGCTGCAATGTTACAGTTACATTACCCATTGTATAGGTATATAAACTATATAGTCATATTATTGTCTATAGTTTATACTCTTATAATATAAAATAAATTATCATCACATTTGAATATTTTATTGTATACTAGCAGACCCGGTCACGCGTTGCTGTTACTATAGTTTTTGCCATATTACATTGCAGCAAACTATAATATTTAAGAGGTCTATCTCTCTATGAGAACTATTATGAGAACGACCGTGTTTTCTTAAAGTCAATATTAAGCAAAAAAAAAAACAATTTTCTTATTTTTTTTATTCAAGTTTGTAACAAATAAGTCTATAAATAACTGTTCAAAGTTTTTAGTAAATAACATGGAACACTTAAATTTACGAATGAGGTATGTAGGACAGATAGTTCAAAATTTTTAACTATTATATTAATTATTATGAATTTATATATTTCAATTTAATTTAGCACTAATCGGTATACAATATTTTTGATTAACCTATCTTAGCTTAGCTAACACAAACAGATTCGTCGGTTTTGCTACAAGTGGATATGCATCATATTTTTCCCATGAGAAAAACCTAAATCTAAACCACAAATAGACATTGTTTGGCCTTGAGACTTATTTATAGACATGGCGAAAGTTAAACGAATTTGAAACTGTAGCCTTTTTTGAAGGATATCATAGAGTCGAACGGTAACATTGGGATACGCGGAAACAGGTCCACTTCTCCTTTAAGCTTTCCAGCTAAAATGGTTGCTTCAAGAATATTTCCGGTGATTTTTCTGATTACTAAACGCGTACCGTTGCATAATTGAGGTGGATTCAAATTACGTAAGAGAATAATAGGTGAACCAATCTTTAATCGGAGATTATGTGGTGGCATTCCAGGTGTATCGAGTGAATTTAAGAATTCAACTGGAAAATTCACACTTTGATCTTCTTCAACAACAGTATCTATTGATTTAAAAGACATCAGATCGCCTGGTAACAACTGTTGTATCCGGAAGTTCATTTCGTCAAAATCAACATTTTTGGCTGCCAAAATAGCCCGATCACTAAACCAGTTATGGTTCAAATAATTTCTTCCTGTATCCGAGAAAATTCTCTGAATTAATTCACCTTTTCGGTGTAGAACAGTGCAGAAATTGTGTGGTAGTTTAATGCATGGCGTATTTGGTTGCAACTCTATTTCACCGTTTCCAATATATTTTAGTAATTGTTCCTAAAATATTTATGCTGATGGATCATTTCGCAAGTGTACGCGCATATTTATAGTTAATAGAAATGTTTCAACATTGCGCCATAAGACTGATTGTTTTAAATATGCATTTATCTCATCCGCGAAAGTAGAGCGAGGTATGATCGGTAAGGCCTGTCGGAAATCACCAGACAAAAGTAAGATAGCATCACCGAAAAGATTATCGTTGCAGTTTAAATCTTGCATAGTTCTATGCAATGCTTCGAGTGAATGTTTATGAGCCATTGTGCACTCATCGCAAATTATGATTGAACTCTTCCGTAATAATGCAGCTATTCCACTATTTTTTTTTGTTACACATAGCGTTTGGTTTATTATGAATGTCTAATGGCAGCTCGAATGTTGAATGTGCGGTTCGCCCACCATCTGGCAAAGTAGCCGCTATGCCTGACGATGCAACTGTCAATGCAATTTTCTGTTGTGACCGTTTCTTGGCAATAACCAATGATATCAAATATGTCTTACCGGTTCCACCTGGTGCGTCCAAAACAACCGAATTGTTCAACAGCAACAGTCAGCATAATCCGATCATAAATATGATTTGTTCTTCTGTCAGTGGTGGCTCACTATTAGCAATAATTGTTACTAAATTGCCAGGGTCATATTGGTTTTCTCGTTGTAAATCGGTGTTGACTAAGTCGGTTGCTGGATCAGGTGAAGGCATACCATAATGATGAAGTGGTAAATTTGAAATTAAAACTCATAAATCTTCAATCCGCACTAACGCTTCGTTATACATCTCTGGTGTGTAATCTATGTTTTGCCATTGATTTATTTGTGTAAATCAGTGCAATATGTCTTTTGTCATACAGTTTTTATATTTTTCCTACAAAGAGTGCACTTGCGATGGAAAACAGATCGTCAAAATAATTTCAAATAGCTGACGAATGTTATTGGGGGTTGATGTCAACGCAGCATCAGCAAGCGTTAAGTCCCAATGATTATCGTCTTCTAAAAATTGTAGTTCACGACATGGATCTTGGTTTTTAGTGAATACTCTGTCATTAATTGTTCCCAAAAATTCAAAAGACGTTGGTCCGGGAACATTCACTCATAAGAAACGTAAATAGACGAAGCACTCATGTTGCTTTGGATGTACTGTGTAAGGTCGCCCCAGTGTCTTAGCTTTGAATATGCCTCTAATGGAATGATGTATCTTTCCTTGTCTTCGTACCGCCCATTTTTTAATGGATTTGTTCCATGTGAAATAACGTGGAACATCAGTATATATCAATGTCTTTGCGAACTGGTCAAAAATGTCAGGTTTTTGACACAATGTTAAAAATATGTTAGTGTCGTTTTCGGAGGGTCAAGTGCTCTTTGAAAAACATTTTCTTCAGTAAAGTATACACGTTGACCATTTTCAAGATGTACTGCTAGATGCTAGATAGAAGGATCTCTTTCGTGTATAGGAAATCTAAGAATATGCTAAATAGCTTCGTTGCGGCTGATGTATCTACCCATTTGGTATCGTATTATTTTATCATTTTTATCAATATTTTTCAGTTTAAATATGGCCAAATCACTGCCTTTATTTACATATTTACAAATGTATTTAATTGATTTTACAGAACTGAAAAACTCAACATTGATATGAACTTCATAAGTTTTAAAAAGTAATGGTGAATATATTCCTTTCTCCAAGGCCGGCAACGCTCTTGTGTATCCTCGGATGTTGCAAGAGTTCATGGGCGGCGGTGATCACATATTAACGGTGACCCGCACGCTCGTTTGCCCTCCTATAACATAAAAAAAAAAAAAAAAAAAAGAGTATGGTACCATACACTGATTTTCAAATTCTACTTGATTTGTAGAATTCGGCAGTCGCATTGTGAATGTGTGGTCACCAATTCAGCATTTTTGCGGTGATACATGGGATAACCATCAATATCCGTGATAGTGTCATTCGTATGCGGTTTGGGTAATTTTTCGTACATTTTCCATTTTTCGTGCATAGTGAAGTCATGTTAAATGTACCGCACTGCCCGAGGATCATGTGTTTGGTAACAATATCAAACAATCCTTGATCAATTGATGGGTTTGGAATTTCGGCTGAAATTATTTCATTAATTTCTTCTGGATGGATTTTATCTTAAAGCCAAATTAAAATGTGATAATATATCTCCTAATATTTCAATTACCTGTAATGGGATTTATCATCTTGTTTGAGAAATCATAGCCATCTTCACCTTGCCAAAATACAATGGGATATTGCAGTGCGTCATATGAGCGGTGTGTTTCCTTAATACGTTGTAATTGATCATTCCGACGATGTAAAATAATATCACGGGATTCCAAGTTTTCTCCAACTACAACTATGGCAACTTCATCAATAGTTGGTGCATTAAAACCTCTTGCATGTTGGCCGACAGGTGTCTTATCAGCTCTGATTACAATTTTGTGATTATCAGATAGCATCAGATCCAGTGCAGTTTTAAACAACGTAATCAATTGATTTTGGTCATGAAATAAACTTTGTAATTGTTCTACAATAGACTTCTTTAGTGAATTGTTATGTGAACAACGCATATCAATTTCTTGTGGTGAATGAAATAAATTTGTAATTGCTGTCTGACACTGGTAACAGTGAACCTGCTCTATGATATATTTGGCCTTGTCTGTAAATTTAAAAAAAAATTATTTTTGCCAAATATAAATAATATTTGTTCCTAAAAAGTATATCTGTCTCCTAATTTGAATCACCAAATAATAATTGATATGCTTAGGTATATCAATATGTAATAATTAGTTGTAACTAATATCCATCATCAAATACTTATATCGTGTTTAAAATAATAAAAGTGTTGCTAATAGTGAATCACCAAATAATATTATAACTAAGTAATATATGTGTTGGGGTTTAGGGAACTGAAGGTTAATGACACATATTTACTTAGTTAACAGGAAATTTTCTTCATTAAAATAATAATGATTAACTGCTATAATACATACCTTAAAAGTTGGCATGAAATTTTCCCGAACTACGTTTGTTGCCCCAAACGACGTCATTTGAAAGCAATGGTTATATTGTTGGATATTTGACAAAAAGTGTATGAAATCCGGTTCTATTCCTGAAACTAATGAGTACAATGGCTCTTATGGTGGATCCAATGGTATCAATTTCACTTTCCCATTTGCGCAACACAATCCATTGGCTTCATTTTTGTATTTCAATGCCTTACAATGAGAGCAAACCAAGTTCATAGATCCAATAGTAACGCGTTGGTGGTCACTGTAGTCAATTGACATCGTAATTGAAAGCAGCTCGTTTCAAACTTTCGCGATTATTAGTTGAATCTCTTGCTCTAGCTTCGTGATATACGAAGTCTTTCATGTTCATTTCGGTCGTCACGTTCTTGTGAATTAGTTTGGTTTGTAGCATTTCGGGTTCTTCTTCCTAAATGACTTCGTCTTATAGGAGGCATATTGAATATACTTACCTAAATTATGTCACATGCAATAATTATTAATCACAGATATTAAAACACTGCACAAAACACGATATAAAGCAATCAAAATTAATTATTAAATATTATTATAAGCAATTTTTACGACGGTTTGTTTGACAGATGCAATGACATGAAAACTGATGACAATTTATGTCGCATTCCGAAACTAAAACAAAAGAAAGAATATTCCAAGGCCAATCAAATCTATAGCTCTTACATTTTTTGACTTTTCAACTTGGTCGGGTTCACGATATTATCACTTTTGCGTAAACGCGCACACACATATATTTGATTGAATTTGAACTTTGTGCAGCGACAATAAAGCGCGAATTGACTCTTCGACGTTAGCACCTATATTGTTTAGACAACAATGAGTGCTTGGAATTTAATATGAACTTTATTGAATAGCAATACAGTTCATATTGACTCTACATTTAGTTGGAAAATATTTGTATAGGAAAAAGAAAAGGGCTCTTTTAGGGTTTTCCTTGATATTATTCGAATTTTTCTTGCCGTAAAAACCATCCTTGGACTTCAAAGAACATTTAAAAAAAAGAGAATTGTTAAGATTGGTCCATGCGTTGTTGAGTTACGCGCTTACCAACACATTTTGCGATTCATTTTTATATTATAGATAATATAAACTTCTTTATATATAATATTGACTTAATTATAGTAAAATGAAATAAGATATAGCTAATTGGTTTTGTTTACGCAAAGTGGAACGCAATAATAAAGCAAATATTTCAATTGATAAATAATATTATCCGGATAATTAAACATATATATACGAAATATTTGTTTAATTGATAATAGATCAAAAGTCACTTCGAATTAGTATATATATAATAAACAAGTACTGAAGATAAGACATAATATTGTAGATAACAATTCACGTATAGACATTAAAATGAATAACTCAATTTTGTTTGCAATTTTAATAGCGTTATCCGTTTATGTCAGCGCCGAGTTCAGTGATAGAGTTAGAAAAGCCAGTGTGAAACTCTTTCCTCTTATAGATTTAGAAACAAACGGTACCTTTGTTATATCACCGTTGAGTATATCTAAAAATAAATGGCAAGCGTTAGTTTTCAAGCAAGTGGTGAAACAAGGAAACAAGTTAAAATGGCATTTTATTTGCCAAGAAAAAGAAAAACGTTAATAGTTGGTTATGGTGAATTTGAAAAAACTGTAATGCAACCTAGCGACGGTGTTAGATTATTTATCCAAAACTTTATGTTTAGAGATAAAAGTTTACAATTAAATAAAAAATTTGAAAAAAACAATTCAATGAGTGCAATGTCTAATACTTTTGTTAAAAAACTTGATTTTACCTCAAAGCTAGCTGTGGTTCAAGCTAATGATATCATTAAGAAATCCGGTGCAAATATTTCCGATGTGTTAACTCAGAATAACTTTGAAAATTCAAAGTTGATTTTGACAAATGTGATAAATTTTAAAGGTCTTTGGTCATTTCCTTTCAACAAATCGGATACAACTGTGGAATCTTTTTATGATGAAAACGGAAACGAAATTGGGAAAGTCAACATGATGTATCAGAATTATCAGTTTCGTTACTCCTATATACAATCCTTGAAAGCTATTGTCTTGGAACTACCGTATGGAAATGATGGAAGATACTGTATGCTGGTAGTTTTGCCATACCCAAATATCAGTACACGATGTGTATAATACCTTTAAAAAAGTGACATATTTAGGTATATTTAACCAACTTCAGAGAGATGAAGATGAATTCGGTTTAAGTGATATTAATGTAAGACTTCCGAGGTTCAAAATAAGTACAAATATTATTCTAAACAAGCCACTAAACTGCATGGGAGTTATTGATATGTTCGAACCAGACAGAGCAAACTTTGGAAAGATGACCAAAGAAGATATATTTGTATCGGCAATCGTACATAAAGCTGAAATAGAGGTCACAGAGTCTGGGACTGTAGCGTCAGCTGCTACTTCAGCGTACTTTTCAAATCGATTTGCAACAACAGAGTTTAATGCGTCTTGGCCATTTATTTACTTGATAATGGAAAAAAATACGAAAACTGTGATATTTACCGGTGTTTCTTCACAACCAAGTCTGTTTTAGTGTCATTTCAAATTTTATATACGATAAAGGTTCAAATGTGAAATAACTGGTGTTAAGAATATACCAAATATGATAACCATTTAACATAATGTTAAATAAAAGCAAATGAATGGTAAATGTAAGATATTGATAATATACTATATATAATTAAATGTATTTATTTTGATATCTTCTGGAATATTTGTCAGTTCATGATCCCGAAAATATTGCTTGTAGTTGAATTTAACTACGTTGTTCAAAAGACAATCATCACTTCACTCTTCGTTTATGTCCTTTTCAAGCGATTTTGGAATTAATATATATATTTCTATAAAATGTTCATTTAAAAAGTATGTTTAAGTCTCATATCAAAATCAAATTATGTAATAGAAGCTTCATATTGACTTAGATTCAATCAATATATGAAGAATTGTATCCGTTAGTCTATATTAGATAAACATTTTTTAAAAGAACGTACTTGTCAAATTAATTTTCAGTATAAACGCCTTATAACTATGAAATGTTTTTTAAATATCTCTTTAAAGATTTTTTATCGATAAATTGCAATTTAGAATTTTTTAAATTCTTTCAGTTTAAAGAATATTTTATAGAAAATAAGAAAAGACATTCTTGCAGTTTAATATTTCAATATTGGAGATGATGTTAAATCGGTAAACTGTAGGTAGGGTGGGGTAATTTATATACCATATATATCATTTCGGGATATTAATAGAAGACTTCTTAAATATACTAAAGAAATATAGCTGGAATAATTAATATCACACATCTAATTGTGTGTAACAATTAGCCTAAGCTAATTGTTACAGACAGAATTCCAAAGCAAACAAAGATATTTTAAACGTTTTGACTCAGTAAGTGCCTTCTGCAAGAACTGTAAATGCAGATGTTATTTCTTTACCAAATAAAATTTTCGGGACTATTATTCGGAATGTATAATATTCGCGTTTGAAAAGAGGGTAACCGCTATTTATTAAAAATATAAAGAATACAAACGTCCAGTATCCTATTTGGTTGTTAGCGGTAATCTAGAATTAAAACATTTAATCAAGTTCTAGTAATTCGATATAACCTGTCATATGTCTCACGACTAGGTAAAGACCATCGTTCTTATTACTTAGTGATAACAAGGTTAGCCCACATAAGATGTATTATTATAATATGATTTATACAGGTGACATTTTATTTATGATAATGTATTTACGTTTCCACATAGTATTTTTCAAATAAAAATATTAAAAATACAAATTTTATAGGAAGTATTGACAGAATTTAATGAACGGGCTTCTTATCTATACAGTATAGGTACAGTTTTAAGATATTTTTTATATTTTTGAGGGAAAGAAATAAATGTGAAAAAAACAAAAACAAAATATGATAAATTTACTTACAAATTAAGATATAAACAGAAAAAAAGATAACATTTAATAAGAGTACAAGGTGTGTGTGTTTCATTAATAACTGTGAGACATCACACACCACGTTATTCTCTGACACTTGGAACAATTTGTCAATGAAACATTACATTGTAATAATCTAAACTATTCGATTGTGATTGGAATTTAAGATATTCCTATAAAAAATATGAAATAAAGAAACAGTTGTTTGGTCCTTATTTATTATGTGACTATAACTTTTAAAGAAAATGTTTTCTTCTATTATTATCATTGGTATAGCCTTTCTTGATTGTTACTATTTTCAGGATGTTTTAATATAGAAATATATATTTTTCATATATGGGTACCTATTTTAAAGCGAGGATTTAATAATTCGATACTAAGTCTGATAATATAAACCTCGAATAAACAAAGTCGTAACAACTCTTACATACATCGCTTTATTGGACTTTAATACGTACATATAAGTAATAACTAAGTATATTAGTTTTAAATTATTAGCGATAATTATAAAATATTTTGTTATAATAAGATAAAAATCAAAGTTATCAAGTCAGTTGTCAAGTTTATTTCCGTGAGGTTTTTCTACAGAGGTCCTCAAATTTAAGAGTAGACATTACATGCAATGCAATGTAATACTCTAAATGATAACCAGAAAGTTTATTTTTATTTAAATTATTTAGTACATCTGTGAACAAACGAGCTCTTGTTATCTTCTCTGTTGTTACTGTTTCAGATTTAGAACAGTAATGAAACCCTTGTGTTTTTGACTTAATATAATATTTTAATATTCTCCAACATGCATCAGTTAGTGTAGCTACAAATCTGTAAAAGAAATTGTGAAGTAAATTTAAAGTCGTGGCGTGAGAATATTTGAAGACATTTAACAATTTCTTCTTGCCAAAGGTTTAATTTCACTAAAAAGTTTTTTTTTTTAGATTAAACGCAAGTAACTCGTCATTGTATATTTTTTCCTCAAAAACTGTATTATTATTTTTAGCAAACGATCAGATTATTCATTTCCCAGCAACCTCTATAAGTTCTTTCGAGATTGTCAATTTGCATAAAGCTTTGAAATAGTGGAATGATGATAATTTTAATATATTTTCAAGTTTGAAATATTATATTAAATTTATGAATAATTTGTTTTCAGATTGTATTAATATTATGTAAATAAATTGTGCTTGATGTTCTATGGAAAAATAAAGATATTAACATTATCCACATTCCAGAGTAGCAACCTTTTATTTCTTCGTAAGCAAACTTTTATTTAATAAATATTTATTTTAGCGTAATACATAAGTGATAGTTTACTGGGGTCTTAGATGGTTATTGTCTTGCAGGGTATTGGGTAACCAATTTTGCTTAATGAAAAGAAAATATCTTTTGCAAAGCCGTGGTAAAGAGCAAAAAATCGCCTATCTCTTAATTAAATACAAATATTCTTGTAAAAATCTTGCTCGATACATGAACTTACTAGTTAAATTATTCAGAAGATCAAAAATTTTAATATATTTTGTGTATTCAATTTTAAACATAATTTTCAAAATAATAAAATATTTTTGTATCAAGAATATAAAATTGGAATAAATTTGTTATCTTATTAAAATAAATTGATCATTACTATTGATACATTACAGTAGTATGTATGTCTCCCACATGCGGTATGAAGCAGAAAGCTTTCCGTCCCATTATAGTCGGTTACGATATTCACAACATGGCTAATAATATTATTGACAAGATGTTCCTTGAGAGTGTTGTCGCTGTGTCAAGTTACGTGTTTTATGGATAGATGTGTAAGGTAATATTTATTACCTATTGTAGGTCGATGTTATTGTATTAACAATCAGCTATTAAGCTGCACGATATTCGTATAAACGCGTAAATTTTATAATTTATAATATGATCTTTATATTTCTGAATGTTTTATATTGTTTAATAGTGAAATTAGTTCTTAGTTTGTATCACTACATACAATTGTTAACAATAATTGTATAAATCTAGTTTTGTAGTTTAAGCAAGCTGATTTTTAATTCTCGGTGATAATAAAACAGCAACAGTTTAATAGTTCTTAACAGTGTCCTACTTACACAGTTTTACGATAAGTTACGATTACATCCATAGATTATATTTCTTATTTCTTTTACTGACTTTATAGTTTACTGATACTGCTTTAGATCATAAGAAAACTACGTTAAGACTGTATTTAAAGAACCTGCGGATATAAAGTTATATGTCAGTGACTTAAAATGAAGAAAAAATTAGAATGCAAGATATAACAAATTCGTATTACTGCAATAGTACCTCATTTAGAGCATTTTTACTGCTGTGTAATGAAGCAAAAAATACTGTAAGAGTTGGATTATTTCCAGCGAGCCTCATTTGAAGTTTTACTTTATATATTACTGTATCTGTGAAATGAGTTTAAATAACAATCTTGGCGGTATGATTATTTAAAGTTGTTTTATAAACTATTGTGTAACTATCATGTTTATATTTTATTATAATCAAATTAAGAGTGAACTAAAAATAAATTTAATTTTGTTATAATTCGCACTAATATCAACGGATAAGCACAAATAAAAAAAAACTTTTAATTTTTGATATGAATTTAAAGATACATAATAATACAACTTACTGAATAATAAGTTTTATAAATTTAATCTCAATTCAATAAATACAAAGTAATGAAACATAAATAGCTTTATTTTATAAATGACACAGTGTACGTAACGGAAGGGACCTCTATGACATATCAATACAATTGTATTCAATGGAACCGAGATGAAAGTGCAGGGCTACCTTCAATTGTTTTACTAAAACAATCTTGACTTTATAAGGGAAAAACAACAAATTGAAACTCATAAAATGTTATATTATCGAATAAAAAATATATAAATGGAGAGAAATAGAGTATATATATAAAGTATATCATGAAAATTGTGTTTCTCATATAACGGACTTTTTAATATAAGTTGAATAAACTTAAATTGATATTGGCTATAGCTTTGAAAACGACCTCACTTTAAAAGATAATTCTACTTTCAGTCCACTATTAAGTCAATTAGTTTAAAAGTCATTAGTAGTTACACTAACGACATTCGTAGAATTAAAACTAAATGTATTACGAAACGAACCTACTAAGACTATTTTAAAATAATTATATATGATACGAGTATAATACTAACATTATTACAAATTTAATGCTTAAATCATTCATACATTGATAGTTCTAACAATAGTATTATATTACCAAAGTACTCGATAAATAAGGCAAATTGAGTGATCAATAAGGTCTGAAAGAACCATGACATTAACGCTGGAAACCAACAAGTTTTCAAGAGATATCACGTGAAGAAATCATATTTAACTTATTTGCTCAATAGACGACAACTACTAGATGTTACTATGAAGTATGTAATTTATTATCAGCACATTTACATTTTTCATTTAATTTAAATATTAATATTTGGATAGTCATGTTTATATTTTCAATACAAGTTTAAGTAATCTTTTATATATAGGTACCAATTTTTTTTTTATTTACTTGTTTAAAGTACTATAGTAAGTAGTACTAAGTAATATCTATTTGTATATCCTCCAACAGTGGTTAAATAAAGATTGTATTAAGATAATTCAATTTAAAATATAAATATAAATTACCTTAAATATTATATTTAAATGATTTGTATAACGTTACAGGATTTGATACTGAAAATGTCATGATTAAGGAGCCGCGAGCCTTAAAGGGTTACTTTATTTGGTAATATCTTGAGTAATCTTGAAGGATCAGTAAGACAGCCTGAGGTAAATGAACTTGTATTACGTATTAGTGAAATGAATACTAAATATGAACAATATGATGATTTGCAAATTCAGTTCTTTTTATTTACATGTAAGTCACAAAACGGAAGCCATTAGCGGTGGAACTTAGTAGAGTAGCATAACCACAGAATCATCAATAAGAATTATAAAATCAGATTCTTTGAAATAACCCTCAACTACATATATTTTAATTAATATTCATATTTTAAAGTAGGTGATTATATTTTCACTCAACACAGTTATTTATAAAATAAACTACAACATTCACTTATATCCGTGTTTAATTATTAATTACTATTGATAATTATTAAATTTTATCTAGTTTTATACTACTTTAATCATAATACATCGTAATGTGTAGCTTCTTTTTCGTTTTCTTCATATTCCGGAGCATTATAGATGTTATCTGAAATACTAATACATTAGTTAATAACATATATGTTATATATGCCTAATTATTAAGTAAGTATTATATAATGTACTGTTTTATTAAAACCGTTGCATTATTCTCAAAACAAAGCTATAGAGATAACGATTGCGTTGAGGGATTTCTCTAATCTTTCTGTCACACACAAACAGATTGCCATTCGTCACTAAGATTTTGTTTTCTTTTTGGCTCTTTGAGAAATAACAATCAACATACCTATATCATTTATAAAACACAATATCTATTGTTTTCAAATCAACTAAAACCACAAAATATATGACTAAATGATTACTTTCTTGTATTAGTGATAATTAAATAAAATTATCCGTCTTGTAATAGATTTTAAAATAGAAACAGTCGTAAGTTATCACGAGGAACAACAACGGTTTGTGTTATTTTTATTCTTTTTCTTTTTATGTTAAAGGAGGGTAATAGTGCTTGTGGGTCACCGTTGATATGTGATCACCGCCGTCCATGAACTCTTGCAACATCCGAAGATTCACAAGAGCGTTGCTGGTCTTGGAATCATTATGATACGTGCGCTTATTTTTATGTAGCACAATTTATTGAACAGTGTTTCATTGAGAGCACAGTGAAGATTCTATAGCATAGGCAATTTTTAAGGTACTATTTAAGAATATATTTTATATGGAATATAGTATTTAAAAAAAGTGATATACGATATTGTAGATTAAAAACATAAAGATAGATTTTACTCACTGAATGATGCAAAATCATGCAATAGAAGTTACATTAATTGTATCTGATGTACCTTCTACTTGAGACACACTTGAAAACACACGATAATAAACACGATTAAACAGCAGTGCATTTGAATCAGATTTTTAAACAGGGTTTCTCAATTAAGTTACTAATTTTATTAAATAGTTTAGTCCAACATATAAATCACAATAACTTATTTGAAGCATATATACCGTAGATACTGAAGTTTTAGAATTTTGCAATTAGCAAAATAATCTATTTAATATTTTAACGCAAATTATTATTATTCATAATATTCATATTTTAAGATACAAAATTGTCAGGTAAAATTATTCCACAAAAAATGACGTAAATCATTTTTAACATTAGAAATATTCTTTGATATGTAATGTTTGAAGTCGTTGTTCCTTGAATTGAATTTGATTTCGATACAAATAAGTAACAAACACTTTAAAGAATTCATTACAATATAATATTTCTACGTAATAAAAAAAATATAACTTTATTTATATAAAAAACATTAAACCCTAAATACATATAATGTAAGGAATCAACAAAATTAAAACTTATCTGTTTCACATCATAAGCAAGTATTACACCTTAAGTACAAGTTAAATCAAAGGAGGTAAAAACAAAAGATTACATATAAAATGGTGGATCTAATATGGCTATTACTGATAAATTAGATTTTAAAACAGGGTGTGGCTTAGGAGTTTGTCAGGACAAAGACCGCAATTTGTAGCAAGGATTTCCCTAATGTCACACCAAAGATAATCACTTGTTTTGTCTTTTTAATATTAACTTAAGAACATTTATTTACTTCATGGTATAATTTGTACTAATATAAATTTATTAATATAATTTTACTGTTTTACTTTAATATTTTTAAATATTATCCGTTCGTCCTAAATATGAAATTATGGAGTGTATTATCTGATTGATGATTGATGAATTTATAATTATTTCATTATTATTTTTTCAACTTATTATGTTATGTATGTTTTGGTGTTGTGATCGGACAATAAGTGATAACTCATTTTAGGCAGATTACATAGATGAATCTACTTATTGCAATCGATGCGATAACGGGACCCAGACCCCAGAGTAGGGGCGCTACGCCGTTTATAACCTGGAAATTGTGAATCCATCGAAAAAAAAAAATTATATATCCCGCTATATATATATGTATATATGATCCATCAGTCCAAATTCATCGTAGACGAAATTTCACTTCACAGGTCGATAGGTACACTTATATGTACACGATAGGTATAATTATATTACATAGGTACTTCACAGGTAGCATCTCGTTTTTTTGGAAAAATTGAAAGGGGGAGCTGGGAGGGGGGGTGAATGTGCAAACCTTTGGGACACGCTACAGGTCGCAAATATTGACGGAGGACTTTCAAACTCGGTATACACATTTTTAAGGATAAAATGAAGGTTAAGTTCTTGAACGGGGGAAATTGGTCGGGGGGTTGGGGGACTGGGGGGGTTGAAAGTTAAAAACTGAAAAAAGTCACAGAAGAAGGCAAAATTTAGATGTCTGAAAAATCTTAGAAAATTAACAAATTAAAAGAAGAAAGTTTTTTGATGCGAACCCCGTTTAGGAGATAGGGGTGGGGGGTGGTTCCTCCCTTACCCAATATATGCATAGTGACCCGTCATAAGACTCGTAATGACCAGTATAATACTGCAGGCTAGTTTTTCTTTGTGGATCCGACCGATCTACCTAACACGATCGACCCTGTCGAACGAGGTATTTTTCAATTAGACTCTTTTTTGTCTCAGAAATTTTAACACATTTCTGTCTCATGCACACACATCACAAGTCTGTGAAGAAGAATCGATAAGATATTCTCTTTTAAATAATTTGTTAAACTAACTTTTTTTTATTTCAATCTGATGTACATATATTATATTTACTTTGTGTTTCCTACTTGTATTTTATAATAGAAACAATATTTTTTCAGGATAAAATTACATTTTTAATAAACGATGAAACACATTTCCAAATTTATAAACAATTTGTAAAGTTTTCAGAAATTAAAATTTTTATATTTTTGTAGAAATCATATTTTAGATAACTTTTTGTATTCTTTATAAAATAGAATATAAAATATTATAGTAAATAAAGAATGTTCAAAATTTTCTTATAAATTTAGAAGATAACAATATTTATACTAGTCGTTCTGTGAACAGTAGACCTCAGTACAATAGGGAATGAGATAATGTTGGGAAATTATTTATAGTGGATTTCACGAGGTGCAGTGGTTACGATATTTCACTCGTGAACCAAGTATGAGCGCCACACCAGTAACCTCCGTACACTGGACCTAAAACAAAACAAAAGAAAGAATACTTAGATGAAATTTGGCCGTTATTTTGGATTTTGAAATAACAAAAAACACCTTACATTTCGGCAAAGGATACTTAGACGAAATTTCAGCCCGCTAGCTGCCGCAAAGTACGTGATGTTCAATTCAAAGAATACGCCTGCCGATTTTCGTGACGATAGGATAAAAAATACGCAGGCTACGGAACAAAAATAATGCAATACATACGGAAAAATAACAGAATGGGCCTATCTAGTGGAAACGTAGCCCTTCGGACAAACGTTTTACTACTTTCAGCATTCGTCCCTCGGTCAATTAAACAAAACAATATAATACTTTCATTGTCTTGTCTCTGTTTTAGCTTCAAATAATTTTTCCTTTAAGTCTAACCTCAGTATAATATATCAAGGTTAAATATATTTTTACAGTTTTATTCATTTTGCTTTCTCGGTGACGACTGCTGAAAAATCTTGGCAATAATTTTGAAATTATTGTTACTTGAGAGAATAGCCAAGTATTTTAAATAAAATATTACGGTAAATAAATTCTTGTCTTTTCTAAAAGTCAATTTACACTCTGAGAATTCCTATCACGTTCTTTTACTCGATATCCAGTATTTCGTTAAATAAAAAAATATACATATTTAAAACCTAATTAATTAATTAATTAACATATTTAATTTGAAAGAAATTTGACAAGTGTCAAGTAAAAAATTTGTTAATATTTTTAATTTACAATATTTTACGTGTTTTTTGTCAAATGTTTCTAAATTATTTAAATTAATCAATAGAACAAGTAAATAAAAAAAATTAATACATCTGGAGCGTCGTACATGTGAACTCCCGAACTTCATTGCACTCCTGGTATCGACCACGCGACGACTGATTTTAGCAAGTTTGCAGGCGATGATACTGGGGACGACACCACCTGGTACACGCGAGCTTGCCAACCTATAACCTATTTATATATAGGTCATTCCACATAATACCTATCTCGGGCCGGACGTGATCCGTGAGACGTTGAATTGTGTTGTTGAAGTGCAAATAGTGAAAATGAATATTTTGTCTAAGGGCCTCCCTTGGACAAAAAAAAAAGAAACCTTGGACAAGAAAGAAAAGAATATATATATTTTTTTATGTAAATAATTTAAAATATTAATATTTTTGTATTTTGTATTTAAAATTTTGTATTTAGAATTAAAACTATAATTGTATGTTAAAATAAAATGTATGTTTATAATATGTAATATAATATGAAAAAAATGCGGCGTTGGGAACCGCCAACCAACACGCCATGTTCCGAACGGCGGACGGAGCTACAAATAGCTACGTGGAATGTAAGAGGAGGAATGGAACAGAAGATGAATGAATTATTAGATGTGATGGATGACAAAGATCTGGATGTTAATTGTGTGTCTGAGACCAAGCGAAAAGGCAATGATACGACCGATTTGCCTGGCAACCGGGTCGCTTTCTGGGCTGGGGTTCCAGAGGGTGAGCGAGGTTGCCAAGGTGTAGGCGTATTATTGTCCTCTCGAATGGTTAATGCAATGGTAGAATACAAGGCGATTAACCCGAGGCTTCTTTGGGTTCGCTTTAAGCTGGGGATAACAAGAGTATTCTTATTAGCCATGTATGCGCCAGTATCCTCAGCTCAAATGAGCGAGCTCGAGGAGTTTTGGGAGAATGTCAGGGATGTTCTAAGTAGTGTCAGAGATAATGAAAAGTTGATAGTATGTGGAGACATGAATGGATGGGTTGGAACCGCGCGAAGCGGCTACGAAAGCGTGCTAGGCAAATATGGTGATAAGAGGGTAAATGAGGCTGGAAAGCTTATTTTGGAATTTTGCACGGAGAAAAATTTGTTTGTGGCAAACACGATGTTTGATCACAAACAAATTCACATGTACACATGGGAGCGAGCGGAAGAAAGAAGTATGATTGATTTATTCCTAGTGGACCAGCGTATTCGATGTCAAGTTATGGACACGCGATTGTTCAGAGGTGCTGATCTGGGAACGGACCACTATCTAGTCGTTGCTAGAATAAGAGGTTTGTTCGCAGGTTGGCGCAGCCGCACGACGTGTCCAAGCTTGGCGTCGAATTATCGCATAAGAAGCTGGAAGAGATCAGATCATCACCGATCAGAGAGGAATATCAAGAGAGGGTTTCCAAGAAGCTTGAAAGCTATGATTCTGGAAATGAAAGTGTTGAACTATGCTGGCAGAACCTTATGGATGGTATGCTGAAAGTAGCGACAGAAGTATGTGGTAAAAGGAAAAGAGGTTTTAGTAAAAAGCGCGATGAATGGTGGGATGATGAAGTGAAAGACGCTGTAGAGTTAAAGAAGAAATCATGGCTGGATTATAAAGCCTCTGGTAAGGATAAAAGTATGAGAGAGAAAAAGAAAAAGAGCGTACAAGCTGCAAAAGCACAAAACGAAAGCACTTATAAAGATGAAGCGTGAAAATTCTGAGAGAGAAAGGGATGAAAGGTTGACGAACAACTTCCGGGAAAACACGAAGCTTTTCTGGCGAGAAGTTAGTGGTTCCCGGGGTTGTTCGGTAACCTGTAGAATGAAAGGGGTGCTTTCGAAAAGCGGTGAAATTTTAACTGAGCAAGCACACGTTTTGCAGCGGTGGGCGGAATTCTATAAGGAGATGTATGAACGTGAGGACGCCTCAGTCTTGACTACCAGCGTAATGCTGAGTCAAGATGTAGCCGATGGTGAAATCAGTTTAGAAGAAGTAGAGAACGTGATTCGAAGTCTGAAATGTGGTAAGGCTGCGGGAGCAGATGAAGTTACTGCCGAGAAGATCAAATATGGTGGGCCACGCGTCTGGGACTTTTTCTGGTTTTTGTGCAATTTATGCTGGAAATCTGGGGAGGTCCCAGACGATTGGCGAAGTGCAGTCATCGTACCTTTGTATAAAGGCAAAGGTTCACAGATAGACTGTGCAAGCTATAGGGCCATCAGTTTGATTAGCTTGGGCGGTAAAGTTTATGCTAAAATTTTAGCGAGAAGAATACAAGAGAGATCTGAAAGGCTGTTGTGGGAGGCACAAGGAGGTTTTAGACCTGGAAGAGGGTGTATAGATCAGATCTTTTCCCTCCGCATGATCACGGAAAAGTTTTTGGCCCTAAACTAAAAGGTTTTCTGTGCTTTTGTGGATTTGGAAAAGGCGTTTGACAGGGTTGTGAGAAAGAAGTTATGGGAGATACTGCCCCGATACAATGTGAACGGACCCTTGCTACAGGCTGTAAGGTCTCTTTACCGAGATCACTCAGCCTGTGTGCGAGTAGGAGCTGGCATGTCGCCCTGGTTTTTTTGTAATTTTGTATTTGGATAGTTGTCTCCAAGGAGTGAAAGTTTTGTTAATTTGTATTTAGATAGTTGTCTCCAAGGAGTGAAAAATAGTGACATGGGAGTGAAAGTACCTTAAGGTCAATTGTTTACTATATGCACATGATGCAGTGCTCATTGCATCATCAGAATGCAATTTGCAGGCATTGGTCACCACTCTGAAAGATGGGTGTGAAATTAATGGTCTTAACCTGAATGTAGATAAGACGAAGGTTCTGATATTTGAAAGAAATGAAGAAAGAACAGAATGTGAGATCAACGTGAATGATAAGATAATAGAACAAGTGAATGAAGTGGTATATTTGGGAAGTATGTTTAGCAGAGACGGAAGATACGAAATGGATGTGGAAAGGCGTATTGCTGCTGGTAATAGAGTCAATGGTGCTTTGACTGCATTGTTGAGACGGCAAAACGTCAGTATAGCTGCACGTTTGGCTGTACACAATGCAGTTTTGCTACCGACGCTGTTATACGGCAGCCAAACGTGGGTAACACAGAAGAAGAATGTAAGAAAGATGAATGCTGTGGAGATGCGATCTCTTCGCAGAATATGCGGAGTCAGTCTAGCTGATCGAATCCGCAATGAAGAGATCCACAGAATGGCAGGTACTAGCGAAGATGTCACGGTGAGAATGAAGAAGAACGTGCTCAGGTGGTTTGGGCACGTTGAACGAATGAGTGATGAAAGAATGGTAAAAAAGATTTATATGGGAAAAGTGAGCGGTAAGAGAGACAGGGGGAGGCCTCGAGTGACCTTCGAAAACACAGTAGCTACGATACTGGAGGAAGGTCACGTAAAAAGCATGAGGACCCCCCGGAGGGCATGTATGAAGATGTTGATGTCTGTGGCTGAGGCGAAAGAAGTATGCAGAGACCGTAGCGTTTGGCGCTCCGTCGTCTCTGGCTACCCCGCAAGGGATATGGCGTGAAGGTAAATAAATAAATAAATAATAAAACCTAACTTTTCCCCTCGCGTGGCTCCAGCCTGAATAAATTGGTTATCATTTTTATAATTTCTCTTAACTTTAAATAAGGATTTCTTTCAAAAACACTGATTCAGGTTATTTTTTATACCCTGTCAAATGCAAATCTATTTTTCTCCCGGACTCCATTTTTAACGCATTTTTCTACTGTTATTTTAAACGAAACTTTAGCTTTAAAATATTTATTCTACGTCTTTAGTAATTCATAATGGATATGAATTGCAAGGTGCATTTGTCTTAATTATTTTATTATATTTTAATTACGGGAGCAAATAAACATATGTTCGATCCGATAGTGGTACGTGTAGCTATCGTCGTTGTCTAGTTCTTTAGCCAGTTAGATAAAGGGTTACACTTTTTAGTCATAACTCTGATATGATATAGTCTTTATTTACGTCATATATTGTCAAAAAATTAATTTATATAACCTTTTTTCGCTTTACCTCTAAACTAATGTTTCTAGCCACAATACAATAACTTTCCAAGAATTGTAAGTTCATTGCGACGAGTGCAGAGAGACAACCATATAATAATATGAACTGTGTTCGTTTGTATGATGATTAATATTAGTTTTTTATTACGATTATTAATATACTTATATATCATACGTGATAGAAATGAACTTATTTGTATAATTTAATCAAAAACTTTGCTTAGTTTATGAACAAGAATTGATAATAAGAATTAATAATAATCAAATCAACATTGTTTATTAATCTCGACATATTAAAACTACAGCGTACATATCGCGTGTCATGTTTCTGTGTAACTTTAGTAATCCGTCATGTCGTAAAACGTCCTCTTCATAAATGCAATCCTTCGTCACAAACTTACTTTATATTCCAGAGTACACTAAAAGAGAGACAAGCGAAGCATCTACTTTGAAACAGTAAATGTATTTCTATAGTAAAACATGCAAAATTAATTAGTTTAGCTTTCTTTTGGTATTTCAGGTAAATATTTTAAGGTTGTCGTTACGATATTTTAACTTCAAAGTTGGCGTTACATGTGAATACGGATGTGTCATCCATTGTTTTATTACTAGAACGTAAGTAAGACACATAACTATGTCTTTATTGTTATTAATTACATGAAAAAATGTCTGTATCAATTTAAATATAATCACCGTAGACAGCGATGTCGTCTCATGTAGTACAAACCAGACCTCGTTACACTGTCATTAAAACACATCTCATTCAAGAAGATGTTTCAATGAGTAGTAAAAATGACTTTGGGTAGAAAATAACAATAACTTAAAACGTCACACCGTGTCTTCAAGAAGAAGAGAGGGGTTAAAGGGAGGGGGAGTCATAATGAAAATAACATGATTAATGTACGATCTTTCAGTAACGGCTTAAAACATTCATATTTACGATGTATTGATTGATTGAAAAAAAAAACAATAATTTTTTTAACTATATTCCTTAAATACTAAAAAAATATTTTAAAATGGTACAGGTTTTCTATAATAAAAAGAAGATAGAACCAATTTAGTATGGATTAATAATATTCTCACAAAAAGAAAGCTTTTAAAAAAATATATTCAAAAGAAGAAAATATTAATATTCACTCTTAGTGTAAGATAAGGATATAAAACTTGTTCAATGATGTTTCGTTACAGAGGAGAAGTTCCGGAATAATATAATTATACATCATTACTGACACGGCTTTTAACAGATCTTATTTTTATCAAAGCAAAATATTCTCATTTTTTCTGACCGTGGCATAATAAATATATAAAAGATATTTTTATAGCACGTCTTCGACCCTTAATGTCAAAAAATAGATATTATAATTGGGTTCCAGTAAATTATGTTTTAAATTCAAAGCGGTTTTGTGAATTTCATAATTACATTTGTTAAACATATTTATCGAAATGCATAGAATGGTAATAAGTGACTTTTTATAGACAAGTATTAACATGTAGTAATAAAAAAGAAGTCAGTTTCAATAAGCACTTGTATACGAGTGTCGTATCTTATTTATATTTATTCAATATAATTATATATTGTTACAACTATTGTATAACTAAAACAACAAATATCAAGTCGTAAAGAACAAGTACAATTTTTTTTTTCCTTTCCGTTAACTGTCTCCGCAGAATCTTCAAAAACAATTTGCGTGTCGAAGGATGCATACAATCAGTTGAAAACACTATCTGTAAACGTGACGTAGATTTTTCTACAATGAACGAAAAAAGAACTGGTTCCAGATGACTTCAATAGAAAATGTTGTCAATTCATCTCGTGTTCAATTTCTAGAAGATATTTCATTTAGAGCTAGACTTATAAAACATTGATTGAAAGTTAAAAATGCATAAAATAATGTTTAATGTTACGTAAAATATTTATATAAAAATTCTAATTTATCTTTAAATTAATTGATTAAATTTTAAAAACGTAAAATAAAAATGTTATTGGAATATTTGTACATAAATATCAATAACATTTGTTGGGCATTAAAAGTAAAACGATTATTTTGAAAGAGCTGTTAAAATATGATAATTTCGTAGTTTAATAAACGTTTTCTAGTCCCTCAGGATACTTTTTAAATATTATTTCTGTCATATATAAGAATTTTAGTAATCTGCATGTTTTAGCAAGTTTAAACTTTATAAATACTAATCTTAATCTTTTATCCTAATAATTTGGTTTGACATAGTATGTCAATTATTCCACGCTCTTTTATCATACTTCATCTCATTAGCGACTTACTATTTGCTGTATAATTTTTTAGATACTTCGTGCATTTACTTTTATACAGTAAACTGGTTGTTTATCTCCTTGCATTAAAAGGTCATATCATAAATAATTTCTTAAAACTAACTATAATGCAGAAACCATCGCAAATAAAAGCCAAAGAAATGTGTTAATAATTTCGATTTGTATGAAAAATTATAACCTGTTCTCAAAGGTTTCTGAACTCGAAATTGTGCTTCAATCAATGGAATAAATTTTTACGTCATAATATCTTAGAAAAATGGTCCACGCTAATTTTGCTAAGTGAAAATTAACACGTAAAATATGGAGCATGAATGTCCTGTATACGTTGTAGATTCGAGCGTACCGACATTTGTAGATGTTGAATTACAGGTCATAAAAATGTTTAGCTTTGCAAGGGAGGACTTCCTTCTAAATAATCAGAGCCCATAATCCCATACCATATAGAATGATAGAAACAGCTTGCTAATACCGCGCTGGAGTCAAATTAATATAAAAAACGTCTAACAGAAACGTTTTACGCTGGAATGAGATATATCATGTGGAAGTGAAATGTGGCACAAACCGACAATCAACTAACAATAACAATAGTACCAAATAAGAAAGTACATAATAGCGTTTAATCTATTTTACTATAAGATTTCTATGATAGAGGTACAGTTTTGCAATAAATATTCTGAATGTACACACATTCTGTAAAATTGCAATTATAAACTGAGCTGTCATTAGTTTCAGATGTTTAGATGCTCCCTCCGTAGTCATAATTAAATATAAAACTATTCATATCTCCGTGCTCTCAACTCAGTACATTACAATTTAATAAATGTTACAAAAGAAAACATGTGACAGTATCTGTACACTAATACTTATAGATATACCTAACATAAGGTTTTAATTAGGTTTGTAATGAAGAAGAATAGGATTAATGAAAAACGGGAAGAATACTAACGTTTTTCCTCCTATGGACCCGGTTTGCGAAGGTATTGTTAATAAATTACATTTCTGGTATAATCAACATGGTGCAGTCGAAACATTATTATAAAAAAATCCTATTCTATTGAATATATTAAAAAGTAGCAAAACGCACATCATATTATAAACAGCACTATGAATATAAAAAAAAGGCTTTAAATCTGTGCAGCGAGAGCCGACAATGGGCAGCGCATCCTTCAGACACTATACAACCCGACCAGACCATTGCATTCCACAGCTCCTATATACTTCACACTTTCATATTTACGTTTTAATAAGAATGCCTGAAGATATGACTTTGTTCACCTTAGCTTTATATTAACATATTTAACTAATTATGAATAATTGCTTTAAGGTTAAATTATAAACAATTACTACACTACAGTGTTACACTTTGAACATATTGTTTTTCTCAAAGTTGTTTTAATTAGATTACATTTTATTTGTCTTTCTTTTGATAACTTTGAGGATTTAATCATATACACTGTAATAATCTCTCTTGTTTAAATGTATAATTATTTATTAAGTACTTACTTTAATGATGTTTGTTGAGAGTGAAAATAAAATGAAGCCAAGAAAGTTCATAGACAAAATGATTTTGTTGATAAATATAAAACATGTTAAAGTACATTTATGAATAAAGTCGATATCACTTCACTTAATCTTCATATGATAAAAGAAAAAAAAGTGGAAATAAAAATAGTTTGATAACAGTACATTCAAGATAACAATGACTAAAAACAAAAAATACAACAATATATGTGTTTTGATCCTCTGCAATATATAAGACTGACAGATGAGAATATTATCATGTGTTCCTATTTATTTTTACGCGTTAATATTACATATTGTGTTATTCACATACCAAATATAACTGTTTTTTAAATTTTTATTTGCACTAAAAGATATTTTAATTAATTTTTTGAAAAGAATAAAATACAAAGTTTCCTGTAAAAAATTCCTGAACATAAAATATATTTTAATTAAAATGAAGTTAGTATAATCCCAGAACACAAAGAAGTAGTTATTACTGTTATTACTTTTGGTGTTTTTAAAGAATAAAGCATTTTGTAGATTATGTCCCAGTTTTCATTACAGCTTTTACAATTTACACACAATACTAATATTAATGTCTGGCTGTTATTATTTACTACAATTGAAATCTGATTGTTAATATTTTGTTTTTCAACATATTGTTATAAAATAGCTTAAATTTATATTATTAAAATATTATTGTATTGTATACAAATGTTAAAATAAAATATTTATTTTCTTCCTCCTCTGAAATGAATACTTATATATCTCAGTCAGATGATTACCGAACAAAAAGCGTCACAAAAATTACCTAAAATTATCTCAAAAGCATTCTCAATACAAAAAAATGCAAAAATATAATTAAAATATATTTAAAATTAATTTCAACTTGAATTGTGACTAATTCCAAATATAAATTAAATGAATTTTATCTCTTGTTATTTAAATAATTCGCAGAATTGAACCTCTAATTAATCTAACCTTATATCAAATGAGTTTCAAGAAAACTCTCAGCTTTGCTAAATTAACATTCTCAAAAAGAGAACTGAACTTGAGGGAGTGATGCTTTGAAGAGATTTATATAAAACCAGTAAATCCACAGATACTGCTACATCTGTTCATTATACACTTAAGCAACTTCGGTTATTAATACCTTTGAACTCTCAAACTTTGTCTTTAAATAATAGATTTCTCTCAACTGTTAGTTAAAATAATAATTGTTATCAAATTATATGAAATCAATGTCTACAAATACTTTTAGGTCATAAGGTCCTTTTAATTATATAATAATAGACATAATAATATAATAATGCATACATATATTTTTTTTACTCAGAAATGTTACAAATTTCTAGATCTTTAAATCTTTGTATTCTTAACAAACAATTAGCAGGTTACAACTAAATTTGCTAATATTAGCTTAATGACCTACAAAGGGCGTGATAAAATCATAGTTACAGTATATGATGTTTGTCTTCCTCTTTCTTTGTTTGTCCCTTGCACCTTGCTTACAAAATAAGCTGGATTTTCTTTCCACGATACAACATTACAGCTGCAACGAGGTTCAAAGGAAATCTATTGTCAAACCTGATGACATCACTATTCAAGGTTCAGTTCATTGCCATTGAATTCATTGTTTTCTAAACACATTTAAAATGGTGCAAAAATATTAAAATCGAATAGTCTACAAAAAAAACATTCGCTTTTTATATAAATGTTACTTTTTATTATATAGAGTATTACTTTCTTGTTTCCTCTCCAAAGAATCCGTATTCATTCTCTAGAGATTTAGTGAAGCGAAAGGCTCATTATTTGCATCCAAATGGTGTTTATAAATCCTATACCTGAGTCTTTCTTTGCGTTTGCAAATCTTATTTTAACTCAAAGCCATACAAACTATTATCTAAAGGGTTTGTTTTTATAGATCAACATGCTTAAATGTATAAGATTTAATGATATACGTATTATTAAATTATAGTCAAGCCGAACTGGCAGAAGAACAGATACACACCGAACTTGGTAAATATTTCCTAAATAAAGTTTTTATTGTATTTTTAATACTAACAGCAAATTGAAATCTTTTAAATTTTTATTATTGAATGAAGATTTTTTATTACCGAATGATGAATTTTGATTAGGTTTCGATGGACAATTTGCTTTCCGGTGATATCTTTTTATCAGAGCCCCAAAGCAACTTGTTATTTAAAAGTGGCATAAAAGAAATAGTAGCCATTAAGGGCTCCATGGTCTTGATAAGTCTGTTTATTTTCCGGTGATACGCAATTTCTTACTTTAAAATGGTAATGAACAATCGGTATAAATCACGATTATGAAATTTATTTACATTTCTTATACTACCTAGTACTAATATATAATTTGCTCACCACTCGTAGAATAGTATCAATTGGAGATTACTTCAAATTATATAAAAAAAATTAAACAAAGCTATATATATTTTATTAATATAAAAGTTCTTTACTATAGTGTACTTTCATGAAACCAGTAATTAACCCTGATAGAAAGGCAAATGAATCTCTGAGAAAGATTTCTTAACATTTCAAAATTAACTTTCTCTAAGAGAGTACTGAAATCGAGAGAAATGTTAAGCTTTGAAGAGATGTACATAACACTGGAAAATTCGGGATTTACCAATTCAATAAGAACTTTGAAACTTTCATTATTAATATCTTCGGGCTCCCAAAGTTTTCCTTTTAATAACTGAACTCTATTAATTGTTCGAGATAATAATAATTGGATTCAAAATATAAAATCTAAAGTAAAATAATAATGAAGTATCTCAGTAACGCATTTTGTAGCTAAGAAAAATTGGATTCTCCTTAAAGGCAATCGGTATTAATTCTTCAGAGGTTTAGCAAAACTGAGAGTTCGGGATTTGCATTCAAATAGCTTCTATTAATTAACTAGAATGAATGGTTGAATGAGTGGTTGTTGGTAAAATAAAAGATAGGAAGGTTCAACAGACCCTTACTACCTTTGAAGCAATTATTTTGATAACTTTTGTATCAAACGTTTATTATTAGATTATTAATAATAATAATACAAAACGCATTAAATAAAGTTTGTCTAACGCAGTTTTTAAAGCGATTAAAATGTAAATGGTATCTATTCTCTTAGTATTAATGTAAGAGGAGGGCAAACGAGCTGGCGGGTCACGGATGGACGTGATCACCGCCGCCCATGAACTCTTGCAACATCCGAGGATTTACAAGAGTGTTGCCGGCCTTGTAGGTAGGAATAAACGCCTTTTTTGAAGGTACCCATGTCGTACCGATCTGGAAATACCGCCGAAGGGAGTTCGTTCCACAAGCGAGTGGAACGTGGAAAAAAGGTCCTTGAGAACCGCACAGTGGAGGATCGCCACGCATCCAGGTGGTAAGGATGGTATTGGAGGCGGTGGCGCGCTGTGCGGTGATGAAATTCGGCTGCAGGCATCAGATCGAATAGTTCTTCGGAACACTCCCCGTTGTAAATGCGGTAGAAGACGCACAAAGAAGCCACGTCTCTACGCAATGCCAAAGAGTCCAGCCGTTCGCAGAACACCGGGTCCCCGACAATCCGAACGGCTCTCCGTTGTACGCGGTCAAATGGTAGAAGCTGATATTGGGGTGATCCGGACCAGAGATGAGAACTATGTGTGGCCGGACCTGCGCCTCATAGAGCGCAAGTCTTTGGCTAGGTTTGAAGTACTGCCTTGCTCTATTGATCACTCCCAATTTCTTCGAGGCCAACTTGGCCTTGCTCTCCAGATGACCACGAAACTGACAGTCGCTCGAAATGTCGAGACCCAGTATTCTGATACTTGGCGAGGCAATGAGGGGAGTGCTCTCGAAGAGCGGTGATACGACAAATGGGGTTTTCTTAGTGGTGAATGCGCAAACCTGTGTTTTTAGGGGATTGAACTGAACGTGGTTCAGTTCACCCCACTCAGAGACCATCCCCAGGCAGATCTCTATTGAAGACACAAGTTTCTTTCGGCACTCGTCGACGTTTTCCCGAGTTAGACCTGCACGGCCGGAATATACCGCATCCCCAGTACTGTCATCCGCATAACAATGTATGTTGGAGATATCCAACATATCATTGATGTGCAGGAGGAACAGAGTTGGAGATAGCACGCAGCCTTGGGGTACACCAGCGTTCACGGGCTTGGGGTCCGAGCCAAAACCGTCGAGAACGACCTGTATGCTCCGCCCAGTGAGGAAGCTGGTGATCCACTTGCATAAACTCTCGGGAAGCCCATAGGAAGGTAGCTTCGAAAGAAGCCCCTTGTGCCATACACGATCGAAGGCTTTCGCCATATCCAGACTAACTGCCAGACCCTCTCCCTTGCTATCAATAACAGCTGCCCAACGGTGTGTAAGATACAACAGAAGATCACCAGCCGATCGACCATGGCGAAAGCCATATTGCCGGTCATTGACCAACTGGTGATCCTCGAGGTAGGTTAGGAGCTGTTTATTGATAATGCTCTCCATTACTTTGGAGAGCAGAGAGGTAATGGCGATAGGTCTGTAGTTAGCTGGTTCCGAGCTATCACCTTTTTTAGGGATCGGATGGACAAGGGCACGCTTCCATGTGACCGGGACTACGCCTTTAAGGTAGGAGTACCGAAATAGACGCGTTAGCACTGGAGTCAACTCAGGGGCACACGTTCGTAGCACCAATGGAGAAATGCCATCCGGCCCACTCGACTTATGAACGTCCAAGGAAAATAGAGACTGCCTAATAGTTTTCTGCCGAAAAACTATTTCCGGCATAGAGCTCTGACACCGCGGGATGATAGGCGGTGTCTTCCTCTGGTCGTCCAAAGTCGAGTTGGAGGCGAAAAGAGTGCCCAAGAGATCGGCTTTCTCTTCTGCCGTGTGGGCCAGAGAGTCATTCCCCATGTGCAACGGCGGTAGGGGCGGCTGGCTAAAGTTTCCCAGAGTGGCCTTTGAAAGCGCCCAGAATTTGCGCGTGCCAGGCGGGTACTTTGCCAGCTGATCCCCAATTTTGACGACATGCTTGAACTTTGCTCTAGCGATTTGCCGTTTGAAGAATCTGGAGGCACGATTATATTTCCTCTTCAGAACTCTAGAGTTTTTTTTTTTTTTTTTTTTTTTTTATACCCTCTGGGTTAGTGCTTGACTACATTCCACCTGATGGAAAGTGGAAATGTAGTCATAGATGGTAAGGCGCATTAACCCAGTAACCTATTCACTCTTTTCTTGAAGACACCCACATCGTATTGGGACGGAAATACTGACGCAGGCAAGCTGTTCCAGTCCTTCGCTGTACGAACTAAAAAAGACGAAGCAAAGCGCTTTGTTCGGACAGGGGGAATGTCCACAACGTAAGGATGGATATCTGCCGTGCGTCGGAACGTCCTGTGATGGAAGGGGGATGGAGGAATTAAATCATGTAATTCCTGCGCACACTCACCACAATGTATCCTATAGAATACTGAGAGGCTAGCAATTCTACGCCTGTGTTCAAGGCTGTGGAGGTTGGCTTCAACCAATCCAGGGTCGCCTATAAGCCTCTTTGCTCGCCTCTCAATTGAGTCCAGAACCGCAAGATGAGACTTAGCGGCACCAGCGAATATATGCCCACAGTACTCCACACACGACCGGATCTGTGCTTTGTATAATACAAGTAGCTGTCCCGGTGTAAAGTACTGACGGACCTTCGCAAGAACGGCAAGCTTTCCTGCAGCTGCTCTTGCTCTGGACTCAACACACCGACCAAAGTTGAGGTTCGAGGAAATCTCTAAGCCTAACAACTGAAGCCGGTCACTGTATTCCAAAGATACACTCTGGAAAGTAGGAGCCAAGGTGAAAGGGCTCCTTTTGGCGGTGAACAGACACGTCTGCGTTTTGGTGGCGTTGAATTTGACAAGATTGGCTTTGCCCCATGCGGAGACTGCCTGAAGTTTGTCATTCAAACGTTGCACCATAGCTTCTCTTTCAGACTGTACTTGATCTCTACTAGCCCGACTACTCGGCAGGTATCTTTCTACAACTGTGCTGTCGTCTGCATACCCATAGATACCGGGCTTCAGCAGATCGTTAATGTGCAGCAGAAATAGAGTTGCAGAAAGAACGGACCCCTGAGGCACTCCGGCATTTATTGTCAAGGGTTCCGAGGAATACCCGTCGACAACTACTCGGAGAGATCTTTGGTTCAGAAAGTCCGTTACCCAACCGATTAGACCAGGAGATATACCGTATGTTGAAAGCTTGCTTATAAGGCTCGCATGCCAGACCCTGTCAAATGCCTTCGAGACGTCAAGAGAGACGGCGACCGCTTCTCCGTTCTTCTCGATGGCCTCGCCTAAAATGTGCGTAGCGTACACTAGAAGGTCCCCAGTGGACCTATTTCGGCGAAACCCGTACTGTCGGTCACTGAGGAGATCGTTACCTTCAAGGTACGCTAAAAGGCGCGAGTTCAATACACGCTCCATAATCTTGCAGAGTATGGAGGTGATTGAAATCGGTCTATAATTGGCAGGATCGGCACGACTGCCTTTTTTGGGCACTGGTTGCACGTTAGCAAGCTTCCAAGATTTCGGCACTATTCCAGACTTGAAAGAGAGACGATACAGACGTGTCAATACAGGAGACAACTCAGCTGCGCATGTCTTGAGCAGAATGACTGGTATACCATCAGGGCCACTGGCTTTATTCACATCAAGACGACACAATGCTCTCCATACCTCTTTGTTAGTGATGCGGATTTCAGGCATCGAAATACCGCAGTGAGGAAGATGCGCTGGAGAAGCATTGCCAGTGTCTAGATGTGAATTATCAGCAAACAGAGAAGCAAATACATTCGCTTTCTCTGTCGCTGTATGGGCCAGAGATCCATCCGGCTTCAGCAGAGCAGGTAGTGAGGGTTGGCAGAAGTTCGACTCGATCGCTTTGGCAAGAGACCAGAAAGCTCGACTGCCAGTAGGTCTGACAGAGAGCTTTTCGCCATTCTTAGCAATACGATCGTGACGAGCCTTCCGTAATGCCTTTTTATAGGACTTGGCAGCTTGGTTAAAGGCTCTCTTCTTTAAACTTACATCCGGAGCTTTGCAGCTTCGAGCATCAGCCCAAATTAGGTATGCCGAATGTTTTCGGTCTTCAGCATGACCACATTCCGCATTAAACCATGGGCGAGCTTTGCCACCGATGGGTACGTCAGCAAAAGGAATGAAGTACTCCATTGCCTGATGTACCACATCGGTTATAGCATCCGCGCAACTCGACGGATCCAAAGAAGAGAAGCAGACCTGTCGCCAAGGATAAGACTCTGCTGAAGAATCTGCTGACTTGTATTTCCATAATCGCCTAACACCAGGTGGTTCGAAAGCTGGTGGGGAATATGTAAATACAGATTTCACCAAACAGTGATCGGAGGTTCCCAAGGGGGAGGTCACCTCAACACGATACCTGTCCGGATCAGTTGTCAGCAAAAGGTCCAGGCAATTGGCTGTATGGCCAACTACATCTGGTACCCTTGTCGCTTGCCTCACCAGCTGAAAGAGGTCGAAAGACAACGTAAAATTCCGCGCTTCTCTTCCAGCATGGTCGGTCTTCTGGTACGGGAACAGCCAGTCCTGATGACAGGCATTAAAGTCCCCCAGAAAGACGAGCTGCACTGAAGGGCACTGATGCAGAGCCATATCAGCAGCCTCACCGAGATACTCAAATAATTTAGTTGTCTCCTGATCACCGCTGTGCGAACGGTAGACACAGCAATACAGGATTTTTTCGTTTCCTGTGTCTACTAAAATCCATAAGGAAGAAAAAGTGGGGTCTTCAAGGTGATGGAGACGCAGGATAGAGAGGTCGTTCCGTGCGTATACACAGACCCCGGCACGTGAGCGAAAGTTGTACTCTAACGAGTAACCGGGATGATCCAGGTACGCAACGCTTAGAGGACATTGTATCTGTGTCTCCGTCAAAAGAGCAAGTGCGGTTGCTCTGTCTGCAGGTGGTGGTGGACAGGTAAGAGATTAGAGTGCAAGCCCCTGATGTTAGTGAGGTGCACTTTAAATGAGGAGGAGTGCAACCGCTGTAAAAACTTCTTCTTTTTATTGGACTTTTTCATAATAAAAAATAAAATAAAAGAGTGAATAGGATGAGAAATGGCAGTTGAACGAGGCGGTACGTATCAAACCCGGCGCCGAAATTGGTGATGTCATGCCACTGGGAGGCTAGTCTGGAGACTGCGGGGACGCCCGAACCCCCCCAGGGATCGCCATCGGGCCTCCTCATCTGGTCGCCAACCAGCACGATGGAGCCACCCTGGGATTTTACGCAGCTGGCGGGGCAGCCTTTCGTAGGTGGCTGGCCCACTAATTGGGCCCCCAACTATCTGCGGGCGGCCATCGTCCCTTTGCCTTCCTCAATCCTAATGTTTATATACAAAGCAGCTCAACCCCACCTGCCCAGTTGGGCTTATAAGTTGAGCCGCTATTCATGTGATCCAGGTTTTACCCCGGTCACATGGATCATTGTTACGGCAGATCTGACCCCCGAAGTCATGCGACAACGGCACTATTAAGCCTAGTAAGCTCGCAAGGCTATCGGTCATAGACAAGTCCAATCGCGACCACCCTGCTACCTTTTTTCCATGAAAGGTTCCGGAGCTGTAATGCTCGCTCACTTCCCGTGTGATTTCTCACACTAGCAATAACTTGCTGAGATCGTCAGAGAGGCCAACTACCAGTTTCCTAGCTGGTGCCGGAGCTGTATTGCACGCTCACTTCCCGTGTGATTTCTCACACTAGCAATATCTTGCTTAGAACGTCAGAGAGGCTAACTACCAGTTTCCAGCTGGTGCCGGAGCTGTGGGCTCGCTCACTTCCCGACAGGCGATCGGGCCGCAAGTCTACCCTATACTACAGTCGGGTGACCGGATAGATGCTAGCTCATCCATCTAACCTCTAAGCAGGAGGCTACCCGAACTGCAGTGACCCCCGAAGGGATCTCTGCTTATGGACCGTTCCAAGCAACGAAGAAAAAGACCGCAGCAGCCCTTCGCCTTAGGCAGGTCAATTACTTCTCGCTGCGCACGAGACCAGCGAGCCCCCGACAACTGTGGGAACCCAGACGAACAGCGCCGAATCTCTACAGCTAACCACATTACCACTACGAATCCAACACCAAAACCGGTAACCCGGCAGTTTACACGCGCAAGCGCATGCATCGCTGCCGGAGGGCTTAGGTACCGGGGTCCCGTAGTACCCTGATTTTAGCAGCTGACCCGTAGTTCAGCTGCAAACTATCTACCGCCGGGTGTCTCAGTAGATAGGGGGCCTGCGGGCGGCCAGCGGAAAGCCGTCGCTTCGGATCCCGCTACCCTCCTCGACTAGACACCCGACACAATAAGCACCAACTCAACGCCAAACCGGTTCGCCAACGCAACGCAACTGTTCAGACCCATTTCCCATATAGACGGCTTCATCGAACAACGTGCCGGAACACGACTAGGTCGCTTTGCGGCACGACTTTGCCCGATGGGTGGTAACCTTGCCGGCGACTCGATGTTATGGTCTACCACCGAGGAATCCTTAGTGACTAACGCATTGACCCAAGCTTGATAAGCCTGCCGTTTACCAGCTGCTGCAGCCCTGACAGACGCATCAAACCAAGGCCGCGATCTGCCACCAAGTGGTACCACAGAGCTTGGTACAAATAGTTCCATGCCCTGTAGTATCACATCAGCTACAGCCGCAGCGCAGTCACTAGGATCATCGGAAGGGAAACAAATCGGCCCCCATGGGTAGGATGCAAAAAAGGACCGCATTCCATCCCAATCCGCTGACTGGTAGTGCCAAACGCGTCGAGTCACAGGTGTTGTGCGAGCCGACCATTGAATGGGCACTACACTCCGTACCAGACAGTGATCAGAGGAACCTAAGGGAGCCTCGACAGTGATCTGGTACTTTTCTGGATGTGTAGTCAGCAGAAGATCCAACAAAGAGGGCGTGTGGCTGTCCACGTCCGGTAGACGAGTATGCGTCTTTACCAGCTGGGACAGACCATTTGCCAGAGCAAAGTCAAACACAGATCTCCCCGCGTAGTCGGTGGCACGTGACCCTAGCCAATCGGCATGGTGCGCATTAAAGTCCCCTAGGACTACGACTTCGGCGGAAGGAGTCTGTGAAAGCAGATCGTCAATCTTCGCCTGAACATGACCCAAGAGTTGATCCGTTTCTGCATTACCACTATGGGACCTGTAGAGGCACGCGTAGACTCTGACATGGTCGTCCATGTCCACGCGTAGCCAGAGTATAGACAGGTCCCGACCTTCAAAAACCTGAAAGCGACGGTAGCAGATATCCTCCCTTACGAACACAGATACCCCGGCGTGTGGTATAAAATAGTGTTCTAGTTTATACCCGGGGTATGACAGGTACGCTGTGTCGCTAGGTTTGTCGCTGCGTTTCCGTCAGAAAAACACAAGGCCGGCTGCGCCGTCTCTAGATGATAATGGACGGCGTTCAAGTTGGAATGAAGTCCCCGGATGTTGCAAAAGTCCACATTTAGAGTGGGACGGGGTGCCGCTGCGTTGACTCGTCGTTTGCCCTCATAAAACACAAAAGGCGATACTTTGCCCGCCCCAGATACGACGGGCAGCCCGAGCAAAATCCGAGAATCATTTCCCCGATTTTGCTCGGGGAGGGGATCCCCGGCTTCATCAAAGCCGGTACCCTCCTGGGGTATTTTTCTTCTAGGCATCGCTTTCATGTTTGGCGCGGGGGGGAGGTTGGTCTTCCGGATTTTCTCACTCACCGACGGAACATAACCAAATGAATTTGGTTACTACACGTCGGTCTTCTGTGAGAGGGTGGTCCTTTCCCGGTCGAGCCACCCAACACGAGCTGTAGTCGGATAACTACAGCTAGGCTCTACCATTTTCAAATATTTCAGTTATTATTTTCTTCTTCCTGATGTAATGAAGCTGAGTTTAAAGTTTTATATTATTAAATATATAATTAGTACTTTTTGTTTCGTACTTACACTATAATATATATTATATAATATATATAACATAAAGTACTTACTTTAGTAAAGTATTGTAAAGGAAATAAAGCTTAAAATGTTTTAATTTAAGTAAAAGCGTTCAGCTCCAAATCAATAAAGCTGCTTTACAACAATGTAATAACGCTGTAAAGATTTAAACCCCTTAAAATATAATATATGCAATATTACTTTATTATTAATTCTCGAGTATGAGTATATTCAGTATGTAAAAATACATTGTACTTTTGTAGTAGAAGCAAAAGAGTTAGTTGGTTTATAGTTTAGTGAGGTCGGGTATATAACACAACTGTTTTCATAGAGAGAACTTCCAGAAATATCAAAAGCAAAAAATTTATAAAATAAACGCCTATAAAAATAATAACTTTTATTATGTCACAAATGTGCAAATATGAAGTATAAAAAACACCGAATAAATATAAAAAATAAAATTAACCAAAAATGAAAAAGATATTATTAAAACATATACTACTCACCATTGCATATATTTTACGTTTTCATTAATACGAAACTATAATAATACAAGAACACAAAGGACTTACTATTACTATGAATATTTTTGATAATTTCAAATAATAAAAGATATTCGGGTTGATTTAGCAGCTTTAGTTAAAGAAAATTTTAAATTGCTATTTCTATTGTTAAAATACTTGAATGTATATACTAAAATAGAAATTATTATTAAAACAAGTATCAACACATTTTGCCTTGTTATTGTATACCCAAATACATAGTTATTCCGACCTTATCTCAAATGAGATGTGAGAAAACTCATAGCTTTTCAAAATTAACATTAACTAAGATTGATCTGGAGTGTGGAAACAAAAACTAAGAAGATATTTATATAAACTCCATAAAACCTTATACTTCTATATCTATTATCTACTTTCAATTTTTTTATATTATTGATACATTTATCTGTCAATATAACGCAAAGCCATAAACTATTAAATAAAATCATATAACATCTTTTACCTCAACACAATTATATTTTTATTTTATGGTTATTGCTTTCTGACTTCTCCATTATTTCATATATTATCGTCCTGTTTAACGGGAAATAACAAACCATATATTTAATTTAATTACTAAAGTTTTCTATTTGAAAGAAAACAAACCTAACCTTTTTATGAAATCATGTCATATCAGGCATGACGCTAGACCGTCATTATTCAGTTAAGCGGTTTATTATAATGCGATAAAACAACCACAGCTTCGGCATAAAGTAGTTTGAACTTCCTTTACCAGACGCACTTTGACGATATCCGTCCACAGCAGTATTATTTTCTCTGTACCTTATTAAAGGAATGTGTATTAGTTCTCCAGAGATTTCACGAAGCAAAAGACCCATCATTTGCCTTCAAATAGCTTGTTTTCATACTGTTTGCTTGTTTAATTCATACCTGTTTTTTTCCCTTACATCTCTTTTTGCCTCATGATCAGGTTTTGTACTATTAAAATAGTAGTAGTATTAGTAGTAGTCTAGTTAATTATATTCGTTATAAGTAAAAGTACAAAACGGCTTATTAATAAACCAAATGATAAAAATAACAAAAGGAAATATGAGAATAGTAGCAAGAAAATTAATATTATTTTAGTAAAGTAATATTTTTGTACAAAATTGTTTTTTATTAGAACTGTCTTTGTAATATGGCGTTGACATTTAACATTCTCCTCAATGAATGAATTATATTATATAATATAACTTATTAAATATTTTATTATGTAATAAAACTTCTTCAGCATATTAATAAATGATACTTAATTTATATTAAACTTTATTGAACATTTGTAAAAAAATAATAACTATAATTTTCTTTATTTTCCTTTCTTGCGATCAAAACTTCAAAGTTATGTAGTTAGTATTGAGTTACTGTTTTAAATCAAATGTAATTTAGCTATTTATAACTTTCTGTTATGAGTACAGTTAGTAGAGATAGATTTTATTGAAATAATCCAACAGATTTGTCCTTTGCTAAGTTTTGTCATAATTATAATTTTCTCAATATACAGGTCTATATTCAATTTGAATATAATACATAACACGAAAAAATATTTATGCGTTGAGAAAGAAGAAGAAATAGCTATAAAAGGAGTATTTTGAAGAAAAAATATAGTATTAAAATGCAATAAACGGCCAATCTCCGTTCACGGCAGGTGCTGGAAGGATGTTCTTCCTAGATGCCAGAATTTGAACTTAATTCTCTTTTCTTCTAATAGAAATAAAAAATCTTTTTTATGTTCCTGATAACCGATCTGATGGTCATTTTATACAAAACAAATATTTTGTTTTAATATTCTTACGCATGCAAAATGATGATCCTCCTGATGCTTAGTACTTAGGATCCGAATTTCCAGTCACCGACGGTGATCTCCAAAAATACACAAAATTTTTAATACACCATTGATATATAGGTACAAAAAAAAATCTTGATAATATGTTGGGTAACCTTTTAAAATTATTTTTTATCCCTCCGGAACAATATCTTTTTTGGGATAGAAGGGACTGACGTACCTAAATACTGAACATTGACGATGTTTGGTCAAAATGACATTTGTTATGTAGCTAAAGCTTGAATTTGTAACAAATATATACACTTTCGATTATAATGTTTTATTCAGACGAATTTAAATAAAAGTCACTTAAATACAAGATCTATGTAAAAACAATTTATTTAAATTGTTCTATTGAAAGACTCTTATAGCAAGCTTAAGTTGTGTATATTTTATTCTTTCAGTCTTTTGACACCAACTATCTAAAGGGTGAGTCATAAAGCGTAATCGTCTGTGATTCATAGTGAGTGTAGCCGACAACTAACAACACCGTTCTGTGTTATGTACATGTACCTACTGGAACTGCAGCTATACATTGAAAGCTTTGAACTTTATACTCAACGTATTTATATATTATTTTATTTGTTTATCTACAATACATATAACATGTGTCGCAACTTTCTATATAGATATTGCAGTTCTAGATTTAAAAAAAAACAATATATTATTTAACCATCACATGTTATGACGATGGGTCAGAAAAACTATAAAATTTTAATTTGTTTTATTAGGTTACATTGTATAAGAAATGCGTGTATGTAATAGTTTGCAATTTTCTATTTTGGTTATAATATATATTTATATTTATATATTATTATTAAATATATTATAATACTACCTTGGACGGATATCGTCAAAGTGTGTCTGGTTAAGGAAGTTCAATCTACTTTATGCCAAAGCTGTGGTTGTTTCACCTCGTTATAATAAACTGCTTAGCTGAATAATGACGGTCTAGCGGCATGCCTCTTTTGGATTACTATCTATATCTATGATTTCATAAAGAGGTTAGATTTTATTATTCTAAAATAGAAAATCTATGTTATTACATTAAAAATATAGTTTGTTATCTAAATAGATAAGACAAAATATAAATTAATGAAGTAGTAAGAAGGCAATAACCAAAAAATAAAAAAAGAATTGTGTGTTGCGGAGAAAGATGTTATATGATTTTATTTAATAGTCTATGGCAAACCACTCTATTACATACGTACATTTATCTCTAATAAAATTCTTACTCTACATTCTTCGATAGTTGAATTTTTCTGATGGAATATCAAAATAAAATATTATTATCGTAAAATTATTATCGATTTGTGCCATATTACAGTCTGAACTATTTTTATAAAACGTGACTTATATTCAATTGAGTCTAGCGCGGTATTAGCAAGCTGTTGCTGGCAGATGGCCATAATAGTATATGATTCTCGGCTCTAACTCTTTGAAAGGAAGTCCTTCCTCACAAAGCTAGACATTTTTATGACCGGTAAATCAGCACCTACGGATGTCGGTATGCTCCAGTGTACCGTATATACAGGAACTTCACTGTTCATGTTTTATGTACTGATTTGCATTAACCAAAATTGGGATAGACCCTTTTTTTAAAGATATTATGAGGTAAAGTTTTTTCAATTAGTTAAAGAACAACTTAAAGTTCAGAAACCTTTAAGAGCTGGTAATTTTTCATATATATTTTTTTTCTTTTATTTGCGGTTATTTCTATATTATAATTAAATTTAGAAACATAAAAGGTTTACTATTCTAAACACTTATCATATTTTAAGAGCCCCTTTAAAAAATTGGTTTCTTTTTTAATGCCATAAAAATATTATTTATATGGGTACATCAAAATATTCCAATCACATTTTGGTTTTTACGTTTTTCAAATTTAATTAGGTAATTTAAAAAGAATGTAGGATTTATATACATACATCTTCCGTAACATTAAGCTTCCATCCATACATTCCTAAACCTGCATTTATAACTTTTCAATCAATGTTTTATCAAGCTAGCTTTAAATAGACATTTCTCCTTGGTACTAGAAATTGAATACAAGATGAATAGACTACATTTTCTATTGAAGACATCTAGAACCAGTTGCCTTTAACTTCATTGTAGGAATGTCTACATCTATCTATACACGGATAGTGTGTTCAGCTAATTGTATGCATCCTTTGTCACATAAATTGTGAAGATTCTGCGGTGGCAGTGAAAGAAAAGAAAAAGGAAGTTGGTATTTAAAAGCATCATTATAAATGTTTAGTATTTATAGTCAACATGTTTCTCTTAAAAAAGCATCGAATAGAGAGTCTGTTATCAGAGTCTTAACACCACACACAATGGTCACTAATTCTTTTAAATTCTAACCACGAAATGCGAAATTGATGGCGATATCTAACTATAAGCTTAGTTGGCTTTTTGGCTGTCATGTTTCTGGATTCGAAGTGAATTTTTATCCTCACTGGAAATAAATGCGGTAAAGCTATTTTTGAATTATTGACATTATTTGAAAAGATAAATTAATATTAGTGATTACATTCTTTCGTCACATAACCTTTTGATTTGAGAATAAAAATATGTTATGCAATGCTTGATATTATGCTATGCTATGCTAGATATTATCTAAAACAGAAAAGTTTGGTGAAATGGTTTATGTGCCCATGACATGTTTTATACTTTGTACCCTTGTACTTTATATAAACACCCTAGATCATGTAGCGAGTGATTTACCTTCTATTTATTTAATAATATTAAATACAATATCATATAGTAAAGAACAACACATTATTAAATTGAAAAAATATAAATGATACGCCCACTCGATTTATACTAAGCTTGTTTTTATACTACTAAATGTTGATCCTTGTAATAAGTTACTTAAAACCATTCCATGCAATTTCGATAAATATATTTAAGAAATGTGATTATGAAAATCACAAACCTGCTTCGAATTAAAACATAATTTACGTGTCCACAATTATAATATCTATGATTAGACATTAAGCTTTGAAGACGTTCTATAAAAATATGTTTTAGACAGAAAATTTAAGATTATTTTGTTTTGATAAATATAAAATCTGTTAAAAGCGGTGTTGGTAATGCTGTGTAATTATGTTTCGCTGGAGATTCTCCTCTGTAATGAAACATCATTGAATTGTGTTTATTTCCTTATCTTACTCTAGGTATGAACTGCTATATTCTTATATAGAACACATTTTGAAAAGTTTTTCTTTGTGTCTTAGAGAATATAATAAATCGATATTAAACAACTCGTAGTTTATGTATTCTTTTATTTAATTAAACTATATACTATACGATTATGGATTATATCTCAATTAAATGATAGTATTTATATCAAATAAAACCTTTTATTATAAGTATGATAGATACAGCAAGAACAACGCAGTTACAATGACATTCATACAAAATTAAATTTTCAGGAACAATCAAAAACTAAATATTCTATAACTCAACATATACCATTTTTATTTTACCTCTTCAAGGAATATAGCTCATAAGTTGATTGATTTTTATACAAGTTTTAAGATTACAGATAATTTCTATTTTTCATAAATATAATAATTAATATCGTGTGTTCAAGAAAATAAAAAACCCCGTAATATTATACCCTTAAATACCCTTATATTTCGTGATTATTTTGAATCTGATAAATGTTGTTGTAAACGTTTTCAATAAACAGAAATTTAAATATAAGTATACAGATATCTGGAGTATTATATGATTAAGTTTTATAATTGTATAATTTGTAAACAGTAATATTATTGTAAATAAGTATCACTGAACTATTTACATTAATACAATTTAAGGAGCACTTTAAGTTTCACTTTATGTGTAAAATAAACAAGAAACTTTTAAAGGCGGGACCGTTTTATAAAATAAAGTAAGTCTAATAACTCAACTTCACTCCTTATAGTGTTTTAGATGGAGACAAACGTCCCTAATTCAGTTTGGTCGGTCTTCGACCCACGATACATGAGATGAGAGGATTATCACATAGGTAATATCTGTGATGGAATAATATATCTATTTGTTACTAAGCCTACTTATTATTTGAAAGAAATGAAGAAAGAGCAGAGTGTAAGATAATAGAACAAGTGAATGAAGTAGTATATTTGGGAAGTATGTTTAGCAGAGACGGAAGATACGAAATGGATGTGGAAAGGTGTATTGCTGCCGGTAACAGAGTCAATGGTGTTTTGAATGCATTGTTGAGACGGCAAAACGTCAGCATAGCTGCACGTTTGGCTGTACACAATGCAGTTTTGCTACCGACACTGTTATACGGCAGCCAAACGAGGGAGGAACACAGAAGAAGAATGTAAGAAAGATGAATAGTGTGGAGATGCGATCCCTTCGCAGAATATGCGGAAATAGTCTAGCTGATCGAATCCGTAATGAAGAGATCCATAGAATGACAGGTACTAGCGAAGATGTCACGGTGAGAATGAAGAAGAACGTGCTTAGGTGGTTTGGGCACGTCGAACGAATGAGTGATTATAATTAAAATTTATCTCTGTTACCATTATTTATATATTTATGCATCACAGGTGAAAGAAATAGGACTTTTTAGGATAATGTAGTCAAAAACTTCACTCGATTTAGATTTTAAAATATATCATAATATTATTATTAGTTATATACATTAGATAACTACTTTTATCTATCTATAACTGCCTGTCTGTTTGTTTCGCTTAATCACTGAAACGGCCGGAAACAATTTTAACAAAACTATCACTGGCGGGTAACTGATATTATATCAAGCTATTTTCAAAAACATATTCCGCTCGAATGAAGTCGAGGGCAAAGCTAAGTCATATATTGAGTCAATAGATTAAACCGTAATCGAGCCTTATAAAATTTTGCGGTGATATTATTAAATACTGTTCCCCGTTAACTTTGTGTGAAAATAACAAGTAACACGAGCAGTAGTTTTGGATACTAGAATGTTTTCTTTGGAATTTAATTAAGTATTGATGTGGTACTTAAATATTTAAGGGGTTTAATATTCTAATTTTAAACTCCTAAAATATCTCTCTGCAGTATACTATATTTATTTTTGTTTAAGGTACAAGTTGTTAAATACTGTATAACGTTAATAAAGTTGTTAATACACTATGAAAACATCTCAACTAATACAAGTCATGGTCACTCAATATACTTCCCTCATATCTCAATTACCAAGTCTCTCGCGGTGAAAGAGTGTTTATTTTCAATAGACGTGGCGTCTCTTGCGAATATCCTTTTCACTCTTGTTCGCCCGTAAAAGAATTTTAGAGGTGTTTTTATAAGCTTACTTCATTTTTATATTCGGTCTTTTAAAGACCATTACATTATCTGTATAAATGAAAATTCCGTATCATATTCGTCTGCGCTACTCTCCGAAACCACTGAAACGATTTCAATGAAATTTTGTAAATATTTTTTATTTGATCAAACTTAAAGAATAAGTTCAGTTCAGTTCAGATCTGCAATTTATTATATGAGAATTAAAGCTTTTTTATATATAAAGGGTTTAAGTAACTGCTAAGTTCTATAAGTTTCCAGTAGATAGCGTTAAAGGTTCCACAATCTTATTTTTAGGTTGTGTAAATATTCAATACTTCAATTTAAAATATATATTGATTAATTTCGAATTTCGTCCATGATCTTTACGTAACTGCACCATAATCATCATGCATATTTAGTTTTTATTTATTTCTTTCTTCTTCCATCGCAATCCTATTATTGATAAAAAAAAGAAAATAAATTTATTTTTTAAAACCATTCTTTAGAATACTTTTACGTTTGGTTTGATATAGACATTCATCTCGTTCAGTGTTAAAGTGTGTGTGTGAGTGTGCCAGTGTTTTGTGTTAATAGAATTCTTAAAATTAATAATAATTTGCAACTGCCGGGGATTCATCTGCTATCCTCTTCTTTTGAATAATCTATTACTTAAAATATCTACATATCAAATTTATCTATACCAAATATTATTCCAAACAAACAAACAGCAAGATAGTCAGACAACCACTGATAATTATTTTACTTTTGTAGTACCTAATTAAATATAAGCACTTAAAAAAAATAGTTATTGCAGACAGAGCTGCATTCAATTATTACTATCATAAAAATAACATACTATAAAGAAAAAGGATAGTTCAATAAGAATTATTTAGCGAATGCTTGGATAGATATTAATTAATTAATTTTTAAATATACATAATACTAAATAATAAACGAATAAAAACAATCATAGTATATTTAAGCAGGAATACAATAAGAGATATCTGCAGAACCAGTTTCAATAATCAGAGAATAATATGTTGTAATAACTTAATGTTACCAATTAAAATAATTATATCATATTGTTATTGTATCTTTATAATTTAAATTGAGTAAAATTATTGATTACATTATGCTAAAGAGTCTCGTTTCCTTCATCTGTGATGCATCACTATATCAATAATTGTAATAGACAGTAATTTTAATCTTCTGTTAAATGAACACAGTTCAATACGTTACATTGTTGTACCCTCTTCACTCGTTGCAATGAATACTCACATTTAGTGAAAGGTCTAAATTACAATTATTGGAAAGTAGTTACAATATTGTTGCTTGGAACATAAGTGGTTTGAGATTATATGATAGTAGTAATAGTAGTAAAGAAAAGGACTAATTTCACTTTTATCGATTACTAGCAGGTTACCCGTGCTTCGCGACGGGAATAAACAAAAAAAATCTGACTTTCGTGATTATTGCTCCCATGACCCTACCCTTCACACACACACGCTCTATCCTCCAACCCATCATGACTCGCTATCAGTGCGAGAAAGCCTCTTGTTTCTCACATCGCAGCGTGTTGAGAATAAACATAGTGACTGGCAAAATAATTTTAATTTTTACTGCAATGCAATGGGAGAAGAGAGGGTGCGGTGGGTAAACTTTGCAGTTTTTTAGCTGTAACTTTTTAACGGTTTGGACCTTTGAAAAATCCTTTCTTATTGCACCTATTCAATATGTCAGGAGTCTTGTGTCTAAATTTCAGCTTTCTAGGTATTACGGTTTGGATTGTAGAGCGATGAATGGGTCAGTGAGTGAGTGTCCTTGTGCTTTATATATTAAGATAATTATATTTTAACATAATATATATATGGTAATGACGAACCTGTTTCCTAATTTAGCAGACAATTTAAAGTTTGTTATGATTTTACAGGATACAGAAAACAATTCTGACTGATCAAGTTTTTCTCATATATCATTTAAAAATTTGATAAGTGAAAATTATTCGAAATTATTACACAGCGCTATAATAAAACTGAATTTTACAAATGGGGTTAAAACGCCGTGATAGAGCCATTTTAACGATAGTCTCTTCAGTTGACCGTAAATACAACATATTGTGTTCATAATTGTAACGAGTTAGAACATTCACGACACGACATTATGGCTGTAGCTTACGTTACATTAATGACTTAATTATTTTTTAATAAATACCAGTATTCATTATTTATCTTTATTCTAAACCAAGACTTACAAAAGTTAATTAATATAACTTGACAAATAACAGAGTTCAAACCAAGTTTCAATATATATTTAACTTCCTTTGAAGTGAAATGTCGAAAACTCTTGTCTCTGTATTTATCTTTATTGAGCGAAGCGAATGAAGGAGCGGAGCGTTTTACTGGAGACTTTTTGCATTCTTTGTCACGAATTGGCTCAAAAACTACTGTACGGAAAATTATGAAACTTTGCAATCAAAAAGACACACTTTAGGTGATGGTTCTTATAAAAAAAAATTTGAAAAATGTCCTCAAAAAAAAAATTTTTTTTTTTAAATATCATGTCAAAAATTGATATCCCCTTGAAATCAATGGGAAACGATGAGTCAATACTCTGGGCTCGCTTCGCTCAATATGCAAACAGCACCCAAGATTTCACGAGCGCAGCGAGTCGAAATTGAGGGTTTGTTGGCGCCCCTAGTATATGTCTAATGTAGACGATCAAAGTAATATATATTGTAATTTCATGCAAAGTAAATGAATATTTCAAATATTCTATTACAGTAAAAAAATTATATATTTGGTACTTGTATTGCAACTGATTTTAATAATGAGTAATCTATTGTTTTCTTTGAATATAATACCACAATATAAAATACCTGTACTTTAATGTTAATTGTACTGTGTAAGTACATTATAAGATTGAAGTGAAGTGAATCATCTCTTACACGCTATCTTCAAGCCAATATGACAATGTTGGCACAGTAGCAAGTGTATTATTAATGTTAGCTTATAATAAGGCTAGATTTCATTGTGTATTTCTAAACTAAAGCATTGTAAATCCTCTTAGAAGTACAAACATTTTTACATGCAGTTTGAAAAAAATATTTTATATTGTAACTGTTATTTTTAGTAAAATTAATATAATCCGTTCATGTTTCAATAACTATGTTTATATTTAGATAAACATAGAAAATAAACATTAAATATTTAAAAAGTTACTGATCAATAATATTAAAACATTTTTTTTTTTATTATTCTCTTAGTATATAAGTTTATTACTATTAGTATTGCATTTTGGGAAGAATAAATAGTCAAATCTTACGACTGTGACCGCACTGTGAGCCCTTAAGATAGTGCGTCTTTGGAGTATCCTGATCTCTGTGCCCGGAGTCTAAGAAACCATTGGAGGGAGAATAATTAATTGACTTTCTGACAGACACCAACATCAAGTTCTCCCCGTCAACAAGATTTCTGCAAATCAATTAAGCTTTCAAATAATTAAAGTTAAAAACGTAAATCCAATTAAACATGACTTCAGTTCATTAGATATAATTTTAATTGAACATAATTATTACCTACAGAGTTCACAAGTAGATGATGAAAACTTTAAATAATTTGATTTTTATTGACTACTATACTATAAATATTGTCAACGACGATACTTTGATGAACTTCCGTTTAAATTATAAATTGGTCTGAATAAATTTAAAACGTAATATCCTTTCATATTTTGATACTTTCTTTCTTTTCCACCAGTAAATTAAAACGGCTTTTTAAGCATAAATGCGCTTTGATTTACTGATATATGTCATTTTATTTTGCAAACTAAAATAAAGAAGGAAACATATTTATATCGCTTGTGTACACAATAGTACAATGAGATGACTACAGATTTCGTCTATTTATACATATAATATTGGCTAAATCTGAAAGCTGAATATTTTAAAAAAGTAATTTCTTTGAGTTAAGTACTTAAATCTACAAATAAAAACCCTTATTTTGAGTTCATAAATTTTAAGAGGTATCAGCTTATTAAAATTAATTATGAATGAATATCAGCTTATACACATTTCAATACATTATTTCAGAAGCAGCGGTTCATGTCTACTAAATGTCATCAATATAACGTAAGCTCCAGCTATCACGTCGTGTTGTCGTGAATGTCCTGTCTCGTTACAATTATGAACACAATATGTTGTATTTACGGTCAACTGAACAAACTTTATTGTGAAAATGCCTATTACGGCGTTTAAATACAATTGTATTTGTCAGTTTTATTATAACGCTGTGTAATGATTTCAATATATTTTCATAAACATATTTTATCTTAAATTTGTACTCATAGAAACATCCAATTTCCATCTTTGTTTTTTTAACTGGTAGTTGGGATATATAGTATAAACATTATATGGCTTTTGTTGATTCATTTACTTTTATTACCATTACAACTTTATAAACGGAAAATGTACCCTGATTATAAATAATCTCTGCCGGATAACATCAAGTTTTATTGTTTAGCTAAATTGTAATACGTTTTAAGTTTAAATAAAATATAAATATACAAATATAGACTGCTGATAGCTTATCAAGTCTAAGGTAAAAATTCATTGAAGCGATTAGAAGCTTTGATAATGAGATAATGAAAGCTACCAATCGCTTGAAAGTTCTAAAACGTATTTTCTTTATTATTAAGAAGCAGCTATAGAGAGATAATCAGGATTATACAAGTTAGATATACATTGTACATTTTAGAATTTCATAAACATATATATTTTGCATTAATTATTTAGTGATAACGAAATTCACTTAAAAACTTAGATGAAAGCATTGTTTCTTTACTTTAATAATTTTAGAGAAAAAAAATAGATGAAAATTTAAAAAAATGTTAGAAAATTTAAAACAGCTGATGAGTAACAATGATGTTTTAAATCTTAAGATATGAATAGAAAATAGTAAACATACATATGTATGTAAATATTATGCTCATATTTAAAATTAATAAAAATATTATTATCCATTTATTAAACACTTCATATCCAATTTATTAAAATTTATTAGATTAATGGATAAAGACTAATTGTTTTATTTTAAAAGTGCTTTATGCATTTAAAAAAAACATAAAATTTGTATCGATTTGTTCTATTTTGGTATTCAAAAAAGTTGGTTTCCTATTTTACAATTTTATTTACGTACTAAACGTATTAAAAAAACTCGATACATATAAAATATAAGAGTTTCTTCTAAAAAGTTAAACGTTAGATACTCTTATTATACCTTTAATATCTCTGAACTCCTCATAAGTTTACAGTACTTTCAAACAAATTACACTGAGCTTTGGGACACATGATCTCCTTCACGCTCCGTTAATGCTCTAGTCAGCCATTTAAGAAAATGTTTAACGCGAGACCACAAAATATCGGATTAAATACATTATATCATTTATGAAAATGACTGAAATAACATATTTCTTTGTTATATAAATTTATACGTAGTTTAAATTTAGGAGGTCTGTTTAAAAATAATGCGAATTTTGAATTTATTTAATCCTCTATAGAATATGAATTTATAACAAGGATTTTTTCCTTGGTACTAGGAGTTGAATACAAGATGAATTGACTACATTTTCTATTGAAAACATCTGGAACGAGTTGCCTTTTACTTTATTGTAGGAATGTCTATGTCATGTTTACAGATTGTGGTTTCAACTGATTGTATGCATCCTTTGACACATAAATTTTACTTTAAGATTCTGGGGTGATAGCGAAAGGAAAGGAAAGATAAAGTTTATAGTTAAAAGGATTGTTATTAATTTGTAATACTTATAGTCAACATTTTACTCTTAAAGAATATCAAATGATCTGTTATCATTTTCGTAAAACCACACACAATGGCCACTAATCCTTTTGAAATCCCATTTACGTGAAATTGTTGGATATAAGCTCAGGTGGCTTTGTGATTTTTGTTGATTGATGAATAAATATTTAAATTCATATTAATAACATGGATACTTGTTTTCTATCCTCTCATATCACACAAAATTTATAAAGAGTTCGACCTTTGATTGTCAACGGAAAGCTTTCTTTGTCCTATTAACCTCATAGAGCCTTCAGCTGCGATATTCATTACAAGTAGACAATATTGAAATATTTGAGCAGAAGAAGGAGTGCAGGTATTCGTATAAATTGTTCACATTCAATTAAACTATATCATTCAAGTTGTGCATGCATTGTCTCTTATAAGTCCTTTGTATTCTATTCATAGAGGACTCGTCAAATAAAACAGACTGCATTGAAGCGTACCACGTAATTTATCGTATATTCGTTAACAATATCTTATTATCTCTTTACCTGTTGCTTTTATCTTTAAAAATAATATGAAATAATATTGGTTGATTCATTTTTTTTACAAAAATATAGCTCATAAAATATTTTCGCTGGAAATATAATTTAATATTACTTATTTCTTAGATATCAATACTCTTTTATGAGCTACAACTGATCTGTTTTTATAGAAGAAAAAAGTACAATAATCAACAGTGATTATTGTACTTTTTTCACACGGGACAAGTCTCAGTAAAAAGACATACCTACAGAATCTCTTTCAAAAACTATTGCTAGTGCTCATAAATTTAAAGATCTGAAACAGTTGAGGAAATCAATTTAAGCAAGCGAGCAACACAAAGGACTTTATTGTGACAAACGATTCTCAAAATCCAATATTCTATTGATATGCTAAATGTAGGTTAACCTTTCAATAATTTAATATAAAATGAAGCCACGTCTCACAAGTCAATACGTACGTAGAGTTAAATCTTGACACAATAACTCCAGAGAAGTTATTTTGATTAAATGTCTGTATTGCTGTTGTCTGAAATATTTCTTACACTATTGTGTGTATTATAGCTTAGCTTAGCTTATGTTTTAATTGAAGCAGCTTTAAATAGTAGTAAATTTTTTACATTTTACCACAGTTATGCTAAGTATAAGATTTATTAATAACTTGACCTTATTTGCTAACCCTTATTGAAATACTAAATATTAAAAATATAGTGCCAACAAAATAATTATACTTTCGAAAATCGATTAGAAACGACAATAATTACTCGTATATTTGTAAAAATAATGTAATAAAAAACGTCAGTCGAATTTGTAAGTAAAATAAATATCAAACTATATATTAGTCAGCTGGTAAAATCATTGTAACACGGAAAAGTCGTGAGATGATTTATGTTGACAGCATCAAGCCGCAGAGCGTATCACAAGACGTGCTCTTTATGAGCCAAGTTTCCTAAATCTAAAATAAGTATTTATTGTTTATGAAACGTCGGTCTATAATTCCCAAGTCACAATGGGCAAGTTCATGGAGAAGAATGGTCAAAACCTCTATAAATAGTCTTTTTATGTATTCAAGAAGAAAAAGTGTTTCATAAAATTAAAATTAAATGTACAGCCTAAGTGTTTTGTGAGACTAGATTAACCTGTAGGTAAAGCTAGGCAAAGGAAAAAAAATATAATAGTATAATTACTAGTGAAGTTTTATGATGCTTTTATAATTACAGGGTTATGAATGTACCTTTGTTTACAAACATACATACATGTATTAATGTTATAAATAATATAGGATATCTTTGTTAAGTCAATAACAATTTAAAGTTCGACCTTGAAGTATACAATAACTCAATTTCCTCAAGAAAATGGCGCAAATACTAACTCACAAATTACGGTTAAATTTTAGCACATCATATAAATTCCAACAAGTTTTGACTGTCGCTGTTCAGTTAAGCGATTTATGAGTTTTAGTCAAGATTACTCGATATTGTGGTTAATTAGCAACAAAAGATGGCCATTTTTTTAACGGGAATAAAGTAAGCTAGACAATAAATATTGTTTTTTAAAATAAAAATAAAATGTAAATTTATAGAAAAAAAAATGTTTTATCATTTATATCGTACATTGCTTAAGGATAATTTAAATAAATTATTAATGAAATGCCATTCAACGTAATGTCATCCGGTTCATTTGGCGAGCTCGATGGAAATAGAATCCAAATGACTTGAAAAAATCTTAGAATGCATTTCTGTCTTGGACGTTCTATTAAAATACGTTCTTAACAAAATTTAGAGCAAATTGCTGACTTACTTGATTTACTGAATAATATACTCAGTGCTGCAATTCAGTTTTCAAAACATTAAAATTGTTTCGATAGCGTATTATATTCCTATATACTTGTGTTTATTAATTAAATATTTCTTATATTCTTATTTATAAAATTGTTAAATTCGCATTTAGTATATTGTCACGAACCGTGGAAACGCTGATTAGACACAGGTGAATTGTATCATGTTAAAATCCCAGAATGTAATATCTGAAACCTTTGTTTGTTACATTTATTTCTCTGTATTCTTTTAATTATAATTATATTCATTCTTATCTCCAACTTCGGGCGAGTATCACGTAGTTTGTAATTTAATTGTAATTATTAAATTTTAAGTCATTAAATTTATAAACTTTTTAATATAAATTAAACCAAATAATAGTAAAAAAAACCTTAAAAATTAAAATTATAAATTAAGAAACAATAAAAAATTGCCTCAAAATTTAATAAGCCTATACTTTAAAACATTTATGTTAAAGAAATTAATAATTATTATTAACTTGCATTCTTATCAAGGATTATGAACAGCAATGTATGTAGTTACGAATGCACTTTATACTTAAAAATGAAATTCGAAAGACAGTATATAATTGCGAATCCGACGCTCTTGTTACACTAAAGCAAATGTTTCGAGAGGTTGGGGGTACTGTCAGCCTAAAGAGAAAGTACCTACTTCTTGATACATGAGTCTAATAGACAAATCCGTCATCGCGCGCGCTCGTCCATCAAATCCGATTCAGGATTTCGCATAGTTTCCTAAGGTACACCTTCGTCCCTTTACACTATATTACTCCACCACATTAGATCGTAGGCTTAGCAAAGATTCATTAAATTGGTATAAGTTTATATAAAAAAAGAGTGAGATGAGAAAAAAATATAAAATTGTTTTAATATCAACTGTCAATTTGTTAAGTAATTAAACTTTACTGTAAAGCAACCAACCTGTTTTGGTGATTTCTACCTCCATTTACACCCTCCCCTAACGACAAATTCTTGTTACTGGACCTCCTTTATCAACCGGCTCTTTCCTAAATGGTTTTTATTTGTTTACTACCTTGAGTTGTATGTTTAAGACTGTTAGCTACTGAAAAAGGATTTTTGTGTTATAATCGTAATAATTCAATTACAAGCAGCTCCAAATAGTATATTGCGTGTTATGGTCTTGAACTTAATATATTCTTGTTTCTAATTTATATATCTCTGATAATGCAATAGTTTCTGTGGTGTAAGATTATGTTTTCGTAAATAATATACAGATCATTTAGAAATAATCCAATACAATTGTTTTTTATTTCATCAGATAAAAGACTCAGAATTCAGAACTGAGCTCGTTAACGTTTATACCGTACATAATATTTTTATAAAATAATAATAAATATAGAATGTAAAAATCAATAACATAAAAAGTTTTTTTTCTGAAACTCATATTGTCAGTAAAACAGCTGAAGTTATCTAAAACATTCTTACTGCACAATATTGTATAACATGACAAAGGAGACGAGATAACTTCCATCTCTAAATGTATTTAATAATTTCGAACCTCGAGTAAGATCATTTACATTACCTAAATCGTTGCTTCTTTTGTGAAAAAAAATATTGTGAAATTATTTATTATTATGCCCCAGGAACTAACAGACATCTGCAATTTCCGTAATTGGGAGACGAGAGGTTTTCATAAGTAGGCTGCTCTTTTATTAAAGTTAACAAGTATGGATGCTGGATTTAATATATATGATCCAATAAAAGATAAAAGCAATATTAACAAATATTGCAGTTAGTCCCGGGGTCTCTGAGATTTGATGATTAAGTCATATATAATTTTGAAAATAATTAATTCGTAAAATTTTTATATAATATTTTCGACTGTTATCACGTTAGTGACGAGGGCGTCTATAGCCTCTTAGATTTTTTTTTAGGTTTTATATTACTTCAAAATTTTGTGAGCAATACATTTATTTAAATAGAAAATAATTACATGGTTCATATTAAAGTGTTCTTTACACATACCTTGTTAATTTATTATTATGGAGTATTTGTAATATTAGATCAGAATGAGAACTATTTATATATAAAGATGACAGTGTAGTAACAGTGCAATTTAGTAAAAAGTGCAAAATGAGATCTATCAACGAAAGTTATTACAAGATTATTATTGAACAGAAAGGGAAGATTATTATTGAAACAAAATTACAACGTTTTATATTTAAATAATCACTGATAATGAATTAATGTATATACAAGTATATCCAAGAAGTACGAAAATCAAAGAAACTGAACTAAGTAAACGATACAATATATTATTTAGTCGTTTACTAAATAATAGTGAAGTGTGTGTGCGAAGGTATATTATCCTATCGTTTTATTTCTTTAATTAAAATCAAATCTTTTTTTAATTAAAAAGGAAAGTTGTACTAAATATCTCCAATAAATCTTTTACGCCGTGATCTGATATCTATCGTCAATTAGCGACAACATCTTACACGCTACCATTGACCGATCAATAAAAAACGCTAGAAAACGCTAGGAAACCCATAGATGGCACCACAACTAAATAAAATATGGAGGAACTAAAGAATATGAAATATAGCATGCGGTAAGATATAAAACAACACTTTCCAGATATGTTAGCGAATAAAGTAGACATTAAAATTTAAATTACAATCACAATAATTAATAGAGTTAAGGAAAAATTTAATATAATTTAATATGATATTTAATTTCCTAAACATTAGATATATGAAAATAACATTTGATATTGTGTTCTATAAATAAGCATGCAATTATTATTTTTGACAAATAGTTGTACACATGTATAATGTTAAATCTTCAGTCTTATGAATATTTAAACACTTTGTCACTTATATTGTATTAATTACTGTTGATATAAATGTATATTATGTTATGTTTTATTTGTCGTACAGTCTTTATACATTGTAAATATCATTACATCACAATACTTAAATAGAATATTATACGAGTACCAAAGATTTTATATAATACTTTAAAATCTTAAAAACAACCAACCAACTTACCAAAGTAAAATAAATATACAACGATAAAGTTAACTTCTATCATAAACATTATTCAGATCGTAAGGCATGTGTGTATTGGTGAAACAAATATGTAGAGGTTTAACGTAGACACCATGTTAACCTAAATTTATACATACATATATTACAATATGAGTAAGCTTTAATATTGTAAACATTGATAAAGAAAACTTTTGGTGCAGTAAAGTCCTTTAAAATATAAACCTGCATATCAGAGATCCTTAATGCCTACAAATATATTTAATTAATATTATTTTTTTGTTAAAATTTATTATTAAAATTAAACCTTTATTTACAACATTTATAAATTATATTTGTTACAATATTAATGAATTTACTTATAGTGAAACAAAGTACAGAGTTTTTTCTAACCAAATTCGGTAGCTTCATACACAAGACAAAGTAAACAAATTTTTAATAACATGCGAATTTGAAGGGTCCGGAGACAAACACAACATCGGTCGGTACAAAAAGTATTTGTATAGGTTTTGATCCGACTTTTATTATTAGTTACTATGTATTTTACTTTACATCTCCTGTTTGACAAAATATTTTATAATATCTTTGGTATTATTAGTGGTTACATATTTTTTTAATCTAACAGTCTCAGCTACTTCTGATAACCAGGTGTTTACATACTTCATTATTTTATGATCTCAATCCAATAGTTTCTTATCTTTTTAAATCTCTCAAGAATATAAACTTGAAAAGAAGAAAATACAGCAAAGACATTTTAGTTTCTTCGTTATCTTTCACCCAAAGAGATTTAATTTTCTATGAACGTTACATATAAAATTAAATATGAAGGACACATTGAAAATCTAATCTCTTTGTTCGTAACGTATTGTAGTGAACCATTTGTTTTTAATGTCTCGTCTTAGAATTAAATTCGATATGTATTTAGTATATTACTAGCTTATTACCTCCTGCTTCGCATGACACACTATTCATTTGAATGTGAACTTAGTTTGCTATAGTAACCCTTACCCCGCGTTAACTGTATAACTCCTACACGTTAAAAAACTTGACGAAATGCAAAAAGTTGAGATCCGTTAGGATAGGAATTACGTAAAATCCGTTCTTAGTGGACGTCTACGTCACAAAAGAAGTAAGTTTGTAAAATTTTAAGTTAATCGGACTGATAGTTTCGGCGATTTCAGATTACAGAAGATTTGATTTTCAGCACTTTAAAAGAAATTATTCCCCTGAAAATAACAAAATTAAAGATAAAAATGAAGTTCATCTATACGAGATAAGAGTGGAGCACAGCAACATCTCAGCAACTCTCACACGGAACAGTTGCTGATCTACGGAGGCAGGTGTTATATTCCTATTTACTTGTGATTATTATTTAAATATTTCTTATATTCTTATTTATTATAAAATTGTTAAATTCATTTTTTTATATTTATTATATTCTCACGAACTGTGAAAACGCTGATTAGACGCAAGTGCATTATATCATTGTATTAATAATTTCATTTTATTATATTCATTATTGTCTCCAACTTTCAGCAAGAAATTTTAAGTGAATAAATTTGTATTCTTTTGGATCCTCCGGTTGTGACCTACGTAATTCACATACTGCTTGTGATTACTTGTGATTGTTTTAAAGTTACCTACATACTGATTGTGATTATTTGTGATTGTTTTATATTTATCCACATAGTCATTGTGATTATTTGTGATTGTTTTAAATTTACCCACATACTGATTGTGTTTATTTAAATATAATGTATATGGCTTTTATAACATTCCAAGTTAATGTGTTTAATTTATAAATCTTTAAAACTAACTCAATAGTTTTACCATTATTACTGAAATATTTCCAGTATGTGTTTATTAATAACACAAAAATATTTTTATATCAAATCCTTAGAGAGTAGTCAAGTAAAGTTTTATTACATAACCCGAGCTGCGAGGAAAGATTACAGAAAAGTTAAAGCGTTAGCCAAGATTAGGATATGTTGGTTTAATAACTGACTAATAATTTTTCACAATTATTGTGTTACATTATTTAAGATTAATTTAATTTTATATACTCGTACAAATAAAAATAAATTAATATTTCGTTTATATTTACAATTATTGCAACAAATAATATATAATTTTTTATTTATTTATTTGGTTTCAGATTTAGTCCACAGTATTTAGTGTTAGTTTATTTCAAGACAAAATGATGAAAAAAATAAAAAAGGCAATCGTCTTCCAGACACTTAGCCACACTTAGACAGCATGTAGCCGAATCCAGTGACATAGGAATTCGGAGTCCCAGCGGTCTGCTAATGTACACAGAATACCGTTCGAGCTGGAGATAAGATGCACTTTTCTTACCATCAACACAAACATTTCGGATATACTACAGTAGCGCGGCAACCCAACAGCACTCTGAATGCATTGTTGTACTGGATTCTCAGGGCGGTGGACGCTCGCTGTGTGTACCTAACTCAAAGGCTGTAAAAGGATAGTTATCTTTACACACTCAGTACACCGTGCAAACCTTCGAACCAGAATATTACAGCGCATTTTTTATTTTAAAAGTAATTGTGAGTTGAGTGAAAATAGGACCACCTATGAAATCATTATTAAAAAGAATTAGTTGTAAATTTTGTAACAACTTTCGCCAGAGGGTCATTATAACTACGGCTAATGACTCTTAAATTAATTTAGTGGAGCGAAAACTAATATATTTAATTAAACACTCATTCCCATTCTCATTGTACTGCAATCCCTTTTAGAAAATTTATTACTTAAATATTTAATTTATTATTATATTTTATCATTTATTTAATTATTTAATTATAGTTTATTTTTGTGTAATTATGAAACCAGAATGTATGAAAAAGTCTTAGAAACAACAAATGCTACTACAACAACTACTACTACTACTACACTACTACTACTACTCAATATAAACTTTGAAAAAGTAAACATACTTGAGGGTTATCTCAATTAACTTGATATTATAACAGTTATAGAAAAAAAGTCTTAGTGTGAAACGGTTTCTTTGAGGATGTTACTCAACTATCTGAAAGTTAAACCGGTAATGGCTTCGTTTTAGTGAATTTAATGTAATTAAAAAATTATATGTGAGTACAGCTTGCCAATACAATTAGAATTATCATTCAATCAAATGGAATTGGTTCCAAATAACAAGGTGAGTATAACTTGCCTAATCTTCCAGAATTCTGATGATAATTTTTAGAAGGTTTATAGAGTTCTTAAATAAAATTAATAGCTCCTGTGAAGTTTTTCGTTGTATCCTTCAGAGCTATTAGGGAGTGTCGCGAGAGGTTTTACATTTCGTTTATAGACTTAGGACCTACAAAGAATTATATAGATGTCATAATTTATTAAATTATAGGAATAAAATAATAGTTAAGCAATGAATAGTAATAAATTATAATTATTATTGACATTCATGGGCTGGAGCTTGATTCAGACAAGGCATGAACCAAATAATCGTACACTAGTGATCATTGCAACTTCATAACAGAATTATTGTCGTTGGTCTATTGCAGTTACAAGTAGCTAGTCATTATTTATATATATAAGCCTCATAAAGTTACGTAGTAAATTTTAGTACATTTCAAGTATATAATATAAAATGTTCTTCTTGAAAACCCTTTACATATTATCATAAAAGCCTACTCAATTTCTTCGACAATATTGTTTGAATAAAGCGTTCTTGATTTATTTCGATTCGAATACGAGCAGCTTGGAAGATAAATTACAATCTCTTAATGAATTGTACTTAAAGTATCGTGAATATTATGATAAGAATTATAAGTTTGTCGTATATTTAACATATATATAACAACATGTTTGTTTGGTGATCGGTTTTATTTAAAAGTAGATACATACATCTACAATCTTAATGTTCTTAGTCTTTACTGAAGCACACAGACCACAGTCGTGTACCGTGTCTACGTACTGGAACAATTAATTTGTCCCACAGATTGTGTTGATGCTTCATATTGTGTACATATATCATTGATATTATGATTTCAAATAAACTGAAGTTATAATATAAATACATAAATAAATACAATGCGTGTTTTGTATTAGTAATTTAGGGAAAAATCCTCATTGAGTAAAATCTGTTTGACATAAACATATTTTTAATAAAGTAATTGAATTGAGTTCATTATTTTTCAGCCTTATCTAATGTATTTTATTTTATTTATTTAAAAATGTTCAATATATTTTAAATATAACATTGGATAATATAATGTAACCTGTAATCATAAAATATTAATAATCGCAGTAGTACTTCGTTTACACTTCTATGAAGGCAGTATGAGTTTGGAGATTATTTGCTTTCATTATTCCTAATTATTCTTATACCGTAATATGTTCTGATATAACAAGAAAAAAATATATAAAAAGGAATAACTTCTAATGAAACAATTATTTTCATTCCACAAGTTCCTTAGTCTAAATTATACGGCGTTCTTTATAATACTCATTATTAAGGAGCTTAAAATTATGAGGAAACTAGAAGAAAGTTTACACATCCTTTATAAGAGGATCCAGAGATCACACAGCTTATAAACTTGTTAATATGATACGTACATTATATGCAGATTATGATAAAATGTAATGTTTTGCAGGACATTTTACTTATATAAATATTGCGAAAAATGTAAACATGTTAATATTAAAAAATATAAACATTAAGTTTCACAAAGAATTATCGTAAATTCTGTATATAATAAGATTTCAACTTCAAAATACTAAATAAAAAAAAAACTATTATTAAACTTATTCCTAGGTATCTATATTTTTTTAGGTTAATAATGGGTTTTTAGTTAGTTATTTTTTATTTTGATACGATAAACCAGGCAAATGGTGTTTATAGAGATGCTTTTACAATATTAATGGCAATACTAATGTAAATGGTGAAATTAACTTCATCCACCTAATAAAGAAATATGGAAAACAATCAATAAAGTTTAGGAAGGTTTAACTGACACAGGAATTCAAAGGACTGAGCTTGGTTATTAATTACAAAATAAACTGAGAGAAAAAATCGGTCATTAGTTGAGATTTACACACATACTGATTTAAAATTTATTATTATTTAAAACAAAGTTTACTTAATATGACTTGACATTATAGTCAGGAATAAATATGTGTATTTCAGATACAGAAATCATATGTAAATTCAAATGATTTAAAAAAGTCGTGAAATTCTTTGTATGGCTCTAAGTCTAACCACAATATATACTGGTTTTGAGAGGTACAACGGAAAACTTCACAGCAGCTATTAAGTTTATTTAAGAACCTTATAAACCTTTTAAATGTTATCAGAATTCTGGCGGGTTTGATAACTTATACTTACCTTGGGACTTAGAATGTAATTATAATTAAACTTAATATGTCGTGATATACAATCAGCATTAAAAACCTTGTTATTTTAAATTGTACCGCCGCCGGCGACGCGAATGGAACAAACAATACTATACCAGTACAGAAATTCTATTAAAATAAGGTAGAATATTTTATTTTGAACAAACTTATATAAGTTATAATTGTATATATACATAACAATACATGTATATATTAGATATTTTATATTTATTTTGCATGTCATAATTTTAACTTTTGTACATAATATATTTTTTCTGTATCGAATTCCGTTTGAACGGTAAACAATGCTTTAGCATTAAGTCCGCTAATTGTATAAGTATAAGTATACAAAAAAGTTTTTATAAATGGGTATATGAAAATACAATTCCTATAAAAAAAAAAAAACTTTGAAATAAATAAAGTATTGCCTAACAAATAAGTACATCATGAGTATTACTTAAAAATTTGAATAGTAGTCGAGACATCGGTCTTATGGATTGGATTGTCCTAATGCAATTAAAAATTTATTAAAGTATTATAATAAAAAAAATAATAAATATTATTATTATTCCGTCTAATCTTTGTTTTTTCTACTACTGTATAGTTAACATATTTAAAATATTAATACACGTTTATCTAGGTATAATAAATACAACTTGAATACACTCGACCGACTATTAAGTTGTCCCTTAAAGTATGGTATCATTAAACACTCAATTGACATCTGGTATCGAGCAGATACAAAAGTTATCTTAAAATCATTACTTATAACACCATTCAATTGATCTCACTCTCCTTCAAAGCAACGTCATTGAAGAGCAAAATAAAAACATTCGCAAATGTTATATTACAATAATATACATTTATTACAATACATTTATTTAAATGTGTATGTTTCTTTATCCTTATAGCATTGTCACTGATTACAAGAGATGTGTAATCAGTACAGTACGAAGGATAGGATAACATACTATAAGACAAAGCGCTCGGTCGCTTTCAATCAACTGACATCACTTATTCACGATGCGTGAGACCTGCACAGCTGTACTACTACTGACACTCACACTCCACATATACGTATATTATATATTAATTTTCTTTTCCTATCTGAATCGTATAATTGATACAATTTATTTATAGCATATACTCGTAATTGTAATTAAACAGATTCCCAAAATTATACAAATTATAAAGCAAAATTTTAAAGCAAAATAACTTTAGATAATTGTTTCTCTTGTGTTCTCAGTAAAAATAAATACTGCTTTAAATTTTCTCAGTAATGTTTTGGTCTTCTACCAAATTTATATCAAACAAAAGAATGTCACTTTATGATACTTTATTGTCTTGTCTTTGTTTTCTCTTCAAATAATTTTGGCCTTAATATAATATTTCAAGGTTAAATATTTTTTTACAATTTTATTAATGTTGCTGTAGAAAATATAAACTTTATTTAACTATAATGTTTACTTTCTTGTGGAGGACTGCTGAAAAATGTTGACAATAATTTTTAAACCAATCCTATCATTGTTACTTGAGAGAGTAGTCAAGTATTATTAATAAAATATTACAACAAATAAGACCTTATGTTTCCAAAAAGGCAACCCACACTCTTAGAATTAGTAGAAGGTCTGTTGACCCGATATTCAAAACCTAACTTTTCCCGCGGCGTGGCTCCAGTGTGAGTAAATTGGTTATAATTTTTATCACTTCTCTTTATTTTAATAGGCCTTTTTTATTCTCCATTATTATGTCTTTGACGGTTTTTAAAGCTTAACGTAAAATAATAAGTATTATTTTTGGAATCACGTCAATGATATTTGAAATTCGAAGCAGTGTCATTTATAATTATTATTGATAGTTACGTTTTTAATGCATTTGTTGAAAGTGTATATAATATATATATATAAGTGACATCAAACTTGACTTAATTTTCAATTGTTCTTGTAACTTGTTCAAGTTGGATTCGGATAAGAAATTAATATCTTATTTACATTTATTTTAATTTAAATATACATTTTTCTTTATAAGGTGCTATTTTTAATAATGTCATACACGAAATTTGTATTAAATATTAAACGACACAATCGATTTTTTTTTCTTTTATTGAAAATAATGTTGGCAATATATATGTAGAAACAAAAAGGATGCTTCATTAATTTACTGTGAAGATAGAACTTCACTTCTGATCTACTTTTATTTATTTATTTTGTTCAGTTAAGATACAAGTCAAGTCTATTTGATATGTACATTTTCAATATTAGATGTATTCTGGGAGCGTTGCGAGAGTTGTAAGTAAAGAATCACATTCAATAAAAAACAAGAATTTGAGCTTTATTTTCATATCGACTGTTTATGGCGTTGCTTTGGCATATTGTGCAATGATAAGAACTAGATAATTATCTTTTATATAAAATTGCATAAACAGCTGTTTCTTCATTTTGTATGTCATAAAATCATCACTTGAATTATTATTTAAGACATATAAAATCGTTTCTATTTGGGTACGTAATATTTCGTATTCGGTAATAGTATCTATACTTTATAACTTTATATAAATTAAAAAAAAAATTACTTAAAAAAAAACTATACTATAAGTATTGCCAACTTTAATGAACTTTCGTTTAAATTTTAAATTGTTCTACTATCTACTAATACTACGGCCTTGGACCTTGGAAAAATAAACATACTTTTATGTTATCTCATGAATCTGACATTATCATGTTTAAAGAAAATATATTTATGTCCAACAAATTAATTGATGAAGCTACTCAACTAACGAAAAGTTCCACCGCTAATGGCTTCATGGCTCCTGTTTTGTGACTCAAATGTAAAAAAAACGGTATCCGAGTATACCATAGCATTACAGTTATAATTACATTCAATCACATGGATTTCGTTCCGAATCCCAAGGTTAATATAATCTACCAAACCCGCCAGCATTCTGATAACGTTTCAAAGGTTTATAAAGCTTTTAAATAAAGTTAATAGCTGCTGTGAGGTTCTTTCTGAGTTCTTCTGAGTATTTGTGAGCCATTAGGGAGTGTCGTGATAAAGCCTATATTACGTTCATAGACTTGGGTACATACAAATAATTACACAACCTTTTCGAATGTAGAATTTACATAGGATATAATGTTGATAACGTTTATTATTTTTCTTCAAAAAATATTCTTTTACAATTTTTTTACAAAGAATTTTTTTTTATTGTGATAAGGATTAATACTTTGTTTGTTTTTAAAAATGAACTATGGCAGTCAGAGGTTTCGTGTCTGAGAAAATAGAGAGAAATATTTGTTTATTCTTTTCTTTTATATTGTATACAATAACCACGCTTAGTTCATTTACGTCGCTACGTGAGGAAACCTTACTAACGTTTATTGATCACTTGTGATTCTTTATATTAACAAATAAATATACAGCCAAAATGTTATTTCTGGCAGGCATAATATGTATGTTAATTTTTTCAAAGTTCCGCATCACTAATGGAACCGTCAGTTATATCCACGCGTCGAGATGCAGCCGTCTACCAACATGTTCTAATTCGGATAAAAGCATCGTATTCCGTGAATCGAGTATTTTTTATTACTCAATCAATAACTGTCGTATTGTTTTCACAAAGTCCATAAGCTTTTCAACACAAATATTATAGTTTTCTGAAAAGTATGTGTAAGAGAAATTGAATGAATATCTATCTATCGGCTATTTCTATTTTAATAAAAAAAAATCGACGTTTTACTGCTTTACATTATAATTCAAAATATGAAATAGAAAATTCTCGATATGTTAGTAATATATTTGATGACAAGATACCTTGTGTATCTTTGCAGAGGTATTGTTTATGAACATATTATTTATCTTAAAGATGCGTGTATATAATACACTTTTAAGACCACGTCACGTCCTTGAATATATTTTATATACTTTAACTTTATACTAAATGGTTGTTAGGAAGGGATCGCTCTTAAGACATAAAACCGCCACATTGTACAGCTGTTCTTATTTTTGTTTCGTCTTTATCTGTAATCTGTATATAAAATAAAGTATATTTATTATTATTTTCAACAACAGTGGAGTTCTTATCACATTATAACCAATGATAGTAAATTATTGAGCTGAGCGAAGCGAAGCTCTTTACTGGTCAGATCGCAAAAAATGCGAACTCTCTGTTTTTAAAAACTATTCGAGCTACGTTAACAAAACTCGCCACAACGATTGCGAGCATAAGGCGCTAAGCATATATTTAATTTTGTAAAAATCGTAATTATCAATTCAGTATAATTTACTAATTCAGTTTAGGATAATTTACGTGCTAGCTCAGAAACTACGCATACCACAGTTTCGAAACTCGGCATGGTGTTTAATGCTACATTGTTTTATGACTGTGCAAAATTTCGGATAATTACGATCGACAAATCTTGAACAATTAACAAAACTAATTTAGTTCGATTAGTGACTGACCAGCGCGCGCCAGCTCGATGCACGAGTTACGAGTGGATTGAAATCTAAGAAAGTTTGTAACTACTCTCATACATAGCAGAACTGACTATAAGTTCGTCAGAATGCAGTTCACATTGACCTCCAAGCACTCTAAAAGAATGGTAAGTATTTATATATAATAAAATATACTTACGTCTTTATATATTAATTTAGTTTTGAAAAATATAAACTATAACTTTATATATATTATATATATAAAGTTACTACTCTATACAATAACAATTAATATTATTAACAACCACAATTTGAATAGGCAACCATTTTATTCGTTACAACATAGTAAAAATGACATCTTAAATTTGTTTGGTTTATTTTAAAGTCTGTTATGTTTTACCAATATGGTTAAAATAGCATACATTGTTCACGGTAAGTAATATGAGTGAGAGGCAGATAGCGTTCCGTGAGATTGTGAGCGAGACGTCATTAGTTCCTATGACACTTTAGGTTCCCTTATCTGTCACAAATTATTATATCATCCCATTATCATAAAATGGATCGTGGACGAGGTAGAGGAAGAGGCCGACGGCGTGCAAGTGGCATATCGCGATACACAGCAACTTCTGTCCGTTCACAACAGTATCGAGATAGTGCAGCCACACATATCACGCTTCATAATATCGCAGCAAATAAGCGTCGATTCAATCAAAACAAAAACTTCTCAACGAAGTAAATACCGAGTGACGAAAGCGAATCGACTGAAACAAAACTCCTGATATGAATTTTGAGACGAAAAAAAACCACCAACATTTTTATTCACAAACGTAAACAAACACAAAAAATATGAATATGCTCGAAACATTGCACAAATTGCATTTTTATTTTTATTTTATTAGATTGGTCAAGGCGATTTGGCAACGTTCCAACGTTTCAACGTTTTGAAACCAATATCCATTGAACAATTGAAAAAAAAAAATCAGCGGGAAAAAATCCGACATTCATGAATCTACTAACTATAATACCCGTGTGTTTCAATTTAAATGAAACAATAGCCTCTCGCAGAATAAGTCTAGATGGCTCAGTGGATGAGTTACGCATTGAACAAGGAGAGACCATCGGTTCAATCCCCACAAAGGCTTGATTTTTTATGGAATATATTTTCTGGAATATATTTTTTTTCGATGTCAATTGAATTTTAACCGTGTTGTGAGTACGATTCTGTCTTTAAAAGTCATTTTTTGGCCATTTATGGTAATTTTTATGATTTTTTTAATTTCTCACGGCCATATCTCGAAATAACGAGTTTTCCCAGATATGTGCTATGTACCAAATTTTAGCTCTAATTTGGGGTTATAAATGAGGAAATTTTGGAAAAAATGGTTGGCGCCGTTTTCGGTAAAATGGTCGATATGTCCCCTGCCAGTCGGCCATTTTTTGATTTTTGACCAAAAATGTTACGCCAACAAATGTTTTTTGTCATCAAAATGGATATCATTCAAAAGATGAGTTTAAGATATTTCCAATGATGCCCAATTTGTCAATGTACGTCAACTGGTTTGGCCACAGTGCCTCTACGTAAAATGGCCATTTTTAGACATTCGAGGGCCGGCCACGGCCAACATGGTTTTCGTAGAACAAAAAAGTCTTAGTTTTAGATGTACTTCAATCCCTGAAAGTTTGAACAAAATCGGTTGAAACTACGAACATACACACAAACAGACAAAGTACTTTCAAGAAATCTTCGATGGAGGCGCCAGTCAAAACTTTCAAAATGTCATATCTCATCAACCGGTGGTCGGATTTTGGCGTTTATGGGCTTGTTGGAAAGGTCTCGACGAGAACCTTCAGGAAGGTGGAAAAAAGATTGATTTTATACGGGTGCGGAGCTGAAAACTAAATTTTAGTCTCATTTTTCAAACGGCCGTAGAGGTGGAGGCGGTGGGTATATTGCTAAGTGTAAATGCATTTTCTGGGTCTATGGGCCAAGGGCTTTCTAAAAATACCACACTCATACCAGAAGGTCTCCTGTATAAAAAGTTCGATATTGCGCGTATATATACCCGAGTTAGACTTTCAGCTCTATGGGTGCTTTCGTCACTCGGAGCTAGCTGACGCCCGCTTTGATAAAGAGTTAGAAAATTTGGCATTTGGTTTCCTGTTCTAAATGTTCAAGAACCGATTTAAAAGAAGCAGGAGTTCATGTATTTTCAATTTTCATGAGTTGAATCAGGAATGTTCACCATAGAAAATTTTATGGATCCTAGGGCAGTGCCACCACTATTATAAGGGCTGACACAGATCGAAACTATGCTCATTGCACGCATACAATCAATTATGCGAGTGTATCGGCTCAGGGCAAGCGGTGGGCCTGGACAGTTTCGTTATGCAGGACATATTTTAAACGTCGAACAAGAAATTCAAACGATGGCACCTGTACTTCCTCAACGATTTGCATATCTGCAAATAATCATTGTACGACGCGAAGCAGCAACAGCAACAGGTTTTATCCCCAAGGAGGTCGAATGCTTTCTACTGTATCAATAGTATCGCAGTAGACCTGATTGTTTCAGCGTGATGCCATTACGAAAAGAAGGGTGTTATGAGCAATTCTGTAGAAAATTTCCCATTTAAAGACCTGAAACGAATATCAAGCTTGACATGTTTGGCAAATGATTTATTGATAATATTCTATATTTCCATTTAACTCTCGTAGTGTTTGTAAGGACTAAGCTAAAGAACATCGTAGTAAATAGACTGCCGTGCACAGAGCAAAAGTTAGCTCAGCTCACGACCCCGCTTGCGTGACCTAGTATTACATACAATTATAACGATGTTTGTAAACTTCTAGTTTTAATATTTTATTTAATCTAATCTTTATGTCCCGATAATAAAGGATATAATAAAATGAATATTTCTTAATAGTCTAATAATTAAAATGAGAAGGATAAGTTACCATTACATGTACGTCTTATTAAAAATATCCATAACATTAGATAGAAAGCTCCAGTGGAACCCCCATCTCTCAACACTCGCAGCCAAACTCAGCTCCGCCGTCTTTGCAATTAGAAAAGTTAGACAATTAACGGACATAAATACGGCTCGACTTGTTTATTTTAGTTATTTTCACAGTATTTTATCTAACGGTATTTTATTATGGGGCAGTGCTGTCGAAATTAATTCTATATTTATTTTACAAAAAAGAGCTGTGCGGGCTATTTATAACTTAAAAGCTAGAGATTCTCTGAGAGATGTTTTTAAAGAAATAGGTATTCTTACAGTCGCTTCCCAATACATATTTAATAACATTTTATATATACGGCAAAATTTAAATAGTTATATAAAAAACAGTGACAGACACGCGATAAATACGAGAAATAAAAACAAACTCGTAACGCCAAAGTTGCGGCTTCAAAAAGTTAATAAATCCTTCATGGGTCTGAGTATACGCATATATAATAAAGTTCCACAAGATATCTTAGACCTTCCATTTCTTAGTTTTAAATCTAAAATCAAAAGTTTATTGTTAAATAAATCTTATTACAACGTTCAAGAGTTTTTAGTGGATCGAAATATGTGGAACTTAAGTTGTTGAATCATTTGCAGGATTTATATTATATTATAATTAATATACATCACCTATTGTTATATTTCTTTTGAAAAGAGCAACTGTTGAGTTTCTGGCCGGCTCTTCTCAACAGAGCAGCATTCCGAGCCGGTGGTAGCTTGCTTACGGACGGACTACACTGACCTTTTTTTGTATTGTAATAATTGACGATTCAAAAGTGCGTGTAAATGCCTACTTGAATAAAGATATTTTGAATTTGAATTTGAATAAGTTATAAATTAATGAGCAGATAAATAATAAAAAAAAGAAAAATAAGAGTTTTTTATATGTTTAATTTCCTGGCTTCATAGTTTGCTGATTACTGCTTTAGAACATTTACTGCATTGAGACTGTGATTAGATATTTTGAACAGTGTGATTTGAAATGAAAAACAAAATTGGAATATAAAATATAATAATGCATGTTACTGAAACAGTACCTCATTTAGAGCATTTGTTACTGTGTAATGAAGCAAAAAGTACTGCAGTGAGTTGGATTATTTCCAGCGAACCTCATTTGAAGTTGCTCTTTAAATATTACTATATCTGTGAAATGAATTTGAAACATTTTATTATATTGAAATTAACCGTGAACAAAATTAAAGTGAACTTTTATTCAAACCGCAATATTTATATCATAATAATGATTTAATCTTGAGGTTAAAGGAATCTGATGTAGGTACTCATTGTGCATAGTAAATGTACGTAAGATATGCAGGAACCGTAGCGATTACGCTCCGTCGTCTCTGGCTACCCCGCCAGGGATATGGCGTGAAGATAAGTAAGTAAGTAAGAGAAAAATATTCTAAATATACATGTATATGTAATAATATTTGAACTATATATATATACTTATTTTATTAATAAAGGTTATCTTAAAAAGCTATTTATGTATTGAAGTTCCAGTAAGTAATTTACATCTTGCTCCACGATACTAAAAATCACGTTGAGTCCTCTCGCTACTTAAGACTGACTTAACGGCAATTAAAAGTTTACTACCAATAAATTAGTTCAAGTTTGACTTAACTGGGAAGAGAATAAATAAATGATTAACTCCACTTTGAAGCTTTCCATATTATCGTACCCTTATTAAACAAGTTAAAAATATTATCAGTAATATTTTAAGCCAGTAAAGTTTCAAATTAAATATAAGAAATTGATACATTCCGGACCCAATTGAAAATAATACAATTCAAAGGAAGAAACTCATCCGTTTCGGTTAATATCACGTGTGATATTGCCTCTTAGAGTCAACATGATCTAAGTATATGATCTTGTATACGTAAATAACTTTATTCCTTTCTTGATATTCGACATCCCTTCGCCATAAAAAGGCGAAAACTTCGAGGAAAATAAAATATATACACGAGATTTACATATGTCGTACACTTTAGACACGATATTAAAACGCTCTACTTTAAGTTACTTTTGCAAGCGGCAAGTATAAAGAGGTAATAATTATGTATGCACTTTAAATAAGCAAATTGATTTCTTTCAATATCAATAGTTTTTGAAATAATGATTTGTTCAATTAAAATTATTTTTAACTCTAACACATTAAAAAATCCACATAAATACTTAATTCATTTTTTCTTATCTAATGTGATTTTTTGAAACAAAAACTCCGAACACATTCTATACATAAATTTTAATTATCGTATACGTGTAAGTTGTTTCATAAAAAGTGAAAAATATAGTTGTACGGTCTGAATATTCTATATTGCGGTTGTCAGGAATTACATTTTGTCCAACGAATGTCGCACGTGACGACGCTGTCTGTAGATTGTAAAATTGTTATTCTAAGAGTGTTGAATTCTCACAGTATTACGAATATTGTTTTAAGAATAAATGTACGTTGTATTTTAACTATAATTTTAGATCTTAACCGTTTTGTCACACGTACATCTGTATTTTAATTTCAAAATAATATTTTACACCGTTTTAGTTTACCGAGTTTAAAAAACTAAAAACTTTTTAGTCCAATACATCTAGAACTTCGTAATACAAGTTACACATCTAACGCAAAGCCTTAACAAACTTAAATAGCTTTAAAAAAACTGCATACATTTTAAAGAGCTTTAAATAAACTTAAGTCTACAGCCATGATGGCAAAAGAACATTTTTAATTATTACGAAAGATAAAATAAATATAATTTATAGTTTTGAAATTGTAAAATAATATTTTTGTATAACCTGTTATATGAAATGAAGTAAAACTAATATTTAAAATCGCAATTATGAAATGATACATTCTTTTGTTTCCAGATAAGCCAGGTTAAGATATTATTACAAGTGAATCTGATAAATAATTTGGATATGAACGAAGAGTTTTATATTTCTTACAAAACAAAAGTATAAAAGTAGGAAAGTTAAATATAAATTATAAATTGTGTTAAATGCAATAAGTAGTAGTTCAGATTCACCTTTACAAAGTCCTCGTCAAGTAACACATGGTGAAAATGTGTTTAGTTCTGATATAAATCACACCCTTTGTATTATTGACCTTCATTGACTTGTCACATTGAAATATTATATAAACTTTGGTCCATATTTTTCTTTTCCTCTGTTACATAAAAGTCTAAAAGTTTTTATGAAATTTTTTGTAACTACTCTCTCTTTATTGAAACTGTGTTATTAAGTTCTGAAGTTTGTAAGTGAAATATATACCTACTTGAAATAAGAACTTTAACCTAAAATGTACAATGTAAATCTAACTAGTATAATCCTGTTTATCTCACTACAGCTGCTTCTTTATAACAAAGAATATACGTTATAGAACTTTCAAGTGATTGATAGGTTTCATAATCTCATTATCAAAGCTACTAATCGCTTGGATGAATTATTGCCTCGGACATGACAGACTATCAGCAGTCTATATACATATATTCATATTTTATTTCCACTTCTAACGTATTACTATTCAGCTAAATAATAAAAATTGAAATTTCCTGGCAGGTATTACTTAGACTCATGGTATATTCCCCCGATTATAAAGTCGTAAGGGTAGTAAAAATAAATTAACTAACAAAAACCGTACAGTGTCATTTATGTAGCAAGTGTCAATTTAAAAACTCAAAGAGGTAAGTCGAAGATTTCCATAAGCACAAATTAGAGATATAATATTTCTAGATAAAATAAATATCACAATGTCTCCCTGAAACTTGATACACAAGTGAAAATAAATCTAAATCGTTACACAGCTAAATTGTAGTTAGCAGGGAGTTAAATTTAACATATTGTGTTCATAATTGTAACGAGACAGGACAATACGACATGATAGCTGGAGCTAACGTTACTCGTATATTGCTGACATTTAGTGGATGTGAGCCACTGCTTTGGCGCTACTGTAAATAAATTAAATGCTTTATTATGATAAATTTTGCTATGATTATATTACAAGTCATAAAATATTATGACTCCATGTAATTATAAATTATAAGGCTAATTATCGATATAATTTTAGTCAAAGTAATTAAAAAAAAATTACTAATACGAATAATAAAAATTATCATTTTAGTAACTGTAAGAAATTAATATATCAATTTGAATACTTGTCATGTGTAAAATGTAAATCCTTTTTATCAGCAGTAATTTAATCATAGCATAAAATACAAAAATAACTACTGTCATATTTCAATTTCATTTATAACATATTTTTAACTGTCCGTATTTTGTTTCAACACTGTTTTAATACCACCATAATTGACTTCCTTCATTTTGTATTTAACGAATCTAAATCTTATAAAAAATCTAAATTAGATCTAAAACTAAAGATAAAAGAATGAAAATAAAGGAAGCTTCTCCTTCAGAGTTTGTAAAGTAAAGCATCATTCTGGTTTTCTTTGACTTTGAAAAAGCAGACATTTCAAAAACTCGCTTTTGATCAGTACAGGTATTATTTCTCTAGAGCAAATTTGATAACAGCTTTTTACTAAATTATAACATCTATGAAATTATTTTTTATTTAGATTATTACTTACAGTTTACGATTGTAGATGTTACATACATTTATATAACAACTCTACAAATGAGAAAGTCTGTAACTCTTTTACTTTTTTATGCGTAAACTGCTAAACAGATTATCATATACTTTGTCAATGTGATAGATTTCAACATAAAAGAGAATAAGCTATCTTATGTCAGTAAAAAAACTTGAAGGAGGTAATTGATGTAAGAGCACTTTGTAATGGAAAACCTTTTAAATTAGATAACCTAACAGTAAATGCAATAGATAAGACAAATTTCAAATCAGATAAAATGTATATAGATAGATATAAAAATCCATTGTAACCATATATTAAACAAAAAAAAATATTTAATCTGAAAATTAAACAAAAGTCCCATTAAAAATCCTTGTAGATCTTCTTAACAGCTTATTAATTAAGTCAGCACTCAATTGATAATCTGATAAGGGTCTACTTCTTTAAACTGACGTACTTACAGGACACAGAGATTACACTCCAAGAAAGTATTTAGCTCTCCGCCATTATAATTTATACATATAACTAGACGGAAGCTGTTAGCATCTGACGGTAGTTAACACAAAAGATTTACATTCAATTAAAAAATAACTTTTAGAAAAATAAAATGATATCCCATCAGTAAATCAAAGCACCTTTATAAGCTAATTTGAAAAAAGCTTTAAAAGACAGGGTGTTACGTCGCAAAATTTATTCATACTAATTTAAAATTTAAATGGATGGTTATTAAAGTATCGTAATAAAATGCTTCATAAAATAAAAAAAACTCGAATAATTTCCTATGGTATACCATATTGGCAAACTACACACCACAAAAGATGAACTTTGAGGATCATAATGTTAAATTTTATATGAATAAGTGATTCGTTATAAAGGACATTGTCTTCCCTTACCCTTTCCCTTCCAGGTAGATAACATACGAGTACATATTTATTACATCTTAATAAGTGATTCAAGTGTATAAAATGAATAAAGAGATTTTTCTTTACATTTTATTTTCTTTACCTACCTTTACTTTTTCTTTACCTAATTTGTTTTATTTACTTGTTTAAAGTACTAATATCTATTTGTATATCTTCCAACAGTGGTTAAATAAAAATTGTATTAAGATAATTTAATTTAAAATATAAATACAAATTAACGTAAATATTATATTAAATTGATTTGTATAACGTTATAGGTTTTGATACAAGCTTTACAAAATGACCAGTGAGGAAGAAAATGTAATTAAGGAGCCGCTAGCCTTGAAGGGTTACTTTATTTGGTGATATCTTGAATAATTTTAAAGGATCAGTAAGACAGCCTCAGGTAAATGAACTCGAATTACGTATTATTGAAATGAATACTGTATATTAACAATATGATGATTTGAAAATTCAGTTAGACTGGATGGTAAATTAATTGAATGAAGTGCTATGTTGCTCGCATGTCTTTTTTTAAGTTACATGTAAGTCACAAAACGGAAACCATTAGCGGTGGATCTTATTAGAGTATTACAACCCAAGAGATTGATTTACATAAAGATTATTTTTCAATAAGAATTGTCAAATCAGATTACTTGATATAACCCTCAGTTACATATATTATTAAAGTCTATAATAAGTAATAGTGGAAGTAGAAGTAATACTATCAATACCTTCTTGTTGTATAAGACAAGAAAAATACATACATACAAATATATTTATTTAAAAACAATATTATTTACTATATTTATATCGGGTGGGCCAAGAATTCGTTAACATTTAAATGTAACTTACCACGCAAACTATTGCAGCGCGGGGCGCGGGCGCGGGCGGGGGCAATAGCTCGCTTCTTGGAAATTTAGTTGCAATGGATCGCTTCACGGGGCCACAATGCGCTTACTGTGTGAAACAGTTTTATTTAAACAACTTTTCGCTCATTACTGTGAGACGCTTATTTCGCGTTGAATATGGTTTACACGACTTAAGTCAATGTCCAAGTGCTCCTTTAATAAAGAAATGGGTGAAGAAGTTCAAAGAGACGGGATCTACACTAAATGTGAAACAAACCGGCGGCCCGCGGACTTCTCGAAGCGAAGAGATCGTGCAGCAAGTTTCCGCTTCTGTTCGACGTGATCCAGATTTATCGACGCGCAAACGTTCGGCTGAATTAGGATTATCCCGCACATCATTACGCCGTATTTTGAAATTAGATTTGAAATTCCATCCATATAAGATCCAGATAGTGCAAGAACTAAACCCTAATGATTTAAATTTGCGTAAGTCATATGCCAAAACAATGTTAACTTGATTCAGTAATTTTAACAACATTTTATTCTCTGACGAAGCCCATTTTCACCTAAATGGACATGTAAACAAACAGAATTGCAGGTATTAGAGCAGCGAAAATCCCAAAGCTAAACATGAAAGGCCACTTCACTCTCCTAAGGTAACTGTATGGGCTGTAATTTCAGCAAAAGGAATCATCGGACCTTACTTTTTTGAAGATTCTCGAGGCCGTTCAGTTACTGTTAATTCTGCCGAGTATGTGAAAATGTTACGGGAGTTTTTAGCACCGATGCTACTGGAATTTGCTGGCTATAATCGTAACACATGGTTTCAACAAGATGGAGCCACGTGTCACACATCGAACGAGTCCTTGCCGGTGGTCAAAGAAATGTTTTCGGAAAAGCTGATTTCCAGACGAGGTGACATACCATGGCCGCCCAGAAGTCCAGATCTATCCCCAGCAGATTTCTTTTTATGGGGTTATTTAAAGAGTCGTGTCTACATTGATAAACCGAATACACTCCGTCAACTTAAAGAAAAAATCATCGAAGAGATGTCGGCGATCTCGCGGTCTCTTTGCAGAAGAGTATTAAAAAACTTCAGGACTCGCTTAGACGAGTGCAAAAACCGAAACGGTGGTCATTTAGACGAAATAATTTTTAAAAAATAAATAACAACTAATTAGCTTTCTCGTAAATAAATTATTTCTAAAATATGTTAAATAGTTTTTTTTTATACGATTTTTTCAAATGTTAACTAATTCATGGCCCACCCTGTATAAATAAAGATAATAAGTAAAATATTTTAATAACAAATGTTCTAAAAGGGTTTGCAATACAAAGAGTATGAGGGAAGTATTTAATCAATTATTTTATTTTTTTGTCCTCTGAATTATTTTCAGTCATTACCCGTAGTTATAATGACCCTCTGACAGCAGTTTACTAAGGAATGATTTCATAAGTGATTATTTTTTCACTCAATAATTAAAATTAACAATTATTAATAAAATAAACTTTATTTGTTATTGGTTTCTGTGACTAATTAAATATTATATAGATTGAGTACGCTACAGCTGCAGGCTTGATATTTTAAATGTATTCACTGAAGCGTGCTTTTGAATAACGAACCAAATACAAAACAATTTAAATGAAAAACAAAGAAAAAAAATGTTTATTCGTATCAACATGTTTCTATGAACATGTTCCATAAATATTCGCACAGAGCCGCACAGAGCCCCACAATTGCCTGCGGCTCGGTTTGTGATTATGAAATAACTATTTTTAAAGTTCTATTAAGATGCGACCAAGACAAAAAATATATATTAATGATTAGAGATAAATAAAGGGGTCATTGGAAGGTCAGAAGGACGTAACGAGGATGACAGACGAGCCGTTAACAGAGCCTTTACACTGTAAAGTGATATATGAGTTGCAAAGTCCTTCTGTCAATTTACTTCCAGTACCGCACAAAAAGGAAAAATATCGAACGTGACTTTTTATCTGGACTGGAGATTTCAACCTCTCTTCTATAGGTCAAAATAACGTTTAATTCCCCATAAATATTGCTTGAACTTTGAACTAATTTTGTTCTATTATAATTTAGAGCAATATAGACAATATTTTGCGTCTTCGATTCGTATATCCAGAGAATATTGCTGTAAGAAAAGAAATGTTTCTATAAAGTGGTTTAGATATATATAATGACATGATGACATTAAACTTAATATTTTAAGTCAGCTCAAGGAGTTTGAGAAAAGCAGCTTATATAAATATCAAGAGAAAGTCCCAATTACAAATATGTTCTTTGTACAAATTATACTATCAAATTATCGAGACTATAATATGTAATACAATTAATGTTAATAGCAAAATTATTAATACTCATTTCAAATGCTTTGTTCACGTGACCGACCTCACCCTGACTCTTGACATTTGACCTCGACCGATGCCTTCCCTCTATCAATCAATGATTTAATTACTATTATGAGGTGGTATTTTCTACGCATTTAACACTTTGATGATACCCTAAGATTACTAACTTTATTATTCAGTTGTTTTTTATTAACATTTATTCCGTTTGTTCAATTCTCTAAATTAAACTGTTTGTCTGCACATATACCAGTACATTGCTCAGTGTCATGTTTAATAAAATAAACAATAAACATTTTAAAATATAGAGATCTATATGGTAAGTAAGTTAGTTCTCTGATTAACAAAATGTGTAACTCAATAAACAGAACTCATAATTTTTAAGCAGTCATGAAACGTGACGTCATAAAGTTCGCGAGCTGTACTTGGACAATACATACATACACATACTCGTATATACGAGTATGTGTACAATATATATAAAACATACTACGTCTCATTCGAAAAGGACATTATTCCTTTAAATGTTTTGTTTTCATTAGATATTAGCTTTTATATAATTAATATTTGTTTTGTTATAGGAATCGTCTTATATAAAGCCGTATGAAAAAAAATAAAAAGGCCCTGCCCGTTATTTCTGTAAAATAACAACAAGTCTGTTGATTTTCAAGTCACGGACCACAATACTCATAAAGTCCATTACAAAATTGTCAGCACAATATCATCAGAGACAGTTTAATACAAAGTTATTACTTTATTTGATCAAGAATTGATAATGTCCCCTGTTCAATATGTACCAGATTTTTAAATGAATATCTTAATATATAAAGCACAAAGACACTCACTCACTGACTCATTCACCGCTCTACAGCCCAAACCGTAATACCTAGAAAGCTGAAATTTGGACACAAGACACCTGACATATTGAATAGGTGCAATAAGAAAGGATTTTGCAAAGGTCCAAACCGCTCCAAAGTTGCAGCTAAAAAACTGCAAAATTTACGCATTGCATTTCAGTAGAAATTTAAATTATTTGGCCCCTCACTATGTTTATTCTCAACACGCTGCGCTGTGCGAAACAAGAGTGTACCTATAACCCGATAGGAATAAAACTCTGTATTTATCAAACTCAAGCCTTTATCGCACTGATAGCGAGTCATGATGGGATGGAGGATAAAGCGGGTATGTACGAAGGGTAGGGTCATGATTTCAATACTCACGAAAGTCTTTTTTTTTGTTTATTCCCGTCGCGAAGCACGGGTAACTTGCTAGTTTAATATAAACGATACGATAATATGTTTAGCTAAAAAATATTTTCATTTAAAATGTAAATACAATTAACGGTTGTGTAAAAGAAATTAAAAGAGATAATTTACTATATAATTTCCATGCCCTCCGATTTTCTTCTTTATAAATGGAAAATCAAACTTTTTATGAAAGTATAGATATAGATGCATGACTTTGGTGCGTCATTAATCAGTTAAGCAGCTTATTATAACGAAGTTAAATTTCGTGAAACAACCTGTGGTATAAAATAGTTTGAACTTCCTTTGCGAGATGTAACCTTTGACACTAAGAAAAATGCAAATCATTTCCATCCGAGCTTCTAAAAATTCACTACCTGATTTTTTTCCTCCTTTTACTTGTTTCAAAAACTTTACAGAAACTATTTTCTGACTATTGTTTCTATGATTGACAATGATTTAAAGAATTGTTTTTATTACTTAAGTTATTTTTTAAAGTCCCCTTTCCTTTTCGTTGGAAATCTGTAGTCAAAGGTTATGTAATGTAGGTTTGTTTTCATTCGTTCCAGTGATTAATCTCTATTGATGGCTGCCATATAAATAATACATAATAATAATAAATAAATAAATAAACAAGTCATACATTTTATTCCCCTTACTCTGTTAAAAACGGCAATGTAATAAATTCTACTCTACAATAAAAATGACCGAAGTTCATCACTCTAACATTGGTTATTTCATAAAAGTTGAATAGGAACTGATATCGGTAGTCGATTCGGACGGAGGTAATATTAATTTGTCAAAATGTTCATCATTCTACGGACTTGCAGAACAAACAAATATGAAGCAAATACAATGATACAACATCTTGTATGTATCACATGTGTGTTTGTAACTGAACTGGTATCATTCTAAATTGCTTACTGGCTTTACAGATTTTTAACACATTTGTAACAGGCTTGAGTGATAGTATGGTTTTAAAAATTTGAAAATTAAAGAAGACATTATAAATGTATATGTGATAGCATTCCAAGACAATTTTAATGAAGAAGATTACTTTTTCCAATAAATTTTAGCTATCATATTTATTTATTGCACATAAATTAATTCAAGATTAATCTAAAAATTCTTCTGCAATAATCAAAATATTAAAATCAAATTTATATTTATATACACATACATACACACACATATTTTAAATATAGTTATTTATGATCACAAACTCTTTTCATAAGTGCAACCGAGGTATATGAAACTTGTTCGCGTCCAAAGTGGTGTCTGATTAATGTTTTTTTTGACATATAAATGTTTTCGGACGTACTCCTTTTAACGACAACAACACAATGGTAACTATCTGATATCTCTTTGTTTTAAATCGTAAAAATATACAAGAAAATAAAATGTGTATTGTTTTTAACGCAATTTAATAAAACCAACAATATTTTTATTTATTTTTTATGCTATATTATTTTTTATAACGGCTTAACAATATACATTTTAATAAGACTTACAAAAGTGGATTAATATAACTTGACAAATAACAGAGCTCAAACAAAGTTTCATTCTTTATTTAACTTTAACTTACTTTGGGGTGAAATGTCTAAAACTCTATATAAATATATACAAGGAGTATAAATCAAAATACTATACACTGTCATGTCACGAATATTATAGTAATTAAATTATATATTATTATAAACTATATTATTTATTATTTCATAATAATCTGAAATTCTGTGTTCTGTATTCCTGTGTTCTACAATACAAAAATAATATTAAATATTATTTGAAAAGTAAACAAAGCGAAAAGACTTGATGAGACAATTTAGTTCAGCATCAAAGACTCCGTGGTGGAGTGACAAAGAAAAGCTCAAGTGATCCGTATTCCAGACCTGTAACAGCCTAATTCATACAGCATCCGTTTCTATTTATTATTAATAAATCTCAGCAAGTGCAGTCACCGTAGTCTGTGCTTAAACATGTATCAAGTGCTTAAGCATTAAGTCCTGGTCCTGATGCAAGTTAGAAGCTTTCCGAAAGACTTACAGCAGAAGTGAAAAATTTTAGTTACGACATTATTATTTTTTTTTTTTTGTTTTCCTAGCCATAATATTATTGTATTTTTTTGTGTTATTGTTTAATTATAATTTATGTTAATTTTAATTTAATATAATATTTTTTTATATGTTGTAATTTTATAATAACCAATTTAGAATATGATTGTATCATAGAATGAACGAATGCGGCGTTGGGAACCGCCAACCAACACGCCATGTTACGAACGGCGGAAGGTGGAGGACGGAGCTACAAATAGCTACGTGGAATGTAAGAGGAGGAATGGAAGATGAATGAATTATTAGATGTGATGGATGACAAAGATCTGGATGTTATTTGTGTGACTGAGACCAAGCGAAAAGGCACTGATACGACCGATTTGCCTGGCAACCGGGTCGCTTTCTGGGCTGGGGTTCCAGAGGATGAGCGAGGTTGCCAAGGTGTAGCCGTATTATTGTCCTCTCGAATAGTAAATGCAATGGTAGAATACAAGGCGATCAATCCGAGACTTCTTTGGGTTCGCTTTAAGCTGGGGATAACAAGAGTATTCTTGTTAGCCGTGTATGCGCCAGTATCCTCAGCTCCAATAAGTACCTTTTGAGTTGAATCAATAACAAGGTTCTGAGGAACACCAAGAACATTATTTTTATCTAACCATAAATCTACAATAGAATGGCTATGACGGCTGCCACCAGCACTCGCATCTTCAATAGCTGCAAGCTGTACTTGCAGTTCCAATTCAGCCACAGCTCTTACACGTTCTGCAGCAACGCGCTCACGTTCCGCCTCTAAATTAGCCTGTTTACGGGCATGCTCTGCAATTACTGCCAGTTTTTGAACTGTCTTTGTTGATGATGATGAAGAGTGATGTGATCTTTTTGCGGATAAATGTTTTGAAGAAGGGCTACCCAACTCACCTGTTACTTGAGAGGATTCTAGAGAGGGTTCCTGAGCCATATAATCTCCAACTTTCTCCATAGCAGCAATTTGATGTCTTGTTTTGACCATTGTAAAATTAAACGTAGGAATATACTAAATATTTATTTAAATTTTCTCGAAGGACCAAAATGATGAAAATTAATAAATAATAATAAATAAGCTGGTTTCAAAGTTAGTATATTTCTTCATTTTTATTTTGTGAGTGACCATGACATTTTAATAGCTCCTGTGAAGTTTTTCATTGTACCCCTTAGAGGCATTAGGAAGTGCCGCGACAGGATTTATATTGCGATTATAGACTTGGTACCATGAAAAAAAAAATACAATCTAGAATTCACATATGACTTCTTTATTTATGATCTACATTAGTTGATTTAGATATTTAGACACTTTATAAAAAGAAAATTGTTATATCCATAATACGATTTTACAATCATAATACTTATAATATTAAATATAATTGTAACTTTGTTTTAAATAATAATTAATATAAAATCAGGATGCGTGTTAATCTCAACTAACGTCCGGTTTATTCTCTCAGTTTATTTCGTAACTAATAACCAAGCTCGGTCTATTTACATCCTGTATGAGTTAATCCTTCATAACTTTTATTGGTTGTTTGACATTTTTATATAGTAGGTTGATGAAGTAAATCTCACCATTTATAAATGTATTGTCATTAATATTCTTAAAGCATAAATACATTTGCCTGACTTCGAAAACCTACACATATTCTAAAATAATAAAAAATATGTAAAATAAATGTTGGATACCTAAAAAAGTTTAACCATTCTTTGATTTAGTTATTCTATTTTTTTATTTATTATATTATTTGTTTTATATATTTAAGTCATTGAGTAAAGAAGTAAGTTATCATCACCCTCCAAAACATCTCCTTGCTCCTACTTGGTTACCTTTATCTTAACTATCCCAATTAGAATATATCGCCTTCTGTTATGTTCTAATTTAGATAGACTTATACCGATGAAGTCATTTTAGTTTAAAAATATAAATTCACAGTAATAGCCACATTAGATCCCTTGTTTGAAGTTAAATGTATTAAACATTTTGTTACTAATATTAACGTTTTCTATGAAAAAATTAATAAATACCTACCTATTTTATTGTGTGGTGTGCATGTGTGTGTGAGTACGTTCAATGAGCTCCGACGGCTTTCTAGAACGCAGGACGAGCTTAATGAAGAGAAACACTGACCGACCAACTGTAATGACCCCTTTGTATACCTTTATGAATATAAATAAACATATTGTCGCCTCATCACGTGTCAAGCGTATCGTAGTTATATTTAAAGATTATTATTAATATCCCTAAAAATATATACAATAGATATACTTACAGTTTACTGAACAAGAAACTTAGAAGCTTGTTATAACTCTCAACTTTTTTAACATTAACAAGTATTATCATATTAATATTATTTTATCTAATCTATTCTGTAAGAGTATTATTAATATATAGTTTATAAATATATACTATATAATTATAAGTTAATCCTTCTGTACCTGCCTTTATTACAATTATTTGGAGTAGATGGAATATGTCACTTCCTTCTACGCACTTCTATCATACGTCATCTTAGTGGGGACTTCTATGATTTTTGACGCACTCCGTCCATGTCTCCTTATAATCATCCACATTAAAGTAAGTGCCAAGATGTAAAATATATAATTAAGATATTCTAAAAGGTAATATTTTATATTGTTATTATAAGAAATTGATGTTTTTTTGTCGTTTAAACTAGTAAATAAATAAATATGTATTGTACAATTAGTGTGACGGCGGATTGGGTCCAGTCACTACAACAGTAAATCACTACGACACTACGAAGAGTGTTATAGTATTATTATAATGCAGTGTATTACACAAATGTGAATGGGATCGCTAGTTCTTAAATCACAATACAAATAAGAAATAATACTTTAACCAAAAAGTTTAAATATATTAAAAACAACAATGAAACTTATTACATACATGATAAACAAATAAAAAATTTAAACGAAGATATTTAAATTACTTTTTAATACTTTAGATGATAAACGGCGAGGAAACTTAAATGAAAACGTAGATAAGTTAGAGTTAAACAAGATCGTGTTAAGAAAGTTAAAAGTTGTCAATAATATCAATTCTTTAAGTAATATAAAATATTTTTTTACATTTTTTTTGGAAGAAAGTAATTAGTCTCTCTTAAATCTCTAGAAAGTGGATGGAGTAAGGATACTCCCGAAGGAAGGCGCTGCGCCGGAAATGTGCCGTTTATTGCTGTTGATAACTATATTTTTTCTTCCACTGTGTTCTACTTTAAATGCCTTTTCTTTTAGAAGATTAAAGTTTTTTTCAGAACCTGCAACAAAATAAACTTTCAGAATCTTATCAGAAATACTAACTCGTATATATACGTATCTACTTACTTTTTTCTATGCTTTTACATTCAATATGGATATACATTTGTATAATATGTGTATTTAGAATATGTGAGCAATATGTAAAAGAAAGAAAAAGGATTAATATATATTTACCCTTGGGAAATTATTTTAATTAATTATGACATTTATAAATATTGTCCAAACACAAAATATGATTAATAAAAATTATTTAATGAGATGGATTTAACAATATACAATTGAGTACATCACATATTGTATTATTATTAAAATTAAAATTTTATATTTTAATCCCAACTATTATTTTATCAATAACCTGATAGAAATCTATTAAAAGGAAAACTTTGAGAACCCGAAGATATTAATAATGAAAGTTTTGAAGTTGTAAATGAATTATTAAATCAGTTGCTGTGAATTTCAGGGTGTTATGTAAATCTCTTCAAAGTTTAACATTTCTCTCGGATTCAGTACTCTCTTAGAGAACGTTGATTTTGAATTGTTAGGAGTCCTTTCTCAGAAGTTAATTTGCCTTTCAAGCGGGGTTAATTACTGGTTTCATAAAAGTATACTATAGTAACGAACTTTTATATGAATATATTTGTGGGTGAGTTTCATTTTATATAGAATATAAAGTAATCTGTAAGTGATACCATTCCACCAGTGAGCAAATGACATATTAGACGTAAATAGTGTAAAAAATGTTAGTAAATTTAATTATCGCCATTTATACTGACGATTCATGGGCATTTTGCCGTAAGAAATTACGTATCTTCGGGAAAGAAATAGATATTATTTTTATAGATATTTTTGGCTGAAATTGTAGAACAAATTTGCATACAATGTACAATAAAGCATCAAATAAGGAACTCACTTGTGAATGTATAAACATAGCACGATCTATTTTACTTCCATGTGGAGTGGCTACTCGTATTACACACAAAAGAAAAACGAGAGAAACATAATTTGCCGAATGTTTTTATTTTCTCTGTAGAAAATATATTTTAATAAAACTAATTGAAAGTTCTTTGGAATTAAATTATTATAACATCAAATAAATGTTAGTTATAATTATCAAGTGATCTTGATGTTTTCAATCTATTGTCCTCGAATGAAACCCAAGTGGCGACCACTTTCTTGTACTCTGTTATTTTGTTAAGAAACTTAACACTCGGTAGTAATTTTAATCAAATAAAGAAGTTACTATTTTAGCTGTACTCGTAGTTCTAATATCATTATTTTTTTATTTTTTAAATTATATTCAGTCTAAGGGAATTATATAAATATTATATAACGTTGCCGTAAATGTTAAACGGAAGAATTATTTTAAAACATTAAATTATTTCTATACATAGGAACGAAAGGGCAAAATTATTTTTTCCACTTTAACCTAAGAATATACTAACATAATATCCACCAACAAAACTAATAAATTACCAAAGTAAATTTTTGAAGGAATTTTTAAAAATGTTTATAATATATTCCTATCATTTTTATTTTTCATTAAATGCCTTTAAAATGTACATCCATATTTTTGTATTTTGACTGTTATAACCCAGACCAATTTTTAGGTTCAACTTAAAAATAACAGTTCTTTCCGGAGAAAAGACATCTGATGTAGTGAACTTGACAATAAATCAACAAGAAACCAAATTGAAATTTAAAATAAGTAAACTTTGTTAATGTTAATAATAATATCATAAGTATAGTCTAAATTAGTTTTTTGTGTTTTCTCGTATAAAACTGAATGTCTGCATTTGCGTAGTGCAACTTAAATGCTGATTGGAACAATAAACTATAATTATAGGAAAATTTCATAAAAAACCGTCGAGTTTTTCTATGATTATTATTTTTTTTTTTTTTTTTTATTATTAAAAAGCGCGGCTGTGCAGGGCTGTGAGAGCCCAGTATCACTGCGACCTGAGAGATCTATTGTGATCGCCACTGCCTACAGTTCACTGCATAGGTCTGCCACTCTGAGGTATTGCAGAATCTCCTTTGCAGTGAGGTGTCGGACATCCACTGGGTCCAGGATGTGTCTCCCCAGGATGTCGGTGCGTTTGCGCATCAGTGGGCCACACTCGCATAGCAGATGGAGCGGGGTTTCATCCGCCTCGTGGCAATATCTGCACACTTTTCCATCCACTAATTTGAGGGTCGCAAGGTGCTTATTCAGGCAACAGTGCCCTGTAAGCGTTCTAGTTATGATGCGTAGATTATTCCTGCTCAGCCCAATGCGCTCCTTAGCTGCTTTCGCATTAAAGGGTTTGATAAGGGCTTTGGAATGCTTGTGGCCCGGGATCTCCTCCCAACGCCTCATGGCCTCGCACCTAGTGAGGTTATTTAGGGTCATACGAGCTAGGCTGCTTGGAACACCACATATTGGTTCTGGACCATATGTTTTGCTCCTAGCTCCTGCACGGGCCAGCTCGTCGGCAATCTCGTTGCCGACATGGCCCTCGTGGCCCGGGACCCATCTTAGGACCACTCTGTTTTTGCAGCCCAGAGTGTTTAGTTTCGTCAGGCAGTCAAGCACCAGTCTCGACGTGATGGTATTTGAGTTTAGGGCCTTTAGTGCCGCCTGACTATCCGAGTTGATGTAAATGGTCCTGTTCGTGTAGTTGCGCTGCAGATTCAGGGTCGCACAAGCGGTTATGGCGTACACCTCTGCCTGAAAAATGGAGGCATATCTGCCCAGGCTTACGCTTTCCCTGTGGCCAGGGCGCTCTCCATATACCCCGCATCCTACATTAGGTCCCATTTTGGATCCATCGGTGTACCATACAAGGCACCCGTTCCTCCAGGGGAGGCCGGTCGACCATTCCTCCCTTGTCGGTATTTCCACAGAATAGTTCTGCACAAAGTTGCAGTGTGGAACCATGCTGTCGCTATTCATCGCCAGTACGTTGTCGCTCATGACTGAGTCCTTAAAGGTCCTCAGCCTGTTCGACATCCAGTTTGTACTGCCCTGGGCCGATACTCTGAGAATACTGCCCCTAGCCACCCTCTTGACATGTAAGTCGAGAGGTGGGAGATCCAGTAGGGCATTCAGAGCCGCTCCTGGGCAACTGGACATGGCGCCAGTCACCATGCGACAGGCAGTCCCTTGGAGGCTGTTCAGCCTGTCCCTGACCGCAACCTGCTGACACTTGCTCCACCATACCACGGATGCGTAAGTCACCACCGGCCTTACGATCGCGGTATAGAGCCACAGCATCATCTTGGGCTGAAGGCCCCACCTGCCGCACGCCATCCTACCACACACTCCCAAGGCCATCTTAGCCTTGGATATGGTGTTATCAATGTGGGTGTTCCATTTCAGTCTTTGGTCTAAAGTTACGCCTAGGTACTTGACCTCACGAGAGAAAGGAATTACCTTCCCATTGAGGACTGGGCACCGCAGACCGTCCAGACGCCTCTTATTTGTAAATGGAACAATCACCGTTTTATCCGCATTGATGGATAGCTCGTTCTCCACACACCAGCTTGCAACCAGGCTCAAAGCCCTCTGCATGATGTCAGAGACGGTCATTTGGCTGAAACCACGAACGACAATGACAAGGTCGTCTGCGTACCCTTGCACATCATATCGGAGTTCAGCCATACTGTGCAGCAGCTCATCCACCACCAGTGTCCATAAAAGCGGCGATAAAACGCCACCCTGTGGGCATCCTCTGGTGGATGTAAACTCCACAGTGGTATCATTGAGGGTAATAGTTGCCCTTCTGTTTGAGAGCATTGATTCGACCCATTTCACCGTGGTCGGGTCTGCTTGTTTGCACACAAGGCTCTTGACCAGGGATTTGACAGGCGTGTTGTCAAATGCTCCCTCCACATCTAGGAAAGCTCCCAAGGCAATTTCACGGTCCTCAAGCGCCTTTTCGATTTTGTCAACCAAGTTGAGAAGGGCAGTTTCGGTAGACCAGCCCTTGCGATAGGCGTGTTGTGAGGGGTGGATAGGTTTCACCATTTGGATACTTTCCCTGATGTGTAAATCGAGTATTTTTTCCATCGTTTTAAGAAGGAATGAAGTAAGGCTGATTGGTCGAAAGGCTTTCGCTGTACTGTAGTCCTTCCTGCCAGCTTTTGGTATAAAAATAACCTTTGCATTTTTCCAAGAAGAAGGTATATATCCACAGGCAAAACTTGCCCTGTAGATTTTAATTAGATGCGGCCGCAGTATCTCCAATCCCTTTTGGAGGAGTACTGGAAAGATACCATCCAGTCCGCATGCTTTATATGGTTTGAAAGAGCCTATGGCCCATTCCAGCTGCTTCGGGCGGATTACTAAAGCGGCTCTTCTCCAGTCCTCAGTACGAGTTCTATGTTGGAGGGCCGGTTCGTTTGCAGCAGCACCGCTGCAATCCGCCCCAGGGAAGTGAGCTCTGATGAGCTCAGTCAGAGTTTCATGCTCACTTGAGGTGTTAGTTCCATCTGGTCTGTTTAGTATGCCCAGATGGCTGGCCTCTGACTTAGAGAGCATTTTGTGAAGTCGTGCTCCCTGAGGCAGACTCTCCACTTCCTCGCAGAGCTTCCTCCACGAAGCTCTTTTGGCTTTCCTAATTTCTTTGTTGTATTTGGTTAGAGCTCTTCGGTACTCCTCCCAATCGCGAGTCCGTTTGGCCCTATTGAATAACCTGCGAGTTCTCTCTCTAAGCTTTTGCAGCTTAGAGCTCCACCATGGTACCTTCCTCTTTGATGTCTTTGTTTTCAGCGGGCAGCTGTCAGAGTAGGCAGAACGTATGCCTTCCTCTAACATTGTCGTCGCTATTTCCAGGCCATCAGGAGTCTTGATACTGCCAGGCAAGTCCTCAAGGTTTTGCTTTAAATTGGCACAATAGGATTCCCAGTTTGTAGATCTGGGATTCCTATATGCCATGACTTGGTCGTCGATCGATGCCATAAGTCCGAACGCAATGTGTCGATGATCAGACATCGAGGTTTCGTCGCTCACCCGCCAGTCAGTAATATGCCTCGCGAGATTTTGAGTGGCAAAGGTTATATCCAGGACCTCAGCTCTGGATTTTGTTACAAAAGTAGGATTATTGCCCCGGTTCAGTATGTAGAGGTTATTTACTAATAAAAAGTCATGGAGCAACTCACCTCTTCTGTTGATGTTGCTGCTTCCCCAAATTGTGTGGTGGGCGTTCGCGTCGCATCCCACCAGGAGCTCGGCACGGTGCTTGCGGGCGTATTCAACGACCCGCTCAAGCTCCTCAGCGGGGTTACTGTTCTCTCCGGGAAGGTAGGCCGAGCAAATAATGACTCGGGAGCCACTCCACCCTTTGAGATTGCAGAACGCTGCAACCAGGTCGTCGGTGCACAACTCTGAAATTGGTAGGAGCTGTATATTCTTATTATACACAATGCATGCTCTGGGCTTAGTGCCGTTGTTGTTAACAAGTATCTTACCCGCGGTGTTGAGTCCCAGAACTTTGATGCCACGAATCCAGGGCTCTTGGAGTAATGCGAGGCTAGCTTTCCCCTCCTTGAGGCAGCACTCCATCACAGCGGTCGCAGCCACAGCATGATGGAGGTTAGCCTGGAGGAGCCTCGCTGGTTCCCCGGTAAAGGCCATTACTTACCGGGGCAAGGTTTGCGCGACCCGGATGGTTTCGGTTTGGGCTTTTGCTGCGGCCCCAACAGTCCACAGTCAGCCCTACCTCTACCCCGTGCCGCAGGGTTGCCCCTGTAGGCACCCCTACCGGCATATTTTGGCACTCTGCCAGAACCAAGAGGCGGTCGCACCGCATGAATCCGGGTGTTCGCCTCACTGGCCGGCTCCGTGCCGCCAGCCTGAGGGCGTACTCTTCGCTCCCCAGTGGGTTGTGGCCCGGTCCTACTCGGCCCGGGCTTTGGGTCTGATTCCTGACCACTCCTGACCTTAAAAGTGATGTTTTTAAAGCCAAGAGCAGCCATGAAATTTCGTCCACGGAGTGCCTCCACAGAGGGCTCGTCCATGGAGAACGTCACAAGCTGACCATTCTCCACAGCCCTACTGTGCAGAACCCTCCACAGGCCGACATTCAGACCCGTGTTCTGCTTGGGCAGGATTAGTAGAGCCTGCTCCACATTCTCCACCTCACTGGTGGGCAGAAATGTCACCGCGATGGTCGGTTTGGGCAGCTCACTCTCGGGTATAATAGAGAGTTTTGCCCCGTCCCAAGGCGATAGTTTAGGGATTACCTCCACAACCCAGTTCGTTGAGACCTGATCCATGCATGTGATCAGAATCCAGCCTGGCTTGTGGGTGAAACCTCCGAATTTTGGTTTTACGCTCTCCGATTCGATCCCAATGATGGCCCGAACCAGAGCGCTATGCACCAATTTCATCTGGTCCTCCGTCATCGGCGTCGTGTTCTGAACACCGATACGTGACGACCCCGCCACCTGTGAGAATGATGGAGGAGTATGTGCCTCGGCAGTGGCAGACTTTTTGGCCTGCGGCTGCGTGCGAGGTGACTCCTCCTCGGATCGAGTGCGCTTAACCGCCCTCGCATCCTCCGGTGGTGGTTTTCTGTCCGGAATTTCGGCCCAGGTTTTGCGGCATAGGGTTAAGGCCTCTTCAGCACTTACCCCCGATGCTTTCAGCCTTTGTAACCGTTTCCGGGCGGCTCCTGATAATCGGAGTGGTCTGCTTGCAGGGTCCGTCTGGGCGGTCCCAGGAGTCTTTCTGGAGTCAGTACTGCCTCCAGCTTCCTCCTGGCTCGTCCCAACGCCTGCCTCATGAATATTCTCCGAGGAGGCAATTAACTGCACTTCCGTCGCAGATGTGGTTCCCTCCATTGGCTGGGGGGAGGATAGTAGCAAGTTCTCAATGTCAAGTTCTTCCATATGAGTCCCACGAGTAGCTAGGGATATAAAGGTTGCTGACCGGCAGAGCCCCGCTTGCCGGCCAGAAGGGCATTGGATACACCCCGAGGCGCCCCGGTATCGGGTGGCACCGTTTGCGACTGTACTTCCCTACAGCCATGCATCCTTAGGCACGGTTCGCATCACACCATGGATTGGGTTTTGGAGCGGGTGTCGACAGGAGTTGTGAGATTGAAGGGAATAGTGGAAGGTGGATAGGTTGGACTGTTGGATGTAGAGGTTCGGCTTTGTGTTTTAGTTACGTTTGTTCCTGAGGGGATCAAACCAATAACAGGCAGCACCACGGGAAGGAGAACTCCATCAGCCTTGCTATGAGGATCTACACGACTTTTGCGCTCCCCCTCCTAGCCGTTCGCCAGTCTATCACTTGGAGGAAAGGTGAATAGACTGAGGACGCGTGCATCCTAAGGTAGAAGTCATCCATAGAATGCACCTGCCCCTGTCCAAAAATTTTCTATGATGCGTGAAAGAACAAACAGACAAACAGTACTGAGTCATTTATTGAACACTTAGCAATTAATATAAGTTACATATCCCGAGGTGTGTTCGAAGGACCACGGGTGTTCCTCCAGCACTATCATCCTTTCATCGGGTCCAGAATTTATAAATTTCTCATATTCAATTCGAAACTTTACTTAGGTGTGAATAACAAATTGTATTTTTATACCTCAATCAACAATTCAAAAAAAAACATTTATAATGAATATAAAAATACATATAAAAAAAATCATAATGTATGTGACAGATAAATCCGTTAAACTAAACCAGTTTAATATATTAGTTGTAAACTGTCACATATACCATTGGAGTTGGCCTAATTTTGGTGGACTTTATACCTTATTGAGATATTGTCAGTTTTGTGAACAAAAGCTTATCTTGGGGAGGGTTGTGTATTGTTTGATAGGACCGTACTTAGGCGTTGTGTACACAGACATTTTTTTAATATCACGCAAAACTGATCTCACTGGACTCGTTCATAAGACTTAAAAAAGTAATAAAAATATAAAGTCATAACATTACATTTCAATGATTACAAGAGTTACATTTCAATGTTTATATGAGAATTTGGTAATGGACTTTATGACTTGTAGTCCGTGACTTGAAAATCAAGTGTTGTCGTACCTTTACAGAAGTAAAGGGCAGTCTTTTTCTTGATACGGCATTATATAAGAAAATTCCTAGAAAAAATCATATTAGTTCATGTTTCTAAAGTTAGGTTACGTAATAATTGATGTAATATTATAATAAAAAAAATTACTTAACATATACCTACCAATTAAATAAAAACTTTGTCTAATAAAAACAAAACCTTTAAGAAAAAAAATGAGAATTATTATGTATTGTACATATTGTACACGTATACATGTGTATGTATGTGTGTATTGTCCAAGTACATCTCGCTAACTTTATGACGTCATGTTTCACGACTGCTTCCAGATTATGAGTTCTGTTTATTGAGTTACACATTTTGTTAATCAGAGAAATGCTAACTTATAGATCTCTATATTTGAAAATGTTTATTGTTTATTTTATTAAACATTAAACTGACCAATGTACTGGTATTTGTACAGACAAATAGTTTTATTAAGAGAACTGAACAAACGGAATAATAATCTATACTTATAATAAATCTGTAGAGAGGTCAATTCTGTACATGAAATATATTTACAAAATAAGTAGCAGGGGGTGATTAGTGTTCGATACTGATGCCAAAAATGCAGTTAAAAAAATTTTTGTCTGTCTGTCTGTCTGTCTGTCTGTTTGTATGTTATTTATAGAAAAAAAAAACTACTCGACGGATTTTAACGAAACTTAGTACAATTATTCTTTATACTCCTGGGCAGGTAATAGTATACTTTTCATCACACTACAATGAATAGGAGCAGAGCAGTGAAAGGAAATGTTGAGAAAATGGGAGAAGTTGCTTGATTTTTTAAGCTTCCGTCGCGTGTGCAGCCTTAATGGTTAGAGCTACATAGAAACTATGTATAACGGAAATATTCTACATAAAAATACACGAAAAATATTCCAAGACAGCATATATCTACCTTTTATAGTTAACTCACAATAACACGCATAACTCTCGATAGCTTAGCAGTTCGGAGATTTCTTATTATATTTGTTTACTTTTACGTTTATAAAACCAATAATGCTCACCATCATTCCTAATTAAAAAAAAAATAAACATTAGCACCAATTCAATAAAAAAAGAATCATTGAAATCGGTATAGAAACACCAAACTTATACTTACTTACATGAAATACGCCAACAAGACATCGCGCGTGAATAGTGAATCAAGCTATAAGGATTATTTTTGCGTAACGGTTGCCGCGCTCGACGGGGCTCGCGGCGGCAGAGTATAAAAGGGGCGGGAGGCGAGCGCAAGCGTCATTCAATATTTGGCTGTTGATGCGTTCAGAGTGTTGAACTTTATTGACAGACAATAATTGTTATTTTATAAACCGTGCTTATCAGCGCGACTTTTTGTCTTTAAATAGTTTATTTTAATTTCTTTTGTTGTTATTTTCTAAATTAGTTTTAGTTTTGTTTAAATTCTTAACTATTAATAGTTCCTATTTTATTTCTTTTTAAGTAGATTTAGATTCGATTTTTAGATTAGATAATAGATAGATAGATTAGATTATTGTTAGATTTTTAGTTACTGATAGGTTAGTTTTGGGCATTTTATGTTTAGTTTTTTTTGTATTGAGTAGATAAAAGCGTAGGTAGGTACTTTTATTAATTATAGTATTCATAGGTATTTTTTATTTATTTTTAAGTGAAGTAGGTATAGGTAGATATTGCCTACTATCTACCTATACTGCACACGTGTTTTAGCTTTATTTTCATTTCTTTTTTTTTTGTACCTAAGTTGTAGGTAGGTAGGTACATATTTCTTAGTTTAATTCTATTAGAATATTAGGTATTTAAGTTTAAATAGGCACTTAGATTTATATTTTTTTATTATATAGCAGCTGTACTTAGAACATCTAAGGTTTTTTTTTGTATTAGCATAGGTACTTTGATTAATTACAGTAGTTGTAGGTATTTCTTATTATTCATTTTTAAGTGAAGTAGGTAAGTGTAGATAGTATTGCACACGCATTAAGTATAGCTTTATTTTCATTTTTTATTCTTTTGTAATTTGTAGGTACCTACGTACATATTTATAATTCGATTAGAATATTATTTTAGTTTTAATAGGCACTTAGATTTATATTCTATTTATTATATACTTAGCTATAGTTAGGACCTCTGACGTAAGTTTTTTGTTGGGTAACTAAATAGAATTTAAGTTACCGTCGATTAAAAATAAAATAAACGATGCCGCCTAAAAAACGACCATCTTTATCTCGAACTTCGAGTCAAGCTAGGAGAATGAGAATGACGCGTTCTCAAGAATCGTAAGAGGAAAGAGCACATCGGTTAAACTCTATGAGAGTTAGTGCCTCAACATCTCGAGCTAATGAAAGCTCTCCAGAAAGAGAGATGCGATTAGCAGCTGAAAGAGCGAGACGAGCTACAACACGGGCTTCTCAAAGCTCTTCTCAACGAGAGCTAAGGCGTTCCATTGACCGGGAACAACATGCGTTATCCCGAGAAGCTGAAACTGCTTTACAACGAGAATTGCGACTCACAGCTGACCGCGAACGGCATACATTATCTCGCGAGTCTGAAACCTTCACTGAGAGGGAATTACGGCTTACAGCTGACCGCGAACGTCATATTTTATCTCGCGAGTCCGAAACCTTCACTGAGAGGGAATTACGGCTTACAGCTGACCACGAACGTCATATTTTATCTCGCGAGTCCGAAACCTTCACTGAGAGGGAATTACGGCTTACAGCTGATCGCGAACGTCATATTTTGTCTCGTGAATCTGAAACTTTTACTCAATATCAAGACCGTTTGACAAATGATAGGGCGCACCATAACATGATTCGATCTCTTGAAGATGAACATGAGCATGAACAACGACTAGAGTCGGGACGCGATTATTACAATTCTTTGAGACAAGAACAATTGATTACTTTATCTAATGAAAGATTAAGAATTGAAAATATTCGGTCGCTTGAAACAGAAGAACAGCGAGAGGCCCGTCTTACTGCAGATAGATTTCGACATGGTCTTAATGACTTAGATATACACGTGGTAGATCAATCTACAAATTCGGTGGCGTGGTCCGATAAATATAAAAGTGGGTTTGCTTATAACCTCACAATTGATTACAGATCATCTTCTGAAATAGGCGATATGAACGTAGTATGTTCCTTTTGTAATGCTTCGAAGTGGAGGAAGGAGTCTGCTGGTTTCTGTTGTTCTGGAGGTAAAATAAATTTGCCTTCGTTCGAAGACCCACCGGAACCTTTAAAATCACTACTTTTAGGGGAACATTTGCAATCCAAACAGTTTTTAGATAATATTCGCACTTATAATAGTGCATTCCAAATGACATCCTTTGGTGCTAAACAAATCTCAGAAGGCCCTTTCATGCCTACTTTTAAGGTACAAGGTCAGGTTTACCATTTGATAGGGTCCCTTTTGCCTGAAGAACAACCTAAATTTCTTCAAATATATTTTGTATCCGATTACAACGAACAGTCGAATATAAGAAATCAATATTTTCCGAATTTAAATACTGAACTCATTTCACAACTTCAGAACATGTTACATCAGGTTAATTCGTACGTATGCAGTTTTAAATCGGCATTAGAAGCCCTTTCTCAAGATGGTAATAACAATTATAAAATTGTTATAAATGCCGATAAGCGTCCAACTCAGGAACACCCTGGGCGTCATAACGTTCCATCCACGAATGAAGTTGCTGTAGTACTGGTCGACCAGGAATGTGATAGGCGTGATATCGTTATACGTTCCAGAGACAATCGTTTGCAACGTATTTTCGAAACCCACAGGGCTTACGACAGTTTGCAATATCCTATGATATACTGTCGAGGGGAAGATGGTTATAATTTCGCTGTATACCAAACCGATCCGCGCACAGGCGCACCTAATTATAATAAAAAGGTGTCATGCCTTCAATTTTATTGTTACCACCTGCAAGTGAGACGGAATAGATTGGTATACTTTCAACGTTTTCGTGGATTATTTAATCAGTTTATTGTTGACATGTACGCAAAAATTGAAACCGAAAGATTAGTTTATATACGATCTTATCAAAGGCAGCTGCGCGCTGAAGAATACGTGCACCTTCGCGATGCCATGCAGCAAGATAACGATACTGTGAATATGGGTCGTTTAGTTATTTTACCCTCTTCTTTTACTGGTGGTCCACGCTACATGCATGAACGTACTCAAGACGCTTTTTGTTACGTAAGAAAATATGGACGTCCCGACTTATTTGTTACTGTAACTACCAATCCCAAGTGGGATGAAATCACTCGGGAGCTTCTTGAGGGTCAGGCACCGCATGACCGCCATGATATTATTGCAAGAGTGTTTCATTTAAAATTAAAATCAATGATAGATCTTCTTACCAAAGATAACATTTTTGGAGAAGTATTGTGTTATATGTATAGTGTTGAGTGGCAAAAACGCGGCTTACCTCACGCACATATCTTGCTTTGGTTAAAAGATAAGGTTCGACCTAATGATGTAGACAGATTAATCAGTGCTGAAATTCCAGATCCGACTGCAGATCCCCTGTTATACGACATTGTTAAAACTCATATGATACATGGTCCATGTGGTGCATTTAACGCAAATGCTCCTTGCATGCAAGACGGTCGTTGCACTAAAAGGTATCCAAAAGCATTAGAGGATGAAACTGTAACAGGACATGATGGATACCCATTATATCGTCGCCGTTCAAGAGACAATGGTGGTTTTACTGTTGAAAAGCGAATGTCTGGACAACAGGTTACTTTAGATAATAGGTGGGTCGTTCCGTATTCGCCTGTATTGTCCAGAGCATTTCAAGCTCACATAAATGAAGAAATGTGTAATAGTGTAGAGTCAATTAAATATATTTGTAAGTACATTAACAAGGGCAGTGACCAAGCTACGTTTGCGTTAAGAAATGAACATGATGAAGTTACTAGATTTCAGTCAGGCAGATATATCAGCTCTTCAGAAGCTGTGTGGCGGATCTTAAGTTTTAATATTCACGAAAGATATCCACCTGTGAACAATCTGGATGTTCATCTGGAAGGTGGTCAACGTATATATTTTAACGCCGAAAATGTTACAGAACGATTAGAGAACCCTAGACAAACAACTTTATTGGCATTCTTTCGACTTTGCCAAACTGATAATTTCGCAAAGTCTCTTTTGTATGAAGAAGTTCCATCGTATTATACCTACGATAAACAACGAGGTGTCTTTAACCGTAGACGCCGAGGCAGGCCTGTAGATGGCGAGACAGGTATTTTCAAAGAACATGTTCTTGGTAGAGTGTATACTGTTCATCCTAACAACGCAGAGTGTTTTTATTTGAGATTATTATTACATACAGTGCGAGGACCAACATCATTTATAGATTTGAGAAAAGTAGACGATGTTGTTTATCCAACTTATCATGCAGCTTGCCAAGAGCGTCATTTGCTTGAAAATGATCAACATTGGGATGACGCTTTAGCAGAATCCTGTGTTAGTGATAATCCACGACGGTTACGCCATTTATTTGTAACATTACTCACATTTTGTAATTTATCTGATCCTGTCCAATTATGGGAAAAATATAAAGAAAAATTTGCAGAAGACTTTCTTCGGAATTTATCTCACAATGATGAAGGCGCAACTAATGATAATTTTCGAGATCTGGCTATAAATCAGTGCTTATTAGCTCTTCAGGAAGACTTAACAGCAGTAGGCGGTAAATCACTTTGTGAATATGGTTTGCCAACGCCAACCTCAGTCGGAGAGGTTACCAATAGGGAATATTCCGCAGAGATTGGTTACAACCCAATGGAACTGCTGGTAACATTAGAAAACGGTGTCCCAATGATGACTGCAGAACAACGCTTAGTCTATGATCGCGTGTGCGAGAGTGTGCAGAATAATTTAGAAACAATATGGTTTTTAGATGCACCTGGAGGAACTGGGAAAACTTTTTTGACTAAATTAATATTAGCTTATGTTCGAAATCAGCGTAAAATCGCTCTTGCCGTGGCTTCATCAGGTATAGCTGCAACATTGCTACCAGGAGGTAAGACTGCTCACACTATGTTTAAAATACCAATTAATTTAGATCGCACGGAAAGTCCAACCTGTAGTATTTCAAGAAATAGCGACAAAGCTAAGGTATTGCGTGAGTGTAATTTAATCGTATGGGATGAATGTACGATGGCCCATCGAAAAGGAGTAGAAGCAGTAGACAGAACTCTAAGGGACATAAGACAAAATGATCGACCAATGGGCGGTATTACGGTTTTATTTTGTGGTGATTTCCGACAAACCTTACCGGTAATACCACGGGGAACCCGAGCTGATGAGATTAGGGCTTGCCTGAAAAGCTGAAAAGAAAGATATACAATCGGTGCATTTGACTATAAATATGCGAGTGAGAACTGGAGACAACGCAGATAATCGTGAATTTTCTGATACATTATTGAAGATTGGTGAAGGTACCTATCCACAACTACACCAAGGAAAACTTATTCTGACACCTGAGTTATGTTGTATAGTGCAATCCCAACAACATCTTATATCTTCGGTTTACGGTGACATAACAATTATATTAAATAGGGACAATTCTTGGCTTTGCGAAAGGTCCATTTTGACTCCTCGCAATGACCAGGCATCTGAAATTAATAATAAAATACTGTCTAATATACAGGGAGAAAGCAAAGTTTATAGTTCAATAAATAGAATGGTTGATGAACAAGAAGCCACTAATTACCCGATAGAATTTTTAAATTCTTTAAGTATGCCTGGACTACCTTCTCATATAATTTGTTTAAAAATTGGCATACCGATAATTCTGCTCCGAAATTTAAGACCACCTCAACTTTGCAATGGAACTCGGCTAAAAGTAACCCAGTTGCAACAAAATGTAATCGAGGCTCAAATTTTAACAGGTTGCGGTGCAGGAGAAACTGTCTTTATTCCCAGAATTCCCATAATACCAAATAATTTTCCATTCCAATTTAAAAGAACGCAATTCCCAGTATCGGTGTGCTATGCCATGACTATCAATAAAGCTCAAGGGCAGACTTTTCGTGTTGCTGGAGTAGATCTCGGTGTTAGCTGTTTCTCGCATGGTCAATTATACGTCGCTCTTTCCCGGGTTAGCAATTCTAGGAATCTTTACGTTCACGTGCCGGACGGGTCGACTCTTAACATAGTCTACCCAGAAGCTTTGCGCTGAAACATTTTAATTTGATCTAAAAATATTAGCAATATATTATCTTAATAAAAAACAAGGAGTTACACGCTGACCGAGTCGTGGGTATAGCGTGGGTATATTATAATATTCTGCGGTTACTTATATTTTTCAACAGTTTTGTGGATTGGCATATTATATTACTATTGCCCTTCTAAAATACGAAAGTGAATCTGCCTGTTACGTCAAAACTATGAGGGAGGACATCTGCTAATTTTTTTTCGAAAAACGACGGAAACGCGGACGAAGTCGCGGGCAAAAGCTAGTATCTTAATAAAAGACAACTGAATAATAAACAGTTAGTTATCCGTAGTAAATTTAGGGTATCATCAAAGTGTTAATTACCACCTCATAATCGTAATTAAATCATTGATGGTTATTGATAGAGGGTAGGCATCGGTCGAGGTCAAATGTCAAGGGTCAGGGTGAGGTCGGTCACGTGAACAAAGCATTTGAAATGAGTATTAATAATTTTGTTATTAACATTAATTGTATTATATATTATCGTCTCGATAATTCAATAATAGTCTTTATACAAATAACATACTTCTAATTGGGACTTTCTCTTGATATTTATATAATATGCTTTTCTCAAACTCCTTGAGCTGACTTAAAATATTAAGTTTAATGTCATCATGTCATTATATATATCTTAACCACTTTATAGAAACATTTCTTTTCTTACAGTAATATTCTCTGAATATACGAATCGAAGACGCGAAATATTGTCTATATTGCTCTAAATTATAATAGAACAAAATTAGTTCAAACTTCAAGCAATATTTATGGGGAATTAAACGTTATTTTGACATATAGAAGAGAGGTTGAAATCTCCAGTCTAGATAAAAAGTCATGTTCGATAGTTTTCCTTTTTGTGCGGTACTGGAAATGAAGTGACAGAAGGACTTCGCAGCTCATATATCACTTTACAGTGTAAAGGCTCTGTTAACGGCTCGTCTGTCATCCTCGTTACGTGCTTCTGACCTTCCAATGACCCGTACATTTATCACTAATAAGTTGTAAAAATATTTGTAACCAGATCTCGTTCGATAGTCGAGTTTTTCTAATGGAATATCTCTATTTTAATAGTAATCTCATTGATAAGTTTCAAAAGTAGTTTGGTTTTTAATAAAAATTGATAATAAATAGTAATTAAATAGTGTAAAAGACAGACTATAATATATATTATATATATTTACATAGAGTACTACTGATACGCAGTAATATCTGGTTATTAAAAAGACGTTCAAACGTGACATCCCAGCGTCTGTACGTGATAACTATTGAATTGTTATAAATCGTCACTTTCAGCATCTAGACTCAGGCGTGTTGAGGCAAGGAGTGGAAAGTATGGCACCGGGTTTTTAAGTTCTATCATCTGTGATCAAATATATTCTTGAAGGTATTCGAAATTTTGTTTGGTCGTATTATTTAACTTTAAAGGCTATTAAATGTAATTTAGATAATTCTTTAGACATTACTTACTTTTTACTTCGGTTTATTACGTGTTAATCAGGAGGTTAAGTTATTAATAACTTCTTCCTTTCAAATATTTAAAATATTTAAAACTTAGGTTTATCTATACTCTATAAGTAGATTTAAATTAAAATTTTTAAGGACTTTTCGATACGTGGTAGTATTCTAAAAAAGTATTTAATAAAATACAATTTATATATAAAGCTACAAAAACCTCTTACTTACAATAAAAGTCCTATTAAAATCGGTTAAGCCGTACCAAATATTACTCCGAACCAAAAGAAAGAAAAACAGACAAAAACTTTAATATATATTGTTTGTCTTGGCATGTTAATAGCACTTTAAAAACAGTTAAACAGAGCTGCAGGAAATTGTTAGTATAATAATATTTAAAGAACATAATAATAGAGTATAATAATATTTATAGAATATGTCGATACGAATAAACAATATTTTTCTGTTCCTTTTTTCCATTCAAATTGGTTCGTATCTGGTACGTTATTCAAAGGTATGCTTCTGTGAATACATTTAAAATATCATGCCTGCAGCTGTATTAGTATATCCATATAATATGAGTTTACTTCGAAATTCGTTTTAACGGCAGCTGTTTATTATTGACTAGTTCTGATAAGAAATTCCCGTTTTATGAGATCACGCGTGAGTCAGAGACATCTTTGGTATTTGTGTATTACATAAAATCTAACATGACTTATCATTATCTGCGACGTCATCCTTGTGGATTGTAGACAATTTTCGTTTAGTATTAATTTGAAGTGAAACTTTTTTCTTCATTCTTTGGTTAACTAATTTATAGATATACGTATTATTTATTATATATCCCTGGTATACTGTACTAAAACTACGTTAGAAAATGGGCAGCGCTACCCTTCACGATTATTAACTACAAGGCAAGCTGTTCATGACTTTCGGCAACTATAACCATAACACAAATTTAGTCCAAAGTTTTAGGATCAATACAATATTACTTTTATTTTAACCTTAACCTAAAATATTATAAAATCTAGGATAGAAATAGTGGACTATATTTTTTAATGACTTTTTTTATAATTTTGTAACATGTATTTAGGTAATAATTGTTAAAATTACTTAATTCTTTGATTATTAGGTTCTAATTCTTTGTTACATTATATCTTATCAAATTATATCATATTTTCTTATCTTACTTATATAGAAATACCAAACACATTTGATATGATTATAAGAGATAATGAAATTGAAGCCTCCAATCTATTTCTTTGGACAGTTTCAGTTATTGGACATGGATATCAAGTTAGAATCAGTAATATGTGGTTTTATTAATAGCTGGTTAGACTCAATCCATGTATGGTAGATCCTATTCGATAACTTGTTATTTGTTAATTCTGAGATATATCTATCAATTAAATTTAATTTTAATGTAAATTTCAAATATTGCCTGTATTTGAAACTTATATTAGGTACCCTAGTTCTCGTTTCATTTTAGGGTTTTTCGTTTCACGGCTGGAAACATTTTGACACTATTCATTAATTGCCTAAAGCTGCGTAGAGTTCATAGAGGAACGCAACGCACTTTTGTTTTAGTTTAAATTGATTAAAATACGTAAATGTTCTATTCCCATAAAAGGTGGTATTATTTGTTATGTGCACAATACAAATGTAATATTAACGCATAAAAATAAATAGGAACACAATAATTTTTTCACATGAGAAAAATTTATTTAATATAAAGATAGAACACACAGAATTAACAAATGTAAAATAATAAGATGTATCATGGAATAGGATCTGTAATGCGTGGATTAGGTCTACCCAGATATTAATAAAATCAAACCAAAGATTGTTAATTACTATTGTAATACAGTGGCTAAAAAATATATAGTGTCTGGCTCAGTAATAAATATATTTTTTGAATACAAGCTAATTAGACTAGTCCAACATACCTCTATAAATATTTTATACACCTCGTTAGATTCTAAATACTTTATATAGACCTACAATGTATTTACAAAAGAGGTCATCATAGTTGGCTGAACAGTTTTTCTCTTCATTACTCCCGACCTGTGTCCGATGTATCTATTAAGCTTCAGGGACCATGTTTATGAACACTACAGCAAGACCAAGTGACAATATTCAGATGCAGATTGTCTAGTTACCTTGTTGGTAATACGAACTGTTGTATGTCGGAGAGAGCATTGATATGTTGTAGTATTGGAGAAGTCAGCTTTCTGTACGTCAACGATTGTTTCTGGAATGCATGGCTTAAGATTGGCACAAAATATGTAATATCTATAAGAAAAAAATTAACAATTTTAACAACATTTTAATTATAATAAAATTTTATTGGGCGTTATGGGTCACAATTAATCTAAATTTTACAAGATATATAAAAAAAAATAACAAATGTGACATTTGTATAATAATCTAACTGAGTTGGATCATTTCCAACGAACCTCATTTCGAGTTGCACTTTATTTATTACTGTATCTTCATTTACATATACATTTTTTCAGATTACAACTTTTATGGGTTGTACAAATAGAAATAATATTTTTATGATTAAATATGGTTTTTATTATTTAGATTGTATTACCTTAACTTTATTCATTAAGTATTACATTTTCCACATACTCGTATTTTCATAAGAGTATTTCGCTGGTACATAATTTGGATAAATAGTTTAGCCTTTATTATTATATATTTATTTTTATATTTGCAAGTCTTAACTACGTAATAAATGACCATGAAATTTTAAACAAACGTCGTCAGGGATACAGGTTAAGGTAAGTAGGCTTTTATCCTGAAAAAAGTGTTATTCGTGTGTGATAGAAAATGTACTTTTAGAAGGTCGTCCGACATATTATCAAGATTATTTTTGTACCAATTTAACGAGGGTATAGAAAAAACTAACACTTTTAAAACAGTTGTTTTAGTTTCGCGAAGATTTCTTTCTCACTGGATAGTAATTTGGTTCTAAATATAAGAAGGATCATCTGATCTTGATACATGGTAATTTGAAAACAAAAAATATATATATATATATATATATATATATATATATATATATATATACATTGCACAAAATGCATTTTTGTTTTTATTTTATTAGATTGATCAAGTCAATTTGGCAACGTTCCGAACACATTCACATTTTTTGTGTTTGTTTACGTTTGTGAATAAAAATGTTCGTGGTTTTTTTCGTTGCAAAATTCATATCAGGAGTTTTGTGTCAGTGGATTCGCTTTCGTCACTCGGTATTTACTTCGTTGAGAAGTTTTTGTTTTGATATCAATAGTTTTGTAAAAGGATTGGAAACAAAATGCTGTGCGATTATTTATATGCAAATATATACTCATTTATATGGAATAGTTGCCTCTGACAAAATGAGAGTGTTTTGGCTCAGAGGATGAGCGTTGTAATGACAAAGACGAGACCTCGGGTTCGATTCCCACAGGTGCCCGATTTTTTTTTCATTAGACTTTTTCAGTTTCCATTTATTTTTTTAATTCATTGCTTCAAAACAGATTTTCTTCAGCATTCAGATTTTTTTCTGTAAATTTTGTTTTATTTTCACTGTCGGCAATGCGTTAGTGAGTTTATTCACTGTGCAACTAGTAAAATTATCATGAAAATTTTGCCGACGTCAGAAACAAAACAAAATGTACAGAAAAAATAATTCGAATGCTGAAAAAAATCAATTTCGAAACCAATATCCATTGAACAATTGAAAAATAAAAAAAATCCACGGGAAAAAATCCGACATTCACGAATCTACTCACTACAATAATACCCATGTGTCTCAATTTAAATGAAGCAATAGCCTCTCACAGAATAAGTCTAGATGGCTAAGTGGATGAGTTACGCATCAAACAAGGAGAGGCCATCGGTTCAATCCCCACAAAGGCTTGATTTTTTTTCTCATTGAATATTTTTAGTTTTCATTCGTTTTATGATTGATTGCTTCAAAACTGTTTTTTTTTTCAACGTTAGAATTTTTTTTTCTGTAAATGTTGTTTTATTTTTTCATCGTCAATGCATTGCCGACTACGACTATTTTCGTTGTGATGTTGATTAAAATATCTCACGAAAACATTGCCGACGTCAGAAACGAAACAAAATGTACAGAAAAAAATTCGAATGTTGAATCAAACTCAGTTTTGATGCAGTAAATCATTAAAAAATTGCGAACTCCAAAGATGAATTTTAACCGTGTTGTGAGTACGATTCTGGCTTTAAAAGTCATTTTTTGGCCATTTTTGGTCATTTTTCATGATTTTTTGAACTTCTCACGGCCATATCTCAAAATAACGAGTTTTTCCAGATATGTGCTATATACCAAATTTAGCTCTAATTTGGGGCTACAAATGAGGAAATTTTGGAAAAAATCGTTGACGCCGTTTTCGAGAAAATGGCCGATATGTCCCCGGCCAGTCGGCCATTTTTTGGTTTTTGACCAAAAATGTCACGCCAACTAATGTTTTTGCCATCAAAATGGATATTATTTAAAAGATGAGCTTGAGACCTTTTTAATAATGTCCAATTTGTCAATGTACGTCAACTGGTTTGGCCACAGTGCCTCTACGAAAAATGGCCATTTTTGGCCTTTCGAGGGCCGGCCACGGCCGACATGGCGGTCAAATCGAAAAGTCGTAGAACAAGAAGTCTTAGTTTTTGATGTACTTCAATCCCTGAAAGTTTGAACAAAATCAGTTGAAACTACGAACATACACACAAACAGACAAAGTACTTTCAAGAAATCTTCGATGGAGGCGCCAGTCAAAATTTTCAAAATATCATATCTCATCAACCGGTGGTCGGATTTTGGCGTTTTTGGGCTTGTTGGAAAGGTCTGGACGAGAACCTTCAGGAAACCTTTTTAAGGTGGAACTATGATTTTATACTGGTGCGGAGCCAAAAACTAAGTTTTAGTCTCATTTTTCAAACGGCCGTAGAGGTGGAGGCGGTGGGTATATTGCTAAGTGTAAATGCATTTTCTGGGTCTATGGGCCAAGGGTTTTCTAAAAATACCACACTCATACCAGAAGGTCTTTTGTATAAAAAGTTCGATATTGCGCGTATATATACCCGAGTTAGACTTTCAGCACTATGGGTGCTTTCGTCACTCGGAGCTAGCTGACAATCGCTTTGATGTCAATCACAGCAATAACTTTATTTTGACTTTTGGCAGTATTAAATTGAAAACCAAAGTTTTCAACTGATAACTAAAGTTAGGGCTATTAACACCGTAACTCGGATATAAGTACTTAACTTTGAAGTTTTGCATGCAATAAAGAAATATAAAGAGATAATAATCTTTTAAAGTTACTATTATTTTGTTTAAAATTTTCAAAAAAAAAAATCGTTTAATATTAGGTATTATTTATTATAATATTGTACGAGTCTATTTATAGATACATAATAAAATATCCATTGAAACAATTCTAAATTACAAAGTACTAAGTGCCATTACAGAGAAAAACATAATTTGTACTCCACTATAAGAGTACGTTACAAAGGTAAATTATTTTCTGTGTACAAGTTTTACTCGTTGTGTTCTCTTCGAGTTAGATATTTGATACTTTAAATGAATTAAAAAGTTATAAAGAGATTAAGAACAACAATAAAACTTTTTACATACAAGTTACAACAAATAATTTAAACGAAAACATTCATTTAGTTTTTAATACTTTAGACGATAAACAGCGAGGAAAGTTAAATGAAAACGTAACTTAAACAAGATTGTGTTTACGAACTTGCTTTAAAAAAGAACAATATAGGAAGCAGAGAGTTAAAATGAACTCAATATCGACTATAAAGTTTAATAAACATCTCGTGTGTTGGTTTGGTCAAGGGAAAGTAAAGATTTAATCACACAACAAATATTTAATATTTGTTCAATGACTTGATAAATAATTTGATTTAATTATCTTATTGTTGGTTTTATCATCCATGTCCTATATTTAAATTAAATATATTTTGATAACAGCGGTTTATAAATATTTACACTTTACTTACCTTATTTTTCTAAGTATTTCAATTGTCTGAATTATGTTTAAAGCATAATGTAAAAGTGCCATAACGAAACAAAACGAATATATTTGAATATCATAATTTATTAGATTTTAGTTATGAGTTTCATTAATTTTAATTAAAATATGATTTTATTTATAAAGCTGCAGTGGCAAAAAAGCTTCTGAAAAGTGCTCCAATTTCATTGCACCGAGGTAATTAATGACTGACGTTAATTCAATTCAAACTAGCAAAATTACCTGAAAAGGACGATTTCGGTGAATCTTCAAACTTTGCTTAAGAGTTTTCTTTTAATTTTGAGTTTGTTTCTCACCTACACAACAATAATATTGTTAATAATATAATAATATTTAATAATATGGAGTTACGAAATATTTTATTGGAGACTACAATAACCTTTATTTTATATACTCATTACAATAATGTAAATATTTATAAATTTCTTTGCTTTTCTGTTCTTATTTTCTAAGAGTAAAAGAATTACAATGTCCTCAAAATGCACACTTTGATTTAACTACCAAAATATAATATATATATATAAAATATATCTTCAGTTTTGATCTGAAGTTATGTTGATATGAAAATGTTAACATTTTACAACAAAATCTACGAGACAAACTTGGCTTACCTCGTACCGCTGCTCTCATAAAAAATTTACTGTTCCATTTCTTAAATAAACTCGACGCGACGCCTTAGTGCGCTTATTTTCCAAAAAGCAAAATTAAAAAGTTTATAAATGGTTTAGCAATAATTCAGTTCCTTGAGAAATGTACTGAAAATAAGAAAGTTTAACATATTTTACATTTCTTGCTTAGTTTGATTGTTCTTCTCGATTATTTCATCCTGTCACTAAATATTATTTTAAAACGGATTTTTTAAACTTGTGATTCTTACTTATTTCAATTTTACTTTTACCAATTATTGAATACTTATACTTGTACAGGTCTGATTATTAATAAAACACTGTAACCAAACAAGCACATCATGGATAATATTACACAGTACCTCGCCAACTCATATTGAAACAGTTAGGTGGGTATCTCTTCTGTAATTTAAAAAAGTTTTTAGTTTTAGTTTTTTGTGCGATATTTTTATTTCATTTTAGAGGCACACTATATACCAAAAAAACGTAATTTTCTTGTTAAAGAGACATAAAAAATATACTGACAAAATCTTCTGTTATCTATAGATAGATAGACACAAATAACTATCAAAATATTTGTATTATAATTATTTTAATGTCAATCCCAATTAGGGAACTGTAATTTGTGAGAAAGGATTTGTTAAACTTGTGAGATGAGCCGACTCCTCTAACTACTTCTTACTCAACAATAATCAGTTTACAAAATAATAATCATCAAATTAATTGTTTTATAGCAGTGTTTGATTATGCTTTATTCAGTCTTAACTTATAAATTTTATTATTAAGTTTAAATATTTTGATCAATAAATGAATTCAATTGGTGATTCTAATTCTTTAACAGAACCGTCACTACATTACAAGTGTACATGTATGTTGATTTAAACATTACGGAAAACTAATTATAGGTTTTTTATTTTATTTTCATCAGCTCCTATCTATCGATAACATATATTAATAGCGTAGAAAGTGATACCCGTTTAAATGCTTTAATAACATACTTATAAATTAGAAAAAAATATATAGGTATATATTCAATTATGCAAGTAGTTAATTATTTTATTTTTCTAGATATATAATTAATAATACAAAAATAATATGTAAAATATACGATAAAGTAAGAACAATGTCACAAGAAATAAATTAATATGACATGGCTTAATATCAATAAGTTATTGAATTTCGTTGAATTATTATTATTATTATGATATTAATACTACATATTATATATATTACAATTAATAATGAGGTTCCATTTTTTTTAAATTAAATAAAATCACCATTAACAGTGATGTACGAGTGTAACGAGCTCTGGTTTGTACTAAATAAGACGCATTTAGTACAAACCAGACCTCGTTACGCTGTGATTAAAACACATCGCTTACATGTCCATGTTACTGTTAGGAAAACCTTGAAAGATAAATGTTAAAAAATAAGGAATTTACTCCCTTAGTTATAATAACAAGATGTGGGTTTAAGAAATAAAAGACTGTAATCCACGTAAGATCTTGGACATAAGGTCCACAATTGCACTGCCATTACAAATTAATATTATAAGGGATATATCTTTTTTCAAATAAAACAAAAGACAAATCTATGCTTTATTAAAATTTTAAGGTAATTATATATAAATAAGCATTGTAACTACAACTAATTTACAATACAATAATGTTATTTACTAGATATATACAATGTGTTTATTATATACTTAGGTCACTAGGTTATTATTATACCATATTTTATGAAGTACAAACATCGGTAACGATCGCAGAATCACTCTTAAGGATGTTGCTAAAGGAAACGAAATCACACGAATCCCGTGAGATGTGATTTCTCTAACTTCGTGCTACGACAAAGCATCTCATGGAGCAAGGCTGAGGCGACGGGACACTTGCAGTCCGTACTGTTCGGTCTCCTTGCTGGGAACTGTAATTCGTCCGTTTAGAGTGCTTGTATGCTGTGTTGTTTGCAAGACGTTGAATTGACGCAGTCACACTGTATTCGCTGTTCCGCTTGTGCTCGATTACTTTATCCAGCTCACAAGATGTCTGACGATGGTGCGCCCATTTCTGTGGATTCGAAAAGTATATATAGTATATATATAATTATTATAAACTTACTAACCTTAGTTTTATATCTTGGAAAAAAATTAAATTCAGATTTATTTCTTATAGCGATAACCAATTTATTTCAACGATTTTAAAATCGTTATTGTAATTTGCATTTGTAATAAAATATTTTAGATTTAACAAAAATTTACAAAATCTTTATTAATAAATAAAACGTTTATGATGGCATGCTCTTCAGTCAACTTCCTTGTTTAGATATAATACAACATAAATATACTGATATGTATATTTTAATATTTGTAAGACTAACGGTGAACCGGGAATGTCAAACCTCTAACAACTAAATATAAGATATACGTTTCTTAAGAAAAACCAGTGAAGATGCAAATACCGACGGTATTACCCGAACAATGATTTTATAATTCTAATCTAATCTAATCTAATAAAGAGTACGTTTGAATCGTAAACTGCACGGGGACTTGCGCTTGTAAACTTATTGCCGTAATTCGAAACAAATCGAAGTGAATATGAAAATCAGACCATACCTTATATTACTGCTTCATCCAACCGTTGATCAGTCATCTCCACGCCAATCCCCTTCGTGACCAACTCCCATTTTCTCGTAGCATATTCGGTGAGGTTGCTGGCCTTATCGCTGGAGTAGTCGATGAAAGTAGTTAGATCGTCGTAGTACCGTGCTACGTCTGAAAAAGTTTAAATAAGACCGTTCTGTCAGATCATAATCGGTTTTGAGGTCTTCAAGGTTGCACGACAACACACTTGAAATGTATTAGAAGCATTAAATGCTTCAGCAGTGGTTTGAATTAACAGGGTCATTATTTGTTGCATCATATTTTGCATAAACTTCAAAGGCACAAATTATACTTCCCTCGAATCTCGGTTATTGTTTGTACCCGCCGAGTCATGACTGTTAAGCGACGTGGCGTCTCTCGTAGCAGTGCTGCCATCAGCCACAACATTACGACACAATATAATAGAACTATAATGACACAATATAATAGAACTAATGTAACTGTAATGTAACACTATTTACTAGTAATGTACTAAATATATACAAATATTATGAAATTTAAAATATTTTAAAACTTTTAGTGCTGAGTAATACATCCACGGCTGTGTGTCGTGACCTTACCATACTTACTTACTGTTTGTATAACAGCGGGTCACTATGAACCAGATATCACATTTAATATCTATATATATTCTATATATAACTGGATCCAGGACGACGCCCCGAAGCTACAAGTATACCCGCGATAAAAAAATATTCCTCGTTATAAATTCTCCTGTAACCAAAGAAAAATTAATGTAATAGCACTTATCACTCCGTAATCTGTTAAACCTCAATTTTAATACCTATCTGTTACCAACTTCTGTTACAAACTTGTAATCTTAATACCTCACAAGCAATACAATAGCTGCGCGACTCGAATTGTCGAAAAATGACAAATGATGACATTATGCAACGTAAAGCAATAAAGCAAATTATGAAAAGTAAAGCGCTGTCGATACAAAGAACTAGAAAGGTATTGACATTTAATTTAAAAAATCCAACAAGCAAATAGTGTTGCTACACATTCAGAACGTCAGACTAAATGTGTAGATTAAATATATTTTCAAACAAAAATAATTTAGTAACAATAAACAAAATTATTACTATTATTAATTACTTTGGAAACAAATATTAAATGATGATAATATTAATATAACACTAAATATATCAAAAAAGACATCGTAAGTAGCATCTAAACATATGATATCGATGACAACTACTTTTAAATAATATTCAGCAGTCTGCTATCAAATTATAACATAATAACACTGAATCTGAATAAAATAGTATCGGATTTGAAGCGGTGATTAAATTTAATACTAGGTTATATGAGAAATAAAATCTAAACAAAAACCAGCAACTAAAATGTGGTACCAACATTATTTCATGCGGTAATTATAAAAACTTACCGAGTAACCCCGCTGAAGCTTTAAGTGTGTCAGACTTCTTCTTGTGAATGTCTCTTCTGGCCTACTGGCCATGGCAGCGTCACCGGTGAAAATGTGTAAGACTCGTCTGTGGAGCTATATAAATACGTTCACCCCACGCGCCTCAGCTGGGTGGCGTGAGTGAACAAGTAACGTCTACCCACATTTTAGTTTAAACAATTATAAATTAGAGATTAAATAATTACAAAGAAAATACACCTAAATCTATAAATTAAACAGCAATAAAAACAATTGATATCTTAAAAAATACCTAAATCTATAAATTAAATAGTAATAAAGACAATTGATTCATCTCCAGTTATCAAAATGTCATCTATTTACAACAATAACAAGTGTTTTCATAGAATTAAGTTTAGGCAATAATTTTAAACTCGTTTTTAACAATTAATTACCTAAAATTAGTAATAACTTCTTAGATCGATACAACAAAACGCAACAAAATAGTACATCACACTTTTGATAACGTCAATAACATAACTTCTAAAAATAATCAAAATACTTGTAAATACTTATAGTCGTTTTGCTAGAGTGTAAGTTCGTTAGTGAAATAATTAATTTAGTTTTAACATTATACGATGGTTTATGGATATTTATGGATATATGACGAGAATTATCGGTTAACGAATACATATAATACAATACGAAGCAACAGAATTAGTGCCGGCGTTTGGGGGGCGCGCGATGGGGTGACGGCCCGGGGCGCCAAATTTAGGGGGCGCTGAGGTCTGGGGCCTCGGCCTTCTGCTTTCTGCGCTGTGTACCCTCAATACTGTGCTCTATGTGCCGTATTCACAACTATGTTCAGCTGTCAAATGATTTGGTTCAGCAAAAAATTAATACTCCATATTGATTTCCTTAAGTGGGCGCCTAAATATTTTTTCCCGGGGTGTCAGTAGCCCTAACGCCGCTGCTGAACAGAGTATTATCTAAATTGCAAATCTAGTTTTGAAATCCAGTTCTATCTGTTTAAGAGTTACAAGACCAAGACAGTGGAAATACACTTTTAGTTCCTAGATTACTGCCTGGTCAAGTGTTGAGGTGTAATAGAGACATATCTGAAAGATTGCTTATTTTTTTACGATATAATCAAAACCTGGATAAACAACAGTATTCTAAAAAATTGTATAAAGAAAAATAAAATAAAACTTTTAATTTGACAACAGTCTTAAAACAATTGTTCGCTTGTATGAGAATTAGATTTAGTCAGGTTGTTTTTGTAAGCAGTTGATTTAATGTCCTCACATATATCGTGTTGTATGTACAATGTATGTATTTCTAAGTCCTATGTCCTTCCTACATGCTCACAATGAAGCCATTACATTGCACGTTAAAGTTTAATCATCAAAGTGAAATACATGTAATATTTTCATCCAAGAATGTAAATCGATGACTATTTCTTACACATTATTGTACTTTACAACATTGATATCTTGGAAGCTTCAACATGTAAGATATTTAAGTAGCTCAGTTAGTTCGTTGTGTTGTTCAAAGTGGACGTGGACAAGTTCATAATAATTACTCAACCATCTTATTGTATTCCGCTTTATTTAACGATAACTAAACTAATAATAATATAATACTACTAGATATCATCAAACTCAGTTACAACCAATATTAATATACACAGCGATCACTTTTAACTGCATTCGACAGTCACTGTTTTGAGATGTTAATACAAAATATTGTACGTACAAGGTGTTAGTGTTTTTAACTATGTCTTTTTACAATGATTGATTTGAATCTCTTTGTCTGATTATGAGTAATATAAGTATTTGTTAAATACGATTTCAATTTGTGTTTAAAGTTGTTTGCATTATTATCTCAATGTTGAATTTCATAAGAAAAAATCAAAGTAATAAATTTATTAAAGATAGAAAGTAAAAATATTTGCCCTCTCTTTTAGGATAATCCGTATAAAAATACGTTCAGTAGTTTTTGAGAAAATGAATTACATAATGACACAAGGCTTTTATCAGTAATTTGTAATTGTTTGCGCCTGATACTAATTAAATAGCATTTGTAAATTTTTGTCATTTTTTATTTTTCACTTAGTGTAGGTTGTACTAAAATGTCGGTACTTTGAAATATTATTCTTGTATATATTTTTTTGCTGTCATTCAAAATGATACATTTTCTAATATCAGTCCATTCAGTACATTGTTATAACTTTACTTATCTTCGATCTTAATTATGGCCTAAATTGTTAAATACTATACTAAATAATTTTATAATAATAAATTGAATGTCTAAGCTCGTTTTTTAAGAACATGAAAGGTGACACAGTTGGAAGGCCTGTTGGAAATGGGGCCAGGCAGCAACAGCATCGCACCAAGTAGCCGGTCAGCATCGCGCCGCACCCAGCTTGGCGTTATAACAAATAACTATGACTAGTGCTGTGACAGCAGACTATTGCAGCTAAGTGCCTTCATTAAGACATCCTTCTACATACACATTATATACACATATATTTTCACACTTAACAAATGCGAACACACAAACATCCACTAATATTGGATCTTTGTTTATCTATAAATATATTATTTACAATTATACTATATGTCTTAGTGATTTTCTTTGCATATTTTAATAAATTACTGTTCCCAATAGTGAAAGCCGTGTAGTGATTATTCTGCTGAATATTTCAGGATACATTCGGTGTACTGACATACCAGGGAGGAGTCACAAGGAGCGCCGCAATACCCCCGGGCTGCAGGCATCAGCAGAGACGAACGTAAGTTATATTTGAGCATTTCATTTAGTGTTTAAATTGTTGTTCGACTCGTATATGAATATCACTTATTATTTTCGATTACCAAATAAAATAACCAATTTACTAATTGAACTTATAAAACGGGAAGGTATTGAGGAGGAATTTATTTATAGTATAGTTGTTGCGAGAACCTTATTGCAAACTCACACACGATGTTCGGATATAGTTGTTTGAATCAAAATTAGTTAAATTAATTAATTATACGTTAATGATGGTCCGGTGCTCAAGTCGAGATTAGAGAAGTGCTTTATCGCTTGTACTGTGAGGGCTTCCAATAAGTTAAGTTACATTATATTATTTTGTATTATTACTGATAACAAAAAGAACATAATAAATAAAATTTATATAATTCTATTTTAATAATATTTTTTTACGTACAAACAAAAAAAAGTTTTTTTATGTACACGTAATTTTTTGAGAAAAAATGTATTGTCATAGCTTTCACTCGTTAAGAAGAGTCACTTCTCTTAGATCTATTTCTTAAATAGTATAAGCCTTGGTCTAACTATGACATCGTCATAAATTATAAGATGTTCAGAAGTCACTTATATCTGAATAATATCCAGAGACATCATTATTAAAATGAATGCCATTTTATTTTTATCTCTGAGGCTGTAACACGAGGCTGTAACAATATTAATTTATTTCATTATATAAATTCAATTCTATTTATTTGATTAATCAACTAATATTAAATTGGTAGGAGATACCATGATTCAATAAAAAAATCTCAGTTTGAAAGATGGCGTCGCTGAGTCAAAGGTCAAGTTAGTTTAATTTATTATCTATTTATACTTATTGTGCTAAAGGATGCACCGGCGCCTGAGGAAATTTTCATTTTGTTTACACAAAGAAAGGTATAGTAACTTACAAATTAAAAGCACAGGACGTAAAGACGAGGACTAACCATATTTTTTTTCACTTTAATTTTGATGAACGTTTTAATATCTCTTGTACTAAAGTATAATATCTTACAAAGCTGTGAACAGCGCGGCTCAAACGTAACGATGACGAAGTGTTCATACTCAGACAACTAGTTATATCTTCAGAGTGTTGTCTCTTCAAACCAGCCGTACCTGATAAGAAAGTAATAGCATTTCATCTGTTTCATCAACCTTAGAGCTGCAATAGGACTGTATGTGTACAAAATATCTAGTCCAAAACCTGTTCGACTTCGAATGTTTAAAAAACTTAAATGTAACATTAATTACTGCAATTATTTTGAGACCGCACGGAATAATAGTTTATTAGGATTTTGAATGATTTGTTTTCACAAAACTCCATAAGATTTCTATATAAATATACTCATAAATTAAATAGGTATTCATTGTGTGTAATACTATCAATATATTATTATATTAAACTATAATTATGCTTAAGCCATTTGACTCTTACAGCGTAAGCATTATTTTCAATTGAGATTACTTCCTTTCACAAAGTAATTAATACACCTTTTCAGTCTCCATGTGTAACTTAAAATGTGTTAGCTTGTCTTTTTCACAAACTGTTTAGATTTATTTTAGTTGGTATTGTTGCAAATATAATAAACAAATACTATACTTGTTATGTTATTACTAGTAAATCTTTAAACAAAAATTTCAATTCTCAGGGGTGTTTACATCATAACGCAAAATTGAAACCAACCGGTTCTTTATTCCAACTATATGAAGTCAAGATAAAATTTGATACAGGTGTATTTAGTCAAAATTATATACACTTTTTCACAAAAGTGTACTTTTGAATATTGAGCGAGAGAGACAAAGTAGTTTGAATGGAAAACAAAGAACAGAAAAATATTGTTTATTTTTATGGACATTTAAACGAGTTATTTTAAGTATTTTATACTTTTTATCTGTCTATATTGCTGGTTGTTTGTTCGTAGTAATGTTTGATATAGATAAATTGATATAGAAAAATTATCCGAATGAAGAGGCTAGAAGATGAATTCCCGGCAGTAGCTGACTAATAATAATTACTCAAATAACACGTCCAGATTTTGATAAAGGTATTTTTTTTAATTCAAAATATCAGTCAGTCAGTCAGTATATACTGTAAGCAATAAAAAACCAACCAAAACATACCAAAAAATATATATTATTATCTAAAATAAATAAACCTATAAATTTAAATAAAATGTAATAAACAAATTTCCAACACAGGAGAATTCTTTCTATAAAATATTTGATCAAACATTTTGGGATTTAAAATCCCGGTGCTATACTCTCCACGTCATTCCTAGACACACCTTGAATTTATAAAGTATACAGACTTACTGAGTCTAGATGCTGAAAGTGGCAATTTATATCAATTCGATACTTCTCACGTACAGACAGTAGAATGTCACGATTGTATGTGTCTTTTATTATCAAGATATTGCCGCATATTAGTATTCTATAGCATTATAGTCAGTTTCTTATAACAAGGAGAATTACTTGACATTGAGTTATTGCAATATTCCATAAGAAACCTTTCGACTTTAGTAAGACATTCGATAAAAAATACTTTTGCAAATTTAAGATAAATGCAGATAAATGTAGGGGACCAAATGAGAGAAGAGCCAAGTGTCTCCTTCTCTTTAGTTCCTTCCTAGTTCCTAGAAAAAGGCAAAAAGATAAAAAGAATACCGAAATGTGATTCACAAGCGGTCTGCCGCAAATGGATAGAAATTTACGGAAAACGCCTTTTTCTATCTGGAACAGTAGATTTCACCCTCTCTTTTATAGATTATATCGTTAAACTTCCAAAAGAGCACCTGAACTTTTAATAAATATTATCTATTATTATTTAAAAATATATTGCATTTTTATATCTTTGAATATACATAGAATATTACAATAAAAAAAAAATTTCTTTGAAGTGGTGGTTTCATTTTATGCTTTTATGCAATATTCCGGTTTTGATATACTTACTATATATATAATAAGTTTTCCTAAGTTTTCCTCACGACACATGACACTAGAGATTATGTCGCTGAAATTTCAGCACACGAGTGACATGACAGTTAATATTTTGTGACTTATTTATTATCACTTCAAAAAGGTTAAGAAAACCAGTTCATATAACCATCTTTATAAATACTACTAGCAGACCCGCCCACGCGTTGCAGTGACTATGGTTTCTGATTCATTACATTGTAGTAAACTATTTAAGGGGTAACGGTAAGAGAATATCTATCATGAAAACCATAATGTTTTATTACAGTCACTTATAATTTGAGTACCTGTACGACTGGAATGGCTGTAATTTCCAGCTTTAAATGAGAAAATGTGAATCTGCTGGGAATAAGATACATATTTAATAGTAACATTTAATAGTTGCTGGCTATTAATGCGATATTAATGATTAAAATAATGATTAATGTGCAATAAATTATTTCTACAGCTATAGTTTGAAAATAACGGCAGATTATACCAAACATTATAAATGCAGTTTCTTAAGGATAATTATGATTTCTTCATGTTTCTTGACAAATTTGTCAAGTCTGTGTTATAGATAACGTCAATTTAAGATTATTTAAAATATTATAAAGTAAAAACTGAATAAAAACGTTATATAAAATGACCCTACTTTAGCTAAGCCCTTGTAACATAACATTCATTATTTAAATTATATATGTTTTGTTTCTATTTATTTATTTATTTTTATTCCATACAATATTATTTAGTCACTTCAAAACATGTTGTTTTTATAAAGTCACGATTAGTTTAACAACCAATTGAATACATCCCTTTACCTTCATCTCGGCTACCGCTCCATTCGATACAATAGTTTTGATACGTCATCGAGGTCTCTTTCGACACAGGAGCGGTTACTTACACTGTGTCATTTATAAAATAAAGCTATTTATATTTGATTACTTTGTGCTTATTGAATTGAGATATCCTCCGACTCATATGTGTTTTAGAGATAAGATTACTTTTTTAATTGATTAATTATAATATGAAAAAGAAAATATTATTTTATACACAGTATCACTGAGGCTCAACCGATAATGAGTTTGTTTTATAATATTAAACGCTACGTCGACTGTGAATCGATTTCAATTAAGAAAAATTAAATGAGAAAAACAATTCCGAAACACTTTTATAGAACGATTCCTATAAAAGCCCATAAAAGCTAACGAAATTGTAAAGAAGGATTTGTATAAACATGATCCGAAATTAAAAATATTAATAATTATATAGAAATCTTATAGGAGGTCTCTTGCAACATTGGAGTAATGACAAGAGCTTTGCCGGCTTTTGAGGAACAGGTAGACACTATTTTGAAGGCATTTCTCACGTCAAATATTCATTATTAATATTTATTTAACTTTATATTTTAGTTCATTTTAATTGTAATATATAATTTTCTTTTCGAAAACCCTTTATTTAATTTAATTAAAGCATTACCATAATAGCTTTCTAAATTGTACAATATTGTTTGGACATTTACAAAGCGCTCGTGATTTATTTTATTTCACAATACATTTAAAGAATACGACCCGCTTGGAAGATAAATTACTATATCTTAATGGAGGATACATTTCCTCAAAGTATAGTGAGTAATTATGGTTGCTAACTTTACTACATATTTGACATGTATATCATAGGCTTAAAAAGAATTGTAAAAAAAGGCGAATAGTTTTATTTAAAAGTAGCAGTTAGAAACTGCTTCTTTTAAAAATTGTCTACAAGTTATTTTCAAATTGTGTACAATCTTCATCTTCTTAGTTTTTTCTGGAACAAGCAGATCACGGTCCTTTTATCCGGGTCTATAAACTGGAACAATTAGTTTATCCTACATATTCTGTTACTGTTTCATACTATGAACAGATTTCATTGATAACATAAATTCAGATAAATTCACGGTATATTATACGTATGTTTTATTAGCTGTTTAGGAATTAAGAATTTTCATGAGAGTAAGATCTGTTTTACATGAACAAATTTTTGTATTTAAGGAATAACAATATTTCTTTATGGAACATATGTCAATGTCAATAAAATTTTATTCTTTCGTAAAAAATGGTCAAGGTATTTTATTAAGAGATTTTTTAAAACTTTCCACTCTAAAATATTATTTTATTGAGCGAAGCGAACGAAGTGAGCGGAGCGTTTTACTGGAGACTTTTTGCATTCTTTGTCACGAATTGGCTCAAAAACTACTTGACGGAAAATTATGAAACTTTGCAAAAAAAAAGACACACATTAGGTATCATCAGGTTTTTAGAAAAAAAATTGGAAAAATGTCCAAAAAAAAAAATTTTTTTTTTCAATGTCGTCAAAAAACTGATATCCCATTGAAGTCAATGGGAAACGATGAGTGAATACACTGGGCTCGCTTCGCTCAATATGCAAACGGTACCCGAGATTTCGCGAGCGCAGCGAGTCGAAATTGAGGGTTTGTTGGCGCCCCTAGTTTTATATGGGAATGCTGTAAATTCCTTTACATGTTTATATTTCTATATTCTCATATCTGAATGGGTATTGCAGTAAGGTATAAACGGATATTAGTTATTATACAGTGGTAAATGAATAGTGCAGTGACATACGAAGAAAATCCTAAGGGTTTTGTTCATTAACTGCAATATTACATTAATAAAACTTCAATAATCATAAAATGAAGGACGAATATTCGGATACAAGATATTGATTAATAAAAAAAATTATATTATATTCAATCAAATTGGATATTTGTCTCTATATATTTAAGAATGTGGGTAATTTAATGTTCAATGACAGGTCTTATTTGTGAATTACTAGAACCTGCGAGTTACAAAGAAACCGAATTAGACATACTTTTCTTTGGATATAAACTGCCTCAAAAACATCTTACTTTAAATTAGATGAGTTTTTTTAAGAGTGTCCACTAGTAGACACTTAAGTTATTTTTGATACTTGGTAAGGACTGGTACGAAAATAATTCTTGATTTTAATTATTTTTAGGAACTAACAATAGTACTATAGTTTTGATGGTCTTAATCGTCATTAAAATTATGAAGGTAATATTTAAGGCAAGATTCCAATGTTACAGTTTAGTTTACATAAGGTTTGCATGTCATTTATATATATTGCATGAAAGTTTGACGATAAAAGTCTTATATATTTTAATCTGTTTTGGATTGTTAAGTTTTTCAATGAAAGTTTAAAGCATTTTATTTTCATGTACTAAAATTGAAAACAATTAAGCACACGGAATGTACCCCGTCGAGTATATTATGGTGTCTTCACAGATGGAACATCAAAACAAATCACCGACGATTCGTTAGAACACCGTCACCAGTATTACAATAGAAAAAACTTAAAAAAGATGGAATTTAAATAATTCGAACAAATTAATAGAAATTGAAAAAAAAACATTCATACATCAAAAATGATATTGAATATAATACCTGAAATATAAAATAATAATAATAATAATAATAATAGCATTATAATAAATAAAAATATTACAACTTGTTGAAATTTCTTTTTCTTGTATCAATTTTGTCATTAAAAATGTTTTGAAACCTATTATGATAACAGAAACATTTCACATTACATACATATACGAGTATTCGTTCAAATATAGCTAAATGGAAAGTAATTACAAAATCTATCGCAGGAACACTGACGGCTCCAACACTTTTAATAAATAAAATGATATTGCTTGCGGCTGTAGCAATCAACAAATATCTCTGCAGGTTCATACATATTTCACTAACATTGTGTAAATAATGGACTCCAGAATATTGTACGGATAGAATATTACCAAGTGAATATCATTCTCTGTAAACCATGAAATACGGAGCTTATTTAATTATCATTTTACTCAAATTACAATTACCTGGAATACTGAATTTCAAGCATGCTACCTGAAAACAACATAAAACATGAGATATGTTTTTCAGTTTTTCTTCCATAAAATGTTTCATTGTGTCTCGCTTGACAAATAAAGTTTACGTTAACTCTTATATTAAGGTAAACTGAATGAGCTAATTATTTATTAAAGTGTCTTGAATGTATAATATCATTATAAAGATGCTTCATTTGTTTTGCTTATAAAGATTATTACATTTTTAAAGTATTCTTGCTCATTGCATTAAGGTCTCTTTTTAATAATAAATAAGACATAATTAAAACACTTTGTAATTAAGTCGATCTGGATAATAAGTGAATTGCTGTTACCTATCTTTAGATTCAAACAAACAGAAACTACAAATTATTGTTAGAACGATTGAAATAAAGGGAATGAAATCTGTATATTGAAATAAAAGGTAAAATATTCGGTTCAGTCGAGGTTTCCTCTTTCCGTGTTTCCCTCGGGTGTGATTTTTCATCTGTAACTCGTACGTGTATGTTCTCTCATTGTAACATTTTTCACAATCATATATACACATCTTTGTCATATTTTATTGCTTATAAAACCTGGCTAATATTCGTGAACACGGTTACTAATTTCTTTCATATGATGATGTGAAGTTCCAAAGTACTAAAGCTTAGGCAGGTGCAAGTAATATTGGTAATGGTTATCCTTTCCAATTAGGTAATACCTAGTTAAAATGGACAGCTGCAGCGGGCAAGTGAAACTATAATTAAGGGCAAACTGCCAGGAACAGTGCTCTGATAAATGTAACCATATCCTATGATGATATTCATTTGCTCGTAAGGAGGATTCCACATACAATGTTGAAGGTTAGATATAATCAAAATTTATATGTACTCGTATTACATCTGCATATCTTATTTGCAAATTAATTTAGGAACTTAATTCTAAGTGCTTAGATGAATATTAATTAAGTAAACCAATCAGGATTCGCCAAATATTTGGTCAAATGATAATTAAATTAGAAAGAAAAACTAATACTCATTAAGTTCTTCACGTATCTGTGAGCACAACATAGAGCCAAATTAACCAGAGCCTAGTTTTTTGGCAGCTTGCCCTTAATTACGGTGCAACTTGTAATACTAAGCTGGTCGCGCTCTAACTTGATAAGACCTGGTGCATTGGCAAGTGTTATATTATTATTAACAATATATAAAACGTGTACAATAAAATATAAATCAAATAAAATTAATAAGAAAGCTATAGATTAACTGAGTGAAAAGTTAACCGGAAAAAATATCCGCAACATAAACTATAGACTGACAGCTGGTAGTGATAACATAGCCTTTATAGGCTTTTATAACGACGGTATATTATTATGCGGAAAAAATTAAAAACATAGCGATTACAAAGTGTTGCCTACTTTGGGGTGTACAAAAATGGGAGTGTAAACTAGGTCTTATTTTTTGTGGTATTTAAAAAAATATAAGCATTTTTAATGTATAATATTAATGATTATTTAATGGTTTACATTGATTAATTAAGTGAAATAAAGTTTAACAAATTACAATGTTCTAGTATTACTTAACCAATGTACTTATTGTGCCGCAACTTATTTAGATTATAAATAAAGAAATATTTATGATCATGTTTTTTTTGCTCCTTTTTTTTAAATTTAGGTTCTTAATGTTTCAGAACCAATTGAAGACTTTTTTTATTGTCTCTGCTGCTAACAGCAGCTAATTTATTTATTTACAAGTTAGATTTTTTTTGTTTACCTTAAGTGACCCACCACCGAGTACAGCTGCCATAACATCTGTTTTTCAATCATGTATTAAAATAAAAAAAGAGAAAAATGTATAAAGATGAGATATGAAAGAAGCTGTCGAGTGCTAATAAATAAAAATAAAAAATATATAAATATTTTTATGAGCATCCTTTCATTTTTAAGTAACTCCCTTTTAATATAGTCTTGCATTGGGTTTGATATAAAAAAAATACTAAATAGGTATTTAGGAAAACTTTGCTGTAATAAAAGTAAAGCATAGTGAGATAGAATGATTTATTGTTCAGTCTGAAGCATCGCCGCGGGAACAACTAGTATTAAGATGTATTTTATAATATTCTAAAAGAAAAGCTGGATATCGGTTGAAAGAATGTGACTTATTCTTCACAGAATATTTTATTAAAAATTCTTGGCTATTCTCACAACTAGAAGTTGTAGGATCTTTTTACCAATAAATAGATCATTCAATATTTTATATTTAAATATGTCGATAGTAAAAATCAATAGAAACAAAACCTTTAGAAAATAGTTTGCATGGCTTTAAGTTAAACAAGATCGTTAAGGTAAAAAACTCAGGTAAAGGATTTATAAAGACCATTTGGATGCAAATATGCAATGCAATGAGCCTTTCCCTTCAATAAATCTCTGGAGAATGAATACGGATTCTTTTGAAAGGAAACAATAAAATAATACTCTCGAACTTGTCTTCAAAGTGCGTCAAGAAATAAAAAGTTAGTATAAACTATTTTATAACAGAGCAAATGTTTTTTCGTAAAGTACTTAATTTTAAATACCTTTGTGACATTGTAAAAGTTTTACAAAACAATAAATTCAATGTCAATGAACTGAACTTTGAGTAGTGAAGTCAACGCGTTTGAATATACATAACATTTGATCCAGGTTGCAGCTGTAATGTGTCGCTATGGAAGATAAACCAGCTTATTTTGTAAACAAAGTACGAAGGACAAACAAAGAAAGACGACGATAAACAACATATAATATTATTCTGATTTTATCATACCCTTTTTAAGTCATCAAGCCACTATAGCAAATTTAGTTGTAATCTGCAAATTTTTTGTTAAAATTAGAAAGATTTGAAGATCTATAAATTTGTAACATTTCTGGTTTAAAAATATACCTGTGCGTTAATATATTATTATTACTATTATAATTATACTCTTAACCTAAAAGTAATTGTAGACATTGATTTTATAGAATTTGATATCCATTATTATTTTATCTAACAGCTGAGAGATATCTATTATTGGAAGAGAAACTTTGAGAGTCCAAAGGTATTAATAACCAAAGTTACGAAGTGTACAGTGAATAGGTACTATAGCAGTATCTGTGGGTTTACTGGTTAAGACAAAGCATCACTTTTCCCACAAGTTCAGTTCTCTCTTGGAGAATGTTAATTTTGCAAAGCTGAGAATTTTCTTGAACCTCTTTTGATATAAGGTTGTATTAATTAGAGGTTCAATTCTGTAAATCATTTGTATAAGAAGAGATTAAATTTATTTAATATTACATTTGAAATTTGTCACAAATCAATTTAAAATTAATTTTAAATATATTTTAATTAAGTTATTGTAATTTAATTTTTTTTATGTTTTTGAAGTAAATTTTATAGTTTTTGGTAAAACGTTTTGTTTGGTAACTGACTGAGCAATATTTATAACAATAGAAAAGAAATATTTTATTTTGACATTTATATACAATAAAATAATAAATTACGAATATAAATTTATAATATCTTACAACAATATGTTGAAAAGAAGAACTTTACAAAAACAGATTTCAATTGTAGTAAATAATAATAGAAGCACATTAATATTAGTATTGTGTGAAAATTGTAAAAACTGTAATGAAAACTGCGACATAATCTACAAAATGCTTTATTATTTAAAAACATTAAAAACAATCAGAGTAATAACTACTGCTTTGTGTTCTGGAATTACACTAGCTTCATTTTAATTAAAATGTAGAATATATTCAGAGTTTTTACTTTGTATTTTATTCTTCACTAAAAACTTATTAAAATATTATTTAGTATTATAAAATAATAAAAGTCGGTAATATTTGGTATATGAATAACACAATATGTAATATTAACATGTAATATTGACACATTAAATAAATAGGAAGATATGAGAATATTCCCATCTGTCAGTGTTATATTTGGAGGCGCATCAAAACACATATATTGGTGTATTTTTTTGTTTTATTCATTGTTATCTTGAATGCACTGTTATCAAACTATTTTTATTTCGATTTGTGTTATATACTTTTTTGTCTTCTGCCATATGAATATATTTATTTCTGTTATTAGTATAAAATATATTTAACATATGTTTTCTTTTTATTTGTTATCTATTTCTACTTTACACTTATACTGATTACTCGTAGTTTTATCGATATTTAATTGTGGTGAAAAACCAAGAGTCTAAGAAGAGAATTTATAATGAAGTCAGTCAAGTCAGTCAGGTTTAATTTTTGATATAATTCTTAAATCGTAATCATATCGACTTCATTCATAAATGTGATCTAATATGTTTTATATATATTAAAATCATTTTGTCTATAAACTTTCTTGACTTCATTTTACTTTCACTCTCAACAAACATCACTGAAGTAAGTACTTAATAAATAAGTACTTAATAAATAATATTTAGGAAATACTTACCAAGTTATATTTTATTTGAAAGTTTAACTTCGATATAATTAATAATATTTAATTATGTCTTTTATATTAAAACATTTCAATAATCTAAACAAACAAAACCTTTAGAAAATAGTTTGCTTAGCTTTGAGTTAAAAGAAGACTCGTTAAGGCGAAAAACTCGGGTATAGGATTAAAAAAAAATCATTTGGATGCAAATGCCTTTTGCTTCACTAAATCTCTATGGAATGAATATGGGTTCTTTTGATTTATTCTAAATATGCAGATTTTTATATCCATTTTAAAGATATTTGGATATCTTTATGTGTATTATTATTAATAAACTATAAAAGTAATAAAATTACATCAACTTCGAACCGTTGAAGTAAGTTTGTTTTTATGCAAACTGGATTAGCAATAACTGCTTCAAGGAAAAAAGTTGATAAGAAACTCTTTTTTACAACAACGCATTTTATTAATTGTTATAACCCTAATCCAAAACCATAAAAAATAAAATAGAATAGAATATACAAAATAAATTCCAACAGAGAAAAAGCCATCGTAAACACGTATACCTAAACAATCTGTATGCAAATCATGGAGTTTTGTCAACGAAGTGCGGACCTTAAAACGACCTCGTTACAGCTTTTCAAAAACATCTCTTTTCCTTTTTGCTTTTTGTTTGATGTATGTATGTAATATAAATATGTATAAAATATGATTAGTACATTAACCAAAACTCATAAATTAATAATAAAAAAATGAAAGATTCCTTCTACATGAAAGAAATGATAATAAGTTTCAAAGGATATATATAAATATATCTCTTGCTCGGTTATCGTTGGTAATCGTTAATGTTCCGCTTCAAGCTAAATCCCTTCTATAGGTTGCGGTTTCATCGTGAATAACTGATCTATTTTTATGGACGAGAAAATAACAATTTTTACTCCTTGTTTTGATATTGTTAAATATTTTGTGTATAAAGAGTTCGAACTGTTATGGGTAAAAACAAACGAGCATGTGAAACAAATATTTGATTTGATTAGAAGTTTTTTTAATATTATATGTAAATACAAGCATCTCGGAGGGGATTATTAAATAGTAAGATACAAGAGTAAACTACTGACCTCACATTTTTCAATGAATCGGGTTGTGTGCAGAAAGGAGGGCCTGTGAAAGAGATAGAATTTAGAATTCAAGACACTTCGATTAAGGCAGCGCTCCTGGTCACACAGCATGGTATGTAACGTTAATTTTAAACCTAAACAGTTTAAATAACAAAATTTAAATAATATTTTATTCTTAAAAGTAATGACAGGCTTTTCTAATCCATATATATATATATATGTATGTTTTTTATATATATACTCGTATATGTGTTTAAAATATTTTCCATAATATAAAGCGTTGTTTTTAAAATTGCTCGAATATAAAACCAGCTTAGGAAAATTTTATAATAATTTTAAATCGTTGAACATCTGGTTGAAAAAATACTGTATTCAAATAAAAGGTAATTTTTCATGTGCTGCCCTTAGTACCTATCCCTTTTTTTACTGAAGTGTCTAACCCAAGATTAATTATATTGGATAGAATTTTACTAGGTCACGCAAGCGGGGTCGTGAGCTGAGCTAACTTTTGCTCGGTGCAAGGCAAGCTATTTACTACGATGTTCTTTAGCTTAGTCCTCACAAACTCTACGAGAGTTAAATGAAAATATATGATATTATCAATAAATCATTTGCCAAACATGTCAAACTTGATATTCGTTTCAGGTCTTTAAATGAAAATTTTTCAACAGAATTGTTTATAACACCCCTCTTTTCGTAATGACATCACGATGAAAACAGCAGATCCACTGCGATACTATTGATACAATAGAAAGCATTCAACCTCCTTGGGGATAAAACGAATTATTATGATGATATAGTGGCACGTTCTCAAACAACAACTTCTCTGTATATGTCGTCACCGATTCCAATTATCACGAATGATCTCGAGCATCTGTAAAGCGGCAAACCACTCAGAAGATGGTGTACTTCACAAGCACTGTAGTCACGCTGGCTTATGACTTTATTCACCACTTTTGTTATTACTGATCTTGCAGTCGCTTCAGGTGGAAGTTGAACAATAAAGCCACGAATGATCGTGTTGCAGTCTATCGACTTTGTTTCAGGTTTCGTCGCATATTTAGAAAGATACTGTAGCATTGCGTGTGGTGACGTCACACTTTCCTTTCCCATTTCCTTTCCTCAAACAATAGCTCTCTCGGCATTCTGTGTGACGTTGTACTCTAATCACGAGTTCTGTCTGCCTCACTGGATCACCAATATCAACGGAGATGCAACTCTTTCGAGGAGGGTGCTTAGACGCAGGTGGTGCACTGTGGTTCGGGTTCATTGCTGAAACAATTGAGTCATTAAAACTGCAGTGTTGAAGGATTTCATCAGGTGTGCAAGCATCGAATGTTCGTACATCAGGAGCATTTTGAATCCAAGCTATGATGTGAATGTGTCCTGATCCTCTGTGCTGCCACTCAAATCTGTACGAAAAGTCTTTGAGATTCATGAAAATAAGCACCCGTTTCTCGAAGTGCTCAGCTGCCATTTGTGGGTTGTCGTTTAAATGTCTTTGCATATGCCTTGCAAGACTCTTCTCGTTTTCAAAAACACTACCATCTACTGAGAACAGTTTTTTAATGTCTGGCCACCACAGATCAGCAGCGCTTAGTGTAAGGAAAATTGTCGGGAGGCCAAGTTGGTTGATCATTGCTTCTAATTCGCATCTCCTTTGATACCAGTAAAAAGGGTTGCCTCTGATTCCTGAATTGAAAACGAGAAGGTTATTCAATAGCGAAGGCTGCAGTTCAAGACGTGCAGCTAGTTGTTCAACAGTTCCAGAGAAGTGTGGCTTGTTTGCGTATATTGAGCACTTAGTAACACTATCATGCCTTTGATCTGATTTCAGGTAAAAGAACCGAAATCTGGGATCCTTGGCAAACCGTTTGTCTTGATAATGCATCAAAAAATTAACCCATTTTTTAAATTCTACTTTTTGTGTTCGTCTACTGCAGTTAAAAATAGATTTGCTGGTCGGGAACAGGTGTGGAAAACATTTTGCAATGTAGCCTTCCACTCTGTATTCTTTAATCGGCTGAGCAGTTGACGATGGCCACGCTAAGCAATTCGTTACTTGTTGATCAGTTTTAACATAAGGCAAATTAATAACTGCAGTTTCAACTACCTCATCATCTTCGGTAACGTCGTCCATTCCACTGTTTCCTTCTTCTGCATATGTAAGGAGGCTTGTTAAATCTTTATCATCAGACGGTAGCCTGTCCAGTTCTCTCAAATCAATCGGAACGTCTTGATAGAATTCGTTATTTTGTTTCAGCCACCGGAGAGCGTCGAGCACTTTCTGACGTCTTACACGAAAGTCTTGAAAGCCTGTTGCTGCTTCACGTCGTACAATGATTATTTGCAGATCTGCAAATCGTTGAGGAAGTACAGTTGCCTTCGTTTGAATTTCTTGTTCGGCGTTTAAAATATGTCCTGCATAACGAAACTGTCCGGGCCCACTGCTTGCCCTGAGCCGATACACTCGCATAATTGGTTGTATGCGCGCAATGAGCATAGTTTGGATTTGTGTCAGCCCTTGTAATTGTGGTGGCACTGCCCCAGGATCCATAAAATTTTTTGCGGTGAATATTCCTGTTGTTCGAATGGAACAGCATGCAGAGGAAGTATAGGGAAATCCTGCTTCTTTTAAATCGGTTCTTGAACATTTAGAACAAGAAACCTATGCCAATTTTTCTAATTCTTTATTGAATCGACGCTTATTTGCTGCGATATTAGGAAGCGTGATATGTGTGGCTGCACTATCTCGATACTGTTGTGAACGGCCAGAAGTTGCTGTGTATCGCGATATGCCACTTGCACGCCCTTTGTATCTTCCTCTGTCTCGTCCACGTTTTATGATAATGGGATGATATAATAATTCGTGACAGATGAGTTAAGGAGACGTCAAGAGTCATAGGAACTAATGACGTCTCACTTACAATCTCACGAAACGCTATCTGCCTCTCACTCATATTACATACCGTGAGCAATGTAAACTATTTTAATCATATTGGTAAAACATTAGAGACTTTAAAGTCTTGTCATCTTAAATTTATTTGGTTTATTTTAAAATAAACCAAACAAATTTAAGATGACATTTTTACTATGTGGTAACGCATAAAATGGTTGCCTATTCAAATTGGGATTGTTAATAATATTAATTATTGTATAGAATATGTATAATATATATAAAGTTATAGTTAACAGTTTTCAAAACCAAATTAATAATTAATATAAAGACGGAAGTATATATTATTATATACTTACCATTCTTTTAATATACTTCGAGCTCAATGTGAACTGCATTCTGACGAATTTATAGTCAGTTTTGCTATGTAGTATGTATGTTTTGCTATGTATGAGTAGTTACAAACTTTCTTAGATTTCATTCCACTCGTGCATCGAGCAGGCGCGCGCTGGTGAGTCACTAATCGAACTAAATTAGTTCTGTTAATTGTTAAAGATCTGTCGATCGAAATTATCCGAAATTTGGCACAGACATAAAGCAATGTAGCATCAAAAACCATGCCGAGTTTCGAAACTCTGGTATGCGTAGTTTCTGAGCTAGCACGTAAATTGTCCAAAACTGAATTAGTAAATTATAGTGAATTTAGCATTACGATTTTTACACAATTAAATATATGCTTAGCGCCTTATGCTCGCAAACGTTGTGGCGAGTTTCGTCAACGTAGCTCGAATAGTTTTTAAAAACAGAGAGTTCGCATTTTTTGCGATCTGATCAGTAAAGAGCTTCGCTTCGCTCAGCTCAATAAATTCTTATTATATATCTTTAAATCCCATTTCCTTAATATGAAATTTACTTTATTTGCTTGCATTATTTAAGGTCTTTTTGCAGTAAGATGAATAGGAGCTATAATGGAAACTGTCTTAATATCTCGTTATAGGTGTGTCACTGAACTGTTACTTAAAGAATCAAAATAAAAGATAATGATGTAATGAATGATTATAATATTATTAAAGGACATTATAGCATGATTAGTGTCGTTATCTTAACTTATAACTATATTTACTATTACTTTGCTGACTTACTGAATATTTTCACTTCACTTGACACATTTTACAAGAAAACATTCCTCGACTAGTTATCCTAATAGGTAAGAAAACGTGCCTTGAATACGAATTAATTTCGATGTTGTTATAGGATATATATAACTTTCGACTTCCGTACTGTATTGTGTTTATTTTATAGGTGAGTTAGTTATTTATTGTTTTAATTATATCATTATAACAAATATAAATCGTATAACATTCAAACAAATTTATTTGGTTTTGATTTATCGGTAAACTATTCAAAATCATATACAAAAAAAAGTAATAATTATTTAATTTACGCGTGAAAACACTATCTTTCTTATTAATTGATGTACGTGCAAATCTCGACAGTTTAAGAACCCTTACTTATCCGTCAAAATGTTTTAGAATAATTTGACTTACAATTGGTCTCGGTATCTAAAAATAAAAGTCATAAAATACTGATTTTCAAAAAGTAATTCGAATGTATTATAGCTACAGAATTATGTTTCAGATTTTTTTTTTTTTTTTGTGTCTCTGCTGTTAGCCCTACTGGCCATGACAGCGTCACCGGTGGAATGGACGGGTGCAGAGACCCGCCATGTTTCAGATAGATGTCGCAAGTCCCAGGCATTGTTTGCACTCCTCTTCTTGCAACGTACCCGCCCGGTGAATCCATGGAATGCTAAGAAGCTTCGTCTCATATACGTGGGAACATGATGAGCCCATGGTCAGAGCGGTTATTGGTTATATTAATAGGCGGGATGATCGAGACGGCAACAGACTATTTGTTAGGATTCACTTGCGATGTGTGTATTGATGTTGGGTAATTTATTTAACTGAAGGATTTTCATAAAGGTTCATTAATATAATATATTTAAAGTTTGTCTATCTACATTTTTACATACTTTATGAATCACTAATTTCATTTCCTTTGAGCATGTTATTGACAATTTATAATTAGTATAAACCATTAGCGGCAGAGCTTCGAGTTAGGTCAGTACTCACAAAGGGTCACTTAGGAACTTCATTGAAGTAACCTCGTTCTGTCATTCCAAAAACGTAAGTAAATAATAGTTTAAAAAAAATCCTGTTTGCAATATAGGTTTGAGTTTCAAAATAAATAATTCTCTTTGTAATATTCTACTACTACTACTACTGTTATGGTCACATTAGTAAAAAAATTTTTTTTATATTTTATAATTAGTATGTTAGTATGTTTTTGTGTCCAACGCGTATGTTACAGCTAAGAACTATATCAATTACAGGGAGGAAGTTAAGCAATAATTGAATGACTAAAAATTCTGCTCATACTTCTTCAAGGTAATCACTGCCAAGTTATTGCAAATTAGTACTTTTAGTATAAAAATAAGGCGTTATGTAATTGTTATCTATATATTAATACGTGATGCCAAAACTTTGGACCCCTTTTTACGAAACTTGCGCGGACGCAAGAGCATAAAACTTGGCACACTTATAGTTTATGTACAGGAGAAGTGTAGAACGCTAATATTTTTCAATAATAATGCTTATAAAGTACATTAAATCAATAAATAAAACATTACCCACACTATCATGCATTTCACACACACATGTTTCTTTTGTTTTTATTTTGTCTATAGACAGAAATATTACACACACTACCATGCAAATTTACACACGCATACTTACTACAGACTTAGAGTACTGACATTGACATATCAAAAATATATATATTTGCCTATACATACTCTGTGGTCAAATGGTTTCTTTTGTTTTTCATTTTGTGCATAGACAGAGTACTCAAAAAAAAAGTTTAATTTGTCTCATTTAATTAAATATAAAAAAAGATTTTAATAATAATGCATAAAAAATAAATTAAATCAGTTAATAAAACATTATACTAACCAGCATGCATTTGACACACGCATACATACTCTGTGGTCAAATTGTTTCGTTTCTCTATTATAGACGTAGTTGAAAAGTTTGTTTGTTGTGGTTTTATTGAATGTTTAAAGTTAATTAAAGTTTTATTTGACGAATACTACGTGAAATACTGAGCGTTTATACAAATTTATGTGAGTTGTGTAGCAGTAAGATACATTTAAACGTATCGTCGTCTTTCAAGAACTATCATTATATGCATAAAGAAAGCTCTGTAGCATCAATCTGCAATAACAACATTCAGGTACAAAAATTTTTGATATTGCTGGTTCAAAGCAATTATTGTAGTTTACGATTTCAGTAATTGCATATACTTTAGGATAAATAAGTGATTTTGTGTAAAAACTTTTTCTCTTCTTGATTTCAGTAATCTATGAAAGAACTTTAATTATGCCTCGACATAGAACATTAACGAGTCGGAGTGAGAGACAAAGAAGAAGGAATATTTCTCTAAGAGGAAGGAATAATTCCTCATCAGTAGTATTAGATAGTAATATGATTTTGAGAGATGCATTTAAATGTGCTCTAAATGTCATTCCAAATGTGTTTTTAAGTTATGACATTAACATTTTGAACCTGAAGTGACTTTAGGCGACCAAACTGCATTCACTTCATGTTGTCACAAGGGTAAACCAATATTACTACCCTTAAGTCAAAATGAATATTTGATTTAAATTATTATATGATGGAGTTACTTCAAATGAACCTTCAATAAAAAGTAAATCAAAAAATTATTTTGAAAATATTAAGAAATATAATTCATGTTTTGCTATGGTTAGCGCAGAAGCCAAAGTTGCTGAGGCAGTTACAAGTGGAGTGTATCATTTCAAAATACATGATGTTTATTATCACAGATCAGGCCCAATGACTGCCGCATATGGTCGCTTACCATGTTATGCACAATTATATTTTTATGAAGATGAAGAACATGTTATGCAAACATGTAACAACAACATAATGCATGAAATTTCACTGGAATTGGAACGCAGTAATCCTTTTGTGCGGTCATTCATTGCAATGAAAGATCATTGTCAGAGAGTTGAAAATCAAAACAAAGAAATTTGTATGCTCATTAAAGTAAATCATCATTTAAATCTATGCCGATTTAATGATGCAGTTCAAACTGATGTAGCAGTAATATTTAGTACAGTTGATGGTGAGCCACCTTTTGAACGAAATATGATTTGTTTTTCAAAAGTTAATGGTATAATTAAGAATATCTCAGTTTTGGACTCATCATTAGACCCTTTAGCGTAACCACTGCTTTTTCCCAACGGTGATACTGGGTGGCATGTCAATATTGCTCATAATACACCAACTACATCTAATTCAAGAGCACCCAGAAATAAATTAACCATGCTTTAGTATACCGCCTATCGACTAGCAATTAGAGATGATTTCAGCATGTTACACCATTCACAAAAACTATTTCTGCAGTGGATTGTTGATATGTATGTGAGAATAGAGGGCTCACGATTACATTTCATTCGACAAAATCAAACAAATCTTAGGTCTGAAGTTTACAACAATTTAACAGACTACTTAGAATTGAACATTTCTTTTAATTTGTTCAAAAAAGAAATTGGCAAATAAGAGTCTTGGTCAAATCTGTGGTTATAGTAGTTTAGTTTTCGACAGTAGAACCTTAATAATGTTTGAATATTATATTTTGATAATGTATATTAAGTCACTTACAATTTAAATTTATTATATGGTCGAATTTCGACCACTGGGCGACCACTAGTTATTCTAAATGTATAAAATTAAAAATCGTTAAGCTTTATTAATTAGAACCGATATTGGCGCACTTAGTTATTCTAATCTACCCGCTTTATTTTGTATGATTTATTTCACATATCAATTGTGACTGTGATTCAATAATTAGTACTATAAAAAAAATTTACCAATATAGAGAAATGTTCCTAAGAAAAGATAGCTGGTATTCCAAACAAATACATTCCTAATTTTTTTCCTTTCTTGAAGGAGACTTATATCTTATAGCTCAAGGGCGGAAAAGGTTTTGCAACTGTACTATTTTTTACTATTAATGCAAAAATCGCTTGCAAATATGTACATATTAAACATCAAAATTTCCAATTGAGCAAAGTTATGAAAAAGTTTTCACATCTTACAGAGTTCTTTGAAGTATGCAAAGATTCAGCAATCATTATCATTATTGATACAGTCATAACTTTGTTGAATAAAGTGAGTTCCACGAAGTAATTTATGTAGCCATACATATAGAAAACTTTTTGAACTATTTGTAAAGTTATATAAGTGGAAGTTACAAAAGTTTGCATAACATAATATATTTACATTTATAAGGCAATACAAGTTGGTTATATTTTCAGACTCGACTGGTTCCAGAGATTTGTGCGTTCAACAAACAAACTCTTAAACTTCAATATATTAATATATCAACAATATTCTTTTGGCGTCTGACAGTTAATTTAAACTTTTTTGCACTAATCTAGGCAAAAACTGACCTTAGCATTATAATATAAGTGGAGGAAATCGTTAAAATTTAAAGTTTATATAAAAATAATATAATTTAAAGTTTATATAAAAATAATATAATTTAAAGTTTATATATATATAAGTTTTAAGTGAACATGTCCCTTTTTCATAAGGCAAGAGGAGGAGGCGTGAAACCTTCCAGTTCTCTGCTTACAGTTGTGTAAAGGAGGACTTTTACGTTACCGTCAGATATCAATAAACTGCATTTAATTGGCAATAATTAGTACATTTTACTGGTTTGGTTACTTGTTTGATTATACTAAGTACTTATTACAGTACGTTTATATTTACATTGTTTTAAGCTGATTAATATTCTTGAACAATAATTAGAAGCAAAATTAAAAATGTAAAATTAAAGGAAAAAATATCAAGTACTTTACATTACTTGATTAGTAATGTAATATTTTTAATTATAATATAAAATCAATATTCAAATACTACTTGAAGTAGGAACAAACGTTTACATGTTATTCATATTTTTTTTCTCTTTTAACACAAAGCAGAAGTGCTTTAATTCAGTAATTCTACAATTTACTTTAACGATTTGTTTATAACTTATTTACAAAACATTATAAATAACATATTCATTATATTTTGTACCTGTTTTGTTTATTGTTACTTATCATATACGCTTGCCAATTTACCAGGTTTTATCAAGTTAGAAAACCACTTAGTATTGCAAGTTGTACTGTAATTAAGGCAAGCTGCCAAAAAACTATGCTCTGGTTAATTTGGCTCCATATTGCTATTTACTAATACGTGAGAAGATTTAAAAACAACATTAATAAAAAATGTAAAAGAGATATTTTATTAATTATTATGTGTACATAATATATAATAGTTTTTAATAATTTGTTATATTAATATTTCTTTTGTAGATTTGGAAAAGGTATATTGTATATATTAATTCTATGATGTTAATATTAACCGTGTTTACAAAACCGTTGTAATATTTTATAATTACTAAAATATAATTTTAAGTGTCTGTCTAATACTACTACGAAATTAATTTCACGGAATATACTCCGACATTGATTTCACGGAAGACCTTCAATTTGATAACTTGAATAATATAAAATGGAATATATTTATTAATTTATTTGGTATTATAAAGAATACGAATAACTTACACAATGAATAATCGTTTAATTAGATTTTCATGTTTCATACTTGTTTACAAAATTAAACTAATAAATATGATCCATTAAACTATACATATATTAATTAATTCGTTGTTTTATTTTCGATCATAAATACAATATGTAAGTTTGATGTATTTCAGTGCAGACGTAAAATATAGTCAATATACAAACCATTGAACCGGTACTATCGGAACAGTAGTGATTGTTACTGTTATATATTGCTTTTATTGCATTTCAACTTGGTTTACCTGGTTATAACAATATTGTGCTTAATCGAATATTGTTTTAGAAACTATAATTCCTATTCAATTTAGTCTGCCGCGGTAGTCTTTGTATTAAAAATAAAAAAAATACATACGACATATCCATAATTTATTATTTTTACGGATATATAAAATTAAATTACTTTTAAATAAAGTAACACAGTAATGGCGGAGTGTGATATGTTGTTTGTCAGTTATTAAACCAACATATCGTATCCTCGGATAACGTTTTATCTTTCCTGTAATTGCAGCTCGGTTCATAAAACTACATTTCAGGTATATCTTAGGATTTGTAACCAGTTTTTGATACCAATTTTAATTATACTTATGGCTTCGCACACCTGGAAGAAGAGAATTTAGAGCAGAGGACGGTTTGAAACTAAATTTCATCTATTAAATTCTATTCTAATTCTAGATGGTAAACCGGCTTCGCTCGGGTTAAATGTGACTCTTCTCGTCAATATCTTACCATATAAAATCGATTACTTTTTATCTTTCTTGCACTACTCCTCCTAAACCGCTTATCCGATTTTTATAAACAGGGTATCAAATGAAAGCTTTATAGTCTAACGATGCCAGGGTTATGTTTTGGCGACGTTGTAAGGTCAATAAGGTCACCAAATTAAAAATTAAAAAAAACGGCGAGCGAAGCGAGCCCTACGGCTAGTATTACATAATATTGGTAGATTATCGCAGTTATAGCTTTGATTAACGAAATCAAGATGGCCTCCGGTGTCAGTAACGTTTCGCTAGCATCCAAAAGTGCGACTGCGATTCGTCTGTCATCGTTATTAAAATTTAACAAAATACTCGACAATCCGTATTTTGCGGATATATGTTGGTGATTCGAAATTTTTATTTTTTTATATTTTATTATTGAGTCGAAGTTTTAATCGAAATTATTAATATAGATTTACCTCTGTGAGAGAAGGCTTCAGAGAACTCAGTATTTTCACTCTTTCTATTATACGTTGAGTTAATCAAAAGATTTGTAACTTGTTTTCGATACCAACTTTAATTATATAAGTGTAAGTTTTATATAGTCGATATATATTAATTTAGGAAGTAATGATAACAGATAATAACATTGCATCATGATGAGTGATCAATGATAAAATATAAAGTAGAAATAAATTTTATTTTTAATATTGTTAATAAACACATATTGATTGAATATCATTAATAAATATACTATTGAGCTATTCCTAAGCATTCATTAATGAAATACAATTAATTATCTTAAATATATTATAACAAACACGGGGGGCTCCAATTCTTTTAATAAATAATATTTTTTGTGACTTGCAATCAACGGATATCTCTGCAGGTACATATTTCACATACATTGCGTAGTTAATGGACTCCAGAATACTGTACGACTAGAATACTACCAAGCCAACACTAATCTTTGTGTTCCATGAAATATGGGGCTTATTCAATTTTCATTTTACACAAATCACATTTACCTAGACTACCGTATCTAAAGCATAGGTACTATCTGAAAACAAAAGAAGACTTGAAACATGTTCACGAACGAATTTTGTTCGTTTTGCAAACCACTGGTATTCCCTAAAGCTCAACCTTAGTAAGGGGAATGTAATATTACTATTACTTAAAAAGTGTGTAACATTATAAGAAAATATTTTTTTATTGTTTTCAACATTAAGGTATTATGAGAACTAAAATATTGATAACCTTTAAGTAAAATAGGTTATTTAATTAAAGCGTCTCCTGTTAAGATATACTTAGATCATACTATGAGTCGAAATTTATTCGGAATCCTCCAGCCGAAGATGAGTTGTTCACTGACAGCGATATTTTTTGTTGTACACTTTTTATTACATTTATCTTTTTTTACTACGATTGTGATACGGTCAAATAAATAGGGTCAGTACTAGAATTTTCGGGTTACATATCTCAGATATCAAAGTCGGCAGCGTGTGAACATGCAACACATCAAGCCAACATCTTCGATTTTGTAATCCAAATATCCGTGCTCGTAAAAGTAAATATATTCCCAAATTAATTCACAAGACCACTGAACTTAAACAAAAAATTCATAATTTCAATAGACAGAATGGTATTAGTTAATCTAGCACCTGCTTTTACCAGTAATTATATTATTTAATCTATTATATTCAAACATGTTTATAGTAAGAATCCATAGAAATAAAACCTTTAGAAAATAGTTTGCATGGCTTTGAGTTGAACAAGACTCGTTAAGGCGAAAAACTCAGGTAATGGATTTATAAAGACCATTAGTCTTCAAATTGCGTTAAGGAATAAACAGTAAGTATAATCTATTTTATAACAGAGCAAATGTTTTTTCGTAAAGTACTTAATTTTAAATATCTTTATGACATTGTAAATGGTTTAGAAAACAATAAATTCAATATCAATGAAGTGAATCTTGAATAGTGATGTGATCAGGTTTGACAATAGATTTATTTTGAACCTGGTTGCACCTGTAATGTGAAAGATAAAGCAGCACATTATATAAACAAGGAACAAACAAAGAAAAGCGAAATTAAACAACATAATATAATTCTTATTTTATCACGGCCTTTTTAGGCCATCCAGTTACTATTAACAAATTTTGTTAGAAAGATTTGTCTATTATTATATAATTATAAGGACCTCATAACCTAAAAGTACTTGTAGATATTGATTTCATATAATTTGATAACAATTATTATTTTAGCTAACAGCTGAGATAATTATTTTATTAAAAGAGAAAGTTTGAAAGCCTAAAGCTATAATTAACCAATGTTACGAAGTGTATAATGAATAGGTGTAGTATCTGTGGGTTTACTGGTTTTATGTAAATCTCTTCAAAGCATCACTTTTCCCTCGAGTTCAGTTCTCTCTTGGAGAATGTTAATATTGTAAGGCTAAGAGTTTTCTTGAAACTCATTTGATATAAGGTTATACAACCTTATATCAAATGAGTTTTTGTGTAAAATATAGTCTGTATACTTATACTTACAAATATCTGCTGTAAAATGCTGCAAACAGGACTTAGCTGTGAATGAAGTCAGCTTAGGCTAGAGCCTACATTTGATATAACTTATTAAATGTTTATTAATAATTATTATAATCTTGACGGTACATCAGGTACTAACCCAGGTTAGCCTGCCCACTGTACACCATATATTTATTCACAGTATTTGATTTTTAAATAAGCTCTTTGAGCAGCCAATTATTATTATTATTATTATTTTACAATTATGAGGATATACCTACTGATTTAGAAAATTAATTTATAAGTTGCGATATAAAGATATAAATTGGTTTACAATTTATATGTAATGAAAGTTATTGTCATGGTATGGTCATGTTATGAGGAGAAATGAGAGGCATGTAACCAGAAGAGTGTGGTGGGTATAGTAGTGGAGGGGTGGACACGTATAGAACAGCTGAAGTAACGATGGATGGATTGCGTGAAGAAGGGAGTGTACAGAGATGACGAGGAACAGGAGAGTATGGAAGGAAAAACATTCTATACCGATCCTACAATTGGGATAATGGCAAGAAGATGACTATTTTCGCTTTAATATTCGGTGACATCTTGTTCTCCCTCCCAGATTCTATTAATAAGCAATTTGTAAAAATCCATTAATTTTGTATTTTATTGTTATTATCAAGATATTCATATATGTCGACTCAAATTATAAACTTAGAAACACCACACAAAATTTTAAAAAGTTATTGAAATATCTTTTTTTTATAACATATTTTATTTTCATAATAATTTTGTTTATAATTTTTTCAAGTATTACATTTTATTCTCTTTATTTTGTTAAATAGGGCAATGTAATCAATTCTACTCTAAAAGAAAAACGACCGAGGTTCATCACTACCCAATTTATTTTTCAAAGTGTAGCAACTGATATCGGTAGATCGATTCGGACGGAGGTAATATTAATTTGGCAAATCCATTCCAAACAATATTCAACATTATATGGATTTGCAGATCAAACAAATATGAAGCAATTACAATGATACAACATCTTGTATGTATCACAAGTGTGTTTGTAACTGAACTGGTATCATTATAAACTGTTCACTTGCTTTACAGATTTTTATCACATTTGTTGCTGGCTTGAGTGATAGTTTAGTTTTGAATTTGAAAATTAAAGATATTATAAATATGTATTATACCTATTTAGTAACAAAACTAATATAATTTATGATTAATAAAGTTAAAAAGTAAATTAATGTTTCTTAGATTATTAATTGCTTTGTTCTAAGTGTGGTCACTGTCGACACTGTCACAACAAGCAGCAAAAAAGTCAAGCCATTTCTTAATATTAAACATGTTTCCTAAATTAAAATTTTTAATACTCAATTTAACCAGCGATGGCAAAGGTTTTAGTGATTTTATTTAATTAAAGTACCAATTGGACACAAATCCATACTTTTTTACCAAAAACTATGACCATCGTTCCATTCGAAAATGATTCCACAATACTTATTGTTTTTATTTGAAACCAAATGGAAGATTAATTTAAAAGGGAATTACTTAAAAATGAACTGATTGTCATAAAAATATTTTTTATTTTTTATCAATCATGGTATTCTCTTCTATTAGGAAACTATACAATACCTCTCTCCGTAATTCGGTGTTAAAAATTTTTAACTATATTTTATACTTAGATAAAACAATGTAAAGTGCGATCATAAATTAAAAAAAAAAACTGTTTTTTAAAAATCTGCACACTTAATTAATTAGCGCCACAGCGGCATCTCTCACGCTATAAATCTCTCTCGCAGACTTTCTTGTTTCATACACCTTTCTACTATAATTGTAACAGTGCACTATAGAAATAAAAAGTTTATCTTGCTTTTATCTATTAGTTTCATATATTTCATCTACTACTCATCTTTATTAGACATTTGTTAAACAAAACATTCTTTTATTCCAGTGGAACGAGTGAGATAGAGGGAGGAGACTCGATCAGAAGGTATCCTGATATCTAACTCACTTTGAGAATATAGAGAGTTATATACAGGGTGGGCCAAAAAATTTTGCACTTTTGAAACATGTCTAGAAATAAAAGTACAAATGTTATTTTGTTTATGATTTATTTAACGTAATTATAATTTATTAAAATTATTTTTTAAAAAATGACATCGTCGAGATGTGCTCCTTCTCGTCGTTGGCACTCCTGCAATCGACTACGTAAACTTTGGAAAACTCGTTGACACATGCTGCGAGGAATCGCGGCTATCTCCTCGTGGATGTTTTCTTTTAATTGGGATATGGTCGTCGGTTTATTAAGGTATACTCGACTCTTCAGATATCCCCACAAGAAAAAATCGCAAGGTCTAAGGTCCGGGCTTCTGGGAGGCCGTGGAATATCACCTTTGCGAGAAATCAATTTGTTAGGAAACATTTCTTTGACCACCGGTAAAGTCACGTTTTGATGTATGGCATGTTGCTCCATCTTGTTGCATCGAAGTCCGGCTATTGTATCCTTCAAATTCATGCAACTGTTGTGTCAAAAACTCTCGCAACATTTTCACGTATTCCACTGAGTTCACAGTTACGTTATTTCCTTGATTATTTTCAAAGAAATATGAACCGATTATGCCCTTTGCGGATATGGCAGCCCACACTGTCGTTTTTGTTGAATGAAGAGGCTTTTGGTGTTTATAGTGAGGGTTTTCCGTGCTCCAATATCGACAATTATGTTTATTTACGTGACCATTAATGTGAAAATGGGCCTCGTCCGTAAACAATACATTCTCAAGGCTAGAGAATCGCTCCAGTATAGTGTCAGCAAATAACTTGCGTTGAATGTAATCGTTTGGTTTCATCTCCTGTACAATTTGAAGCTTATATGGGTGCAGTTTAAGGTCCAAATGCAAGATTCGCCGCAGACTAGTTCTTGGTATAGCAAGAGCCGCCGATCGCTTACGCGTAGATGATTCTGGATCGTCCCTTACAGAAATGTCAACCTCCCAAATGTTCTCTTCGCTTCTTCTTGAACGTAGTCGCCCAGTTTGTTTAATATTCGTTGTCGATCCCGTTTGCTCAAACTTTTTAACCCAAGCTTTAATTAAATTAACACTTGGACACTCACTTACACGTTGTAATCCGTATTCAACTCTAAAGTCGTACAGTAACGTAGGAATCGTTGTTTTTGTAAAATTGTTTTACGCAAAAAGCACGCTGTTGTTCCGCGAAGCGCTCCATCGTGACTAAAATTGCATTAAACGACGCACAATTCCCCGCCACCCGCGCGCCCCTTGCTCTCACGGTTTTGGAGAAATCAAGTTTTGCTATTTGCAAAAATTTTTGGCCCACCCTGTATAACAAAGGATTTGGTTATGTTTTGATTTAAACTTTTAGGGGCTCTACTTAAAAGTTAATGAACAAGCTTCCGGGAAAAAGCTATTGAAAACAGCATTATTATTTACATTAAATACTTTTACTCTATAAATTTTTGAAAATAAATTAGTATTATAAAAATGAATAACATATTTTTATTAATAGCTGATAGAATTACTTTGCATTGATTTACACTAATCTACAAAGTATATTCTACGATTTCAAATATCACCTAATTTAGAACCGCCGCGTCTATTGAAAATAAATTAACTGTTTGACCGTGACTTGACCGTACTATTTCTTATATTCATATTAGACACTAAAAGTGTCTAATATGAATGTCAGTATAATATCTTATTTTAATAGGCTAAATAAAATGTAAAAAATAGGTTTAACTCTTTTAAAATTGTAAAATAAATAAATATTCTAATTGGTCCTTAAGGTATTTTAACTTAATAGTTGACGTTATATCTTTTCTGTAAAAGTTTAAATAAAATAAAAAAATAATATAATTCTTTGAATATATTATTTAGTATATAGTAGCAAACAGATATATTATTCAATCACAGACATTACCTATGTGATATTCCTCTCATCTCCTGCATCGTGGGTCGAGTACCGACCAAACTGAATTAACGTTTGTCGACGTTTGGGACGTTTGTCTCAATCTGAAACACTATAAAGAGTGAAGCTGAGTTATTAGACTTACTTTATTTTTTAGAACGGTTCCGCCTTTAAGAGTTTCTTGTTTAGTTTACACATAAAGTGAAACTTAATGTACTCCTTAAATTGCTTTATTGTAAATGGCTCAGTGATACTTATTTACCATAGTGTTAATGTTTACAATAAAATTTATAAATTACTTATTATAGACAAGGATAAACACGTAGTGATATAAAAAGCAGGTTAAGAACAAATCGAAGTCGTATCTTAATTATATTTTTTCAATATATCAGTTTCTCCATTTTATGTTTTTTAAGAACAAAATGTTAATTATAAGTTTTACTAATATATAACAATACTTTTAAATATATTTTTCTTTTCATTCAATGTCAGCATCTTAAAGTCAAAAAAGTAAAGCAATCTTAAAGTACAATTTGTGTTTTGAAGGATGCATACAATCAATTGAAAATACTATACACTCTGAACATTGTAGACGTGGCTTAGACATTCAACAATATACTAAAAGCAACTGGTTCCAGATTTTATCAGTAGAAAATGTAGTCAATTCATCTTGTATTCAACTTCTAGTACCAAGGAGAAATATCCCTTTAGAGCTAGCTTGATAAAACATTGATCGAAAAGTTACAAATTCCTCAAAGGAGATGTAATGTTACGAAAAATATTTATCCTAATCCAAATCCTAAAATCTCTATTATTGACTTGATTAAATTTGAAAAACTTGGAATAAAAAAGTGATTGGAATATTTTCACGTCGCTATATCAAAAAATATTTCTGGTGTAATCAAATCGACTAAATCGACTAATCACAGATATTAAAACACTTTGCACAAAACACGATATAAAACAATCAAAATTAATTATAAAATATTAAAAACGCTTTTTAACGCGGTTTGTTTGACAGAAGCAATGACGTGAAAACTGATGACAATTTATGTCGCATTCCGAAACTAAAACAAAAGAAAGTATATTGCAAGGCCAATCAAATCTATTGCTCTTACATTTTTTGACTTTTCAATTTGGTCGGGTTCACGATATTATCACTTTTGCGTGAACGCGCACACACATGTATTTGATTGTATTTGAACTTTGTGCAGAGACAATAAAGCGCGAATTGACTCTTCGATGTTAGCAACACACCTACATTGTTTAGACAACAATGAGTGCTTGTAATTTAATATGAACTTTATTGAATAGCAATACAGTTCAAATTTACTCTACATTTAGTTAGAAAATATTTGTATAGGAAAAAGAAAAGTGCTCTTTTAGGGTTTTCCTGGAATTTTTTTCTCGAATTTTTCTCACCGTAAAAACCATCCTTGGACTTCAAGGAACATTAAAAAAAAAAGAATTGTTAAGATTGGTCCATGCGTTGTTGAGTTATGCGCTTACCAACAAATTTTGCGATTCATTTTTATATTATAGACTAGCAGACCCGGTCACGCGTTGCTGTGACTATAGTTTTTGCTATATTACATTGTAGCAAACTATTTTAAGTGTAACGGTATGAGAATATCTCTTATGAGAACCACCGTGTTTTTTTAAAGTCGATATTAAGCAAAAATAAAAAATAAAAAACAAATTTTTTATTTTTTTTTATTCAAGTTTGTAACAAATAAGTATATTAATAACTATACAAAGTTTTTAGTAACTAGCATGGAACACATAAATTTACGAATGAGGTATATAGGGCAGATAGTTCAAAATTTTTAAGAATAATACTAATTACTACGAATTTTATATTATAAGTATATAACTTAATTTAGTACTACATATATTTCAATTTAATTTAGCACTAATAGGTGAACAATATTTTTGATTACCCTATCTTAGCTTAGCTAACACAAATAGATTCGTCGGTTTTGCTACATGTGAACATTCGTCATATATTTGCCCATGACAAAAACCTAAATCCAAACCACAAAAAGACAAGGTTTGGCCTTGACACTTATTTATAGACATGGCGAAAGTTAAACGAATTTGAAACTGTGGCCTTTTAAAGGATATCGTAGATTCGGACGGTAACATTGAAATACGCGTCAACAGGACCACTTCTCCTTTAAACTTTCCATTTTAAATGGTTGCTTCAAGAACATTTCCGGTGATTTTTCTGATTACTAAACGCGTACCATTGCATAATCTTGGATTCAAATTACGCAAGGGAATGATATGTGAACCAATCTTTAATCGAAGATTATGTGGTGGCATTCAAGGTGTATCGAGTGAATTAGAATTCAAAATAAGAATTCAACTGGAACATTAAAACTTTGATCTTCTTCAACAACAGTATCGATTGATTTAAAAGACATCAGATCGCCTGGTAACAGTAGTATCTGGAAGTTCATTACGTCAACATCAACATTTTTGGCTGCCAAAATAGCCTGATCGATAAACCATTTATGGTTCATCTAATTGCTTCCTATATCTGGGAAAATTCTCTGAATTAATTCATCTTGTCCGTGTAGAATAATGAAAAAATGGTCTGGTAGTTTAATGCATTGCGTATTTGGTTGCAGCTCTATTTTACCGTTTCCAATATTTAGTATTTGTTCCATAAATATTTGTGCTGATGGATCATTTTGCAATTACGTACGCGTAAGTACGCGCATTTTTATAGTTAATCGAAATGTTTCAACATTTCGCCATAAGATTGATTCTTTTAAACCCGCATTTATCTCATCTGCGAAAGTAGAGCGAGGTATGATCGGTAAGGTCTGTCGGAAATCACCAGAAAAAAGTAAGATAGCATCACCAAAAAGATTATCGTTGCGGTTTAATTTATTCTTGCATAGTTCTATTCAATGCTTCGAGTGAATATTTATGAGCCATTGTGCACTCATCCCAAATTATGATTGAACTCTTCCGTAACAATGCAGCTAATCCACTATTCTCTTTTATGTTACACATAGTGTTTGGTTTATTATGAATGTCTAATGGTAGCTTGAATGTCGAATGTGCGGTTCGCCCACCATCTAGCAAAGTAGCCGCAATGACTGACAATGCAACTGCTAATGCAATTTTCTGTTGTGACCGTTTCTTGGCAAGAACCAACTATATCAAAAATGTCTTACCGGTTCCACCTGGTGCTTCCAAAAAAAACCGCCTTGTTCAACAACAACAGCCAGCATAATCCGATCATAAATATTTTATTTGTTCTGCTGTCAGTAGTGGCTGACAATTAGCAATAATTGTTACTAAATTGCCAGGGTCATATTGGTTTTTTCGTTGTAAATCGTTGTTGACTAAGTCGGTTGCTGGGCGATCAGGTGAAGACATATCATAGTGACGAAGTGGTAGATTTGAAATTAAAACTCATAAATCTTCAATCAGCACTAACGTTTCGTTATACATATCTGGTGTGTAATCTATGTCTTGGCATTGATCTATTTTTATAAATTAGTGCAATATTTTGTTCAGTAAAGTATACGCGTTAACCAGTTTCAAGATGTACTGCTAGATGCTAGACAGAAGGATCTCTTTCGTGTATAGGAAAGCTAAGAATAGGCCAAATAGCTTCGTTGCTGCTGATGTATCTACCCATTTGGTATCGTATTATTTCATAATTTTTATCAATATTTTGCAGTTCAAATATAATATCCAAATCACTGCCTTTACTTACATATTTACAAATGTATTTAATTGATTTTACAGAACTGCAAAGCTCAACATACTACTACCCACTGATTATCAAATTCTACTTGATTTGTAGAATTCGGCAGTCGCATTGTGAATGGGTGGTCACCATTTTCAGCATTTCTGCGGCGATACATGGGATAACCATCAATATTCGTGATAGTGTCATTCGTATGCGGTTTTGGGAAATTTTTCGTACATTTTGCATTTTCCGTGCATAGTGATGTCATGTTAAATGTACCGCACCGCCCGTGGATCATTTGTGTGGTAACAATATCAAACAATCCTTGATCAATTGATAGGTCTGGAATTTTGGCTAAAATTATTTGATCCATTTCTTTTGGACGGATTTTATCTTGAAGCCAAATTAAAATGTGATAATATATCTCCATAACTAAACTAATGTTTCAGTTACCTGTAATGGGATTTATTATCTTGTTGAGAAATCATAGCCATCTTCACCATGCCAAAATATAATGGGATATTGCAGTGCGTCATATGAGCTGTGTGTTTCCTTTATACGTTATTGATCATTCCGACGATGTAAAACAATATCACGGGATTCCAAGTTTTCTCCAACTACAACGATGGCAACTTCATCAATAGTTGGTGCATTAAAACGTCTTGCATGTTGGCCAACAGGTGTTTTATCAGCTCTGATTACAATTTTGTGATTATTAGATGGCATCAGATCTAGTGCAGTTTTAAACAACATAATGAATTGATTGTGCTCATGAAATAAAGTTTGTAATTGTTCTACAATAGACCTCTTTATTTAATTGTTATATGAACAACGCATATCAATTTCTTGTGGTGAATTATCCATGAAATAAATTTGCAGAAATTTGTAATTGCTATCTGACACTGGTAACAGTGAACCTTCTCTATGATATATGTGGCCTTGTATCTGGAAATTAAAAAAAAATATCTGACCAAATATAAATATTATTAGTTCCTAAAAATATATCTATCTCCTAATTTGAATCATCAAATAATAATTGATATGCTTAGGTATGTCAATATGTAATAGTTAGTTGTAACTAATATCCATAATGAAATAATTATATTGTGTTTCAAAATAATAAAAGTGTTGCTAATACTGAATCACCAAATAATATTATGACTAAGTAATATATTTCTTGGAGATTAGGGAACTGAAGGTTAATGACACATATTTACTTAGATAACAGGAAATTATGTTCACTAAAATAATAATCATTAACTGCTATAATACCTTAAAAGTTGGAATGAAATTTTCCCGAACAAACGTATTGTTGCACCAAATGACGTCATTTGAAAGCAATTGTTATATTGTTGGATATTTGACAAAACGTGTGTGGAATCTGGTTCTATTCCTGAAACCAATGAGTACAATGGCTCTGGTGGTGGATCCAATGGTATCAACTTCACTTTCCCATTTGCGCAACACAATCAAATGACTTCATTTTACCTAAATTACTTCGTCTTATAGGAGGCATATCGAATATACTCACCTAAATTATGTCACATGCAATAATTATTAATCACAGGTATTAAAACACTTTGCACAAAACACGATATAAAACAATCAAAATTAATTATTAAATATTATAAACGCTTTTTAACGCGGTTTGTTTGACAGATGCAATGACGTGAAAACTGATAACAATTTATGTCGCATTCCAAAACTAAAACAAAAGAAAGAATATTCCATGGCCAATCAAATCTATAGCTCTTAAATTTTTTGACTTTTCAATTTGGTCGGGTTCACGATATTATCACTTTTGCGTGAACCTGCACACACATATATTTCATTGAATTTGAACTTTGTGCAGAGACAATAAAGTGCGAATTGACTCTTCGACGTTAGCAACACACCTACATTGTTTGGACAAAAATGAGTGCTTGTAATTTAATATGAACTTTATTGTATAGCAATACAGTTCAAATTGACTCTAAATTTAGTTAGAAAATATTTGTATAGGAAAAAGAAAAGGGCTCTTTTAGGGTTTTCCTGGAAGTTATTCGATTTTTTCTCGCCGTAAGAACCATCCTTGGGCTCCAAGGAATATTTAAAAAAAAGAATTGTTAAGATTGGTCCATGCGTTGTTGAGTTGTGCGCTTACCAACACATTTTGCGATTCATTTTTATATAATAGATTTCATCACTATAATTTATTTTAAATATAAAATATAAATGTATGTTTACGTTGAATATTCCAAACAACTTGTAAATTTTAATTCTCTTTTAATTTTATTTACTATTTTAATTTTATTTACTGACTAAGATTTCTACAAAAATATTTTTTTAAGATCTTTTCTTATTAAGAAACTTGGGTACGATATTACAAGACTACAGGACAATAGCCATTTTAGACCCCAGGAAACTACGTTACAAAAATCGGAAAACAAAATATGATAAATTATTTAAATGTTTATTCAAGAAAGTTATTTATTTTTTATTTAAATGTTTTTGAAGGGTAGCTGAGGGGTTATGACACTCTTTCAATACATATTATTACACGAACTTTGTACACTTAGCTGGAGTTTGTTTTTTTCTTCATAAATACAGAATAGATTTTCAACAATTTTATTTATGACTAGCTGCGTCCGCGACTTCGGTCGTGCAGAATATTATTTTTTTAATTAAAAGTAGCCTAAATTAATCCTTGTCAATCACCCTCGATCAAATCTCAAACAATAATGCATGTGAGAATCAGAACATAAATTAGCATTAACTGTTATATTATACAAGAACAGTTACCTCGTATTAAGAAATTGTTTGCTCAAAAGTCGAGTTTATGTTGTTCTTTAAAGTTTCCAAGGTAATTTGGAGCTCTCTTTATAGCTTTTGTGACTAGTACTATCCTAGTAGGGAAGAAAACGTGCTTTGAATACGAGTGTAACTCCGAAGTTACACGACATTGTAAATAACGTAGCTTTTCGACATTCTTAATATTCAATGTGTTTTATAGTTTTTTCTTGCTTAGGTTTTTAAGGTATGTGAATATTTAATATTTTATTGAAATTTTTACTGTCACTAACTAACTACTACTGTGTCACTAAACTAACTACTGTGATAAACAATTCATACTAACTACATTATTTGGTTTTGATTTCTCTGTTAACACAATAAAAATGTATATGTTATATTGTTAATCAAAGTATTTAATAATTCATTTATATGTTAAATAGTCTCTCTATCTTATTTACATTTATGACTATTCCATGTGATATAAATAATTTGTTATCTCAAACTTTGATTTACATTAGTTTAGAGAAGCATCTTTCTATGACAACTTAATTATCAATAAAATTCATACTAAAAATTAAAAAATCAATAAAAAAGTTTCGTAAATTTATAATTGCAACTGTACAAAGATGGCGAACAATTAATTATGTTTTAGCTAGAGTATATATACATGGAAACACGATGAGTTCGTGGTCAGAGCGGTTATTGGTCATATTAATAGGCGGGATGATCGAGACGACAGCAGACTATTTGTTAGGATTCACTTGTTATGTGTATATTGATGTTGGTTAGTTTATTTAACTGAAGGATTTTCATAAAAGGTGATTATTAAAACATTTTATATTGCTATTGCTATCGGTTAATAGTTTTAACTGCAATGTTAAATCTATTACTTTGGTATTAAAAACATACATTTTAAGATCTTCAGACCTTACATATTGTAAATACTCATATTAATATAATTTTGCACTTTACAAAAAATTATTAGAGATAAGAAAAAAAGTCAATTTTTAAATGTTACCAGAACGCTTCATAGAATTATGCTTATCCTGGAATTTATTTGACGGGAGTCTGACAGTATTTTATAATTTTATTTTCATAATATATATAAACCTCATAATGTGTTTCATAGACGTTACCTTACACGTGTACACCACACGTTTAACAAAGAAGTGTTAGTGCTTAATGTAATTATTTAGTTTGACAAATAAGGATATAATAAAAGTTAACAGTAATATTTTTAAATACATATCTCGATGTATTCACAGATATATAGCCAAATTAACAGTTATATACAAAACCTATCGCAACAATACTGATAACTCCAATTCTTTTAATAAATAAAATAATATTGCTTGCGGGTGTTACAATCAACGGAGATCTCTGCAGGTTCATATTTCACGAATATTGTGTAATTAATGAACTACAGAATACTGCACGGCTAGAATACTACCAAGTGAATATCATCCTTTGTGTAACATGAAATATGGCGCTCATTAAATTTTCATTTTATACAAATTACAATTACTTAGAGTACCGCATGTCAAGCACCTATATGATACTTTAAACAAAAGAAGACGTCAAATATGTTTTATTTTGTTCTTCCATAAAAATTGTAAGTAACGTTTCAAAATGTTTCCCTCTTATCATGTTTCCCTCGGTGTGATTTTTCTGAATATCATTTTAAATTTTTTTACTATCATATGGCTACATCTCTGTCATCTTTTATTATTTATTAAACTGGCTTATGGTTATGAATCAGTTTTCTAATTTGCATCGTACTGATGTGAAGTTCCAAAATACTAAAGCTTACGGACACATACAAGTAATATTGGTAATGGTTATACTTCCCAATTAGTTAATACCAAGTTAGAGAGGAGTGGTCAGCTGCAGCGGGCAAGTGAAACTATAATTAAAGGTAACCTGCCTAGAACAGTGCTCTTGTAAATGTAGCCATATCCTATGTCGATATTTATTTGCTTATAAGGAGGGTTTTAATAAGATTTAATAAGATCCATAAATATTACACATTATTTTTAAAATCCAGTAAATTCACTACGGATAATCATAATTCTAGTACGTAAATACATTCAACATATAATAAGCCAATTAAGGTACGTATATTATTCGAATCGCATGTTTCCTCTGTACTGGTAACCCGCTCTTTTCGCCACAGGATATGAATCAAAGTACGAGCCTCTGACAACGAAAGCTCTTTAACTTAATATAAGATTTTCAATTCACATAGAACTATTTAATTATGTTCTAATATTCTTATTTGATTTAGTCAAATAAAAAATGAAAAACATTAGTTTTATAGTATAAAGCTGGTTAAAAATCAGTGTTTGATACTTTTTCAATACTGGCTACATCGAATGAGATTTATAACCTATTAACGAGTACATATAAAATGGGACTAATCCTATATACTACTAACTAGTTCTATGAAACAGGCAAATTCACATTAGGATGAGCTTGTATTTATAAACCACGAACATACTTGTTTTGTTTAAATTTTTGAAATCCATTTTCTTTTTTACTTATTTATTTATTGTTTGATTATTAATTTATCACAAATTGTTGTAATATCGTACCCAATTTTCTTAATGAAAAGAAAAGATCTTTACGAAAGCATGACAAAAGTAATAAACCCTCTATCACTTAATTAAATGTTCTTGTAAATCTAATATCTTTTAATAAGCCCATAAAATATACATTATAGAGCAGGCTATAGATATTTTTATTTACATATATTAATATATTTGCAGTTTAAAGAAACAATTTAACTCCATTTTATTTCAAAGCAATTAATAAATAATCATCCGAGATGTTTGATTAACGCCGATCCAAAAATATAACCAAATATATTTTTAAGTAACTTTATAGAATCTATATATATAAAGTAGCTTGGCCCACTCACTCATTGACTGAACAGCGTACAGCCCAAACTGCTGAACTTAGAAACCTGAAATTCAGCATAAAATACATGCTTTTTTGATACCTGGAGCATGCAACACGAAGCGTTTGTTTCGATATACCTATTTTTAAGGTACAAAACTGTTTTAAAGATATATTTTCCAAAATTCATTAATTAATTTGCTTGCGATAAATGAATACTCAAACAATAAATAAATAAGTAAATAAAAGAAAAACAAATTAAAAAAATCATCCCAATGTGAATTTTCCTAGACTAAAATATAAAGAACTAGTCCTATTATTAGTATTAGTATTAAAACTATCAAATACTGATTTTTAACCAGGTTTATACTACAAAATTAATGTTTTTCATTTTTTATTCTGAGTATGTAAATTAAAAATATAAAAACATAATGAAATATGAAATAAGATAATATTAAGGTTATCTTCACTATTTCAAAGCTTTATGTGTATTGAAAATCTCACTATAACTTGTAGAGGTTTCGAGGCCAGAGGCTCGTACCTTGCTTCATATCCTGTGGCGATGAGGGCGGATAATAAATATTGAGGAAACATGAAATAATATTCGAAGCTTAATTGGCTTATTAAATGGTGAATGTACTTATTTAATTAAATAAGGATTATCTGCAGTGAATTAATTGGCTTTTAAAAGTAATGTTACAATGTCTATGTTTCTTGAACAGGTCTGCAGATTGTCTGAATAATTCAATGTCAATGCTTGCCTTCGAATAAACAGGTCTTAAGTTCGATTTCTAGGTGACATGTCATAAAATTACACATCAGTCGTACAGGTATACGTAAACTATACGTAAAATTCTGTAAATTAGAATATATTTAATAATGGGAAATCATTAAAAAATAGGTACCTAGAAATCATTACAATCTTAGGGAAATTAAGAATGATATTCCATTTGACAAATATTTCCATTTAAACAATGTTCTTTTCATAGAGACTGACAAATACAATTCGTCAATATATTAATGGATAAATCAGTAGAATAAAGTTGTCTAAACACAGATAACAAGCCTTTGTTTTATAGAATTGACTTATGCTCATAAAAGTAATTGAAAAGTTGTATTGATTTGTGTTCAATTAAGGCCTTAATTAAAGCTTACACTAAAACATTTTTCATTGATATTTAAATTAAGTATTAAGAATGACTTTTAGAAGAATATTTAAATATTAAGAAATGGCTTGTCTTTTTTGCTGCTCGTTAAGACATAGAGTTGTAATAGTCTTAATATAGTAACCGCCTTAGGACAGGGCAGTTCATTATTTTATAGACACTTACTTAGTTTTTAACATATTGTCTACAAAAAAAAAAATACCAGTGTGTGATAAACTGTGATATTATAACTTTTTAGAAATTGTAAGTTAGATTAAAACCCTTGGCATAACACCAAGATTTTTTATTTAACAACAAAAGAGCAAATGACAGTCACAAATAAAATAAGATAAATGTTATTTACTATATATCTATGCCAGAATTCGAAGAAACGAGAAATAACAAAAATTAAAAAAAAATGCAAACAAGTTTTTTTTATTTTAACACAAACGTCAAATAATCCATTCGGTAAGGGGACGAATATCGGTTACTTACTATTTGAAACTTAACTTATTATTAAAAGTAAATATGATTTTACTTCCAAAACAATTAAAGTAGTTTGTGTCAAAATTTACACATGATCCAATAATATTCTACATTTGTGATTTAACAAATGTAAAAATACTCTTGTATTGCCTTTAGTAATAATCCAAACTAAGAAAAAAATTATAGAGCTCATTTTAACTTATGCCATGGTATCGATAGGCATATTATTATTGTTTATTTCTAAACCTACCCACAACATAAAAGCAATGAGAAAAATTCATACATCTTATATGAATTTTTATTTGATAACTAGCTTTTGCCCGCGACTTCGTCCGCGTTTCCGTCGTTTTTCGAAAAAAAATTAGCAGATGTCCTCCCTCATAGTTTTGACGTAACAGGCAGATTCACTTTCGTATTTTAGAAGGGCAATAGTAATATAATATGCCAATCCACAAAACTGTTGAAAAATATAAGTAACCGCAGAATATTATAATATACCCACGCTATACCCACGACTCGGTCAGCGTGTAACTCCTTGTTTTTTATTAAGATAATATATTGCTAATATTTTTAGATCAAATTAAAATGTTTCAGCGCAAAGCTTCTGGGTAGACTATGTTAAGAGTCGACCCGTCCGGCACGTGAACGTAAAGATTCCTAGAATTGCTAACCCGGGAAAGAGCGACGTATAATTGACCATGCGAGAAACAGCTAACACCGAGATCTACTCCAGCAACACGAAAAGTCTGCCCTTGAGCTTTATTGATAGTCATGGCATAGCACACCGATACTGGGAATTGCGTTCTTTTAAATTGGAATGGAAAATTATTTGGTATTATGGGAATTCTGGGAATAAAGACAGTTTCTCCTGCACCGCAACCTGTTAAAATTTGAGCCTCGATTACATTTTGTTGCAACTGGGTTACTTTTAGCCGAGTTCCATTGCAAAGTTGAGGTGGTCTTAAATTTCGGAGCAGAATTATCGGTATGCCAATTTTTAAACAAATTATATGAGAAGGTAGTCCAGGCATACTTAAAGAATTTAAAAATTCTATCGGGTAATTAGTGGCTTCTTGTTCATCAACCATTCTATTTATTGAACTATAAACTTTGCTTTCTCCCTGTATATTAGACAGTATTTTATTATTAATTTCAGATGCCTGGTCATTGCGAGGAGTCAAAATGGACCTTTCGCAAAGCCAAGAATTGTCCCTATTTAATATAATTGTTATGTCACCGTAAACCGAAGATATAAGATGTTGTTGGGATTGCACTATACAACATAACTCAGGTGTCAGAATAAGTTTTCCTTGGTGTAGTTGTGGATAGGTACCTTCACCAATCTTCAATAATGTATCAGAAAATTCACGATTATCTGCGTTGTCTCCAGTTCTCACTCGCATATTTATAGTCAAATGCACCGATTGTATATCTTTCTTTTCAGCTTTTCAGGCAAGCCCTAATCTCATCAGCTCGGGTTCCCCGTGGTATTACCGGTAAGGTTTGTCGGAAATCACCACAAAATAAAACCGTAATACCGCCCATTGGTCGATCATTTTGTCTTATGTCCCTTAGAGTTCTGTCTACTGCTTCTACTCCTTTTCGATGGGCCATCGTACATTCATCCCATACGATTAAATTACACTCACGCAATACCTTAGCTTTGTCGCTATTTCTTGAAATACTACAGGTTGGACTTTCCGTGCGATCTAAATTAATTGGTATTTTAAACATAGTGTGAGCAGTCTTACCTCCTGGTAGCAATGTTGCAGCTATACCTGATGAAGCCACGGCAAGAGCGATTTTACGCTGATTTCGAACATAAGCTAATATTAATTTAGTCAAAAAAGTTTTCCCAGTTCCTCCAGGTGCATCTAAAAACCATATTGTTTCTAAATTATTCTGCACACTCTCGCACACGCGATCATAGACTAAGCGTTGTTCTGCAGTCATCATTGGGACACCGTTTTCTAATGTTACCAGCAGTTCCATTGGGTTGTAACCAATCTCTGCGGAATATTCCCTATTGGTAACCTCTCCGACTGAGGTTGGCGTTGGCAAACCATATTCACAAAGTGATTTACCGCCTACTGCTGTTAAGTCTTCCTGAAGAGCTAATAAGCACTGATTTATAGCCAGATCTCGAAAATTATCATTAGTTGCGCCTTCATCATTGTGAGATAAATTCCGAAGAAAGTCTTCTGCAAATTTTTCTTTATATTTTTCCCATAATTGGACAGGATCAGATAAATTACAAAATGTGAGTAATGTTACAAATAAATGGCGTAACCGTCGTGGATTATCACTAACACAGGATTCTGCTAAAGCGTCATCCCAATGTTGATCATTTTCAAGCAAATGACGCTCTTGGCAAGCTGCATGATAAGTTGGATAAACAACATCGTCTACTTTTCTCAAATCTATAAATGATGTTGGTCCTCGCACTGTATGTAATAATAATCTCAAATAAAAACACTCTGCGTTGTTAGGATGAACAGTATACACTCTACCAAGAACATGTTCTTTGAAAATACCTGTCTCGCCATCTACAGGCCTGCCTCGGCGTCTACGGTTAAAGACACCTCGTTGTTTATCGTAGGTATAATACGATGGAACTTCTTCATACAAAAGAGACTTTGCGAAATTATCAGTTTGGCAAAGTCGAAAGAATGCCAATAAAGTTGTTTGTCTAGGGTTCTCTAATCGTTCTGTAACATTTTCGGCGTTAAAATATATACGTTGACCGCCTTCCAGATGAACATCCAGATGGGTCACAGGTGGATATCTTTCGTGAATATTAAAACTTAAGATCCGCCACACAGCTTCTGAAGAGCTGATATATCTGCCTGACTGAAATCTAGTAACTTCATCATGTTCATTTCTTAACGCAAACGTAGCTTGGTCACTGCCCTTGTTAATGTACTTACAAATATATTTAATTGACTCTACACTATTACACATTTCTACATTTATGTGAGCTTGAAATGCTCTGGACAATACAGGCGAATACGGAACGACCCACCTATTATCTAAAGTAACCTGTTGTCCAGACATTCGCTTTTCAACAGTAAAACCACCATTGTCTCTTGAACGGCGACGATATAATGGGTATCCATCATGTCCTGTTACAGTTTCATCCACTAATGCTTTTGGATACCTTTTAGTGCAACGACCGTCTTGCATGCAAGGAGCATTTGCGTTAAATGCACCACATGGACCATGTATCATATGAGTTTTAACAATGTCGTATAACAGGGGATCTGCAGTCGGATCTGGAATTTCAGCACTGATTAATCTGTCTACATCATTAGGTCGAACCTTATCTTTTAACCAAAGCAAGATATGTGCGTGAGGTAAGCCGCGTTTTTGCCACTCAACACTATACATATAACACAATACTTCTCCAAAAATGTTATCTTTGGTAAGAAGATCTATCATTGATTTTAATTTTAAATGAAACACTCTTGCAATAATATCATGGCGGTCATGCGGTGCCTGACCCTCAAGAAGCTCCCGAGTGATTTCATCCCACTTGGGATTGGTAGTTACAGTAACAAATAAGTCGGGACGTCCATATTTTCTTACGTAACAAAAAGCGTCTTGAGTACGTTCATGCATGTAGCGTGGACCACCAGTAAAAGAAGAGGGTAAAATAACTAAACGACCCATATTCACAGTATCGTTATCTTGCTGCATGGCATCGCGAAGGTGCACGTATTCTTCAGCGCGCAGCTGCCTTTGATTAGATCGTATATAAACTAATCTTTCGGTTTCAATTTTTGCGTACATGTCAACAATAAACTGATTAAATAAGCCACGAAAACGTTGAAAGTATACCAATCTATTCCGTCTCACTTGCAGGTGGTAACAATAAAATTGAAGGCATGACACCTTTTTATTATAATTAGGTGCGCCTGTGCGCGGATCGGTTTGGTATACAGGTTGCACACGCGCGATGTCTTGTTGGCGTATTTCATGTAAGTAAGTATAAGTTTGGTGTTTCTATACCGATTTCAATGATTCTTTTTTTATTGAATTGGTGCTAATGTTTAATTAGGAATGATGGTGAGCATTATTGGTTTTATAAACGTAAAAGTAAACAAATATAATAAGAAATCTCCGAACTGCTAAGCTATCGAGAGTTATGCGTGTTATTGTGAGTTAACTATAAAAGGTAGATATATGCTGTCTTGGAATATTTTTCGTGTATTTTTATGTAGAATATTTCCGTTATACATAGTTTCTATGTAGCTCTAACCATTAAGGCTGCACACGCGACGGAAGCTTAAAAAATCAAGCAACTTCTCCCATTTTCTCAACATTTCCTTTCACTGCTCTGCTCCTATTCATTGTAGTGTGATGAAAAGTATACTATTACCTGCCCAGGAGTATAAAGAATAATTGTACTAAGTTTCGTTAAAATCCGTCGAGTAGTTTTTTTTTTCTATAAATAACATACAAACAGACAGACAGACAGACAGACAGACAAAAATTTTTTTAACTGCATTTTTGGCATCAGTATCGAACACTAATCACCCCCTGCTACTTATTTTGTAAATATATTTCATGTACAGAATTGACCTCTCTACAGATTTATTATAAGTATAGATGTATAAATAATATTTTGAACGGTTATAGTTGGTAATCGTCAATGTTTCGCTTCGCGCCAAATCCCTTTTCTGAATTGCAGTTTCATAGTAAATAACTGACCTGTTTTTTAGGAGGGGAAATAAAAATTTTCACTGCTTTAAAATTTTTTGCTGATACCGAGTTTAAATTATTATAGAATGAAAATAAACAATATTTTGTTTAACATATGTATGTTATTTATAAAAATCTGTAAATAATTGAGCGAAGCGAGTGAAGCCAGCGGAGCGTTCTATCGGAAACTTTTTCACATTCTTTGTCACGAATAGGCTCGAAAACTACTTGACGGAAAATTATGAAATTTTGCAATCGAAAAAACACATGATGTTGATGGTTTTAAAAAATTTTTAAAAATCGCATGTCGTTGAGAAATAATCGTAAAAAAACTGATATCCCATTGAAGTCCATAGGAAACAATGAGTCATTACACTGGGCTCGCTTCACTTAATATGCAAACGGTATCCGAGATTTCGCGAGTGCAGCGAGTTGAAATTGAGGGTCAGTTAGCGCCTATCCTCCTTCCTCCTTACTTAATCCTTTGGTATCCTTTGTACTGACCTGGTAGTCGTTCATGCTTCAGTTCAATGTAAATATCTTCTATAGATTCTGGTTCTTCTGTTTGATTTTAATTTGATAAAATGTTTTTTTTAATAAAGCTTGAAGTTTTCATTAAATAATAAATATATTCTGAGTTAAATTTGTATACCCATTGTATATAATATATATTAAAATAAAGCCATAATTTCCGACGGAAAAAATCTAAAAAGCTAAGCTTGATACGTAAGTAACGGATCAGTTTAGTCTAATTTATATCAGAATTAATTTGAATAGATTAAAAGCACTAAATTTAATTTTAACTTTTATTTTCACTAAAAATTCAATTTTAAATTCACTAACACGAACAGGACTCAAATTTATGATCTCTGGAAGTCTATTCCTGACAAGCAAAGTTTCTATCTTTCGTTTCCTTACTCGCCTTAATATTGAGATTGTATACCATAATTGACCAAAAATGATATCATATTATCAATTCTTTAATTTGAATTAGAAGTTTTAACTTTTAGCACCTTTTTTAAATATTATGACAATGGCTCATAAATTGATTGATCGGACCGAGATGAGAAAATCTTTATTTTATTTTAAAGTGACGGACTAATCTCAATATCCATTATTCTATTGACATGCAAAATGTAGGTTAACATTTCAAGTACTTTCAATAATTTAATATTAAAGTGAAGGTACATCTCACAAGTCAGTACATAGAGTTGCCTTCTTGACGTAGAAATACCTGAGAAGTTTTTTTTCACTAAGTAGCAGCATTAAAATATAATAAATTGTTAATATTTGAACCACAGTGTCACCTTTCATCTTATATAATTAAAATACATTAAGGTCTTAAAGGTTCTACAATACTTAATTATCATTAAAGTGATATGTGGAATATAATAAATAGAATATAAATAATATATTACAGAATTAACTAGTTCTATGATGCTTTCACACTTACAAAGAACGAAGGAATGAATCTAACTATGTATGTTAAGTTAAACAAAACGGAATGTATGATCATTATAAATCATGATACGTGTAATTATCCTCTTAAGTATAGTTATGATAATTTATTCTTTTGATTCAAAATTATCAAAAAATCCATAATGTTTATAATTTTTGTGTTATGGAATAGCTTTTTTAATAAATGTAAGATTGTATTACATAATACAAATATATTAAAATCTTTGTTATGTCAATATCTTGATGTATAAAATAACTCGCACACCTTAAGGAAATACCGCAAATACTCATTATTCACATAGTTTAAATTATATCACAACCGATAAATTACAATAAGTTTCGACTATCGCTAGTTAAGTTAAGAGATTTATGAGTTCGAGTCAAGTTTAGTCAATATTAGTATATTACCTCGGTAATTGACTAGAACACTGAACTTGCTATGTAACAAGTAATATAATAATAATGTACATTAATTACATATTACAACGGATAATTTTATTAGCAAATAAATGTAGTCTAAGACTAACAATAGAACAATTTTTTTTTATTGATATATACATCAAATGTGTAATTTTTTAGAAGAATTGACATTTTGATTTTAAAATATCTCAATGAAAAAACTCTAAATTATTAGACGAAGCTTCTCTGTTCTCTGTTACATTTATAAGAAAGAATCAATAAAACTCAACTTACTTTGATGGTAGCAATAACAATTGATAAAAATAAATTATATGAAGAAAAACAAAATTTTAATGTAATAAAAGATTATTTCTAAACAATGAATATTATTAAATGTTAAACCTTTAAATTCAGATAAAGCAGTTTTCTTATAAATGTTATTCATAAAAAGCCCAATTCATTTTGCTCCATTCAACGGTCATATAAACTGCCACACGACATACGAATACCTGTTTCAAGATGACGAGTAGATCCTTCAATAAGTGATCGGAAAGTACCGTCTACTGAAGCAGATGCTTTTCTTTTACTTTAACTTTTGCATTTATTTTTATGTCATTTTATTTTCTCTTAAAGTATCAATATTTTATTTAATTTTTCTTTGTAGTAGTGATAAAAATTCATTGCAAAATAATAGTTAAAATTTAATTTTTAACGCAACTGAACTGTGTTTTAACTTCAAGTATGCTGTTATATATATTTATTGTCTTCACGAGATATTTGTTTTTGAGAAAAAGCTTACATATAAAAATTAAATGAAGTTAGATAAATTGAATATGCCAGTTAGTTTGTAAATTTGTTAGTTGTATGTTTGTTGTCTAAGTTGTTGAGCAACATCTCGTATTGAGTCTATGATAGTAAATTATAGAAATTAAAATCAATATTCAAAATATACTTTCGTATTTAATTCGTCTTTAGTATTATTAAATGTCTCTGGCTACCCCGCAAGGGATATGGCGTGAAGGTAAAATAAAATAAAATAAAATAAATAAAATAAATATTATTAAATAGTTTTAAAAAAACTGCATTTTAAAAACAATCAAACAAATGTTAAATATCAGATGTACTTCATTTATTATAACGGCTGACTAAAATAATTATACAAAAAGAAATATTTCAAAACCATAAAATATATTTTTATAGTTAATTTAATGTCGAGTACAAATATTAAATTTACTTTTGCTTGCTTGTCGTAGTTGCAGACGCTCTACTAATTTATTTAAAGCTCTTTACAATTTATGCAGCTCGTTTAAAGCTATTATAAATTTCTTAAGACTTTGTGTTAGATGTGTAACTTGTATTACGTTCAAGACGAATTGGACTAAAAATGCTCGATTTGTTAAACTGTAACGCTATAAAATATTAATCTAAAGCTACACTATAGATGTACGTGTCACAAATGGTTAGGATCTAAAAGATCGTTAAAACAGAACATTCTTAATACTGTGAGAACTCAACACGCTTAGAATAACAATTTTATAATCTGCCGCCAGCATCGTCACGTGCGACATTCGCTGGACGAAATGTAATTCCTGAGAACCGCAATATTTCTATATTGCGTACAAGTTCATTTTTCACTTTTTATAAATTAACTTACATGTATACGACAAATAAAAATTATGTATAAAAGGAGTTGGGAGTTTTTGTTGTTAAAAAATCACATTAGATAAGAACAAATGAATTAAATATTTATATGGATTTTTTAATACCTCTATATGTATTAGAGTTAAAAATATTGTAAATTGAACATATTTTTTTAAAATCTATTGATATTGAATTAAATCAATTTGCTTAATAAAATTATGTAGGGTAGTGCATACATAAGTACTACTTCTTTACATTTTCCGCTACAGCGTCTACACGAAAGATCATGGAAACATTGCGTTTATATCAGAATACACTTTAATATTAGACTACATCATAGTGTTCCGTACAGATTTTGGTTTTGTGACTCAAACTGTAGGTACTTACTCGGTTCCACTCTATCTTTCTTTAGAAACATTTCTGTGTCAAAAGTCATAAGTCATACTTGACCTGGGCAGTGATCCAACATCCTTACTTCACACATTTGTATTTACAGAAAAAGATCAGGAACATTAATCATTCGTTTGATAAATTAATTTATTATTTTTATTAATCTAAGAGGGCGACACCCGGAAAGTTATTATCATATGAATATATTCGAATATATTAACCTTATTATAACAATAACAAAACTGTGAAGTTAAAGTAAATAGATAATCTTATAATTCAATTTAAATTATTCTTCTTCTTGTAAGCCTCTATAGGGCTATGCCCTCCCCTAAAGTTCGCCACGATGACCGATCATACTAACTATTAGTTTAAATAGCTATTTTTAAATGCCTATCTTTCAGTTAAATTTATACCAACGACGTGAGGTAAATAGATTAATAAATGTCTATGGAGATTACCCCTTCCATTCTAACAGTATTTTATACCTCTGACAAGACAAGATATGATATGATCCATTTGATGTACCATTGAACTATTCTAAAACTTTAAGCAGTTAGCATCTCCGCGACATTTATATTTTGCTTTCAAATGTAATAAGTGTAATATTTTAATAACTTATTAACTAATATGATGTTAGGTATTATTTAAAATCTTTAATACTAAAATACTACTATTTAACAAATTATCGAACTTCGAATTTTAATATATAATATAATTAATTGTATTTTATTATTTAATGCTTAGGACTAACTCAATAGTTATAACATTAATAATGATATTCAATCAATATGTGTTTATTAACAATATTCAACATTTATTTTGACTTTATATTTTATTGATCACTTATTGTAATGCAATGTTATTCTCAATCTATTATCATTACTTCCTAAATTATTATATTACAATTAAAATTGGTATCAAAAACTAGTTACAAATCCTTTGATATTAGTGAAATGAAGTTTTATGGCCCGAGCTGCGATTACAGGAAAGTTAAAACGGGATTACGATATGTTGGTTTAATAACTGACAAACAACATATCACACTCCGCTATTAGTGTGTTACTTTATTTAAAAGAAATTTAATTTTATAAATCCGTAAAAATAAAAATTAATGGATATGTCGTATGTATATTTTGATTATTGATACGAAGACTACCGCGGCAGACTAAATTGAATAGGAATTAGAGTTTCTAAAATAATATTCGTTTAACCACAATATTGTTTTAACCAGGTAAATTAAAGTGTATTACAATCAAACAATATATGACAGTAACAATCATTGCTGTTCCGATACTAACGGTTCATTCGTTTATATATTGACAATATTTTACGATTGCACTGAAATTTATGAAACTTACGTATTTTATTTATAATTAAAAGTAAACAAAACAACGAATAATTCATATTTGTATAGTTTAACAGATCGTATTTATTTTTTAACAAGTAACAACCTAGGAGCAACATAAGAATAGGATAACAGCTATTTTCGCGTATATTCTTTTTAATGAATACCTTTAATTTTCTGTAATATGTCAAAAAGTTCACAGAGAAATCAAAACTAAATAATTTGATTATGAAGTGTTCAAATTGTGTACGCGTTAATCTTATTAGTTTGAGTTGGTTACTTTCACAGAGACTTAGTGATCATTTAATTAAAAAAGAGAATAACCTACCTAGTATACTCACAAAATGTTATATAATGAAACTTATATATCCTATAATAACCTCGATATTAAATCATATTCAAATCACGTTTTCTTCCCTATTAGGATAACTAGTTGCAAATGTTACACAGAAAGCTCCAAATTAACTAGGAACTTTTCGGTTTTCGAGTAAAGCGTAAAATGTCCTTTAAGCAAACAATAAATTGATACGAGAATTTTATATCATGTGTAAAGTTCTAACATAAAAATTTAAAACAGATAGTGCTAGTAGTAAAGTTAATGCTACCGATACAAAATACTTTGTCCAATCTTATTTTGTACTACTTTACTCTTTTACAAAGCCAGTCTTGGTAATAGAGCTACGAGAGTACATGTAATATCTAACCGTGACTTTTCATATTCATAGGTGATGTTTTTATTAAATTAGATGCTGTGAAAATGTTGACCCTCATATATTAACATATTTTATTTTTAATATTACTCTATATATAAATGTAAACTTCAGAACTATGTGTCTTTACAATATAAATAACTAGTAATAAAAGCAATATATAAGAATATAAACCGATAAAGACAGGTAATAGAATTATATTTTTATTTAATGGATTAGTTAGTTATATTATTCGAAATAGTAATTTATTCGTGTTATACTAATCTTTGGTAGAAGTTTGTAGTGTGAGAAGAGCCGATGTTGTTACTCATATCTATTAGGTACGTCCAATCAACTGCACTGACTCAGTCAACATAAGACACAACACGATTTACACCAATATTTGTTTATCTAGTAAGAGCAGTGTATGTATCACGTATGTACATTAAATGTGTACAATTATAAATAAAGGTGTAATCTAGTTATTTCAAGGACAACCCTTATTCAAATAACTAATAAGATTATTACTTGGTTTAAAGAGTTCTTAAAGTATTTTTTAGATGAATCTTTGTCTTATGTATTAAAATTATGAATGTTGAAACTCCTGTCAATTGATAAGGACCATTCTTGATCAAGATATTTAGTTTTATATAACACAAATACAATATATAAATATACAGGTAAGTGTTGTTAAATAAAAATTATCTTAAAATCAGATAAATTAATATAAACACTATATAAATAATAAATCTTGCTCAAGTTGTTGTTTCATTGAACCAAATAGTTTAATTAAAATACTAGCTGATGACTATTTTAGAATAAATTTTTACATGACGTCATGTATTATTATATTAATATTTCATCTTTATAATTTAATTTAAATATAAAATTTAAGTGTATGTGTAAAGTTGAATACTCCAAACATCTTGCACATTTATACTCTTTTAATATTTCAATTTTACTTACTATTTTTAATGCATGTACCGACTAAGATTTTTACAAGAATATTTATGAAGTGATAGAGGGTTTCTTACTTTTGTCACGGCTTTGCAAAGATCTTTTCTTTTCATTAAGAAAACTGGGTACGATATTACAACCCTGCAAGACAATAGCCTTTTTAGACCTCAGGAAACTACCACTTATGTAGCTTCCGATAAAATAAGGATTTATTAAATAGAAGTCTGTTTAAAAGAAAAGGTTAGATCTCTTTACTTTTGAATTATGTATATATCTTTATATTTACACATAATTTATTTTACACCAGCTGTACCCACGACTTCGTTTAAAATATATTTTTTTAAACAAATAGCATAAGTTATTTCATATAATCATCAGTTATCTGCCACTGACAGTCCTGTTAAAATAGTTCCAGCTGTTTCAGAGATTAGCCGAAACAAACGCAACGACAAACAGACAAAAATTTTAGTAATTGTTTTTTTTATGTAAGTACCGTATGCACTTTCCTATGCATTTAGTGAAAAGCTGTTAATTTGGAATTACGAACAGACACTTTAAATTTTATCTATATGTATAAATATGCTAATATTAATCCAATCGTGGTGTAATAAAAACAATTAAATATTGATAAATTCATATATTACATAACATATTTTAAAAGTAAAACTGTTTTAAAGATATATTTTATCAAATACATTAATTATTTTGCCTGAAATAAATGAAAAATCAAACGATATAATTAAATAAGTAAATAAAATAAAAAGAATAAGAAATAAAAAATCAATACAAGTATGTATGTAGTTTACAAGCTCATCTTAAAATACATTAAAATATCTTCACTATTTCAAAGCTTTATGTGAATTGAAAATCTCATTATAACTTGTAGAGGTTGCGTAGCCAGAGGCTCGTACTTTGATTCATATCCTGTGGGTTACCAACATTGAAGAAACCTGAAATAATATTCGAAGCTTAATAGGCTTATTACATGTTGAATGTACCTACGTATTAGAATTATGATTATTCGTAGTGAATTAATTGTCTTTCAAAAGTAATGTTACAATATTTATGTTTCTTGAACAGGTCTCCAGATTTAGTGTGTTTAAATAAGACCGTCTAACATAGCAATGTCAATGCTTGCCTTTGAATAAACAGGTCTCAGGTTCAATTCCTAGGTGACATGTTATAGAATGGCACATCAGTCATGCATGCATATTTTATGGAGCAGCGTGGTAAGCTAAACTCGGTACCACTTCACACATAAACGGTCAGGGTGAGGTCGATCACGCAAACTCAGTATTTTGAAATAGAATACCTATTTCAAAATACTGAGTTTGCGTGATCGAAAAAAGATTTTTTTTATATTATAACATTACGTTTTCATGACCTATTTTACCAAAATAGTCTCACTTTATAAAAAAAAAAAATTTAGGTCTACAGAATAAAACATTTAGGCCTCTTATCTTTATTAAAATTAGTGAAATTATTTTTGTAATGTTATAGGTTCAATTACCGCAACAGTTAGATAATTAAGTAAAGAACGCGAGGTTCTACAGCCTATGCCCCGGGCTTCAGCAGTAGTTTCCTCGAATGACCAGCCGTGATACCTATCCTTGGAACATGCGTCAAGTAATGTCAAATTACTGGCACTTGAACAGTTTACCGATTAAACATCGTATCTAATATAGAAATAATAAACTGCAAAAATTGTCTCTTGCTGTTTTACATTATTTTTTAATATTCTTTAAAGTGAAATCATTAAAAAATAGATACCTAGAAAATATTTCATTGTTACAGAGATTAAGAATTAAATTCCATTTGACAAGTATTTTCATTCAAACAATGTTCATTTAATATAGACTAATGAATACGATTCGTCAATATATTTACTGAACCTAAATCAGTGGTGAAGAGTTATCCAAACGCAGTTAACAAGCTTTTGTTTGATAGAATTTATCTATGCTCATAAAGTTGTATTGATTTGTGATCAATCAAGGCTTTAATTAAAGCTTACGCTAAAACATTTACCATTGATATTTGAATGACTTTTAGAAGTATATTTAAATATTAAGAAATGTCTTGTCTTTTTTGTTGCTCGTCAAGACATAGAGTTGTAACAGAGTCAATATAGTAACCACCTTAGAACAGGGCTGTTCATAATTTAATAGATACTTAAATAGTTTTTAACATATTGTTTTATAAAAATAAAAAATTGCCATAGTGTAATGAATTGTACAATTTTATAACTTTTTGGAAATTGTAAGTAAGATTAAAAGCCTTGGGCTAAACTAAGACTGGTTGTTTAAGAACAAAAGAGAAAACAAATTCTTTAACACAAAGGTAAAATATCCATTCCATCAGATTATTTCGTTTATTTTTAGACATTATTACAAATTGTGGTGTTTTATGAAAATAAACAAAAAATAAGAAACATTAAACATGATACATTAACTTATAAATTGTGGCGTAGAGGAGAACAACGTAAACATTTAAGATGAATAAGAACGGCGCTGTGTTTGTGTTTTATTACACACTGCGATATCGCACACCGCGTTTATCTTTGAGATGACACTTAGAACGATTTGTCTTTATCAATGGAATGATAGATTATGACTAACTAAGTACATGTGTAAACGTATCTACGTATTTATAAAAACAATATTTATTAATTATGGATCGAGAACTTTTTCTGTAAATACAAATAAGAGAAGTAAGGACGTAGGGAAACTGCCAAAATGAATTATAATTTATGACTTTTGACATAGAAATGTATCTGAGAGAGACAGAGAGAAAGAGAGAGACAGTAAGTATTGTTTGAACAAAATTTGCACGGTACACTATAATGTGGTTTATTATTAAAAGTGTATTCTAACATAAATGCGCACACAGCATCATTATACTGAGTCTACTTTTCACGTAGGTTATGATTATGTTATTAGGAGCTAGTCATAATTACTTTAAGATAAACAAAATATTATAAGGCAAAGTGATTTTGTTTCAATATCAGTAATTCGTTAAATAATCATGCGTTTTATTTAAAATACTTTCCTTTATTCGGCAAGATGAAAACGATAATTATCGTTTTCATCTAATTACCGGTTGCACGCGATGAGCCTAGAATTGCAAAATGAATGGGTGACCATAGGAGATTTTTGTATTCCGCTAGCTTTAAGATGGCGCACCCTGCTTCATGATTGGTCCCCAGCATTATTAAAATTTTATCTTAATGCATTCCAAATGACTCTCCCAGATCAAAGTAACTTAGTAAGATGGGGCAAAGCCACCGAAAAATCTTGCAACATCTGTGGGGAGGCAGTAGGAACCGCGAAACACTTGCTAGTAGGGTGTAGGGTACTATTAAATAGAGGTAAATACTCGCGTCGCCACGATAAAGTATTAGAAATCATACGAGAAGCGGTTAGTCTTTCTGTAGCAAGAGCGCAGAGGGGTATAACAACCACCAAAAAATCAGTAGAGTTCGTAAAGGCAGGTTCGTCCAAAAAATCTAAATTAAAACCTTATTCCATCTTGGACGCGTCTCCTGATTGGACTCTCATGATGGACACGTATGAAAGGCAATACAAAATCCCCGGGGATGTTTGTGTTTCGTCATCTAGGCCGGACTTATTCCTGTATTCAAAACAACTAAGGCGCGTTATACTTGTGGAGCTTACTGTACCCTGGGAAACAAACATACCCAAAGATCATACATTTAAGCTTAACAAGTATTACGAACTGTGTAACGAACTGATCAGGAATAAATTTATAGTTAATTTGTACGCTGTAGAAGTAGGAGCGAGAGGTATAACAGCAAAATCTCTCTACAATTTATTTAAGGATCTCGGCCTTTCTAGAACGATCATCAGTTCATTTCTGGAACGTATTTCAAAGGCAGCTTTAGTAGGTTCTTACGATATTTGGTTAGGTAGGGAGAGGAGCGTGAACAGTGAAGGTGAGCGTGTATGCGCATAATAAAGGGGCCCCTTAAACCTACACCTGGGTCGCAAGTCCCAGGCATTGTTTGCGCTCCTTTTCCTGCAACGCGATGGGCCTGGCACCGGCACGGTGAATCCATGGAATGCTAAGAAGCTTCGTCTCAATCTCAATACATATAAAAGTGTTAAGAAATTCTAAATATATATTTAATTTTCTTGTTCTTGTCGATATCGAAAGTGATATAATAAGTGAATAAATTTAAAAATAATTTATCTGTATTAAATTGCAGTAAAATATGTTATATCAAAAAAGGAATGTCTAGCATTGATCCCTTTTCTAATATATTATAATATTCCTTATATATTTGTGTACAAAAAATATTATTTTGAATGTGCTTTTATTGCAACCAAAACCCAAAATTCTTTTATATAAACACATCTAACATAAAGTCTTAACAAATTTAAATAGCTTTAAACGAGCTGGATAAATTGTGTAGAGTTTTAAATAAATTTGTACAGTGTCTGTATTTACGACATACAAGCAAAAGCAAATAGCAAATTAGTACCAAAGATAAAAAAAATATAAAAAATATATATTTTATAGTTTTGAAATGCTCATTGTATATAAAACAAAATAATGTGACTTAGACAAGTAACTTAATAAAAGAAATAACTTTGAATTTTGAGTAATTTTAACTTATAACCCGTATTTTTATACGGATAAGATAGATTAGGGATGTCGCATATTATATAAATATATTGATGACATATTAACAAAATACATCGTCGTGTTTAAACTTAACTGAATTCTAACAGATGAATTAGAATAATAATAATTATTATTAATATAAGGCATTATTTCTTGACTATTTTTAAAAAATTCGATGATCCGAAATTTGCAGATGTGAAAAATTCGCAGTTACGAAGCCTTACTGATTAAATAAAATTATTGAACAGCTTTACAGGTTCTATATTAAAGTAATGATTAATACATGTATTATCTTTGATATTAACATATCATATATCTATCTATCTATCTATTTTTATTATAACAGATAAACAAAGAACATTTAATAAAATTACAACAAAATCAGAAAATAATATTAATAAGAACATTAAAGATATAGAACTTGAGATTAGTATTAACACTGTTGTTTGGGATAACTTCTAAATATTTGCCCTAAACCAAATGTAATTATGGAGTTCTAACAGAAAATTGGTTACAAACTTTTCCTAACAACAGAGAATAACTTTATTACTTTCATTAAAAGATGAGATTACATGTTGTAATAGAAAGTCATAGTACCGTTATTTTATACATTTTGTAAATAATAGACGCTCATAATAAATATAAGCTTACTTATATAAATAATTTAAATAATTGCAACATAGAAGAACATGCACAGACGAAAAGTTTCTATAATGTCTAAGATCTTACGTGGATTACAGTCTTTTGTTTCTTGAACCCACATCTTGATATATAACTAAGGGAGTAAGTCCTTATTTTTTAACATTTATCTTTCTAGGTTTACCTTACAGTAACAGCGATGTTTTTTAATGACAGTGTAACGAGGTCTGTTTTGTACTACATGAGACGACATCGCTGTTAATGGTGATTATGTTAAATTTAAAAAAAGTTGATACAGACATCTTTTCTATGTTATTGTTAATGATATAGTTATCTGTCTCATTTATATTCTTACCATAAACAGTGGATGAAACATCCATATTAACAAACGTTAACAACGTCGTCATTGAAGTCAAATTTATTGTGAAAGTCCTACGAGTTATTAGAAAGTTTATTTCTTTTACAGTTCAAAAAAAAAAGCAAAACCTAATGTTTCATATTTTTGTATAGAAATAAATTCATTATTTTAAACTAGAAAGTTCCTTGTTTCGCTCTTATAGTGTACTCTGTAATATGAAGTAAGTTTGTGACGAAGGATAGTCATTATAAAGAGAACGTTTTACGACATGACGGATTAATAAAGTTACACAGCAACATGACACAAGATATGTACGCTGCAGTTTAATAAATCAGAGATTAATAAACTATGTTATAATAACACCTTAATGTTACCGAGTTTTATTACATTATGCTTAAAAGTTCCGTTTCCTTCACCTGTGATACATCAGTATATAAATAATCGTAATAGAGATCAATTTTAATTATCATTTAACCGATCACAGTTCTTATCGTCATATGGTTGTACTCTCTTCACTCTTAGCAATAAACAGCGACATTTATTAAGTGAAGTGCCTAAAAAACTAAACCTTCCTGTATTTTGCAAGTCTTTATAGACAATGACAACTAACTATCAGATGAAATGTATATTTATTTGCCCTTGCGATTATATAATAAAATAATAAAAATTAATATAATTGGACAAAGGATATTAATAATATAGTAATACCCTTTGTCCAATTATATTAATTTTACTAATATATATATATATATACTTTTACTAATATATATATATATATACTAATATATATATATATATATATATATATTAGTAAAAGCGCAGTTTTAAAATAACGTTAGGAAGGTGCATTAAAAATATAGTCTGCGAGAAAGATTTATAGAGCTATATATGAAGGCCGCTGTGCCGAGATAATTAATTAAGTGTTCAGTTCTTTAAAAAGCAGTTTGTATTATATATTTAAGAAACTACTAAAAATAATGTTTAACAAATTATTGTAAATATAAAAAAATATCTGAATCAGTGTTTTTAAAGAAATTATATAAATGGTAACCAATTTATACACACTGGAGCCACATTGCGAGGAAAGTTAGGTTTAGAATATATATTTTTTAATTTAACGAAACGCTGGATATCGGGTAAAAGGACGTGACACTAATTCTCAGAGTATGAATTGCCTTTAAGGAAAGACAAGAATTTATTGAACGTAATATTTTATAAAAATACTTGGCTATTCTCTGAAGTAACAATAATAGAATTGGTTTAAAAATTATTGCATACATTTTTCATCAGTCTTCCACAAGAAAGTGAACATTGTAATTAAATTAAATTTTCTAAGACAAAATTGATAAAACTAAAAAAAATATTTAACTTTGAAATATTGTACAGAGGCCAGAGTTCAAGGAAAAAATATTTGGACCGAAAAAAAAACAAGACAAGACAATAAAGTATTATAAAATTATATTCTTTTGTTTAATATAAATATTTTTTTCTTCTATTAAAAAACATCTAAGAAAATTTGAAGCAGTATTTATTTTTACCGAGAACACAAAAAAAATTGAGCAAAAATTTTGCTTTAAAATTTGTATAATGTTGGAAATCTGTTTCGTCGTTTATTAAATAGTAATAGTTATATAACATAAATACATTGTATCAATTATACGATTCAAATAGGAAAGCCAAAGTAATATATAACACATGTATATCTGGAGTGAGTCTCAGTAGTGGCAGCAGTGCACGTGGTCAATGGATGAGTCCATCGTAATAAGAGATGTCAGTTGATTGAACGCGACCGAGCGCTTTGTCTCAGAGTACGTTATACTATCCTCGGTACCGTATTGATTAGACATCTCTTGTATCCATTAACAATGATGTAAATCGTAGAGAAGACTATTTTATTTTATTGGCATAAAAGCACTTAGAAAAAGAGAAAGTTTCTTATTGATTGCTCTTCACAGTCCTACTTTTAATTGAAATAAAAACAGTTATCACTTATTATTTATTGCACCACCGATACACACATTACACATTAATTAGTTGGAATATTATTCATGAAAGATATTACAAACAAACAGATAACTCACACTAAATAATTCTTTGTTCTATGAATATATATGATATTAGATTATTAGTAATAATAACCTTTATTATAATACTAGCAAATTAAACATTTCTAAGGAGGGTTGGCGTCAGGCAGTCGGCCGACCGTAAAACAAAGCCAAATCCTTTAACAGTATGGTAATACCGGTGCCTCACAAGCTAGCCCGAAATATTGTGGTTTATCATTATTACTTTGAATATTTTCATAGAAGATTTGAATCAATCACTAATATATATTAAGGTAGTTTACTTAGTACATAATATTAATTTTATTTATTTATCAAAATTTTAGACATTTCGATAAATATATAATCTAATGACACACCATTTTCGAAGCAAAAATATTTTAATATTATCTTCGGTATCTGGAAAGAAAAAAAGTATAAAAAGTAGGAAAAAAATAGTATAAAAAGTAGAAATATTTCCGAGAAATCATAAATGTGTTTAATACAATAAACAGTAGTTCAATTTCACCTTTACAAAGTCCTCGTCAAGTAACACGCAGTGACAATGTGTTTAGTTCTGATATAAATCACACCCTTTGTGTTCTTGACCTCCATTGACTTGTCATATTGAAATATTATATAAAATTTGGTCCATATTTTTCTTTTCCTCTGTTACATAAAAGTCTAAAAGTTTTTATGAAATTTATTGTAACTACTCTCTCTTTATTGAAACTGTGTTATTAAATTCTGAAGTTTGTAAGTGAAATGTATACCCACTTGAAATAAGAACTTTAACCTAAAATGTACAATGTAAATCTAACTTGTATAATCCTGATTATCTCGCTATATCTGCTTCTTTATAACAAAGAACATACATTTTAGAACTTCCAAGCGATTTGTAGCTTTCATAATCTCATTATCAAAGCTACCAATCGCCTGGATGAATTATAACCTAAGACATGACAAGAGACTGTCAGCAGTGTATATACGTATATTCATACTTTACTTCCACTTAAAACGTATTACAATTCAGATATAAAACTGGAAGTTTCCTGGTATTGATTACTTACATTGAGGGTATACTCCTCGATTATAAAGTTGTAAGGACAATAAAAATAGAGTAACCAACAAAAGTCATATGATATTATATATGTTCCAACTGTGAATTAAAAAAACAAACAAGAAAATCAAAAATTTCTATGAGTGCAAATATTTCTAGACAAATATCACAATCTCTCTCTGAAACTTGATATAAGAGTAAAAATATATCGAAATCCTTACACAGCATTATAATACAAATGCAATTTACAATTGAGTTAAAAGGCTGTGATTAGCCATTTTCACAATAAGGTATATTACTGACATTTATAATAGTAGATATGAGTCACTGCTTCTGATATACTGTAGCGAAATGTGAAATGAAATATTAAAATATTATATTATAAGCTGATATTCATTCATTAATAAATTTTAATAAGCTGATACCTCGTTTTGACGGATTAAACATAAGCGTCTATATCCGTAGACTCAAGTACTTAACACATAGAAATTATTTACTTAAAATATTCAGCTTTCAGATTTAGCCACTATTATATGTATCAATAGACGGAATCTGTAATCATCTCATTTAATAATATGTACACAAGCGATATAAATATGTTTCCTTCCTTCAGTATTTCAAATGCTTTTGTTAGAAATATACTCAATTAAAATAATTGACGACGAATTTAAATTTTGACGAAGGACGAATGCTGAGCGTAGTGAAGCGTTTGTCCGAAGGACTACGTTTCCACTTGATAGGCCCATTCTGCTATTTTTCCGTATGTATGTCAGCGCGTTTGTTCCGGCGTAGCCGGCGTATTTTTCATCCTATCGTCACGAAAATCGGCAAACGTATTCTTTGAATTATTAGAATTTTTATGTCGAGTCGTTTTTTTGATTGGGCAAAAAAATCCAAAATGGCGGCGTTTTTTAGTTTTGTTATTATAAGGGTATTACGTTTCAAATTTATTCAAACCAATTTAAAATTTAAATGGAAGTTCATCAAAGTATCGTCGTTGGCAATAATTATAGCATAGTAGTCAATAAAAATCAAATTTATATACCGTTTTCATCTTCTGCTTGTGAAGTCTGTAGGTAATAATTATGTTCAATTAAAATAATATTTAACGGATTTAAGTCACGTTTAATTGTATTTACATTTTTAACTTTAATTATTTGAAAGCTTAATTGATTTAAAGAAATCTTGTTGTCGGGAAGACGAGATGTCAGTATCTGTCAATGAGTCAGTTAATTAGTATTAATATTAGCTTCGTTATCATTATCTACATATTTACTGAAAGTTGTATCAATTTCCAGTTTCAATTTAATTACTCAGAGACCTCAAAATAAATCTTGTCTCGTTTTCTTCTTAATAATGCAGTCTATTTAGCTTTCTTCAAAAGATAAAATCGCAGAAAATAAAAAAAAACTCTTTCAGTAGTAGTTATCATATGTGATATTTGCATAAATATCGTCTTTATTATTCTGATGCAGGTTGTTACATACTAATATATAACCAATCTAATGTTCTTTAAATTGAAACCCCATTTTATTTCCAATTCATTTGCATTTGAAGTTGAGCAGCTTCAATATCCTGTAATACAATTGTCAAGAAATCAGATAAAGAAATATTATATTTCTTTTCCACTTAAATAAAAAAAATAAAACCTTTTACTTTAATTGCTGACATTATTATGAGAGCAAATCTTTTTAAAAAAATATAAGTAAGTCATTTGTTCAAAGCTTTTATTAAGTATTGTCTCAGAATAATAAATATGTTTAAATACATTGCAAAAAGAATTTCTAAAAATTTTATTAGTTTGAATGGTTTAAAAATTGTAATAGATATTTCAACCACTGAGTGTAACACGTAATACTCGTAATGTATCTAATAGCTGTTGAGCCAATCGAGGTCAAACTATCAGCATTAACTTCGTAGTACAGTCGCATCCACTGCAAGTAATGTTTATTGATTTTATTGCATTTTTTTATTATTGTTCTAATTTGGTATTCAAACATAATATTATATATATGTAATTAATTATATAATATTCCAAAACTGTGGTTTGAATGCTAGCTTTTTAATCCTTACTAGTTGACTTCAGCTAGTATGTAAATAAGAAAGATGGTGAAAAAGGAAAAAGACATTGATGGAGTGTGTGAACAGTACACATGTCAAATAGCTGTCGAGTCGAGCAGAGAACCGATTCTTCACAATAATTGACATACTGCTGGAATATTGAAGATAGATAATAAAATAAATGCAAATCATATTTATACAATAAAAGCCCATAACTCCATATATTAATATGTTTTGTTAAAGGTTTGTCGACGAGCCTTACAAAAATGTTATTTACAACTCTTTTAAAAAATATTGTTAATTTATTTTTTCATTATATGTTAAAATAATTTTGTTTGTTAAATTTCGACAAATACAAACGCTTTTACATAAAATAAACAAAGTCATAATTATTATGAAAATATTAAAGTCATCAAATATCAATAATTTCGCGTTACCGAGGCAATTTTAATGATTTGAAAACTGAATTGCAGCACTGATTATATTATTCAGTAAATCAAGTCAATAAGCAATTGTCTGTAAATTTTGTCAACAATGTTTTTATCTAGAGCGTTCAAGACAGGAATGTATTCTGAGAATTTTTCAAGTCATTTGTATTCTATAAACATAGAACTCGCCAAATGAACCGGATGGCATTACATTGAACGGTTGTTCCATTAATAAAAAAATGTTTTAAATTATCTATAAAGAAGATAAGAAATAAATAAAATTACAATATGTTGATTTTCTAAAGATTATTTTAAACTATTTTGAAACAAGATGGTGCGTTGTTTAATTTTAATATTAAATATCATTATCATGGTGATAAGTGGTGAATTCCTCGATGCAAGTCTGAAAATATTAAAACGATATATCGATTAATATATTTATAGATAAGGAATGCGGAGAAATGCAAGAAACTCACGGATACGAAAGGATAGATCTATATCTAAATTGATATTATTTAATAAGTATAAAGATACATGAAAGTATATATTTCTAGGTAGAGAATAAATTATGTGATTTTAGCTTACAGATATTTACGTTTCTTTTTCCTACATGAAGTAGCAACTCGATAAACTTCGAAGACACGAGAGAAGTTGCGGCTCAATGAATTCATTCAGTCCCAAAAAGTGTTGAAATCAATTTGTTCAGCCAACACGCTGTCGCTCTTATCGTATATTTACTTATTTATGAAATATATAATATATACAGAATTAAGGTCACATCTGAATGACAATTTTTATGATATAATTTCGGCTTTTTAAAAATCGACTTTTATTCATTTTATATTCAAAACAAGAATCAGAATTTAAAATAAACTCGGACGCTAAATACGAAAACAGGAATTAAAATTTCCGTCTCGCGTTTGAATATACAAAGTTATTCCCTACAAAGTAAAATTCATCGTAAACATGTGTAAATAATCTGGAGTTTTTGGATAGAGAACTTTAAAATTGTCTGGTTTCGGCTTTGAGCCAGAATTTGAGCCTTTTTAAATTTTTATATGATGAAATAGTTTGTGTTATTATGTTTTTATGATTAACAAAGTCTGATTAAAAATTCAGATCCTTTGTTAATGAATTTTATTGTTAAAATTAAAAAACATCATAAGTTACAACGTGTAAATGTATAGAAGTGACATCATCTTTTCTGACAGACAATTAAAAAACAATCTAATTTTGTTGTAGCTTAGTTTATTGAATTAGACCTGAAAAAAAAACTATAAATTAAATAAAAATTAAAATTATCATTGAATTTTTTTAAAATAATATAGTTAACGTAACTAAATACTTAAAATATCTGCTTTAAAATGCTGCTAACAAAATTTAATTGTGAATGAAACTAGCTTATGCTAGAACATAAGTTGTGGTTAACTTATTAAATGTTTATTAATAATTATCGTAATCTTCTGTAACGGTACATCAGGTACTAACTCAGTGAAGACTTTGAGCACCGAGAAATTTAATTGGGCAATATTATTTAACTATGAAAAAATATTTCTTTCAATTATCAAAACATACCTAGCAAGATTCACGAAATTAATTTATAAGTTGCGATGTAAAGAGATAAATTGATTTACAATTGTTTATATCTAATGAGTATTATTTGTTTATAATTATTACTTATATTTAACAATAAATTACTATTCATTCATTTGTAGTGTCATTTTAATTAAATGTTTGTTCGTTATAACTGTTTTTACAATTCTTAAGCAGTAAGTTTAATTTCTATACCTGAGATGTATGTATGTTGTCATTTAAAACTTCCATCGATTTTAGATTCCTATAAAATCCGCGGATAGTGGCCGTGTTGTGGACGATGTTTCTTTTAGGTATAAGACCTAAACCGATCCACTCTTGCGTGTACAAGTACCGCTCACAGTAGTAGTGTGATGCATTAGCTGTTCAAAGTACATGATAGCTGCGCGTCTCGTACACTCATCACTTATCTGTACATAGACTATTGTTTCATCAAGATATTGTGTTTAGTAAACATTAATATTACTACTGTTGCAGTATTTATTACAACTTAAAAAAGAATAAGCTATCTTACGTCAATAAAAATAACCTGAAGTAGATGATGTATGGAATACTATTTTTCTAAAGAGAAATATTTGGATGGATACCTATTAATGGCTAAAAGTTCATGAAATTTCCTCCTCCTCGTTACAAATCACATTATATTTTTGTAAAATTGGTACATATACAGTTCAATTGTAACGATGTCCTAAACTATATTTATATATGTTTATTACCTGAATAACGATATAAAAGCTGTATATAGATAAAGCTGTATTTTAAAGCCTTGTAAATGATGCACGTTAAATTTATGGGTTTAGAAAAAGGGTTTGTATCTGTAGCCTCAAATATTTACTATAATGTAATTACTTTTATAAAAGTATTCACCTCGCAGATGTAGCTATTAAATTATAATATCTATAAATAGACGTAACTGTAAATATAGCATCTCATTGTCGTGTACACAAAAAATTATTTTTTTCGTAAAATTTAGAATGATTTGTAAAGAAATATACACTCAAGAAAAATAATAAATAGTTTGCAAAAATAAAATGACAAACCTTCGATAAATCAAACCATCTGCATAGGCGCAGTTTGAAAAAGAGAAAATTTTAAACATGAACAGGTGTTATATTGTCTTAATATTTTAACTATAATAATTAAAATACAAATGTTAGTTTCGTAGGTGTATTATAACGTAATAAAGTTTTCCAATATTCTAGTTTAGAAATCTGTTATGTTTAAGTTAAAGTACACTTTAGAAAGTATGCGCTATGTTACTAAGCCACTTGTTACTGCGCCAACGTTGGCGTATTGGCTTGAAAACTTGAAATACTGAGCAATAGAGGCTTCACTTCACTTTGACGTCATGGTGTACTTACACAGTACATTTAACATTATAGTATTTTTTTATTATGATATTATATTCAGAAAGACAATAAGTGAATTATTGCTCAAATCAGCTGCAATACGAGTGTGACGTCATGGATTGAAATATATCATTTGGTTGACAGTAACATAACATCCTTTAGAGTGTTTGTAACATTCATATAATCTACAAGAGATGATGAGATGATTTACGACAATACTTATATGTGTATATGTATTGTCATCTATAATATTGTACTTTAGGTTACTTTTATTTTATATACTTTTATTTAAAATCTTGTTTATTTTGACGTATTACAACACAGCAAAATTTAAGCATATATTAATTGTCTAAGATGTTTCATTCGATCTTAGAATTACAAAACCATTTCCCATAGAAATATGATTTGAATCGTTAACGATGACTTTACAAATTATACATAACATGGCAACGACACTATATTATAAATCTTGGTTAAGAGGCTTCAGCAGGAAAAGGGATAGAGGGTGGTTTCATGTCACATTAACTTTATTGAATACAATACTTCTTCGGGCCGGAAATCCAACGATTTAATCGACTAAAATTAATCTAAAAGGTTTTCCGATAAATGCCTCAATATCAAGTGGAGCGTATATTGAATAAAGTGTTCCTAGGTTGGTTTAATATTCGAAAGATTTCAAGAAAAATACATTTTATCATTGTAAGATAATTTAATATTTTATATGAAATACAAAATACAGTCGTTACTGTTAATAATACAATGTTATTGAATATTCTACTTTATTTAAACATTTAATGTTTATCGTTAATATAACATACAATATTGAAATTTTCTGTCTACATCTTTTTCTCATCTATTCTACAATTCAATAAACCTTTATTTTATGTTATTTTTTATGTATAAAGTAAAATTTATACGCAATTGGTATACTAATTTAACACCGAATATATTAATTGTTTTATAAAACAATCCAAGTTTTATTTACTAATTTATATACATAATTTATTACCACTAAAAACTTATAACAATTCATCTAAATAATAAAACTTGAAGTGACCTAACAGTGACTTATACTTAGAATATATTTCCTGATAATGTACGCAACCAAATAAATTTTAAGTGTTTTAAAAAAAACAACGAAAGACGTATAATATCATACATATCCCGACTGTCAGTTTAAATAAACATTAAAAAAACACTGACCACTAATTATAAATATGATATTTCTAGATAAAATATATTTGAGTTAAACGCCGTGATGGACCAATTTTCACAATAAAGTCTATTCAGTTAACCATAAATGCAACATCATTTACTCATAATTTACCGTAATACAATTTATCTAAATACCTGCCTTAGTAATACGAGTATTGTAGATATGTATATAAAACTGAATATGCGAAGAAGTCTTTTTAACAATTTTATACTTTTGAAACACCTATCAAGAAGTAATAAATATGCATGTCAGTAATCTGCATGACTAAGGGAAGCCAGGGTCCTCGATAAGTAATTAATTATTCATATAAACTTATCATGATCTCATGATTAATTTGTTATTCTCAAAATCCCCCATATTTCTTCTTTTGATGTGTGGTAGTATGGTGTACCTTATAATAAATTATGTAATGCAATGCAAATATATAATTATAGGAAATAATTAAAGTAATTTTCTTTATAGCTATAGTATATTTAGTTTACAAAAAACTTATTTACGACTTAAAATTATGAAATTAGTCGTTTTACGCTATTTAACTGAGATAAATAGATTAATGTTTTAAAGAATATTAATGTGTATTATTTTTGTGGCAGCCTTCAATTAAGCTTACTCAGTGGAACGAAAAATGAAAACACGAATACATTATTGTACTAGGAACTCTCTGATCTGATCTGATAAATATAATATTATTAATATCTGGACAAAATTTATTTAATTCTTTAGAAATACTATATATCAAGTCATTTACTACACTTCTACTGCTCAAATATTCCAATATTGTATAGTTGAGGACATGTGAAGTGTATGTAATGAATATCCCAGCTGAAAGCACTGTGAGGGAGAGGGACAAAGAAAACTTTCAGTTAATGATCGTAGAGTCACTAACTTACAAGAATACTAGATTTCTGCAACACATGAGAACTCAGATGCAAAAACTGCTTGACTTGCTTTTGGCGAATAGATTTTATACTAAGGCTAAATGGGAGGGGGGGAAATAAGGATACTTAAATCAGTATATTTTACAGGTACATATTATATTATATTAGTCTTTAAGGTATTAATAAAAGTATGAACTTATGAGATAAAATAATATTATATTTATTTCTCTATGTTTCTATTTATATTGTATATAACCTATTTAAGTTGCTAAAATGTTATGATAACATTACAGTAATATCTAGAAAGACTCGTTTGGAATTCTTCAATATTTTTATCAATAATATAAATGTCATTAAATAAAAGCGTTTAAAACTATTTTATTAAGGATTAGGAAGGATTAATTTGAGGTCTATAAAAATAAATTTTTTTGAATGTCAAGTACTTTAGTGTGAGGGAAATGTTTGTGTAAAGATGATAAGATAAAGGTATCTAAGATAACAACAACACAACTTGTATAATTGTGTGTTAAAATAAATTGAAACCCCAAAAATAATAAGCTGTCATAAAATTTTTATCGCAGTGTTGACTTTTTAAAGATTAAACTTGGGAAAATGTACGCACGTGATGTGAATTATTGCTAATGTGTTGCTAATACCGAGGATCGGTTTATTCAGCATATTCATCTAAAGAGAAAGTCGATGCAATGAATATTACTTTTGTAGTAGAATCACAGAGATTGGTTAGATTATTGTTCAGTGACCCTGAACACTCAAGGTCTAAGGTTCGATCCGCAGATAGCACAAACGTTCCTGGCAAATAAGTTATATGAACTTTATATTCTGTTTAATAATAATCTATTAATAATTTTAAACTAAACAAGGATGTATATGTAGATAACAAGAACATTATATATAAGAATAAAATTTACCATAACAACAGTTATTATTGAACATTGCATATATTTTACTTGGTTCGTGATAATCACGAAACTATTATAACACCGGGATACAAAGAACTAATTGTGACTCTTATTATTTTTGGTGTTTTCAAAGAATAAAACATATTTGAGTACCTATATGTAGTATTAAAATAATAACTATTCCTGATGTCGGAATATTTGAATGTTTTGTGTTACTTTACTGCTCATATTTTTGTATTAACAAAAATTTATTACAGATCTGTAAGATATTCTTAACACGAAGCAATCGTTATATTAATAGATAATCATCCATAAATTTGATCTCGTTACTATTTTAATACATTTCTAAATATACGATTTGAGTCAAAACATGTATTTATTCTAAACTCTCATAATTTCAAAACTAATATTATTTAAGATACAATGAAAGAAAGCTTAGAACAGATTTATATAATATCGCTAACTCGGAGATACTTCTATTCTATTTATTATCTACTTTTACTTCCAAACTTTCGTTATTGATAGTAGAATTCCGAAAGCCGTTAGATTAAAAAATATAATATTGTTATAATTTCTCAGCAATAATCTTTTATATTTTATTTGTTATCACTTTCTTAATTGGCAATCATTACATGTTTCATCTTATTATTTATTTAATGTTACAGATTTTAACTAAATCTTTAAAATCTAAATAAAGCAATGATATGTTTCGGTTAAAAATGTGTTTATTTTAAATTTAAATATAATATACAATTGTGTAGAAGAACTTAAAAAGAAAACTTACTATTTAATAACCTAACTTAACCTTTTTATGAAAGCATAGATAAAGACAGTTATCTAAAAGATGCATGACTTTGGTGTATCATTATTCAGCATTTTATTACAGCGCGGAAAAACAACCACAGCTTTGTCAAAAAATAGTTCGAACTTCCTTTGTAAGACGCACTTGACGATATCCGTCTACGATACTATTATTTACTCTTTACCTCTAAAAAGAATTTGTATTCATTCTCCAGGGATTTCAGAAAGCAAAAGGCCCCATCATTTGCATCGAAATAGCTTCTATAAATTCACTACCTTACTTTTTTGCCCCTACCTCTTGCTTTAAAAACATTACAGGAACTAGTCTCTAAGCATCGTATATATTTATTGATGCTTTCCTAAATTATATTTGTTATAGGTAAGAGTATTAAACATCTTATTAATAAACCAACTGTAAAAAACAAACATAATAACATTATTTCAATATTTTTGTACTAAACTGAGTTTTATTAGAAGTGTTTATAATATCGCATTGACCTTTACATAAAATTTAACATTCTGCTCAATGAATACTTTATTAAGCATCTATAAATATTTTTGTTCAACTATAATAGTAAGTAATACTTAATTTATATGAAAATTATTCGAAAAAATAAATTAACAATACAATAACTAGAATACATCTTTCTTTATATTTCTTTACTGCGAGCAAAACTTTAAAGTTATGTAGTTAGTTTAAGTAGTTCTAACTTTAGCAATGTCTCAATAACTTTAGCTGACAAAAGTAAAAATAAACTTGTTGCTGTTAGTGACATAATATAAAAAAGTGAAATCTTAATTTTTTTTAGTACAGTGGCTATATTAGAATAAGGTATACATTATAAATTATTATAACAGTATAATTGTTGTAAAAAACGCAATTATTATCATTTTACTTTGATATTTATAAACTATGTGTTATGACTACAATTACTAAGTGACATGTTTAAAATTTCTGGTAAGATTCTGAAAGATATTTTTTTATTACAGGTTCTGAAAAATATTTTAATGGATACTAAGAAGAGGCACTTAAATAGGACCTGGTGAAGAAAAAATATAGTTTGCTATAGCAATGAACGATTTATTTCCGGGATAGCATAGGAATGATACTCTAACTACTTTCTAGAGAATTGGACATGAATGCTTTTATTTATTATAGGTAAAATTTATTATAATAGTGCCTAGATGAAGATAACGAAAAAGAGTCAAATATTTAAATACATATATAATAAAATGACGAAAAACTGTCCAACTGTTTATGGAAGAAGTTTAATAATTAATATTAATGACTTCAAAAATTACTTTATAATACTCATTATTAAGGGGCTTACAATTTTGAGGAAACTAGAAGAAAGTTTACACGTCTTTTATAAGAGGGTACCAGAGATACCATAGCTTATGAACCTTTTTAATACTCGCTACAAATTGCTGTCTTTGTCAGGACTTATACCCAGCAAGCCATTTCAGTTTAAAAATATAATTTAACAGTAATAGTCACATTAGATCCCTTGTTTGAAGCTAAATGTATTAAACATTTTGTTACTAATATTGACATTATAAAAAAAATAAAAAAGTACCTACCTTTATACACATATGGTTATATATTTTTTATTTATTACTAGCCGACCCGTTCACGCGATGCTGTGACTATAGTTTTTGCTTTATTACATTGCAGCAAACTATTTAAGAGGTAACGATAAGAGAATATTATTATGAGAACGACCGTGTTTTCTTAAAGTCGATATTAGGCAAAAATAAAAAAAAATAAAAAACAATTTTCTTATTTTTTTATTTTAGTTTGGAACAAGTAAGTATATAAATAACTATACAAAGTTTTTAGTAAATAACATGGAACACTTAAATTTACGAATGAGGTATGTAGGGCAGATATTTCTAAATTTTTAACAATAATATTAATTATTATGAATTTATATATTTCAATTTAATTTTTATATTATAGATTAAGTTAATAGTTATAGAAAAAAATAGCAACTTCTTCTATCTTGCAATGATAGCTTTTACAAAAATAAGCCTCATTTTATTATGACCATCTCCTATTCATAGAATATACACAATAATGGTGCTATAACTGTCTGTTATAAAATGAAATCTCATCTTTTAATGAAAGTTATAAAGTTATTCTCTGTTGCGAGGAAAAGTTAGTAAACAGTTATATGTTAAAATTCCATAATTACGTTTGGTTTATGGTAAATATTTAGAAGTTATCCTAAACAATACTATTATGGCAACTTTATTAAGTTATTAAACTTGATCACCTAAATTAGATTTTCCTCGTTCACAATGACTGAATAATATAAAAGCTTTAGTAGTATCGTATGAACAATCAAGTCCGATTTTTAATTACGAGACATGTGTTTGTATAAATGGTTGTTTAAATTTTTTTCGATTTTATGGGCTTTTAAAGGATAAATTCCATAAAATTGTTTCGGATTTGTTTTTTTACAATTCGGAGTTCCCTTAATTGAAATCGATTCACAGTCGACGTAGCGTGTAATGTTACAAACCATACTCATTATCGGTTTTTGACTCCATTAATGCTGTTTTAATAAAACAAAATTTTATTTTTCGTATTATTATTACTCAATTAAAAACTCAATTTAATCTCTAAAACCCAATAGTATGATCTAACCTATAACATGGATATTACATGTAATACAACCCTCTTGATGGTTATAAAGCTCAAGGTTGATAAAACCACACTAATTTGACAGACAGTCAAATTATTACCGCTTGGGATCAAAAATAAAATAATAATATGTCTTAACATAATAAAAATACTTAATTATCTTAATAAAATATTTCTAGGACCTGATAAGCTAAAAATTACAAAACACCAATTATTAATCCATGTTAAATTAGAAGACCGACAATTTTGCACCTCACATTCTTTGTGGGATCTGTTATTAAAGTTATTTAGTTAGTTAAAATTATCTGTAAAGCTGTAGTATAATCATAAGTTGTGTGAATGAAATTTATGAAATGAGATAACTGAAACTTACATCCCACTGTTGAATATTAGCAAGCGGCAAACGCGCCTCCGACTGACTGTTAGTTAGTAGTTAGTAGTAGTTGTTAGACTGTTTAATGGGGTTCTTCGGAGGCGCGTTTGCCGCTTGCTAATATTCAACAGTGGGATGTAAGTTTCAGTTATCTCATTTCATAAATTTCATTCACACAACTTATGATTATACTACAGCTTTACAGATAACAGTCTCCCAGGGAGCACTGGGTATCGCATCCCGTCCCGTCCCATCCATATAAAAACATTCCTTTAGGTGATCAATGGTAAAATACAAGGTCGAAACAAATTTGCATATAATTAACAAACACATACTGATTTTATCAACTAATTCAATAGTTTTAACACTAATTAAACACCTCAAAATGATACAAATTAGCCTAAACACAATATAAGTTATTAAACTCAGTTAATAACAAAGATAAAATATCTGGAACTAACTACTTTTACTTTAATAGATATCATTAAGTAACTATAACATTTTTCCCACAACGAATTGAGACTTGCCCCCATAATAACAAATGATAGTCATGAAAAGAGCTATCTAACGACTTACGTCTGGTCGTTATTGGTCGGTGGGTACATTTTGCCCGTTATCCTTTATTCCCAATCAGTTCGTTACATAGTTCGTAATACTTGTTAAGTTTATATAGGTAATTCTTTGGGTATGTTTGTTTCCCATGTATATTTTATATGAATATTCATAGAACGTATACAGTATACAGGCAACAGATAAACGAAGTTCACAACTCATTTGAATAAATATAAATAGAGACAGAATAAACGACAAGGTCACTTATAAACAAAGAGTCACAAAGAACATTTATTTACATCTTTTCCACTTTAAATCAATAAAAGTTATCACTTGTGTACGTCAAATGGGAGTGTCAGGAGAGCCTATTTTAATATCATACTATTATATTTGTATATTATATTTGTATTATATACTAACTATAATATAATTAACGTATAAGAATAAAATTATAAACTATTGTGTATATAATCTAGGAATTACTTAAATTAAACAGTGCCTTGTTCTGTGGATTGTTCTGTCATTGGGATTTGTTTATACGATTACTATACGATCTCTGTTAAGTCAATTATACTGCCTGTATACAGACTTAACAACCTATATGTGTCTCATTAACAGCACAATCTATGTCCATATAGAACAGGCAGCCAATTGAATCGATATAAGTATAAGGTCCACAATTGCACTGCCATTACAAATTAATATTATTATAAGGGATATATATTTTTTCAAATAAAACAAAAGACAAATCTATGCTTTATTAAAATTTTAAGGTAATTATATATAAATAAGCATTGTAACTACAACTAATTTACAATACAATAATGTTATTTACTAGATATATACAATGTATTTATTATGTACTTAAGTCAATAGGTTATTATTATACCATATTTTATGAAGTACAAACATCGGTAACGATCGCAAAATCACTCTTAAGGATGCTGCTAAAGGAAACGAAATCACGAATCCCGTGAGATGTGATTTCTCTTACTTCGTGCTACATCAAAGTATCTCATGGAGCAAGGCTGAGGCGATGGGACACTTGCAGTAGTACTGTTTGGTCTCCTTCCTGGGAACTGCAATTGTATGCTCAGTGTTGTTTGTAAGACGTTGAATTAACGCAGTCACTGTATTCGCTGTTCCGCTTGTGCTCGATTACTTTATCCAGCGCACAAGATGTCTGACGATGATGCGCCCATTTCTGTGGATCCGATAAGTATATATAGTATATATCTAATTATTATAAACTTACTAACCTTAGTTTTCTTATATCTAAGTTAGAAAAAAACTAAACACAGTTTTATTTGTTATAGCGATAAAGAAATTTATTCAACCTTTTTTTTATGTTATTGTCATTTTGTTTATTTAACACAAATTAAAAAGTAAAATCCTTTGCGGTTTTATTTTAATAAATAAAAAAAGAATATTCAGATGCCGCATGTTAGTCTATGAATTTTACAAACCCAAGAACTAACCGACCGACCATGTGGTATGTATAAAACCAGGGGAAAGGTAAAATAAAAATTGGTTTAACTGTTAATATCTAAATAATAAAGGTTGTGCACCATAAAAAGAAATACCTCGTTTCTGTTTGCGCATTGCAGTGTAAATTGCTTAAGACCTGGGATGTGGGTAGGTTTCATTATGTCTGAATATGGCAATTTTGGTAATCAAAACTTTAAACGGGTATTTTTGATACCTTAATTATAAATTTCCTAATTTCTAATTTATAAATTTCCCATCCCATGGCTTAATATTGTAACTTAAAGTATAGTACATATCATCACTACATAATAAAAAACAAAGTTGCCGCCCGCCGCGATGTCCGTCTGTCTGTTCGCAATGAACTCAATGAAGTTAAAATAATAAAAATTAATCGCAAAATAAAAATTCCAGGCTAGAAATTAAATATCGATAAAGCGTAGCAAAGATATCGCTCACTTGCTTGTTTTTAGGGTTCCGTAATTAACAAAGTACTATCAAAGTACAAGGGAAATTATTCTTCCGCAGAATGTTACGAGTAATCCTATCAGACGGTCTGATCCCCCCGCTTACAAAACATTGTTGGACTTCGGTCAAAGATAATGTACTCGTAATTGCATTTTTATTATTGTCTGACGAAGTACCGACAATATAAAATACTTTTGTCGTGGTTATTATTTAATTTGAGATCCGTATCAGATTAATAATGATAAAATTGCACACTACCTGCTAGACTACCAACTAAACTATCTACGAATATCTGTTAGACCTTTTCAATAAAATAATATTTGTCATTAGGTACGAATGTGATATTTGTGTTATTAAATATAAATAATTCAATGTGAAGTTGCATCTAAAGCAGACTCACGACCGTGTCCGTGACGACAAGCATTTATTACTTACCGAAACGAACTACGTAACCTTTATTTTGTGTCTATTTACATCTATTGTAATCAGTAATTGAGCAAATAATTGTGAATTTACATATTTTTTGCTAACTAAGGCAAACTTTGAATTAAGGCAAACTTATTGCCTTAGGTCGAAACAAATTGAAGCGAATATGAAAATCAGACATACCTTATATTTCTGCTTCATCCAATCGTTGATTAGTCATCTACTCGCGAATCAACTTCTCGGCCAACTCTCGTAGCATATTCTCATTTTCATATTTCATTTTCTCGTAGCATATTCGGCGAAGTTACTGGCCTGATCGCTGGAGTAGTCGATGAGTCGTCAGATCGTAGTACCACGCTTCATCTGAAAAGTATCCAATAAGACCAGTTTTAGTCAGTTCATTGATGTACAGGCGTAGTTTAGGTAACAAATCCCACTTCTGATGTGACAGAAGGGTTTAATTTAATTACTTGAGTATATTAATAATAAAGTTATTCCAGCAAGATAACCTCAATACAGTTCAAATACACATTATAATTACAATATACCTTAGTAATACAATAATCACATACCTGACCCGCAAAGATAGTTCAGAGCACTAAGTCGTGCCGTGTCGGAGTCCAGAAAACGTCTGATCGACAGGCGCTCAGCCTATTTATAGACCGCTGACGCCAGAGACACTTGAAGCGAGTAATGTTTCAGTACTACCCTCATATTTTAATATAAATAATGGTTTATCAAAGTTATTAGATCTTATGGTATAATTTTAAGTTTAGTTCCGGAAAACAACTCAACCGTCATTACTTTTAAAATGCAGTGAGATTATTGTACAATAATTATGTGCTTCAACGTTTGCTTTGCTTTGGCTCAGTGTCACCCATTACAAACCCATGTAACAACGCATCCTCTGGAAGCAGATCATAACATATCGGACACTCTTAACTAACAAATACAACTAAATAAATAATTTTGCCCCTAAATAATATTAAATTAAAAATCAAACTACCTTCAATTAAATAAATTAATAATTAAATAAATTTGTCAAATATAAAACCTTTTTTTTTAAGTTCTCTGGCTCAGATTCAGATGCCCGCGATAAAAAATACTCCACGTTATAAATTCTCCTGAAACCAAAGAAATAGCACTAATCACTTCGTTATCTATTCAAATACCTCACAAGCAATACAATAGCCGGCGACTCGAATTGTCGAAACATGACAAATGCTGACATGTAACGTAAAGCAATAAAGCAAATTATGAAAAATAAAGAACATCTAATTTTAGTGACAATTTAACTTGTACCCAGCAATACGCATTAGAGTTAATCCATAATATTTAATCGACCCTGCAATAACAGATAAGGACCAACGTCTTATAAACATTACTAAGAACACTTGTTATAGGAACACTCAGCGGAGGATAATTAAAAAGTTAATCTCGATTGTATTTTCGATACGAATAACTAGAAAGGTTATAACATCGAATTAAAAATATGCCTTATTGGTTTTGTTATTAATAGTATCGCTATACATGCAGAACGTGAGACTAAATGTGGGTAAATTAAAAATATTTTCAAACAAAAATAATTTAGTAATATTAAACAAAACTGAATTATTACTTTGGAAACAAAGCATCAATAAATGCTGATATTTTAAATTCATAAATATCATAAATGTCATAAATTGATATTTAGTTATGTCAATTTATGATATAAAACACAATCTAAATAAAATAGTATATATCGGATTTGAACCACTGATTAAATTTAATACTAGGGTATATAAGAAATAATATCTAAACAAAAACCAGTAACTAAAATGTAGTAGCAACATTATTTCATGCAGTAATAATAAAAACTTACAGAGTAACCCCGCTGGAGCTTAAGTGTGTCAGACTTCTTCTTGTGAATGTCTCTTCTGGCCTACTGGCCATGGCAGCGTCACCGGTGAAAATGTGTAAGACTCGGCTGTGGAGCTGTATAAATACGTTCACCCCACGCACCTCAGCCGGGTGGCGTGAGTGAGCAAGTAACGTCTACCCACATTTTAGTTTAAACAATTATAAATCAGAGATTAAATAATTACAAAGAAAATTCACCTAAATCTATAAATTAAACAGCATGAGAACAATTGATTTAAAAAAAATACCTAAATCTATAAATTAAATAGTAATAAAGACAATTGATTCATCTCCATTTATCAACACATTATATTATGGAAAATATTTTGTGTATATATATTTATATACGTATATATGGACTACAAAAGCCTCTCAGTACTTTTATAAATACAATATTATTTAAATTTTGGTAATTAAACGTTTTAGGTTTATAATTAATGTTACATACTATGTTGTGTGACCAGAAGGACTGCCTTAGTCGAAGTGTCTTTTCGAATTCTAAATTCTAGCTCTTGTGTAGGCCCTCCTTTCTGCACACAATCCGATTCATTGAATAGTGTGAGGTCAGCAGCTTACTCTTGTATCTTACTATTTAATAATCCCCACCGAGATGCATTTATTACTTAAAATATTAAATAAAACTTCTAAAATTTATGTAAAATACATAAAAATTATTGATTTATATGCAATATTGTTTGTTTTTACTTCATAACGGTTCGAACACTTTATACACAAAACATTTAAAAATATAAAAACAAGCAGTAGAAATTGTTGTTTTCTCGTCCATAAAAACAGATTAGTTATTAACGACAAAACCGTAATCTATAAAAGGAATTTAACTCGAAGCGGAATGTTAACGATTACCAACGACAACTGAGCAGAAGATATATTTATATATATCCTTTGAAACTTATTATCATTTCTTTCATGTAGAAGGAATCTTTTATTTTTTTATTTGATAAAAAAAACACTAAATGGGTATTTAGGAAAAGTTTGCTCTAATAAAAGTAAATCAAAGTAAGATAGAAAGATTTATTGTTCAGTCTGAAGCATCGCCGCGGGAACAACTAGTATTAAGATGTATTTTATAATATTCGAAAAGAAAAACTGGATATCGGTTGAAAGAACGTGACTTTTTCTTGACATAATATTTTATTAAAAATTCTTGGCTATCCTCACAACTAGAAATTTTAGGATCTTTTTACCAATAAATAGATCATTCATCTTTTATATTTAAACATGTCGATAGTAATAATCAATAGAAACAAAACCTTTAGAAAATAGTTTGCATGGCTTTTAGTTAAACAAGACTCGTTAAGGCGAAAAACTCAGGCGAAAAACTCAGGTAAAGGATTTATAAAGACCATTTGGATGCAAATAATGGGCCTTTCGCTTCACTAAATCTCTGGAGAATGAACACAGATTTTTTTGATAGGAAACAAGAAAATAATACTCTAGAACTTATCTTCAACGTGCGTCAAGAAATAAAAAGTAAGTATAAACTATTTTATAACAGAGCTAAGATTTTCGTAAAGTATTTAATTTTAAATGTCTTTGTGACAATGGTTTAGAAAACAATAAATTCAATGGTAATGAACTGAACTTTGAATAGTAATGTCAACACGTTTGAAAATATATTACTTTTGTATATGTGTCACTATGGAAGATAAACTAGCTTATTTTGTAAATAAGCTACGAGGGCCAAACAAAGAATGACGAAGATAAACAGCATATAATATAATTATGATTTTATCACGTCCTTTGTAGGTCATTAAGCTACTATTAGAAAATTAGTTCTCTCATGATAATCGTTTGTTGAGCGGAGCATTCTACTGGAGACTTTTACACATTTTTTGTCACGAATAGGCTCGAAAACTTATTGACGGAAAATTATGAAATTTTGCAATCAAAAAGTGATTAAAAAAAATTTAAAAATGTCACGTCGTTGAGGAATAATCGTCAAAAAACTGATATCCCATTGAAGTGAATGGGAAAAAAATTGCTTTACAGTGAAATCTCCTACGTTACTGACATTGTCCACAACGTAATTATAAAGAACTCATAACCTAAAAGTACTTGTAGACTATGATTTCATATAATTTGATATGTATTATTATTTAATCTAACACCTGACATACAGTTTGTGATTATTTTAAATTTACCCAGACAGTTTGTGATTATTTTCTATTTACCCACATACAGTTTGTGATTATTTTAAATTTAACCACTTACAGTTTGTGATTATTTGTGATTAATTTAAATTTACCTACGTACAGTTTGTGATTGTTTGTGATCATTTTAAATTTATCCACGTACAGTTTATGGTTATTTGTGATTTTTTTCAATTTACCTACATACAGTCTGTGATTATTTGTGATTATTATTATTATTTTTTACATATGATATTTTTTTATTTTTTCAAATTTCTTTTTGCTACCGAATCACATCTAAACTATGCCGTGAAAACCGTTGCTATGGGTTGTCATAAACTACAGGTACAGGTTTAAAACTTAACGACATGCAAAAAATTGAAATGCGTTGGGATAGGAATTCCGTAAAATCCGTTCTCAGTGGACGTCTAAAATTAAAATGTAAAATTTTTAATTAATCGGACAGATAGTTTCAGAGATTTTGTGACGAGTGAGTGGTGAATCGCTTCTATATATATATATTTATATATAAATTACATTTTGTCAGAACAAGAGCTCTAATAGCGTAATATTTTGTGTAACAATATATCTGACCATATATCGTACACTTTCTTGGAACTAAATAATACTAAATAGGTTGGTAGTGTGAGTAAATGTAGTAATGTGTTAACATTGTTTCATACAGACACCAAGTTTTTTTAAACTCGTTCTAGTCCGTTGATATTGGAGCAAAGTGAAAATCCCTGGAACGTATATTTGTAAAACCACTAATCCATTTGCAGGTCACTGCAGCACGCGTGCAAATACCAAGGAATGGAAATGGATAAATAAACATGTAAATGGATTTGCAGCATCCCTATACGAGTATGAATTAAAGTAATATTTTATAGTGGCAGGACTTGGAAAAATATTTGAATATTTCTGTAACTTATTTGTTTTGATCATCATTATAATTAAGAAAACGTGATAAATTAAATATTGCAATAACTGTACCATTTTAAAAGTAGTATGTCTACGATTATTGGGTAGACCTCGAAGAATTCGGTCTGCCCATTCATTTGTACCCGACTTTCGAATTTTGGAAAAATTTCTTCACAGGAGGTCTTCTTATGACCCCCTGAGTCCGAAATGACCATTGGTCAAAATGTTTATATATATATATATATATATATATATATATATATGCGTGCGTGCGTCCAGATTCGACTTTTGTCAGCACGATAGCGGCCGCAGTTTCGCTTGGATCACTTTCAAACTTTGCACAAAAATCAACCAACCAAAAATGAAGGTCAAGTTCGTTAACCAGAGAAATCCGGCCACAGGGGGCGCTTGGGCCTCACTTGTTCTGATTTCAGTTTTTCGACCATAACTTTTTCCCTATACAAAGTAGATCTATCGCGTTCATATTATATGATGTCTTTGATGAATACCTATAATTAATGTAAATAAACCGAAAACCTAACTTCAATAACTTAGGAGTGGGGGTAAGAAAACCGAAAATTTTTGGAAAAGAATTCATAATTTTTTTGTGGTAAACATTCTTACATCACAAGTATTTTTAATAGAAAGGTCATTTTTTACTCTAAATTTAGGTATCAAAAGTTTTTCCGTAGAAGGTACCGTTTCCGAGAAAAAAAATAAAAACCACTTTTAGCTTGAAAATTTAAGGTAGGTAAAACCACGGCAACTTTTTTCTGGTAAATATTCCCTCCTCGCAAATATTTTTAATAGAAAGGTTATTTTTTACTCTAAATTTAAGTATCAAAAGTATTTCCAAAAAAGACACCTTATCCGAGAAAAAAAATAAAAACCGCTTTCTGCTTGAAAATTTTTGATGTAAACAACGGCATTATGTGTTATTCTTAGGTAGTGAGTTATATTTTAAACGAGTTAACGAGGTCTACCCACGCGTGTCCCCCTGCGGGCACGGATTTTTTTTATCTATACATAATAATTATCAAACCAAAGTTTTAAAATGACATTTGTATGTTAACAAATCAGATAATTTCTTAAAAATATCTGACGCTAATATAATAAATTGTTTTTAGTATGATAGTTATTTTGGTTTTGTCATAAATGTAAGTAACAAAACATACATTAAACACACGATAAAAAGGCTTTAAGTAGAACGCTCTACGGTACATCACAAAACCAACTACGGAGTTAATTAAGACTGCAGCGTACATATTAATACAGTGTGTCTTTCACAATATTACTTCTGTCATTCTTCATGTCGTACAATTCCTTATTTATATACATTAGTATAAACTTTGTTCGTGTATTACTCTAAGACAAGTCTTAGAGAGATGTTTAACATCAAGATGTTTAATTAGAATATGGTGGAGATTATTTAACAAGGAAGGATAATAATATCCTAACAATGCATGTTTGCCATGTATGTAATTTTTATTATGTAAGTAAATTATGTATGTATGGTAAAGCGTAAGCCTTTTAATAATGATGATGAGAGCAACATCGGAATTGTGTAGTTTACAATTTTTATCATATTGAATCATAATACGATCGAGTCCCTTAGAAGGTTAGAGACACTTGCCACTAAAGCAGACGTCTCAAAGAATATGAGAAATCTGGAGGAAATAATACTTTTTGTCGGGGATCCATGAGTCGTTTCAAATGTTTAACGTCACAAAGTCAGATTAGTCAACAATTCTATATTTTGTAAGCTGAAAAACTAAATCAGTAAATTATATCTTCAATTTCAATTCGAAATAACGAAGAATGTAACTATAGTGTTCTAAATCTAAGACCAACAATTTTGGGTGTTGTGAATGCAATTATTAAATGAGAAATGTATTATCAAATGACCTTCTTTGCCTCAAAGACACCAACAACAATAAATGAAAACAATATTTGATAAGTAATTGAAAGCTTTATAACAATACAGTTGAATTGTCATACCTCTTAATACTTTAATGGACATGCTTTTGTTCCATACAGTGTAAGTTATAAAATATTTATTATATTGTCAAGGAAAAAAAAAACAAAACAGAAAAAAAAGCGAAAGATAAAACATAGTTATGTTCCCATGCATCGCGGGAACCGCTTAGCAAGCGTTGGTGCAATATGTACATTACATTGCATCAGAATCCAGGAATATTAACAATCGTAAAGCTGAATCTACATTTCACACAAATTTATTATTTCATTATAATTTTATAACAATCAAAAAGCTGAATGTGCACTTGACATAAATGTATTTCTTTATAATTAATTTAAAATATAATTGTCACTCTTGTTTTCTAATATCGGGCCAGCAGTCGTCATTTTAGTTGTAACTTAAATTGTAATTTTAAATAAAGTATTTTTATAATTTTGTTTTTTTTTGGATCCTCGGCTGCCACCGTACTTAATTGGCGCAGTCGGTAGGATACTCGCGGGCCGGGTCGCGAGCAACGTAAACTATATATTCTTAAAATCAAGATAATCGTCTTGCGGTCCATCCGGGAAGCTATCAAGTTTCAACACGAGTATCCTGAATCTACGAGGCGGCGCAGCGAGGCGTATCCGAACATTGATACTCCAGAGAAACCGAAATTAAAATTGTAAGTACATTAGAATCTTTCTAGTGATTGCTTATCCCTATTTTGTAAGATTTATCCTTCCAAGATTTCCCTTCTGCGGCAATCGAAGACCTCTGGGCTTAGTACGTATAGTAGTAGAGCGCGCTTTCAAGACGCGAATAGAAATTTAATATTTTATAATAACGATAAATTAAATTTAGAGAAATATAATATGGCCGATTTAGGTAGCATTTTTCAAGCCTTACGCTTATTGCCTGAATTCGATGGAAACCCAAATGTATTACCTAGATTCATAAAACTATGTGACCAGTTAGTCCAAGAATTTGTGATTAATAACCCTGAAAATAATTTATTAAATGTTGCTCTTGTAAACGGAATTTTAAATAAAGTAACAGGCTCCGCAGCACGATTAATTAATACTAACGGTATCCCTTCAGACTGGACTGGCATTCGTAAGTCGTTAATTAATATTTTTTCTGATCAACGAGACGAAACTGCGTTATACAATGATCTTGCTCTTTTAAAACAAGGGTCCACGACACCTCAAGAGTTTTATGAACGCTGTCAAAACTTGTTTAGTACAATTATGACATACATAACTTTACACGAGAATATTGGTACCACAATTGAAGCGAAAAGGGTTTTATATCAGAAATTAACACTGCAAGCATATTTAAGAGGATTAAAAGATCCTTTAGGTTCACGTATTAGATGTATGAGACCCGAAACAATAGAGAAAGCATTAGAATTCGTACAAGACGAATTAAATACTATATATTTACAGGCTCGTTATGAACCTGAAAGGAACAAACACCCTATGGCATTGTCATCTCAACCTTTTAAGGTAAATTCAGATTATAATTTTAACACAATACAGTCTAGGCCATTTACATTTCAAAACCAACACCAACCGCGTCATCAATTCCCAACTCACACACAACGACCCCCATTTAGACCTCAACCGGGTCCAGGTCTTTCATTCACTCAACAAATATTTAGGGCCACACCTCCAAATTATAATCCTAATAATGCATTTAAAATGCCCCAACGTAATTTTTATCAACATACTAACCAAAATCCCCAACCAGCCCGCCCTATGAGCGGTGTAACTCATTTTGTAACTAAAAATTTACCACCTACTGGACATGACTGGAGGAAACATGGTAATCCACCCCCAACGAATTATTTTAAAACTCGGGAAATGAATTTCCACGAAAGTAATAATCAAAATCAAAGTTATGACCATTATGACTATTATGAGACTGACGATTACTATGACAATTACTATGACGATTATAACCAACACCCAGAATATTATTACAGTGACTATCAACCTGTAGAAAACCACCAATGTCTTCAACAATCAAACGACCCCATACCCTTTGAATATACTGTTGTTGAACCTTCATCTTCAACTTCAAATAACCAACAGGATTTTTCGAAAAATCAAACCATTAGACAAACCAAAGTAGAGATTAATGTTCAATCCCAAGGTCAGTTACCTTATATTCAGATTAAAAATCCACCCTTAAAGTTTCTTATAGATACCGGTGCAAATCAGTCCTTTATAAGTCCAGATGCAGTTGAAAAATATTTTAATAATTTCAATTTAAATTATGAACCTTTTGAAGTGTGTAATGTTAATTCTGTGAGCAAACAAAAATATTCTATAACCGTTCCTTGCTTTAATGAGTTTAAAAGTAATGATAATATAAAATTTTACATTTATAAATTCCACAATTATTTCGATGGTTTAATAGGTACAGATTTCTTAGATAAATTGGAAACAACCATAGATTATAAGAAAAAGTTATTTGTAACTAAAAATGCTTCAAACCCCATACAAGTTTATAGTAAGTATAATAGTAATGCAGACGCGCTATCTCGAATTGAGATTCACAATGAAGAGGCTAGCTCAACAATTGTAAATCCCTCTGAAAAATCACAGTCCAATATAAGCTCTCGAACCGCCACTGTACACTCTGACTCAGAAAATCCCTTTTTAGAAATCCCTATAACAGAACAACTATTACAACAATACACACAAGACCATCGTGACCGCATGATTAAAGTCTATGATAATATAAATGAATACATACATAGGCGTACCCGAATTACTGAAAACATTAATAAAAAACGAGAATCTGAGACATGTTACTTACCTGACCAACAAATATTCCTACGAAACCCTAAAGCATCCCGAAAAAAACTTGCCCCTCGCGTTACTCATGACAAAGTTATAGCCGACTTACCGATACACATTAACACAAAAAAGAAACCAGGCCCAATAACCAAATCTAGACTTAAAAGAGTACCTATAAGTGCTCAATTGTTACAGAATGACGATCCTGTTAGCAACCTTGACGAAAGCAGAAGAAATTGAGCTAAGTAGCCTGGATAATGGACCGGGTATTTTACCGTTTAAGTTAGGAACCGCTAGAATCATTTCCCACTATCACTCCTTTATACAATGCGTAGATTTAGTAAAGATTCGTGATAGTTTAAAGTTAGTTCAAGAACAAATCCACAATATTAACCCAATTTTAAGAAATAAAACCCTTTCACTTTTTCAAATGCACATTGAATATCTTGTAACTAAATTAGAAAAAGTTTCACAGCAATTAAAAACCTTTGAGACTAGTCGTGTTAAAAGAGGGCTTATTAACGGTTTAGGGTCAATAATAAAAACTATTTCAGGAAATCTCGACTATACGGATGCTATAAAGTATGATAATGCAATTAAAATATTAGAAGGAAATAATAAAATAATTGTTAACGAATTGAACAATCACATTAGTTTAACCAAAAAATGGTTATTTCAAAATAATGAAATTATTAATAATTTAACAATTAATCAAAGAAAGTTGGAAAATTTGATAAATAACTTAACTAGTGTCAACAGTAACCTCGAAACGGATATTACAACTTTTACGCACTTGACTCAAATATTCTTAATTTTAGGAGATAATATTGAAAGTATAACGGACGAATTATTTCGATTAGAAAATTGGTTAGCTTTTATTCATGCCCAAAGTACACATCATTCAATGTTATCTATCAATATGCATAGAGATATTTTAAATAAGTTAAATAGCCTCTACGAGAAAGAAGAACTTTTAGACATTAGTTTTAGAGACTATTTCGACGTTATTAAAGTAGGTTACTATTATAACGATAGGAATATTGTGTTAATTTTTAGGTTTCCTTAGGTTTAGATTGTCTTTCCCAAATTTTATGTTTTATATCATCTATCCGCAGTACCGAATAAGAATAACCATATCCTTATTCCTCCTAAACCATTCCTAGCAATTCACAATAAAGATTTTATGTACATAGAGGCTGAATGCCCGAAGGTCAACGGATTTTATCTCTGTGAAAACAAATTTAACAATCACTATGGAAAACAGCCCGATTGTATAGAACGCCTCATTACGACGCAGCAGATACAAAGTTCATGTCAATTTGTATCCTTGATCCTGACTACGAAAGCCGTGGAACAACTTGACGACAAGCATTATATTATAACATTTCCGGAGCCATCAAGTTTAAAATTATCCTGCAATCAGCAACAATTTATAAAAGTACAAGGCAGTTATCTTGTAACCCTACCTCTGGGATGTTTAATAAAAAGTTCAGAATTTACAATAATTAATAGCAATGATCATATAAGAGGAAAGCCACTGAAAATAATAGACCTACACAATTCTGAGAAAGTTGAAGTTTCACAAACGTCATTACAACTAAACTCCATCGACCTTAAAAAGCTTCAAGAAATAAGTAATGAAATGTCATTGCAGCCGAAAATTTCAGGAATAACTGAAAGTAACAGTCTTTATCATACTACAATCCCATTATATGGAATAATATTAAGTGCAAGTGCACTAGGTATTGCTGTTATAATATATAAAAGTCTGAAGAATCGTAAAAGCCTTAAAGTTAAGAAAGAACAAAAGCTAACAAAGGACGAGGAAGGAAATCATGATCACGTGGAGAAGATTTTACAGCACTATTCGAGATCTAAGGAAATCAAATAGATGCTGTTCTTCAGGAGGGAGGAGTTATGTTCCCATGCATCGCGGGAACCGCTTAGCAAGCGTTGGTGCAATATGTACATTACATTGCATCAGAATCCAGGAATATTAACAATCGTAAAGCTGAATCTACATTTCACACAAATTTATTATTTCATTATAATTTTATAACAATCAAAAAGCTGAATGTGCACTTGACATAAATGTATTTCTTTATAATTAATTTAAAATATAATTGTCACTCTTGTTTTCTAATATCGGGCAAGCAGTCGTCATTTTAGTTGTAACTTAAATTGTAATTTTAAATAAAGTATTTTTATAATTTTGTTTTTTTTTGGATCCTCGGCTGCCACCGTACTTAATTACATGATAAATTTGCTTACAAATTGAGAAGTGGAGAGAAAATACAAAACATTTAAGATTAATAGGAGTGGGGAGATGTGTTTGTATTTCATTACTGACTGTGAGATATCACACACCACATTACACTCTCTGACTTTTTTGTGAAATAATTTTTATATACATTAGTTAATGATTTTTTACACAATGGCGAAAAGAAATAAGTATTTAAAAATAAATCAATTTTCAAATTTCTTACAAATAAGAGGTAAAAATTGCGCTGTAATAAGATACATGTATGTTCCACTAATAAGAATAAATAATAATGATACTTGTAGTTTTCATATAACTTTGCAGTAATTGTTATTGCATTTTAAAATTATTTAAATTACAATAACAAGTACTGCAAAGTTATGTCACAGTTGGAATAGTAAATAGTAAGGAATATTTCAGATAACATTAACTCTACGTATGTACTGACTGTGAGACGTACCTTCAATTTAATATTAAATTATTGAAAGGTCAACCTACATTTAGCATATCAATAGAATATCAAATATTGATATTAGTTTGTCGCAATAAAGTCCTCTACAATGTTCGCTTGTTCGAAGCAATAAAAAAGATATTCTTATCTGGGTCAGCTCTATCAATTTATCAGCAGTAACAAAAATCTTTGAAAAAAATGTCAAAAATATATACTTAGTTTTCCAGTTCGATACCACTTTTGGTCGAATTTTATATGTAATCTTACCCTTAGTAAACAAAAATCTTTTTTATTCATTTATTTATTGTTGATATTAATGTTGATATTGTTGTCACGTAAAAAGCATGAGGACAGGGCGTGAAGTTAAATAAATAAATAAATAAATATTAAATAGCGTTTTGATTGGTTGATTGGGTATATTTAGTTATAAGTTAGTAAACCCTAGTAACTTGTAAATATTTACAAGACATATATGTCTGCGCATTCAAATTTTCATCTATCGGAATATGTCTTTACCCGATTTATCAGTAGTCATTCTACCGGGGCGTCAGACAGGTGCCAGCGAGGAGCCCATCTTTCACTGTTGAAGCGACAACCTCCACTCTCTAGCGCCCCATCACGATGAACAAATCTGTACCAACATAATCCTTAACTATTATTGTTGTAATTTATGTTTGCTTGATTAATAGTGCGTTTAGAGAGTTAACTCAGATATATTTTGTGAATCGAGAATTGTAAAGTGTAATTTAACTTTTTATTTGTTTTAGGATTTTTATTGGATTACGCACATAGGTGTAATATAGAGAACTCTAATATGGACCATCTTGATCCTATATATATTCATATATATATGCGTATACATGTTGTTTTAAACTATATTAAAAGGTTTGAAGGATTGTATTTTTAATTATTTTGTTCTTATATTTTTTCACGGACTGATTTTATAATAGTAGATTGTCTACATTTTGCAATAGTGAGAAATTCTACTGTAAATAAAAGATCAGTAAAAGACTTACCATTGAAATAATCAATTGAAATAACTTGGATATAAGTTAAATATAGTATAATGAATAAATGTTGCGTTTTGTGACATTGTTCAAATAAAATAAAATAAACAATTGTTGTCGATTTCTACTACATTAGACTAGACTTTTACATATATACTATATATTTTGTAAAAGCAACTCTATAAACAACATTTATCATCATTTTTCTATTTAATAGGATAAATATCCTATTAAGAAGAAAAAGAAAACAAATAAAAAAATAATATTAACTGCATAACACCTCAAAATAAATAGTATGTTTATTTATTGTAGTTAATTTAACTAGCTATTCCAATTTTATATTGTTTGTTATATTCGTATTTTGGTGTACAGGTACAGAAAGCAAGCATTTCTTTTTTAAAAAAAACTGAATATTCTGTTAATTTTCGAATTGTAAGTATTTAAGAGGTAAAGTGTTTATAATTTTCCCTTATAATTGTTATTATATTTTTTTTATATTATAATTTTTGTTTAAGATTATAATATTCTATAAGCAAAATAAATTACTTATGTCTCTTCATTTTTATTGAATTCTCAGTGATACTACTACAAGTATATTAAGTTTTAAACTTTACAAATAAATAACTCATAACTTATAAACATTATTTATTAGTTTCTTGTCATGTTTTCATAATAATAATTATTAAAAGGAATATAAGGTTAATATTACAGTTAAACTTGTCAATATAAGCACTGATTGTAAAATTGATCCAGATTTATTTATAATATGTTTATCAACATTAATTGTTTGATTGATTTTCAATATAATTAATTGTATCATTGATTGTATGATTAATATAATTTATGATTAATTTAATTAATTGTATGAGTGATTTTCAATTAGTATTCTGATACCAATGTAATATAATGTAATAATTAACAATAAACTAAATAATATACAAACTATTTATTATGAATAAACGATCGTTTAGGACTATTCAAACGCTAAAGATGTATCCAGTACCTACATTTAAAGCTTAAGATAGTACATCTTTGCCTTACATATCAGATAGTGAATCTTAATATACGTCTAAAATATTTAAGAACAAGAAATAAGACATTTAATAAAACAAGAAATAAACTGGTACACACACATATATATATATATATTAATAATATAAAAATTGGTCCATTTTAAAACTATTATATTGCAACAAAATTTTATCCTGTGTTGCCTTTGAAAAAAAATTATAAAATTCATTATTTCTTTAATCGTTTTTTAAATTGAAACTATATGAGTTTAAATTTATCTAGACTACGAAGTTTGTAATTCACTGTACTAGTTTACTGTCTACTGAATTTAGTTACAAAGTCATTAGCTTGGAGTGTAATGATTCTCTTTCAAGAGTTGTAGTTTTTAATCTTTATAGCTGATTGTATAAGTTTTATAAATATATTGATAACATAATTTGTTATAATTTTTTATCATCTATTTCACTTCATGGTAGATTGTTGATTTCTAGTTTAGGGGAGCAGTATTGAAATGTTCTTACATTTTAATGATTTGTTCAAGTATCTACAATATATTTATTAAGTATTAAGAAGTACTATCGTTAGATATTTCTAACGATAGTACTTCAGTTTTGATACATTGAATCGTAAATAAAAGGTAATAACCTTGCCCCTAGGCAAGGTCCCAAAGGCGCGAAGTTGACATATAGTTTGCATATCTTATTTAGAGAATTTTCTTCGAGTGCTCATTAATATACATTTCATGAATGTTCTATAATATAAATATTATCTAAATAAATAATTTTGTTTTCGTTACCGATACTGTACAAATTACAGAAATAGTATTTTCAGACCACTTTACTGTTTTAAATTGTATCTCAATACTATCCCAGTACAAAAATATAAAAAATAACGTACTTATATAAGTTACAGTTGTGTACATATTACAATACATGCAGTATATATTTTAGATTTAATTGAATTTAATACATACATAAATTATTACTAATAATATTAATTCCACAGTTTAAATGTATCACTTCAAAAACTTCTTTATCGTTATATAACTAGCTTTTATCCGATTCTTTATCGGCTTTTTGGTCTTTTTTTCACCCGCCTCCACTCGCCAAGATAAGATAAGAGGGTAAATTTTTTCCATCTTCCGTGGTATTTATCGTCGTTATGGCAATAATGTACAAAATCTTTATAAATTGTAGTCTATGTGTTATTCTGATGCATAAGCATTTACTGCTATTACTGTAAAGATTCGTCTAACTTTATTCACAAACTTGAGCAATAATAATACTGGCTTTAGACCGTAGCTTTGACTTTGACTTTAATTTACATTCATTCAATTGGTGTAATTCAATGGGGAACTACGAAGAGAAAACTTATTGTCCTTGGCAAAATGAACGACCACAATTTGAGATTCGAGAAACTATAGCTAAAATTCAGCTCAAATCTGTATAGATTCTGAATCTGTATTCAGTACAGAATTAAAAGTTTTACTATTGTAAGTTAATAATACATAGTTTGAAGGTATAATTTTATAACACTTAACGTCAAATAATAGAAAGATAATACATTTTTTTACACATCTATCATGAGTTGTCTAAGTAATATTTTTTTTTTTTTTGAATTGGACTCTATTTATAAATTTCTATAGTCGTATAATAAAAATTATGTTAGGTTTATTTGTTATATTAACAAGGACAATTCGATCAAACGGTCCATCCGATGGCAAGTTAAACTAAGGTTATGTGGTTTTATTAATTTAACATGTCATACTCATAAAAGTAATTTAAAATTTTTATGGTGCAAATTTTCTTTGCTTTATGGAATAATTAAATCAGTTCGTCTTGTGTCACAGCATTGTGAATGATAACAAAAGATTTATAATCAGAATGGCACGAAGCTTTCATTAATATACTCTGTGACAATGCGCTCCATCAATCAACTGGCTTTAATTATTAATGATTTATAAGACACGTATAGTTTGTTTTGAAGCACAATGTCTTCTCTGTAACGACCCCGTTTTAAAGTTAGAGATCAAACATTAATAAAAAACAAGCTTAATTTTTATTATTTTAAATAGTTTTTTTTTTCTCGAAGCTTATGTTCAATGTTGTTATTTATTTTATTGGCTTAGCTAGGCACACTTTTTAGCTTTCAAAAGAGACTACTTTAACGAAAATACACAGTTCCCAAACAAAAAAACAAAAAAAGAATGAAATAGAAAGATTTTCAATAAACAAAAATTAAATTACTTTTATTTTAAGGAAATCTAAATTAAAAAAAATGTTTTTGTCGGTAATTTTTTGTCTAATATCCGCACACTTCGTTTGATCAAGTATAGAAAAACACATTGCATATAATCTTCATTTATAATATAGTGCATTACAATAATATACTGAGGATTTTTCAGATATCTCATCATATATTATCTTATTCCTAGTAAAGTAAAATGAATATATAACGTAAAAGTTAACTACTTATAACATTATTCATCGTAGGTAAGCCGCAAAATAAGTATGAAACAAAATATTTTGGGGCTTAGCGTGAATACTACGTAAACCTGAATCTATCAGGAGCCCTAAGATTGTCAACAATGATAAACGTTTTAATATAGCCCTTTATAATTGAAACCTGCATATCTGGAATTTTGAACGATTTCAAAGATATGTTATTAAATATTATTATTATTATTTCGTTACAAAGTATTTTTTAATATTACTCATTTATAAAATTAAACATTGCGGTTTACATTCATTTGTTAGCAATAATAATCTCTTACAGAATTTAACGTTATATAAGTATTAGCAGTATTAAAAGAACCAAAGCGGAGATCAACCTCGTATCCTCATGAGAAATTAAATCTTAAAGCAATTTTAATTACCTTTTCCGTTATCTTATTTAATAAAAATAAAATAAATCAAAATTAAAATTTCCATTCAAACCAGCTGAATAAGAATTATGTTTTTATTATAATAATAAATATTAGAAGGACATTCACATGTCCTTTAGACCTTTATCGTGATAAAATGTATTGTAGTTTAAAGAAGACGAAACCCAAGTCAATCAAATAAGAAAAACAATGAGGCAGTACGTGGCCTTTATTTTATTTGTATGGTTTCGGATCTTGTGATTTTTGCCGAGATTAAAATTTGTTTTTTTATTATTTAAAATAAACGTAATTGCTTCTTTACCTACTTTTCCACGTGAAAAGCAGTTATTTAGTGTTTCAAATTAAAAGTGAAAATTAAAACAGTTATATTAGTTTATATAAATTATGTATATTGTGTTAAAAGAGTATGTGTACTAACTAAGCTTTGATCGGCGCATGATGTAGCCTTAATGATATTTATGTTATTTCGGTTCCTTAAAAGTCGCTTAGATTAAATAAAATCGATGTATGATTAGTTAAAGTATGATTTTATATAAATGTGTAATTGTTAAGATTCCTAATAAATCTTAAGTAAGGTAGTTTTATAATATATTCAGATCATGTGCAATATAGTCCAATCTGATAAATATATAATAGTTCAACCTATAATATAATCCTTACAATAACATCCGATATATATCTTATTACAAAATTGTCTACAATTCAAGTAGACATCCTACACATACCTTAGTTTGTGATAATCTAACGTTCCATTGATAAGTACAAATCGCTCCAAGTGTCATCTCAAAGACACACGCGGTGTGTGATATCTCAGTGTATAATAAAACACAAACACAGCGTCGTTCTTATTCATCTTAAATATTTAAGTTTTTTCCCTCTTCGTCACAATTTGTAAGTCAATGTATCATGTTCTGTTTCTTTTGTTGTTGTTTGCTTTTTTCTTTTTTCCTTTCTTTATTTGCATATAAAACTCCACAATTTATATTTATGTCTGAGAATAAAGGAAGTAGTCTGATAGAAGAAAGAAAGAGGTCTGTATTCAAATAACAAACATTCATTTCTCGTTGTTGGAAATTTCAAATATGCTGAAATTACAGTAATTTCTCGTTATCAGTACAATTTATCAGAGACTTAAAAAAGTCGTTCAATTTAATAAATTACATCCAACATCAATAACCAACTTAACTGTAATACTAACAAATAGTGCACATCGACGTCATCCCATTTATTAGTATCAGTAGTAAAGCTTTAAATTATTTACCTAAAAATAATTTTAATAATTTATTTTCTTCCTTATTTGTTCTCAATTTTATTAATACAGCTTGCTGTTTCGTTTTTAAAATGTTATTAATTAAAAAAAACTTGCTTAAACTCATACATGTTATAAGGAACCAAAAAGTATTGATGCTATAAATTTGGCTATAGCTCATAAAATATGAACTTAATTATTTATCTACTATAATATTGACCATATTCTCCGTAAATTTGGAATTCGATACGTAATTGGTTTGTGTAGGCAATGTGGGATTAATGAATTAATTCGACGGGAATAAGGCGTAAGTACGAGTATTTGAATCATTAATTTAAATATTTTTTATATAATTTAATGCAATCAATACTTATTTATTTTATTAAACCCAACTTGACATTCTAAAAGATGTTCGGAGAAATAGCGATTATTCCTTAACGAAGTCTGTTAACTATTAAAGAATTTATTGTATTTATAACATTATAAATTACTGCGATATTGTATGGGTAATTTATTAATAAAACTATTTTTTATATTTTATCGTGATCCTGCTTTTGATGTCATATTCACAGCAGACAAAATGGAGGGATGATAAAAACCATTTAATGGTTTTGTGAACAAAGTTCTAGTTTCATAATTACACTAAAATAAAATATAATAAAAGAATTGTAACAATGATAATATATTAAATATTTTAGTAATAAATTTTCTAAAAGGATCGCAGTACAATGAGAATGGGAAGTGTTTAATTAACTATATTAGTTTCCTGTCCCCTGAATTAGTTTCAGAGTCATTAGCCGTAGTTATGATAACCCTCTAAGAGTTGTAACGTAATTTACACTTAATTCTATAATAAATATATTAATAAAATTATTGTATGAAGTCCGATTTTATTTATGTAACTTTTTTCACATCGACTTTTTGCTGTGATAATATTTTGTAACTTGATCGTTAATCCTCTATACGAACGAATATATATAGTTCATTCATCAGTAGACGATTAGAGTATTTTAGAAAACCTTAGACATGATTAGTCTTGTGTGTAATTGTTGCGTATTTTAATACACTACCACTGGAGGTAGATAATAAAGGTTTCAAAAGTGCTCGTTGTATATGTAATATAGAGCAAAGCAAAACTATATATTTAATAATATACAAAAAATGTTTTATAGTTGTATTCTTATTATATAAAATTTTCTTTACCTCCAATGTCGTAATATTTCGTATTCATTATATTTCAGGTATTTGATAAATGTAATGTTTTTATTATGATGATTTAATAACTGATCAACCAAGATAAGGGTTGCTCTTAGGTAAAAAAGTTAAAAGTTTGATATAATAAAACAACGAGTAGGTAACAGGTATTTGTACACTTTCGCGATGTAACATTGAAGTAAGTTTGGTGGCTTATAACATTATTAAGATATTATCACTTTTGTAAACAAAAGTTTAAATTGGGAGAAGTACCTACGGATTGTTTGATAGAACCGCTCTCAGACATTGTGTGCACAAAGATGTTATGTAATATCACGTACAACTAATCTTACTGGACCCTAGAATAACACTTAAAATATACAATATTTTTCGCAAAAGAAAGCCAAAGTATAATATTAAGGAATGAACAATAAAAATATTAACTCATAAGACATTTTATGACAACTTGTAATGGTCTTTAGGGCTGTCGTGGTCCGTGACTCTAAAATCAACGCATTTCGACGTAATTTTCTAGAAAAAATGAGCAAACTGACTTTTACTACTTTCTTTGAGTTGATATCTAATAACTTAAGTCTTCTAAGTCGTATGTCATATACAGTAATTAATAAAATAAAATATTTATATCATCACTATTATAGATTGAGTATAATTAAATCACGAATTTATTAGAATACAATATATACGTTATAATAGACGACCTATGTGTAGCGGAAGTCATAGGAGATTGAACGCAGTCTAAAGACATCCATATTACCTAGTTTTAGGAAATATTATATTCTTTAATAGTGTGTACCTACTAATAAATCAGAAAAGTTACTTCGCTGTTCTTTTTGATATATATATAATATGCCTTGTTTGATTTTTTACACTGTGTTAAATTTATTTTGCAGTTGTACATCAAGTGATACCTTAAAAATGCAAAAAAAAATCTCATTATTACATATTATGTAATATAAATACTAAAAGGCTAAATTGAATAAAGTTTTATTAAAATGAGAATTTGGTAAATGATAAAATATTAAATTCTCTTCTTATTACACTAAATGTCGAGTATATTCAAAATCTACATAGATTATGTTTATATAAAGAGGTACCATTTTGGATTATCCGTCGATATAAAACAGCAGAGTATACACCACCACCACCACTACAGCTGTCTTCCACTGCACGGTTGATCTGTAAAGTAGAACTCTTTACTTCTGGGATGAAGGCATATCAAATAAGCATATAAAAATTTAAAAAAATAGTACACTTATTTATAGAAATGTATCATTATACATTTCTATAAATTGGAGGCAGTTTTTCTTAAATTTATGAATAGTATGTTAATTCGTATCTTAGATTTTAATTGGTATCTTTTACGAGAAACATTAATTAAAGTAAAGTATTAATTTAATATTATAATAAAAAAATACATGACGTAATCATACCAATTAAAGGAAATGATTGCAAAAGGAAATTCCAAACCTTTTAAAGAATGTTACACGTATGTCTCGCTCACTTTGGTATATCATATAGCGACGACTGTAATAATCACCCAGCTTACATATTATGAATTCTGTTTATTGCTCTTCACATTGTGTTATTTTATTTTACTTAATATTAGATAATTCTACAAAGTATATTTCAGATTTGAAAATTTGACTTTAACAAAAATATAAGTAATAAATTCAGTGCTATATGTACAGAAAGGAATACGTTAAGATTAATGGATAAAAGAAAATAATCTTAATAATTCTACTCCTTAATAATCTCGTCGATATTTAAAACTGTTACAATAAATAATAAATGTACGTCTAATATTGATATTGAACAATTTTTGCTTGTTATCAAAGTAGTATTAAATGCAAATATGTAGAAAGTAAGACCCGATAATGTTAAGGAGAACTAAATCATTGAAGGTGACAAATGTTAGAGATCGGGAGAGTTTAAATGTCAAGGATGTCACACACAAACGAAGTATTTTGGGTCGAGTATTATTTGATATTAAAGATCTTGTTGTTAACATTAATTTAAATACATGTTTTTTAATATCGACAGTTTGATAATCGTATTTATTTATTTAACATATTTGAGTCTCTGCGTAGTACTTAGCAAAGTGATTTTAAATAGGTCATAAACTATTAAGTTTCATGTCACTCGCACTGATATCTTGGCAACTTAAGTTACTACATGCCCAAGTGTCATTTATAAGAGACATTCGGGAAGTTGAATTATATATATCTCAAAGTAGAAACATCACAAGAAGAAAAATAACATTTTTATAAAATATATTTTTTCTTACCTAAAATATTGTTTAATATCTAATCAATGTAGAAAATTGTTTATATAACAATACATTTAATATATTAAGCTAGATAGGTCTTTGTTTCGGTCGTCTATCTTTTAGTGTACTCTGTAATATGAAGTAAGTTTGTGACAAAGGTCAGCAATTATAAAGAGGACGTTTTACGACATGACGGATTACCAAAGTTACACAGCAACATGACACGTGTACGCTGCAGTTTAATAAATCAGAGATTAATAAACTATATTATGATAACAATGTTACCGATAAAAGTACTTACCTAATATATATTATGTTTTAATTGTAATATATTTTTATAGTCCAAATTGAGTAAAATTCTTAATAACATTATGCTAAAAAGTTTATTTTCTATATCTGTGATAATAAATAATCGTAATATAGATCAATTTTAATAATTATCATTTAAATGAACACAGTTCACGTCATTGTATGGCGGTTCCTCTTCACTAGTCTCAATGAACACTGACAAGTAAAGGGAACACCAAATAATTCTTGAAAAATTATTGCGCTGTTATCAACACGAGTTCACATTTCACATTCGTGATGGATGAATATTAGTAGTAGTAGTTCTTTAGAAAAGGAGACGACTAATCTCACTATTATTATTGTTATGATCTATAAATATAGATAAAACTAAGGTAATTTGTTTGTAATTTAAAATCACAGATTTTCACAAAATATAATCGTTCCTCCAGATTCTTCGAACGGAAAATTGCTACAGCAAAGTTCAAGCATGTCGTCAAAATTGGGGATCAGTTGGCAAAATACCCGTCTGACACGCGCAAGTTCTGGGCGCTTTGCAAAGCCAATCTGGGAAACTTATGTCAGCTATCCCTACCGCCATTGCACACATTGGGAACGACTCTTTGGCCCACAAAAGAGAAAACCGATCTCTTGGGCACTCTTCTTGCCTCAAACTCGACTTTAGATGACCAGGGAAAGACACCGCCTTAATGCCGGAAATAGTTTTTCGGCAAAAAATCATCCGAAAAGCCTCTGTCTGTTTGTTCCAGTTAATCTCTGAAACGGCTGGAATAATTAACAAAACTATCACTGGCGGATAGTTGATGTTATAGGGCTACTTTTGGCTACTTTAAGGCTATTTTCAGAAACGTATTCCGCGCGCACCAAGTCGAGGGCACACCTTGTCATTTATTATATAATAAGTCAATAGATTAAACCCTAATCGAGTCACATAAAAAATTGCGATGATGAATGATTATTAAATAATGTTCCCCGTTAACTTTGTGTGCATTTAACAAGTAACACGAGCAGTAGTTTTTGTTACTTGAATGTTTTCTTTGGATTTGAATTAAGTATTGATGTGATACTTAAATATTTAAGGGGTTTAATATTCTAATTTTAAACTCCTAAAATATCTCTCTACAGTATACTATATTTATTTTTGTTTGAGGTACAAGTTGTTAAATACTTTATAACGTTAATAATGTTGTTTATACACTACGAAAACTTCTCAAAGTCATGGTCACTCAATATACTTCCCTCATATCTCAATTACCAAGTCTCTCACAGTGAAAGAGTGAATTTATTTACAATAGACGCGGCGTCTCTTGCTAATATCCTTTTCACCTTTCTTCATCCGTAAAAGGGTTTTAGAGGTGTTTTATAAGCTTACATCACCTTTATATTGGACCTCTTAGAGATCATCACATTATCTGTATATACGAGTATAAACCCCATGTCACGATGTTCGTTTGTGCTGATCTTCGTAAACACTGAACCGATTTCAATGAAATTTTGTAAGTGTGTATCATTTGATCCAATTTAAATAATCCGATAGTTCAGGTCTTCAATTTATTATTTGTGAATTTGATCTTCTTTATACATAAAGGACTTACTAACCTTCTAAGATATATAATTTTCCAGCAAATATCGTTGAAGATTCCACAATCTTATATTTAGGTTGTGTAAATATTCAATAGATGGCGCAGCACTTCGATTTCAAATATTTTTTGATTAATTTCTAATTTCGTCCATGATCTTTACGTAATCCTAAGATTAAATATATATATATATTAAAGTCATTCTTAACACTACTTTTGCGTTTGATTTGATATAAACATTCTTCTCTTTCAGTGTTATGTGTGTGTGTCAGTGTTAAGTGCTAATAGAATTCTCCATATAAAATTTAAGCGTAATTATAGACGATAGTAATGTATTCATTCAGATTGGAGCGACGCCGAGGGAAAGCTAGATTTAAATGTATTTAATAATATTTGCAAAGAACAGCTGAATATTAAATCAACGGACGTGACGTTAATTCTAACCGTGAAGTACCTTTTAGGGAAGACGGAATTTAATTTTGACGAAATATTTTATTAAAAATACTTGGCATTTCTCCTAATTATAAATACAAGGATGTATGAATGATTTAAAATTTTGTGATAATGTTAGTAATATACCTATTAAGTAATTCTTTTAAAATAGTCTTGAACTGTTTAGTTTCGTAATTAATTTGTTTAAATTCTAGGAATGTCGTTAATGAAGTCGTTAGTGTACGCTGATGACTCTTAAAGTAATTGTAGTGGACTGGAAGTCGCATTATCTTTTAAAGTGAGACCGTTTTCAGTGCTATAGACAATATCAATTTCAGTTTATTCAATGTTTATTAAAAAAGCCCGTTATACGTGAAGTACAATTTTCATGATATACGAGTATATTATATTTGACTCTATTTCCCTCCACTTGTTTATTTTTTATTCTATAATATAACATTTTATTAGTTCAACCAAGATTGCTTTAGTAAAACCATTATAGATATCTCTGTACCTTTATCTCGGCTTCATTCGACACAATTGTATTGATACGTCATCGAAGTCTCTCCATTTGTAAGAGTGTAAGTAACCGCTCCTGTAGGATTTTATAACTGACAGTGTTATTTATAAAATAACGCTATTCATATCTGACTACTTTGAACAGTAATGTCCTTGAATTCATATTTTATGAGTAGATTTATAAACTTCTTTAAGTTTATTCAGTTTATTACATTATTTAAGTATCTTTGATTTTATAACTAATCATTAAATGTTATTTTTAAAACTAATACCTGTCCTTTGATACTTGAAAGAAAAGAGCAAACTTTCTCGTACGTGTATTTGTAAAACCACTAAACTAATATCCATTTGCAGTTTACTTCAGCACGTATTCAAACACGAAGGCACAGAAATATAAATATATAAATGGTTTGCATCCTATAGGAATATAATAATAAAAGTAATATTTAAAGTAGCAGGATGTATAATTTTTGGCCATCAATATTATTATTGATGGTGTACGCTAAGTTATGTACGCGATCTTTTGTTATCTTAATATAACATTTATCAAAACAAAAGCTTTTGATATATTTTTTATTAAATCGTAATTCTCCGATTGACCAATACCATTCCATACCCTTCTATCGCTTCCGTTTTCGATTCAATCACCACCGTCGCTAAAACACCACATTCACCACGTGCAGCAATGCTTCAGCTTCTGCAACCGCTTTGCTTTAATATTTCTTTCTTGATCTTGAAGTTAACAGAAAGAAATAAAAAAATTGAATTTTAATTACACAACTTTTAAAAGAAATTAAGTAAGAACAGAATGTAAGATTAACGTGAATGGTAAGATAATAGAACAAGTGAATGAAGGGGTATATTTGAGAAGTATGATTATCAGAGACGGAAGATACGAAATGAATGTGGAAAGGCGTATTGCTGCCGGTAACAGAGTCAACGGTGCTTTGGCTGCATTGTTGAGACGACGAAACGTCAGCATAGCTGCACGTTTAGCTGTATAATACTTTAATAAGATAAGATAAGCTATGATAATAATATAAATACATAACGACTGGAACCGTCAGTAACTTTACTTAATGTTCCAGTTCATATAAACTATACAAAAAATTCAAGTATTTGAACAAAAGAAATAACGATTTTTTAATAATACATGAACTCGAATATGCTTTATTCTTTGAAAGCATAAAAAATAATCAGAGTCAAAATTAGTTCTTTGTATTCTGTTTTTATAATAGTTTCTTGCTAATGAAAAGTAAAATATATGTTCAATATTCAGTTATATCTGTCTCCTTTGTTCAATTTTATTCTTACATTATTGGGAGTATTATTTATATTTATATTTGTTTTGTTTACAATTTGAATTATCACAGCGTGATAGAAGGAACAGGAAATACTATGGAATATCAAATTAAAAATAACAATTATCAAGATTATAAATCAAAGTGTTTTTTATTACCATCGATTTTTTCGAATTAGAGAACAATAAAAATCACAGATATAAAAATAACGGATATAAAAAACGTTCAGACTCCTAACAACCCTTGATATCTGAAAGCTGTCACTTGAATTAAATAGTTGTTTTATCTGTCGATCAAACCCCGATCTTGGACTGAGCTGTCAGGATCAATAAACAATAAATTAACCAACCTCGGAGATGTTACTAGTAAAGTCCATTTTATTTTTGTTGTATCAAATTTATTTTTACCAGAACAACTAAATAAAGTGATCCCAGAACATTAACATCAAACTCAAATTACTTTTGTTTATTGTCTCCTGTTTAAATCTTTACAAAGTCAACACTGTGATAAAAGTATGATGGACAGCTGCTTTGTGGTTCATTTCATTTAAACATAAAATATTTTAAGATTCATTCTTTTGGTTGTTGTTATTTTAGATACATTTAAGTTTATACTTACACAAGCATTTCCTTTAGTCTATAAACAGGATATATATATATATATATATATTCTGGTTAAATCTAAATTAATAATAATTTATGCTAATAATAAATATTTAATACAAAGTTCTGTAAATAATTGCTTCAAAGGCCGGAAGTGTGTTGAATTCGTGTAGCAATTTATGCGATCGCTTTGAATATAAATCGTGAATTCTTGGTTTTACTAAACCTTTGAAGAATGAATATCGATTGTCTTTAAAGAAAATTAATAATTGTGGTTCATATTTTTAACTACAAAATGATTTACGTAGTAAAGCGTTTATTGTTTTATATCATGTAAATTTCACATTTAACGAAAATCTGTCTATTTTCATGGAAGAATTTATATAAAGTGTAATATAAATTGGAATTATAAATTCTCAACAACGCTTTTAGTTGATTCTCGAAAAATGTGAGGTAAGAAAGATCCCAGTTACAACAGTACAGGACATATTTTTATAACAGTAAATATTATGTTACAACTTAATTTTTTGAAATCATTATCAACTTTGATCGACTAACTTTGATCGACTTTAAATTTCAATATAATTTCGTTTATGTTAACATTCATACACTGAGATTAGGCATTATGACTTTAGATTTTATATTTTGACCCCAACTATAATTTCTCGCACAACTGATATAATTGAGTTATGAAAAGTAAAACTTTGATAGCTCGAAGATATCAATAATGGAAGTTTCAAACTTAGAAATGAATCGGTAAATTAGTTGCTGTGAATTTCCCGGTATTATGTAAATCTTTTCAGAACTTAACATTTCTTAGATTTGCTCAGAAATTTATTGGTCTTTCAAAAAATTTCATTTCATTCATGTTCTTTAGAATTTTACTATAAATTTTTGATGAGCCAGAATTTATATATTTATTTTAAAAATAATAAGTGCATTTTATAGATATTTTAATTTACTTTATAAATATTCATTATAACTACATACAAATAATACCGGCTTGCCCAACAATTGTTCTTTTATTAACATCTATAATTTCGTCAAAGTTCGTTCCCGAAATACCCTGGGTATTTACATCTTCACTGGTTTATTTTGAATAGTATAATAATTTCTATGAAATTCGTCCTTCTTAAAATAGAAGGTTTAAAAATGTTATAAAAAATCCTTAAAAGAAATCTATTGCAGTCAAGTTATATAATATATTATTATTATACAGTATTTCTAAATCTGTCATCGTACAATATAAAATAATAAATACGATTTACCTTTATTGTCTTCAACTTCCACAGGGAAAGTTAATTTATTTCATTAACTTTTAAGGTGCGGTAATTCAGAAAGGTTATATTGGTTAATTTAAGGTTTAGTTTCCACCAGCGATGTTTGCTTAGCGTCGATCCGTCACTAGATTATGCCGACACTTAAAAAATGTAATCAAATATATATTTAAGGAAATTTCTAGAATATATGTATATATTTGTTCTGCACTATATTGACAACTTTCAATATATATTAGTTAAAATCATATATAATTATTAAAAAAAATAAACAATAGAACCTAATCATAAAACTATTCTTAAATTTGTATTAATTATGTTAGAGAAAACCAGATTAAATATATTCAAAATGAATGGGTGAAGTTGTAGTGACTTACTACTTACTTAACTTCACGCCATATCCCTTGCGAGGTAGCGAGAGACGACGGAGTGCTAAACGCAAAGGTCCCTGCATGTGATAGTGATTAATTACCTAACCGGTATATTATTTATAAGATACCAATAATACAGATGTTTATTTTAAATTTAATTATAGCAGCTTTCGGGTTGCGTTTATTTGGTGGAAATCGTCACCTAAGAGCGCTGTGACCTCATCGCCTTGGGGACTGACCTCTCACTACCGACCTTCTGTGGTCCATGATACGCAGTAGAAAGGAGTAGAAAGCGGTTTAGTCCTTCTGCGAAGAGGTTGTTTGGCAGAAGGAAGCGGACAACACCGCAGACGAACCAAGGTCCGAAGAAGGAAGAGAAGAGTCTTTGTTTTTAATTAATAAACGGGCAATCAATGTTTATTATTTTAATACATACCTCAAATTAACTACTTTATCAGAATAATTAATATTAATGTCTTAGAAGAAACGATATTTCTTCTAAGATATTAATATTAATTATGGAGTTTCATATGCAAGTAAAGAAAAGAAAAAAGAAACAAAAGAAAGAAAACATGACTTATAAATTGCGACGTAGAGGACAAAATCGTAAACATTTAAGATGAAAATACCTCGTTCGACAGGGTCGATCATGTTAGGTAGATTCCCGTCGGTCGGATCGACAAAGAAAAACTAGCCAGCAGTATTCTACTGGTCATTACGAGTCTTATAACGGGTCACTCGACATATATTGGGTGAGCGGGGAACCACCCCCCACCCCTATATCCTAAACGGGGGGTCACATCAAAAAACTTTTCGGACAAAAAAGTTTCCTCTTTTAATTTGTTAATTTTCTAAGATTTCTTCGACAGCAAAATTTTGCCTTCTTCTGTGACTTTTTTCGGTTTTTAACTTTCAACCCCCGCAGCTCTCCAACCCCCTGACCGATTTCCTCCGTTCAAGAACTTAACCTTCATTTTGTCCTTTAGAATGTGTATACTAAGTTTGAAAATCCTCTGTCAATATTTGCGACCTGTAGCGTGTCCCAAAGGTTTGCACTTTCACCCCTCCTCCCAGCCCCCCCTTTCACTTTTTCCAAAAAAACGAGATGCTACGTTTGTCCTACTAATTTATCCTATCGACCTGTGAAGTCAGATTTTGCCTACGATGAATTTGGACTGATGGATCATATATACATATATATATATAGGGATATATCAATATTTTTTTTCGAAGGATTCTCAATCTCCAGTTCATAAACGGCGTAGCGCCCCTACTCTGGGGTCTGGGTCCCGTCATCGCATCGATTGCAATAGGTAGATTCATCTATCTAATCTAACTAAAGCTGAGATATCGCACCCCGCGTTTATCTTTGAGATGACACTTAGAGCGATTTGTCTTTATCAGTGGAACGTTAGACTATGAGAAACTAGGAGTATGTAGGTTATCTACTTGAAGTGTGTACGATTTTGTAGTGATGTATATTTTTGGTATATGTACAGCTTGTATTATGCCACTTAATATGTAACGGATGAAATAACGGATTCTTAACTATTTGTAGAAACTGAATTATTACATGTTTAAATTCACACTCTAAGCAATGATACGTCGGTTTTATTTAATCTGGACGAGTTCTTAGGAATCGTAATCATACAAATTGCATAATTTGTCACTTTATACGCCGATCAGAGCTTAGAGTAAAGGCCCTTTTAACTCATAATATACAATTTTTATAAACTTATATAAATATTTTTTAATTACTTTTAATGTAGAACCAAAGGAAAGAAAGAAGCAAGTCTTTCTTCTTTCATAATATTAATATTTGTTTATCAACTAAGAGCAGTGCCTGTATCATGTATGGACATAAAATGTGTACAATTTTAATTAAAGGTCTAAACCTTTACAATTTTAATTAAAGGTCTAAACTAGACTAATCTAGTTATCACAAAGACAACCCTTATTAAATAACTAAATAAGATCATTCCGTGGTTTAAAGAGCTCTAAAAGTATTGTTCAGATAAATCTTTAATAACTATTGTATGCTTAATTTTGATTGATAGGTAACTGAAGCCTAATAGAATATTTTTTTTATTTTAACATTATTCATAAAGAAATAACTACCTCTCACTCCTTCTTATCTATATATTAATACATGATGCCAAAACTTTGGATCCCTTTTTACGAAAATTGCGCGGACGCAGGAGTATAAAATTTGGCACACTTATAGTTTATGTACAGGAGAAGTGCAGAACGGTAATATTTTTCAATAATAATAAATAAATAAAACATTACCCACACTACCATGCATTTCACACACACATGTTTCTTTTGTTTTTCATTTTGTCTATAGACATAGAAACATTACACACACTACCATGCAAATTCACAACATACTTACTACAGACTTAGAGTACTGACATTGACATATCAAAAATATATATATTTGCCTATACATACTCTGTGGTCAAATGGTTTCTTTTGTTTTTCATTTTGTGCACAGACAGAGTACTCAAAAAAAAAGTTTAATTTGTCTCATTTAATTAAATATAAAAAAAGATTTAAATAATAATGCATAACAAATAAATTAAATCAGTTAATAAAACATTATACTAACCAGCATGCATTTGACACACGCATACATACTCTGTGGTCAAATTGTTTCGTTTGTCTATTATAGACGTAGTTGAAAAGTTTGTTTCCTGTGCTGTTATTGAATGTTTAAAGTTAATTAAAGTTTTATTTGACGAATACTACGTGAAATACTGAGCGTTTATACAAATTTATGTGAGTTGTGTAGCAGTAAGATACATTTAAACGTATCGTCGTCTTTCAAGGACTATCATTATATGCATAAAGAAAGCTCTGTAGCAGCAATCTGCAATAACAACATTCAGGTACTAAAATTTTTTATATTGCTGGTTCAAAGCAATTATTGTAGTTAACGATTTCAGTAATTGCATATACTTTAGGATAAATAAGTGATTTTGTGTAAAAACTTTTTCTCTTCTTGATTTCAGTAATCTATGAAAGAACTTTAAATATGCCTCGACATAGAACATTAACGAGTCGGAGTTAGAGACAAAGAAGAAGGAATATTTCTCTAAGAGGAAGGAATAATTCCTCATCAGTAGTATTAGATAGTAATATGATTTTGAGAGATGCATTTAAGTGTGCTCTAAATGTCATTCCAATTGTGTTTTTAAGATATGATTGTGGATTAATGAATTTAGAGTGCAGGTTTTGCAATGCAAAACATTTTGAACCTGAAGTGACTTTAGGCGACCAAACTGCATTCACTTCATGTTGTCACAAGGGTAAAGCAATATTACCACCCTTAAGTCAAAATGAATATTTGATTTAAAATATTATATGATGGACTTACTTCAAATGAACCTTCAATAAAAAGTAAATCAAAAAATTATTTTGAAAATATAAGGAAATATAATTCATGTTTTGCTATGGTTAGCTCAGAAGCCAAAATTGCTGAGGCAGTTACAAGTGGAGTGTATCATTTCAAAATACATGATGTTTTTTATCACAGATCAGGCCCAATGACTGCCGCATATGGTCGCTCACCATGTTATGCACAATTATATTTTTATGATGTTGACACTGCTATTAATTTTAGATTACAAGAACATGTTATTCAAACATGTAACAGCAACATAATGCATGAAATTTCACTGGAATTGGAACGCAGTAATCCTTTTGTGCGGTCATTCATTGCAATGAAAGATCATTGTCAGAGAGTTGAAAATCAAAACAAAGAAATTTGTATGCTCATTAAAGTAAATCATCATTTAAATCTATGCCGATTTAATGATGCAGTTCAAACTGATGTAGCAGTAATATTTAGTACAGTTGATGGTGAGCCACCTTTTGAACGAAATATGATTTGTTTTTCAAAAGTTAATGGTATAATTAAGAATATCTCAGTTTTGGACTCATCATTAGACCCTTTAGCGTACCCACTGCTTTTTCCCAACGATGATACTGGGTGGCATGTCAATATTGCTCATAATACACCAACTACATCTAATTCAAGAGCACCCAGAAATAAATTAACCATGCTTTAGTATACAGCCTATCGACTAGCAATTAGAGATGATTTCAGCTTGTTACACCATTCACAAAACCTATTTCTGCAGTGGATTGTTGATATGTAAGTGAGAATAGAGGGCTCACGATTACATTTCATTCGACAAAATCAAACAAATATTAGGTCTGAAGTTTACAACAATTTAACAGACTACTTAGAATTGAACATGAATTGAACATTTCTTTTAATTTCATATAATTTGTTCAAAAAAGAAATTGGCAAATAACAGTCTTGGTAAAACCTGTGGTTATAGTAGTTAGTTTTCGACAGAACTTTAATAATGTTTGAATATTATATTTTAATAATATATATTAAGTCACTTACAATTTAAATTTATTATATGGTCGAATTTCGACCACTGGGCGACCACTAGTAAATTTAAAACTATGAATAATCAACCTACCTCCAAATATACACACATTATATTCCATCATAACCTCAAAAATAATTTGTATTCAAAGCGCGTTTTCTTCCCTATTAGGATAACTAGTTACAGAGAGAGAGAGAGATACTAGCTACAGAGTGAGGAACTTTTCAGTTTATGAGAAAAACATGAAAGCGGTCTTTGAACGAACAAATAATGAACATGAACTCTTTTAAAGAGTTATTTTTAATTCTTATTGGTTTTTAGCATTTTAATAAGTCTAGTTAATAACTTAATAAAAAAATTTGAAAGATAATATAAAATACTTTGTCGAATATTAAATTGATCATTCAGTTTTAAGATATTGCTAATGTTGCAATATGCTGCTGTTGTAAATTTGGGCGCGAGATAAAAATACGAAAATATAGCTTAACGTTTAAGAGAGCTCTTTTACGGACTCCATTACGGTATTATATTAGCAATAAACGCTACCCCTATTGAAAGAAAATTTACTCTTTTACCAAGCGAGACTCGGTAATTGTGAGACGAGGGAACATGTATTATCTGACCGTGACTTGTAATATTCATAGGTGATGTTTTCATTCAAAGAGAAAGGCCGAAATGTTACCCATATATCAAATATATGAATGATTATGATGATTATGATTAATATAACAAATATAAATATTAATTATTAAAAGAAATAAATGATAATATAAATCTGTGTAAGATCTGTTAGAAATAAAAAAATCTAAATAGATTAATTGATTGATTATGATGTAAATATTGTAATAAGTCATATATGTTGACGATGTTGTAATAATTTTATTTCTTTTTAACATGAATGTTTAACGGTAAAGTTACTAACAACCATTTTGATCTTAAAACTATATTATAACAAATGGTAATTTACTAATTTTCTATATGAATTTTAAAGTTACGTACCTCTCTATGCAATTTTAACACTAACAATATAATACTATTCATATTACTACGAGTATGTACTCTCTCTAACGAATTGAAACGATTTCTTTAAAAATATTAATAATGTTTACCGAATTATTATTCATGCTTACATTTACAACAATTATTATTATGGACTTTCATAAGTCAACAAATACTTTAAAAGGTATTTATGAAACACTATAAATAGTAATTGAAATGAAGATGAAATTAGTTTAATCGACTTTTAAACATAGAAAGTCTTGCGCTGTATACGAGTATTACTGAACCATCACGAGACTGTGGAGAGGAACACTTAGTATTAACTTTAGTTATACTTTCAAATACGATTTCATAGAAATCTTTTGATTAAAGGTTTAAATTAATGATTTGATTTTGATTAAATTAATGATTAAATTAACAAGAACGAATATAATTATAAACGAGTATATTAAGTTTGTAAAATTAGCCAGTGTTAGATTATTTTGGTATGGACAAGTACTAAAATGGCCACGTCACTTAATGCAAATAATTAAAAATGCTAGGAAAGCAAATTCTAACCAAATTATGCTTGGCAGTTCAAAATATTTATTTATCGCTTAATAAAATCATTACAATATACATTACAGGCATATATTACATACAATCAATCAAAAAAGAATTATACCGTAACTTTTCAAGAATAATATTCTGTTGTATACAATGGATAAAGTAATAATAGTGTGCTCACTCAAAGGCTCATGCCTCAGTTTTCGATACCCAAAAAGTAATTTTCCTGTATCGCCTGAAGCTAGTTGCCTCAGTTGGAAAGAAAACACGGCTAGGATATCAGTTTAATTTTGAAGTTAGGATATTGTAGGTAGTGAAGTATTATACAATTGATAAAATAGTAAGTATGTGATGAAAATTTAAATATCTTAATATGAGGATTTTAAAAAGTTGTTTTTGTATTAATCGCACCGTTATTTTTCTATCTATATTTTGAAGTTAAAGAGTGTTTGCTTACTATTTGTTCAATTAGTGTGAAATCGTCTTTCTATTAAGAGTAATACACGCTTATAGAGATAAGCGTGTATTCTTCTATTTAACACAACACGTCTATCTCTTTATACTCCACATTATTTACATAAACATCGTACACAAAGTGTTTGAGACTGAGAGTACCAACTACATAACATATTTTTTGAAGTAACAGAATAATGGAAAATACTTTTCCAGTGGAGTGCTGCAACTTTGAGGTAAATCCGTAGTGATTTACAAACATGTCCCCGATAGTTAAATACTCGACAGACCAATTCATTAAACTACATTTGTAGATGATTTTTTCTATGACTAACTATAACTAACGCGTATTTTTATATATATTTCTAAATTGGTATATATATTTTCTATTCTTCTAAAAATACCAATTTTCAATTTTATAATTGTAAGTTTAGTTCAAAATAAGTTTTTTTATATTTACTTTTACAATGATTTTTTAATAATTTTGGTTTTGCTTTAAATACTAATAAATGTATTTAAAGCACATTTTAGTGGTGGTAATAATAAATTACAAAACAATAAATAACATCTTAATTTTAACGCAACGGAACGATGTTGTACCCTCAAGACGTTTTAAGGGTAACGAATATTGTAAAGAAAATAATGTCACATTTAATATATCTTTAACTTAAGCCAAAGAAAGTCAAAGACTAACATTTAAGGGTATAATTTATGTCTTAACTTGGTACATTGTCGCCATGTGCTGTATTATATGGACTTGACAAAGGTGAACTGAATGTACATTTTAGTGAAGATGTAACAGTTCTTAGAAAAGTTAGATTCTATTTATTCCATAATAATGTGTTGTATCTAAAGATAACGTTTGTTTTATGTCTTAAATGACCATTACAATATTGTATTTATAAAAATGTACCAAATTTTATTCGCAATTTATTTGTACGTTTATTGTTTTCACCAATTTTTTCAAATGCTTTGGTTATACGAGTAGATATGTCAGTTAGTCACAAAATTGTTCAGTAAGTTTTTTGTTTGTAAATTTCGGAGCATGAAGCTTAGGATGAATCTACGTTAGTAAATATTTAAAAGTGTATTATTATGTAATATACAGATCATTAAATTTGGAGTTAACAGAGCCGTTACATCTTCAAGTGAATTATGAGCTGTGAAGTGACTAGGTCACTTTAGTTCCGGTACCGCACAAAAAGATAAAAACAATACCTAAATACGACTCACAAGTGGTCTGCAGGAAATGGATAGAAATTTACCGTGAATGTCTTTTATGTTGAGTAATAGATCTCGTTCATTTCTCCTGAACCTTGAGATTCGTCTTATATTCTGAATTTTAAATAAATATTATTCCGTTGGAATTTTAAGTAATACTGGGTTTTCAGCGTCTTTTATTCGTATACTCAAAACATAAATTTAATTCGTATAATCGAAGAAAAAAGTTAGACAATTAACGGACATTAATACGGCTTGACTTGTTTATTTTAGTTATTTTCACAGTATTTTATCTTACGGTATTTTATTATGGGGCAGTGCTGTCGAAATTAATTCTATATTTATTTTACAAAAAAGAGCTGTGCGGGCTACTTATAACTTAAAAGCTAGAGATTCTCTGAGAGATGTTTTTAAAGAAATAGGTATTCTTACAGTCGCTTTGCAATACATATTTAATAACATATTATATATACGTCAAAATTTAAATAGTTATATAAAAACAGAGACAGACACGCGATAAATACGAGAAATAAAAACAAACTCGTAACGCCAAAGTTTCGGCTTCAAAAAGTCAATAAATCCTTCATGGGTTTGAGTATACGCATATATAATAAAGTTCCACAAAATACCTTAGACCTTCCATTACTTAGTTTTAAATCTAAAATCAAAAGTTTATTGTTAAATAAAGCTTATTATAACGTTCAAGAGTTTTTAGTGGATCGAAATATGTGGAACTTAAGTTGTTGAATCATTTGCAGGATTTATATTATAATGTACTACCTGTACCTATTGTTATATTTCTTTTGAAAAGAGCAACTGTTGAGTTTCTGGCCGGTTCTTCTCAACAGAGCAGCATTCCGAGCCGGTGGTAGCTTACTTACGGACTGACTACACTAACCTTTTTTGTATTGTAGTAATTGACGATTCAAAAGTGCGTGTAAATGCCTATTTGAATAAAGATATTTTGAATTTGAATTTGAATTTGAATTAAAGATGGTAAGTGATACCTACTTTTATATAATAATAATAAAAATGACAAAATATGTCTTATTTTCTTCTTCTTCTGTCTTTAAGCTTTTCATGCGTAAACTGGTGAATAGATTATAATAAATTTTGTCCAAGTGATTATAACCTATAAAAGAAAAAGCTATCTTACGTCAATAAAAATAACCTGAAGTAGATGATACATGGGATATTATTTGTACGGTAAAATTTTTCTAAAGCGAAAATTGTGGATACCTTTTAATGGCTAGAAGTAAATGAAATTTGCTCTTCCTCGTTCCAACTCAAATTTTATTTATACAAAATCGGTATATATAAAGTTCAATTCTAAATATATCTTATACTATATTTGTTTGTTTTACCTGAATAATGATATAAAAAATTGTATTTTAAAGCCTTGTCATCTACAGATTGACTAACATAAAAAGTTTATAGCACGTTAAATTTACGGATTTAAGATAAGGCCCTGTATCTGTAGCCTCGAGTATTTACCATAATGTAATTAATTTCTAGAAGTATTCAGTTCGCAGATTTAGCTATTATAATATAATACGTATTAATAGACGGAAACTGTTAGCATCTCAATGTAATGTATACAAACGATAATATTTTTCTTTATATTTAGAATGCTTTTGTAAAAAAATATACACAATTGAAATAATCAATAGTAATTCAAAATAAAAAGACAAGTCATTGGTAAATCAAAGCACCTTTATAAGCGCAGTTGGAAAAAGATAGAAAGTTTTAAGACATGAACGGGTCTTATATTAATATTTTAAATATAATATTATAATTAAAATATAAAAGTTAGTTTCATAGGCGTAATATAACTTAATAAGGTTTCCCAATATTCTAGTTTACTTAACTGTTTTCTTTAAGTTAAAATACACTTATAATTTGTAAATTTACATCTAATGACTTGGAATAAAATCACTGCAAGATTTATTCACAGTAAAGTACTAGATTTTACCTGCGGCTTCGCTCGCGTTTGAAAGTTTCTTTCTTTCATCTCTTTACTTTTTTTATTTGTTTCTTAATGTCCTAAATTTTTCAGTCTGCGGAGCGGTGGCTGATTGCGCATAGTAGATTTTTTTTGGTGGCGTATAATTTTAAATTTATAATATATTATAAAATATTTATTGGCTTTTTAAAAAAGGTGGCGATCTTCTTCTGTGCGGTTTTCAATGACTTTTTCCCGTGTACCACTCTAATGTAGAACGAACTTCCGTCGACGGTATTTCTAGATCTATACGACATGGGTACCTTCAGAAAAGGCATATACTCCTATCTCCAAGGCCGGCAACGGTCTTGTGAATCTTCGGATGTTGCAAGAATTCATGGGCGGCGGTGATCACACATCAACGGTGACGGGCAAACTCGTTTGCCCTCCTTTAACATAAAAAAAGGTCCATTAATTGTGGTGGTGTGGTGGTGTCCACTCACAAATATTGAGTAATTTATATTCACTTCACTCGCCATTTCTACTTTTATTTATAAACGAATACTCGGTAGCCATCAGATTACTATATAATAAATAAATATTTTATATCACTTTTCGCTACATTATAACAGAAGCTGTGGCTCATATCCACTAAATGTCAGTAATATAACGGAAGCTGCAGCCATCATGCCGTGTGGTTGTGAATGTCCTGTTTCGTTACAATTATGAACACAATATGTTGTATTTACGGTCAACTGAACAGACTTTATTGTGAAAATGGCTCCAGCACGGCACGTTGCTTTGACGGGAACTGAGGTCCATCGTTTGACGTTGTAATCTTATGATAACTTTTGTGTTTCTTCGGTACCAGGTGTTAAATGAATGTTTTATAAAGACATTATAAGGGATAACTTAATAGACGGTCGAGTCGTATTTATTATACTTAGATAAACGTGTCTTAATATATTGAACGTGTAAACAATACAATATATTAAAAATCAAACTAACTATGTAACTTGTATTACTAAGTTCAAGATGAATTAGACTTAAAATTTTCAATTGTTAAACTCTAATCGCTGTAAAATATTATTCTGAAGCAATATTATAGATGTACGTGTGAAAAAATGTTTAAGATCTAAAACCACATTCGTAATACTAGTACTGTGAGAACTCGACACCTTTAGAATAACAATTATACATTTTGCAGCCAGCGTCGTACGTCCGACATTCGTTGGACGAAATGTAATTCCTGACAACCGCAATATAAAGTCCATACTACTCAATGTTTTTCTTTTTATGAAACAACTTTCATGTAAAGAGTCAAAATATTGTAAATTGAACTAAAATCATTTTGTTCTATATTCCTATATATTATCATTAAAGTTGTGGAGACTAGTGAAAACATTAATAACTACCTGTATACACTTAACACCGCTCAGACTACTGGAAAGATCGTGTCAACATTGGGAATTTATAAAAGAATATTTTTTTTAATAAGCGATACAATTACCATGAAACGACCAAATGTTAGTATTGTAGTTCAAATAATGCTTACTATCTCTCTCTCCCTCTCTCTCTCTATCCTTCTTTGTCTCTTTCTCTTTCCCTCTCTCTCTCTATGTCTCCTCCCTAAATCATACTTCAGTTTGGCAGTGATCCAACATTCTTACTTCTCTCATTTGTATTTATAGAAAGAGTTCTTGATCATAATTCATATTGTTTTGATAAATGAATTTATTCATTTGTATAATCTGAGAAGCGGAGAGCCGACATTAGATGAATTCTTATATTTTGAAAATGATATGAATAAAATTCAGGTTTACTGTTATGTAATGTTGCCAATAATGTGAATTTTGCAATATAAATATAAAAGTCTCAAATGAAATAAAATAAATGTATATTTTATATCTATGTTAGAATTCGAAGTAACGACAAAAAATACAAGTTTTTCGAAGAATACTAACAAGACTTTTTGCTATTTTAACACAAACGACAAATTATCCATCAGTCTATTTTCATTTTTTCTTAGACATTAATATAAATTGTGGAGTTTTATGAAAATAAACAAAAGTAATAAGAAAGATTAAACATGATAGATACATTGACTTTTAAATTGTGACGTAGAGGAGAGAAACGTAAACATTTAGAATAAATAAGAACGGCGCTGTTTGTATGTTTTATTATACACTGAGATATCGCACACCGTATATATCTATGAAATGACACTTAGAGCGATTTGTCTTTATCAATGTAACATTAGATTATTACTATCTAAGTGTATGTGCAGGATATCTACTTGAAATGCATACGATTTTGTAGTAAAGTATACATAAGTATAGTTGGTCGTGATTGTTGTCATGTTGTTGTTTTCATATTTAATTATAACCATATTACACTTACAGACAACAAATCCAAGTACATATTACTGAATACGTAGTGTAAATAATTAAATATTTACTATCATTAAATGAGCTGAATTTTAAGCAATTTCATAAATAATTTAGTAGTAATTGTCACTTCATACACACCAAATGAGAACTTAGTGCTTACTCGTTATACATAATATAATGTAATTGAAAAAGAATATAAATATTAATTTTTTTTTGCAACTCTAAATAAAGAATAAAGAAATAAGTATAGTTTTTTACAATATATTAAGTAGAATTAGAATCAAACTTTGATATCGGCTAGAGAGACAAAGCCCGAAAGTCATACAAACAAAATAGAGGCTACATAATACCTCATTCCTTACCTTCTTACTGGTCAAAAGTGTGTTTCGATGTTCGCCTACTCCTCCTAAGCCATTTAAGCTAGAGCCTTAAAATTTTGCATATGCATTCAAGAAAGTGTCTCACTCGTTTAGCAGTTCTTTGGTGACATTCGTGATTGTAGATTTTGATTACATGGTCAAAATGTGTCCCATAGATGAACATATATTGTTTTTACTTAGCAATTCTTTATAATATAACTTTGCTATAAAAATCGTGACAGGCGTCAAAATATAATAAACAGATATTGCACAGGACCTTACATGGGCATTCTTTTGTACGTTTTAGTGAAGTGTTTGACTGCTACTCGTAATTCTATGACTTCAACGGTTATTTTTAATTGTTATACAAGTTCCACTTTCACTTATAACAGATAATCTGATTCAGAATTCCCCCAATTGTGTGTTTAATCAACAAATTAAGGAAAACTTTTACGTCATTATTATTATCTTTCAGTAAAGTTATCTTTCCATTTTAACATTTATAAATGAGTCAGTGCGGTTTCGTAACTGTTGAGTTCCGCAATAGTTAAATTTGATGTACTATAAAATTATACAAAGTACGGCTTGCAATAAAACAAAAGGTGTTTTAAAGGATTAATACATTATGTATTAATTATATCATTTATATATAAATTATATAATAAATAGTTTTAATTAGTTTCCTGTCCAGATACAGTACTTTCAGATTATTACATTAGATACGGGACAGACCTTCTATCATTTCTCTTCTCTTCTTTCTCTTCTTCATGTATGTTGAAGCCGAACGCGGATGTTATAGCGAAAACAGATTGAAAAAATATTTAGCCGTTCAAAAGTTATAAGAAAAAATCACTGCGCGATTTTTTGCTGCAATCAATCTGCAATCAATCTGCAATCAATCTGCGCGTGCGAGCAATGTGCTGAGCTAGAAGGTGACAATTAGTCCTAATAAATCGATATTTCCTGTAGCTATTCAGATGAAAGAAGAGGGGCTCAGCTCAACACCCGCCGCACCCGGTTGGCGGATCCTAGGTTCATGTAACATTTCGTCATAAATGTCAAAATTATTAATTCTCTCGAATCCGTATTCCATGTATCTACACCATAAAAAATCAAATTACAGACAGCAGAATTTATTGCCGAATTTAAATATCGTTCCACTATCCTTTATAAAACATTCAATAAATTATAATATTGGGTAGACCTCGAAGAATTCGGTCTGCCCATTCATTTGTACCCGACTTTCGAATTTTGGAAAAATTTCTTCACAGGAGGTCTTCTTATGACCCCCTGAGTCCGAAATGTCCGAAATATATATATATATATATGTATATATATATATATGCGTGCGTGCGTCCAGATTCGACTTTTGTCAGCACGATAGCAGCCGCAGTTTCGCTCGGATCGCTTTCAAACTTTGCACAAAAATCAACCATCCAAAAATGAAGGTCAAGTATGTTAACCAGAGAAATCCGGCCCCAGGGGGCGCTAGGGCTTCACTTTTTCTGATTTCAATTTTTCGACCATAACTTTTTCCCTATACAAAAAAGATCAATCGCGTTCCTATCATATGCTGTCTTTGATGAATGCCTATAACTAATGTCAATAAACCGACAACCTAACTTCAATAACTTAGGAGTGGGGGTAAAAAAACCGAAAATTTTTGGATAAAAATTCATAACTTTTTTCTGGTTAACATTCTTACATTACAAGTAGTTTTAATAGAAAGGTTATTTTTTACTCTAAATTTAGGTACCAAAAGTTTTTCCGTAAAAGTACCGTTTCCGAGAAAAAAATAAAAACCACTTTTAGCTTCAAAATTTAAGGTAGGTAAAACCACGGCAACTTTTGTCTGGTAAGCATTCCCTCCTCGCAAATATTTTTAATAGAAAAGTTATTTTTTACTCTAAATTTAAGTACCAAAAGTTTTTCCAAAAAAGATACCTTTTCCGAGAAAAAAAATAAAAAACGCTTTTTGCTTGAAAATTTTTGATGTAAACAACGGCATCATGTGTTATTCTTAGGAAGTGAGTTATATTTTAAACGACTTACACACGAGGTCTACCCACGCGTATCCCCCTGCGGGCACGGATTTTTTTCTTCTTTCTTATTATTCGAATTAATTTAATTAAATTTCAAGCTTAATTAACAAATTTAATATAAGTTATTTTTATTTTTTTATTAATAAAAACAAAAAAATGCCGCGACGTGCTGCGCGACAAGTACCCACTTACGTTACCCGAGATGAAGACAGAATGCGTCATTTGAGAAATAACGTAATGCCAAATTTACCGCTGCAAGCAAACGACCAAGCGATACAAACGTTCAAGGCTCAATTCGTACACGACCTTTACAAGCTTAATTTAATTGTGTGTACAAAATGCTAAGGACAAGAACTTAAAAACGAGATCGAGAGCGCAACGTAGTTGTGCAATTCGTGTCGCAGCTCGAGGACGTCGCAAATGTTTAGGGGTGCAAATTCAATGGAACCAGGAGAAGTGCCACCTCAGCTGCAAGGATTGACAGACATTGAAGAGATGTTGATTGCTAGAGTCCATCCAATCTTACGCCAGCTAAGAGCAGGCAATGGTGCTGGACAATATCGATACACTGGTCACGTACACAATGTCGAACAAGAATTGCAACCACTCGCAAGAATCCTGCCACAGAGATTTGCAGATATAATTTTTGAGAGTCATGGTCAAGTCATTGAAGGACGGTCGGAATTACGTAGAAACGCTGGGAATGTAGAGCCATTTGTAGTAGAAGATACGTTAGATATTTTAGCAAATTACATAGAGAACGGCAACGCAAAGTTACTCAAGTGGTATGTGAGAGATTGCGGTGCAAACAATTCTGATCTAAAGAATCACTATCCTGACATATACTTTGGCAAACTAACTAACGTCAAAATTAAAGAACTGACTCCGACTTTCGAATTTTGGAAAAATTTCTTCACAGGAGGTCTTCTTATGACCCCCTGAGTCCGAAATGACCATTGGTCAAAAAGTTTATATATATATATATATATATGCGTGCGTGCGTCCAGATTCGACTTTTGTCAGCACGATAGCGGCCGCAGTTTCGCTCGGATCGCTTTTAAACTTTGCACAAAAATCAACCATCCAAAAATGAAGGTCAAGTTCGTTAACCAGAGAAATCCGGTCACAGGGGGCGCTAGGGCCTCACTTTTTCTGATTTCAGTTTTTCGACCATAACTTTTTCCTTATACAAAAAAGATAAATTGCGTACATATTTTATGATGTCTTTGATGAATACCTATAACTAATGTAGATAAACCGAAAACCTAACTTCAATAACTTAGTGGTGGGGGTAAAAAAACCGAAAATTTTTGGAAAAAATCATAACTTTTTTCTGGTAAACATTCTTACATCACAAGTATTTTTAATAGAAAGGTAATTTTTTACTCTAAATTTAGGTATCAAAAGTTTTTCCGTAAAAGGTACCGTTTCCGAGAAAAAAAATAAAAACCACTTTTAGCTTGAAAATTTAAAGTAGGTAAAACCACACCAACTTTTTTCTGGCCAACATTCCCGCCTCGCAAATATTTTTAATAGAAAGGTTATTTTTTACTCTAAATTTAAGTACCAAAAGTATTTCCAAAAATGTACCTTTTCCGAGAAAAAAATAAAAACCGCTTTTTGCTTGAAAATTTTTGATGTAAACAACGGCATCATGTGTTATTCTTAGGTAGTGATTTTAAACGTTACACACGAGGGTTACCCACGCGTGTCCCCCTGCGGGCACGGATTTTTTTATCTCTTTTGTGTACATAATTATTTAATATTTATATTTAATACACCAATTTTAATTTATATGCAAATGTAAAAAGTTGTTCCTAAAAGCAACATATTAAACTGTTCAAAGTGTATCATCGTCCGCTGTGAGTTTTTATCCTCCGAATAAATAAAATGTTTTGTTGATAATATTTTACGAGAAGAGCATGTTTAATTATCTCCACAGTTTTAACATAATAAAGAATATAAAATATAATAATCTCTCGGTTAAAGAAACTCCGTAACATTACTGCAAGTAAAACTCTTAAAAACGTAAATTATTACATGATTGACGACATTCCGTTCCTTGGTAATTTGAAGCCTAAATTTATTTTGTTATAAAAATGAATCTTAAGTATTTTAGAGAATTATAATTATAGATTACTGTTTTTTTCTGAAGTTCGTCCTTCTCTGAGGATATTAACCTAAATATAACATTTCACAAATAAATTTTTCAAAGAATTCATATTTCTGCCTTTTTTGTTGTCGAAATATGGCTGCTACATAATAATACCAATTAGAAATTATTAAATGATGTATTATGACCGAAATAAATTAACGTTTTATTTTTAAAATGAAGTTTAGACGATACGAAATTATGAATTATTTTTACTTCAAAAAATATATTCTCTTACTACAAAATTTTAAACAAAAATATTTCAATGTCAAGTAAAATATTCATATTTAATATCCATATATCATGTACTTCTTTTTTATCTTTATATACAACAGTTAATTAAAAAGACAAGCACAAGAATTGGATGGAGATCATAAAATGGCAGAAACTTTTAGTTTCATATTATCATGACACAATACCAATTTTTTTTATTTTACGTAAAAGATGTAAACTAAAAATACACCCTTACTATATCATAAGAGAGCTGATCAAAACCTTTAAAAATATTTTTCATATCCACCAATGTGGTGTTTGTTTACAGATCCTTACAAATTCACATGTTATTAAAAATTTGTTTACTTCGTTTGTTTTAGGATGCTAATGAAGTTGATAAAAAAACCTTGTTGTATTTTAATTCAATAATATTGAAACAGCGTTTGTGATAACGTTAATGGATATAAATATATCTAAGCATCTATTAAGACAGCGACCCTGTTACATTTTAATTAAACACCATTACTTATCAAATAATTCAATTGCTTTGTTACAGCAGGTGGAAGTGATTTGCTTTAATTTCCGATCAACCTACAATTTTGTGTGAGCTTAATGCAAAATTACATTTATAAATTGTCCGAGACAGAAAAGCTAAGCAAAGCATCTCAGATTAGACAATGTTATATGTTGTATTCGTAAACTAAACAAACATAAGATTATACAACAAGTACAAATAATTCTTCTTAGGAAAGAAAATAAAGTAACTTTGTCTTAAAATCTTTGGATACTAAGGATTTCAAACAAAACCTGTGAGTTTGTATGACAGTTTCTTAATTTGCAAAATAACAAACATGAAGTATTATATATCGTTGGTTTATGACTAGAATATGATTAAAACATAAAATATAATCAGCTATATATATAAAATTGTATTAGTATATTACTATAAAGCGGAGGTCGATGGAAGATAACTAAAGATATATATAGTAACAAGTGTTGTTAATTTTGTTTATATTATACTTTCTCTATCCAGGGGTCGACAATACTTGTTAGTAAAAATAAGTGACACTTAATGAAGGTATATTCATAGTTAACGGAAAATTATCCAAGCTCATTGATAGCCTACATTAAGACTAAATATTATTTGATAATAGCAGTTTACAAATATTGTATACCTATCTCATACCATTAATTTTTCAGTTGTCGGAATTTTATTTAAAGTAAATTATAAATGTACAATAATGAAACAAAACGAATATAAGCATTATTTGTTACCTTTTATTTATGCAGTTCCATTAATTTAAGTTAAAATATAGTTTTATCTGTAGAGTTGCAGTGGAGAAATAGCGTCTAAAAAGTGCTGCAATTTCGTTGCACCGAGGTGACTTGTTACATTACGAGACGGTGGCGGTTATTCAATTTAAACCAGCAAAGTTTCCTGACAAGAACAATTTTTGGTGAATCTTTATACTTTGCTTAAGAGCTTTTCATTTTGAGTTTGTTTCACACTTATATAACACTAATATTATATAAGTATATGGTGGTGCCTGTCTATAGTCTGACTATGTATCTATATTTCTGCTCGTAAATATATACTAGTATGATTTATTTCCCGCTCACTGAATAAAAACACTCACATAAATCAATATCAATTCTACCAATACAAATAATAAAATATAAACAGCACTTCTATTGTCGAAACTATGATCAAGTTATCATATAAACGTACAGCATCTTGACTTAAGTATCAATATAGTTTATACTATATAATAATATTATTATATAGTATATAATAATATTATTATCATTACAGTATTGAGACAATGTCAGAATTATCTGGATTTTTACATCCACTTTTACTTTACCGATTTTATTCCAGCGATAATAAGAAAGATGCTTTATTGCCAATGCTAATAGTTCCGTACAAGTAAAACAATACAATCTACACAAAATCTATAACTTCACACTCAAATAATGTGGGTAATAAAGTACCATTATAAATGAAAGATCAAAGTGACATAATACTATCGATGATTATTTATTAAGTTATAAAACTTGGATTTTCATCATTTGAATCCAATGACCGAATAATATGAAAACCTTAGTAGTATGTTACAAACAATGTTTTTGCAAATCTTTGTATACATTTTTTTCAGCTTTTTTTGGGCTTTTATAGGAATCGTTCTATAAAAGTGTTTCTGAATTGTTTTGGTAAGTATATATTAATATAAATATATATATATATATATATATATATATTAATATATACTTACCATTCATATATACACATTCTTTTAGTGTGCTACGAGCTCAATGTGAACTGCATTCTGACGAATTTATAGTCAGTTCTGCTATCTATGAGAGTAGTTACAAGCTTTCTTAGACTTCAATCCACTCATAACACGTGCATCGAGTAGTCGCGCGCTGGTGAGTCACTAATCGAACTTAATTAGTTCTGTTAATTGTTCAAGATCTGTCGATCGAAATTATCCGAAATTTTGCACAGTCATAAAGCAATATATCATCAAACACCATGCCGAGTTTTGAAACTGTGGTAGGCGTAGTTTCTGAGCTAGCACGTAAATTGTTCTAAACTGAATTAGTAAATTATACTGAATTTAGAATTACAATTTTTAAAAAACTAAATATATGCTTAGCGCCTTATGCTCGCAATCGTTGTGGCGAGTTTCGTTAACGTATCTCGAATAGTTTTTAAGAATAGAGAGTTCGCATTTTTTGCGATCTGACCAGTAAAGAGCTTCGCTTCGCTCAGCTCAATTACCCGTTGATTCATAAAAGATAACATCATCATAAAGCTGTCTTCATTCCTTTCAGTAAATAAAATGTATTTATCAGATCAGAATGATTCAAAACATATTCTTATGTTATTATTATCTTACACAAATAGCACCATATTTGATAATTATGTTGTATGTGTGGTTGTAACTGAATAGAAGCTATAAGACAAGTATCATAGTTATATAGAATATTGTGCTTATAGTGAAGATAATATCTCCGTCGTCCCCTAGCTTTCTTGCTTCACAGACTATTATCCCTTGTTTCGACTCAATGCGTTGGAAGACATTAAACCGATTAAAATTTCTGTGTGAGCTTATTGGCGTTTATATACTTAAAAGAAAATGCGCCGTAATATACTTAAAGGAAAATATGGACACATGAAGGTTAAGGTTAAGTAGGTTGCTATTGTGATTGTATTTATTAGATAAGTTATACTTTATTGCAAGAATTTAATACCTTTAATGAATAAAAGTAAGATTTGAAAAATTATTCAATCATTTAAATTTATTTTTAGGCTTGCAAATGTAACTTACATTCTAGTCTACATGTCATTTCCTATAAAAAAATCGTTTTTAATTACTATTTGCATTTGTATTTACTTTATTACTTGAATTTTGTGTTTGAAAAGTATATCATTTCGTAACGATATACTTATTAGTAGTGAAAAAATATATAATACTAGAAGTAATTAATTATAGGTTTTACTTTGCATACCTTTGTTTAAATTCAAAAATAAAATCAGTAAAATTATCATAAATAAATATATCATATAGTTATTATAAAGGTCATAGACGTTTATTGAGGTGTTATTTATTATTATAGCTATTTATGTATTAAAACTCCAGTAAGTAATTTACGTCTTGCTCCAGCACACTTAATAACACGTGAGTTTCATTATATTCTCGCTACTTAAGAATAACTTTACCGCAAATTCAATTTTACAACAAATAAGTTGGTTTGAGTTTGACTTAACTGGGAAAGCAATAAGTAAAGGCCTAATTTATTTTATTGAATTTCATACTACAAGTGTGTCAATATTTGATGTAAAATATGGTATTAAAATACATTTTTTAACATACAATTTAAGAATATTTCTTAAATTAAAACCTTAGAAATTCTATAGTTTAGGATTTGCTTTATTGAATTTCTTACTATAGATTTTTCAATATTTGATGTAAAATATGGTATTAAAATGCATTTTTTAGCATAAAATTTAAGAATTTTTTGAAATTCAATTTTAAAATCAATAATTCAAAATGTTTATTTATACACGCTTTTATTTATTTGTACAGAATTATATATTTTAATTAATTAGAAATATTCTATTTTACGCTATTTAATATAAAATATCTAATAAATGCAATCAAAGTAATCATCTAACTTCGTAAGCTTCAAGTGCGAATATTCTCTTTTAATTATATAAGGACGGCCTTTAAAAGCTAATAAGCTCACGGGAACTTTAATGTGTTAAATGTATTCCAAAGCATTGGGCCGAGACAAGGGATAATCGTCAGTGAAGCAAGAACGGTAGAGGACGACGGAGATATTATCTTCACTATAAGCAAAATATTCGCTGTAACTATGTACTCGTACTTATCTAATACTTTATATTTAGTTACACACACGTACAACATATATATCAAATAGGATGCTATTTGTAAGATAAGAATAACATAAGAATAGGTTTTGAATCATTCTGAGCTGATAAATTCACTGTTTATTATCCACTGAAAGGAATAAAGACACGCTATCTTTTATAAATCAAAGGACAATTGCGGACGGTTTTAACTTCAAGTATAAATCATTATGAAAATCAAATTAGACCGGATTATAGCAAAGTTAAATTTATATTTAGTTCACTGTTAACTTGATTATAACAAAGTATTAATAGGATAGTTACACAATATTTTACATAGAACTATAAATAATCATACGCAAAAGTTGTGATTCAAATTCATTTCAGAGATACAGTAATATATAAAGTGCAACTACAAATGAGGCTCGCTGGAAATAATACAACTCACTGAAGTACATTTTGCTTTATTACACAGTAATAAATGCTCCAAATGAGGTATTATTACAGTAACACTCAATAGTTATATTTTCTTTTCTATTTTGTTCTTTATTTTAAATCACTGAAATATAAATTTATGTATGTAGGTTATTTAATTACAGTTTTAATGTAGTTAACTTATAATCTAAAACAATAATAAGTAAACTGTGAAGCCAGGAAAAGAAAGAAGAAAAATATTGTATGGATGTAATGGAAACTTATCGTAGGACTCTATAATTACTAGATTATTAAGAAATAATTATTTGACACTGTTATCTTATCACCGGGAAATACAGATCAGCTTTCATAAACTAAAAAACTATATTTATACAAACATTGTTAATAATTGTAATGATACAAACTTACAAATAATTACACTATAAAATGATGTCAAGCATTCAGAAACATAAAGATCATATTATAAATCATGAAACTTAGCGCGTTGATTCAAATGTCTTGCAGGTTTAGAAAATAATATCGACCTACAATAGTAAATATATAATAATAATACATATCTATCCATAAAACACGTAATTTGATACAGCGACCCTTAACCCTCTCAAGGAACATCTTGTCAATAATATTATTAATCATGTTGTGAATATTGAAACCGACTGTAATGGGAACTGAAAGTTGAATAGTAAAAATATGAAGAGACATACATACTATTGTAATGTATTCAGTGCTCAATTGACAATAGTTAATTAGTTACAAATATTATAGACAATCCAACTTAAACGTCTGTAAATTCAGAATATATATTCAGAATTTTACCTATATTTATAACATATTACTCTGAAATGAAATTTTCAGTCCATGGTCGGTCGTTATGTCGCCAAAGACAATATATTTTCTCCTCCTAGTTCTGAATATCACACCCGCTGAATGAATGTAAATACATTGCAAGGGAAAAGGTCATTCCAGAAGTTTCTCTTCACATTTAAGTTTAATATTTTAGTTAATTGTATTTTTAAATTAAAAATAATTATAAATAATAAAGCTCGTGAAATTATATATTACAAACATATTTTTTTAAGTATTTAAAATCTCTGTAACTGCAAACCATTTGCAAGTATCATCCATATCTATGACATTAGGGATATCCCGCAGGCTCTATTTAGGAAATTGACTTCTTTATCACTTTAATGGCCTATTTAGTAGCATATAAAGCTTTCAGATATCGACCTTGACTGCAAGGTATTTATACATCTTATTAAAGTATATACTAATATAATAATAGCACAAATATAATAATATCTACTTACAAATATACAGGAAGCAATATTTTCTTTCCGAATGATTGAAAGCAATCCAATAACCCTCATTACGTCAAAACTAAATATACTCCAATAAATAAAAGAGACCTCTCAATTCCATCAATATAAAGTAATCAAACCCAAAGGGATTTTCATCAATGAAATAGCTTACGATAATCTTCTATATAAACGCTCACTGTTCCAGTTTGGGATTTGTATATATAAAGTGTCAAGACAAGATAATAAGATACGTACAATTTGTTTGGCCAATCCATATAACGATAAACGAAAAAATATTTGGTATATTTAGAAACACTATAAACGTAATTAAAGTTCATAATAAAATACATTGTAAAAACAGTATCAATGTATATGTGTTTCTCTGTCTTGAAGTCAAAGAGACTGGAAATACATATACAAATTTTGTTTGGTCTTAGGAATACCAATGTCAAATTAACCATGATAAAAATATTTTACTGTTGACAGGTTTTAGTAACCAACATGACAAGGTAATAAATTATCGCAGACTTAGTGATGGACTTTCCTATAACACTTTGTTATTTACATATTATTTCCCGGTTTGTGAAGACTAGTTTTTTTTTATTTTCTATATGAAATTAAAATGTTACTGAATATAGATAGGTCTCTCATTAAAGAAAGGTATAAAAAGTGTTGTAAAATAACATCTTACTTAAAAAATCCATTCAAGTTGCAAATATCGAGGAAATAAACTTAAGTGGATTTGTATTTATACCACTACAGAAGGAGGGTTATATATTTCGAGTTTATGTGTTGTGTATATTTTTTTGGAATTATTTGTAGTCTAAATAACTTATGAGATTAAAGTTTGAGAAGTTTCTTATAATATCACAGCATATATAATAATTATTCACATAAACGGTTATTTGTTCATTTCCAGAAACGTTTATTTTTACAGCCAAGAATTCGTTTCAAATATTATGTTCTTTGCCAAGGGTCGTAAAATATATTTATGTTATCTTAAATAAATTATTATTTAGGGTCGGAACGTTAATGGATGAAAAAGTAATCAAGTATATATTAAAACGGCGACCCTTGTTACAAATTTCACTTAAACAGTTACTTATCTTATAACTCAATTGCTTTGTTACAGCAGATGTAAGTGACGTCCGAAATTTACGATAGACCTACATTATTGTGTGGAAGCTTATAAAAAAGAAAATATTTATAAATTGTCCAAGACAGAAAAGGTAACAATTCAGCCCAGACGAAACAATGTTCTACATTGTGTTCTTAAACTAAAGAAAAATGAGATCATACAACGTCGCAGATAATGGTAAGTCATGTTAGATGTTATGTAATACACAAATACCAAAGATGTATTTGACTCACGCGTGATCTCATTGGTGGTTGGTTGGTGGTTGTTATCAGAACTAGTCAATACTAAACAGCTGGCAGTAAAATGAATTGCAAAGAAAGCACACATATTATATATATAAAGTAATGTACAGCTGCATTCATCATATTTTTAATGTATTCACTAACGCGTGCTTTTGAATAATGAACCATATACAAACCAATTTGGAAAACAACAACAGAAAAAAAAAACCGTGCCCGCAGGGGGACACGCGTGGGTAGATCTCGTGTGTAACTCGTTTAAAATATAACTCACTACCTAAGAATAACACATGATGCCGTTGTTTACATCAAAAATTTTCAAGCAAAAAGCGGTTTTTATTTTTTTTCTCGGAAAATGTATCTTTTTTGGAAATACTTTTGATACTTAAATTTAGAAGAAAAATAACCTTTCTATTAAAAATATTAGCGAGGTACTTTTTTCTAGTAAACATTCCCTATGTTTACCAGAAAAAAGTTGCCGTGGTTTTATCTACCTTCAATTTGCAAGCAAAAAGCGGTTTTTATTTTTTTTCTCGGAAACGGTACCTATTATGGAAAAACTTTTGGTACTTAAAGTTAGAGTTAAAAATAACCTTTCTATTAAAAATACATGTGAGGTAAGAATGTTTACCTGAAAAAAGTTATGAATTTTTTTCCAAAATTTTTCGGTTTTTTTACCCCCCCCCCCCCAAAGTTATTGAAGTTAGGTTTTCGGTTTATCTACATTAGTTATAAGTATTCATCAAAGACATCATATAATATGAACGTGATTAACCTACTTTGTATAAAGAAAAAAATATGGTCGAAAAACTGAAATCAGAAAAAGTGAGGTCCTAGCGCCCCCTGTGGCCGGATTTCTCTGGTTAACGAACTTGACCTACATTTTTGGATGGTTGATTTTTGTGCAAAGTTTGAAAGCGATCCGAGTGAAACTGCGGCCGCTATCGTGCTGACAAAAGTCGAATCTGGACGCACGCATATATAAACTTTTTGACCAATGGTCATTTCGGACTCAGGGGGTCATAAGAAGACCTCCTGTAAAGAAATTTTTCCAAAATTCGAAAGTCGGGTACAAATGAATGGGCAGACCGAAATCTTCGAGGTCTACCCAATATTATTAATTCGTATTGACATGTTTCTATGAACATGCTCTATAAATATTATTATACTAACAATTTCCTGCAGCTCTGTCTGATTATAAAATAACTGTTTTTAAAGTGCTATTAACATGCCAAGACCAACAATATATATTAAAGTTTTTGTCCGTTTTTCTTTCTTTTTGTTCGGAGTAATATTTGGAACGGCTTGAGCGATTTTAATAAAACTTTAATTACGAGGAAGAGACATTTGTAGCTTTATATGTAGATTATATTTTATTTAATACTTATCTACAACACTATCGCGTATTGAAAAGTCCTTAAAAATTGTAATTTAAGTTTACTTATACAGTATAGATAAACCTAAGTTTTAAGTATTTAAAGGAATATATTATTTTAAAGGAAGAGGTTTTTCATAACTTACCCTCTTAATTAAGTACCGAAGTAAAAAGTAAGTAATATCTAAAGAACTATCTAAATTACATTTATTAGCCTTTAAAGTTAAATAACACGACAAAACAAAATTTCCAATACTTTGAAGAATAAATTTGATCACAGATGATAGAATTTAAAATTCCGATGCGATACTTTGTACTCTTTGCCTCAACACGCCTGAGTCTAGATGCTGAAAGTGACGATACATACCAATTCAATACTTTTCACGTACAGACGCTGGGATGTCACGTTTGAAAGTCTTTGTAATATCCAGATATTATTGCGTATCACAATTCTATATAAATATATACAATATATATTATAGTTGATCTATTATATTGTTTTAATTACCATTTATTACATAATGTTTATTTTAAACTTGTCTATGAGATGACTATTAAAATCCGAATATCCCCTAAATTATCAAGATATTCCATTGCAATAACTCGACCATATAAAGAGATTTGTTTACAAATATTATTGTATATTATTATATACAAATTATTAGGGATATATGTAGGGGTCATTGGAACATCAGAAATACGTAACGAGGGTGACAGATGAGCCGTTAACAGGTCGTTACACCTTCAAGTGATATATGAGCTGCGAAGTGTCTCTGTCACTTTAGTTCCGGTACCGCACTAAGAGAATACCGAAATACGATTCACAAGTGGTTTGCTGGAAATGGATAGACATTTATCGAGCACGCCTTTTTGTGTGAAGTAATAGATCTCACCCTCCCTTTTATATATTATAATATCGTTTAATTCTCCTAAAATATCGTCGAGACTTCGAATAAATATTACTATAGAGTAAAAATAGAGCAAAAATTTAATATATTTTAAAATTATAATAGAATAATTTAAAAATATGAATGAACTTGACTTTAATATATATTATTACAATTAATGTTGATAATATAATTGTTAATACCAAGTAATACACATTTCAAATGCTTCTTTTGCGTGACCGATCTCACCCTGACACTTGACATTTGACATCGACCGACGAACGACCCTCTATTAATGAATATAAATGATTTAATTACCATTATGAGATGGTACTTTCTAAGCATTTAACACTTTGATGATATCCTAAGATTACTAACTGTTTATTGTTCAGTTGTCTTTTATTAAGATTTGTTCTGTTTGTTCATTACTCTTAATTATATTATTATATTGCCCTGTTTCATGTTTAATAAAATAGACAATAAACGTTTTCAAATATTGAGAGCTATAAGTTAACATTACTCTGATTAACAAAATGTGTAACTTAATAAACAGAACTCATAATCTGGAAGCAGGCGTGAAACGTGACGTCATAAAGTGAGCGAGATGGACTTGGACCATACACACATACAGATACGTGTATACGTGTACAATATGTACAATACATAATACTTCTCATTTATTTGTTTAAAGGTTTTCTTTTTATTAGACAATGTTTTTATCTAATTGGTATATGTTATGTAATTTTTTATTATAATATTACATCAATTATTACGTTACCTAACTTTAGATACATAATATGATAAGTTAACATTATGATTTTCGTTATAAATATTCATATAACTGCGAAAAGTAAATAAAAATCTCGAATTTAAATTAGAAGATTAAAGTTCCTTAAATAATTTTTTTTCAGTTAAACCTTTAAATGGTGTTATATTTGTGTACATGAAGATAAGTCATAAAAATTTTCTGAGTTCTGTAACAGTCGACAATACACAATAATTTAGCAATATACAATTGAGTAGGCTCAACCATCTTAACTTAGTAATTGTAGTCATAGCAAAGGTTTTAAATATCTGAGTAAAATTACAATAATATGTTTACAATAATATTACTGTTATATAACATGTTATTATAATTTACTCTAATATGGCCACTGTACTCAAAAAACGAACAAAGATTTTTATATTATATCAATAAAAGAAAAAGTTTTTTTTTACTTTTGTCCACTTTTTTAAATTATAAGCCAAAGTTGTTGAAACATTGCAAAAGATGGAACTATTTAAACAGTAACTTGATGATAACTACATAACTTTGAAGTTTTGCTCGCAGTAAATAAATGTAAAGAAAGATTTATGTTTTGTAGTTATTATAGTTTTGTTAAAAATTTTCAATAAAGTTTCAAAGCTAAACTTGTAAAATTTTAACTTAACAACTCTCTTAACAATTATAATAATTGACGTTAGTTAGGAAAATTAACCATGTTCAGTTTCGCTATCATTTACAATAATTATATCATTAAATGTTTTATATTTAAACATGTTAATAGTAATAAATAACCCATAGAAATAAAACCTTTAGAAAATAGTTTGCATGGCTTTGAGTTATACACGACTCGCTAAGCGGAAAAATTCAGGCAAAGGATTTATAAAGAACATTCGGATGCAAATAATGAGCCTTTCGCTTCAATAAATCTCTGGAGAATAAATACGGATTCTTTTGAGAGGAAACAAGAAAATCTCGAACTTGATTTCAAAGCGTGTCAAGGAATAAAAATTACCTTGAAACTATTTTAGAAAAGGTGATTTTTTTTTGGTAAATAATAAATTTTAAGTTATTTGTTATAATATATTTTAAACGTGCTTAGAAAATAATAAATTCAGTGACAATGAACTGAAACTGAATAGTGATATCATCTGGTTTGACAACAGATATTTTTTTAAACCGGTTGCACCTGTAATGATACCATGATTGATAAACCCGCTTGTTTTAAAAGGGTACGCGGGATACTGTGAATATTAAGAATTTATTTATGTGCCATTCTATCCTATGCTATACTTTTGTCACGTACTTTTTAGGTTATCATTATACTATTAGCAAATTTAGTTCTATCTTGTTAATCGTTTCTTAATATTAGAAAGACTTAAAGATCTATAAATATGAAACATTTCTTGTTTTAAATCTATACACACACTGTACACTGCTTAACGTCTGTCATTATATAATTATAAAGAACTTATAACCTAAAAGTACTTGTAGACTATAATTTTATATAATTTAATATAAATTATAGTTTAATCTAACAGCTGATAGAATTCTATTATTGAAAGAGAAACTTTGGGATCCAAAAGGTACCAATAACAAAATTTAAGAAGTGTATAATGAGTAGGCGTAGTAGTGTTTGTGGGTTTACTGGTTTTATGTAAATCTCTTCAAAGCATCACTTTTACCTCTATTTCAGTTCTCTCTTGGAGAATTTTAATTTTGCAAAGCTGAGAATTTTCTTGAAACTCATTTTATAGAAGATTGGATTAATTAAAGGTTCAATTCAGTGAATCATTTAAATAAGAAGAAATAATTTTTATTCTATTTATTTAATACTATATTTGAAATTGGTCACATTAATTTCAAAATATATTTTAATTATGGTGTTGTAATTTTAGGTATTGCGAATTACTTTTAATGCTTTCGAAGTCAGTTTTGGTAACGCATTTTGTTCTGTAATCATCTGACTGCGATGTATAAGTATTCATCTCAGAGGAGGAAGAAAACAAATATTTTATTTCAACATTTGTATACAATACAATAATATTTTAAGAATATACATTTGAACTATTGTATAACAATATATTGAAAAACATAATATTAAAATAAAACAGATTTCAATTGTAATAAAAAATAACAACAGGACATTAATATTTGTATTGTGTAAAAGCTGTAATGAAAACTACGATATAATCTCCAAAATGCTTTCTTCTGAAAAAACAACCAAAAATAATCACAGTAATAACTACTTGTTATATCACATTAATATCACAGTAATAACTAAATCACATACGATAGTAATTGTCCTTAGGTAACGAAAAACCTAACTAATAAAAAAAATATATTTCCAATCTGTGTCAGAAAAAGAGTCGGAAATCTGTTGCCCTCAAATAATTTAATGTTATTTAAGATCTTAGCTACCGGTCTCATTGAATTTTTTGGACTTAATAAAAAATCACAGAATAAAATGTAAACTTAATACTATTTTGTTTTTAATATATTATACATTTAGTAAAGTAAATAAAAATATTGTCAAATTAAAAATTAGAAGAGAAATAAAAGTCACTTTGTCACGCTTTCATAAATTATTCATGAACCTAAGCCGAGAAGAAGGCAATAAGTATCTTTTCTCATATTTGAAATATTTCCTCGGTTTCCATACATTTCCACTTATGTTTTGATCCTGCATAGTTTTGGGTAGACCTCGAAGAATTCGGTCTACCCATTCATTTGTACCCAACTTTCGAATTTTGGAAAAATTTCTTCACAGCAGGTCTTCTTATAACCCCCTGAGTCCGAAATGACCATTGGTCAAAAAGTATATATATATATATATATATATATATATATATATATATATATATATATATATATATATGCGTGCGTGCGTCCAGATTCGACTTTTGTCAGCACGATAGCGGCCGCAGTTTCGCTCGGATCGCTTTCAAACTTTGCACAAAAATCAACCATTCAAAAATGAAGGTCAAGTTCGTTAACCAAAGAAATCCGGCCACGGGGGGCGCTAGGACCTCGCTTTTTCTGATTTCAGTTTTTCGACCATAACTTTTTTCCTATACAAAGTAGATCAATCGCATTTATATTATATGATGTGTTTGATGAATACCTAAAACTAATGTAAATAAACCGAAAACCTAACTTCAATAACTTAGGGGTGGGGGTAAAAAAACCTAAATTTTTTGAAAAAAAATTCATAACTTTTTTCTGGTAAACATTCTTACATCACAAATATTTTTAATAGAAAGTTTATTTTTCTACACTAAATTTAAGTATCAAAAGTTTTTCCGTAAAAGGTACCGTTTCCGAGAAAAAAAATAACTAATAGCTAATAACTTTTAGCTTGAAAATTTAAAGTAGGTAAAACCAAGGCAACTTTTTTCTGGTAAACATTCTTACATCACAAGTATTTTTAATAGAAAGGTTATTTTTTTACTGTAAATTTAGGCACCAAAAGTTTTTCCGTAAAAGGTACAGTTTCAGAGAAAAAAAATAAAAACCGCTTTTAGCTTGAACATTTTTGATGTAAACAACGGCATCATGTGTTATTCTTAGGTAGTGAGTTATATTTTAAACGAGTTACACACGAGGTCTACCTACGCGTGTCCCCCTGCGGGCACGGATTTTTTTGTATTGAAATTAGAAATTGCATTCAATTTACAAGTCATAAACGGAAAAAAATCGTTTTAATATTAAAATTATTTACTTTATAATTAAAATAAAAGTTATATAATGATGTTAGCATAAAGTACATTGTAAGTGTATTAATATAAATGCGTAATCAATCAACAATACAAAACTATACTCGTTGCTCACTAACTTTTCAATCACAATATGTAGTAGGCAGAGTATAAAGAAATAATTGTTTGCTCACAGCCTTTGTGGCTGCTTTTGCAACAGTTTCCGATACTCAAAAAAGTAATTTTCCTGTATCGCCTGAAGCTAGTTACATCAGTTGGAAAGAAAACGTGCCTAGGATATTAGATTAGTTTTTGATTTGAGAAGTTTTATAAAATTGGGAAGATATAAGTTATATGCGATATAAGATTAAAAATAATAAAAGTCATCGCAAATTTTAATAAAAAATACATATATTTTTTTATTTAACAAGAGCTTACATATAAACTCTGCTTTCTATTAATATCAAAACGTGTACTTCTTTTCAACACGTCTAGCTTTTCATGTCCTACGTACAATATTTACATATACATCGTTCACAAAAATATTTGAGATTGAAACTGACCAGCTGCATAATATACCTTACAGATCCAATGAATCATGTATAATGGATATTTTTGTAAAGTGCTGCAACATTGAGTTAAAATTGTGGTGATTAAAAACCTGTTATCATACGCGTACTCGATAGACCAATAAAATAAATTATATTTTTATTTTTAAAAACTTAAAAAAAAATATCTCTTATCTTTACGCGATCAAGATATGCATTTCAATTTTATGAATATTTATAGAACTACAATTACAAAATTGATAAAGAGAAAAATCATATTTTTTTTAAGGTTAAAAAATATGAAGTGTGTTACTAAAAACGAAAAAAGAACTTTAAAAGAATTTGAACAAAAGATCTAAGGTGTGATTAAATATAGTACAATATTAAAACATATAATCTAATGCTATCATTAAGAATACCAACAGTTTTATAAAATATTAAATAAATAGTTGTTGCATCGAAAATCGTGTATCAAGATCCTTACAAAGATAAAGCATTGACGCATTTGTAACATCTGCTCAATGAATATTAACACAGAGTAGATAAATGGTCCTGATAACTGTTATTGTTGTTTGAGTGTTTGTTTTATTAGTATTCCCAGTGATGTAAATGAGATGAGACGTAGCTTTGTTAATCAATTAGCTAAATTGATATCATATCACTGATGGAACATTACCTAATATGTTATTATCTTAATTTATTTCGTTAAAATTATATTCATATAATACACATATATATACACGCATACATAAGTGCAACACACACTAACACTCCCCTCCTCTATTACTAAAATATTGTAATTAATTATTTAGTACATTCAAAATTTAGTAAAAAAACGGGTACCTGGTAAATATTTTAAAGAATAATCAATATCGTGTTTTATGGTTTCATCTTCGTGTTATAACGGACCGCTAAAACATTAGTACGTAAGGGAAATCAGTTTCTAATAAATATAATATTTGAACCGGATACGTAACAAATACTTAGTTGTATTATATTTTTACATTCGTTATAATGGTATTATACTTAATACTATTACACAAAATAAAAAAGTTTAACTATAACATGTATATATCTTTGAAACAAAATTTGAAAAAAAATCAACACAAGAAGAAGCTCATAATTAAAAGGTACACATGTTATAAGTTGGCTTGAAATTTCATTTAAAATAATTTTCATAGACCGCTTTTTTGTTTGTCAGACCTTACACGGATTTATATTATCATATCTCTGTTTCTGTGTTTATTAACCTGCTAAATTGATAACTCAAAACAAACATTTGTTAACTATATCATTGTTTAGGTTTATTTTCGGGACTTTAATTATATTTTATTAGATTGTAATGTTTTAATAATAAAAACAAACATTTAATTTTAAAATAACATATTTAATAAAATAAATATAACAGGTTAGCGGTAATATTATTAATCTATCCAAAGCCTTAAAAATGGATATATTAGTTTGTTATCGTTGGTTCCATTTGTAACAAATTAATTAAAGTATTTTAAATGAATAATAAGAAATTGTAGATATTTTCTCGAATATTTCAAATATAATACAGATATAGTGATAAACAATTCATTGCAATTGGTTCTAAAGTTATTATTTTATTTTCGTTATCTGCAATAAACAAGACAAAAGTAATGCTAAACATAGTTTGTGTTACAATACGAAAAGATCAATATATTTTTTTTTCCGAGAAACTCCGGATAGAGCAGCTCTCATACATCATGAATAAGTGATGCAAGCTAATCCAACCTGTAAGAGCTAAATGAAATACCTAATTGGATTCATACAACTTCCCTTCTTCGATTATAACTCAAAATTATTTATATTGTAAATGATATAAACTTGTAATCATTATGTTGGTTTGTATTCTGTATTTTATGAAAAAGTCAACTCTTTGTGATTGATAACCATTAATATATTATAATATAATATTATCTTTTATGAATATTATTAACTACAAAATTGTTTTAGGTAATAACAATTGTATGATGTACAATCACCGACCATAATTAAACTCCTAAAAGTCTTAAATTGTTCAATGTAATGTGAAGGGAGGATGCGAATAAGACTTTTTATTAGAACCAACCCTGACTATATACGAGATAATTTAACTTCTCTAGTTAAACTTTGAATACGATGTTAGTATATGAGATTTGTTTGAAGAATTTCGCGAAATTTGAATAGCCGCTGGTTATTATCACCCTTTGTATACGCCGAGTTATGATCATTTGCTTAAAAGTTTTAAGTCTTAATTTGCTTAAAAATTTCCAAAATATATTCTAACAAAACTATCACACTGATCACACTGATAAAATATTATATAAATAATATGATTATAATTTGTTTATGCCTTCTTTGTATGGATCATAACCAGATATTTAAACTGTAAGAAATAGCCCATTAATTCTTAATCTGTTAGGATTTCAATTAATTTTGATTTATCTTAATTCTATATTTTTTACCTCTTTGTATACATACAAACATATACTATTTCATGGATACATATATTTAAATATGTACACCAATTTTAATATATATGCAAAGTAAAAAGTTTTCTCTTAAGGTAATATATTCAACTCTGCAAAGTGGATCAACATTCGTTGTGAGTTTTTATCCTCCGGAGAAATAAAATGTTTTGTTAGTTTTAATTTACGACAAACGCACATTCAAATATCTTTATAATTTTAATATAATAAAGAATATAAAATATAATAAGCACTCGGTTAAAGAAAATTAGTAATATTACTGCAAGTAAAATTCGTAAAAGTTTATTACATGATTAGAGATGTAACATTCCATTCCTTTGTAATATGGACCTTAAATTTTTATAATTTTGTTATATAAATGAATCTTAAGTATTTTTGAGAAGTTTAGAGTCGTGAAATTGCTATTTTATTCTGAAGTTTCTTCTCTGAGAATATTAAATACAAATACAGGATTTCCCAAACAATTTTTAAATTGAATTTGAAATTATTGAATAATGTATTATGAGAGAAACACGCAAAAATATATGAGTATAAAAATATTAAATTAATGTTTTATTTTTAAAGCGAAGTTGAGAAGATACGGAGTTACAAATTATTATAAACACAAAAATATTTCTGTGTTAACTAAAATAATAATTATTATTATTTTATCATGTATTTCTTTTCTATTTTTATATACAAAAGTTAATTAAATAGACAGGCTCAAGAATTAGATGAAGATCATAAAATTGCCGAAACTTTTAGTTTAATATTATCATCACACAACACCAAAAATAAAAATAATATTTTAAAAGATGTAAACTAAAATTACACCCTTACTACTCGTATATCATAAGAGAGCTGAACAAAACCTTTAAAAATATTTTTCGTACCCACCAATGTTGTGTTTGTCTCTGGACCCTTCCAAATTCACATGATATTAAAAATTGTTTACTTTGTCTGTTTTAGGAAGCTAATGAATTTGGGAAAAAATCTCTTATTGTATATTAATTCAATAATATTGGAACAGCGTTTGTGATAACGTTAATGTACATAAATATATCTAAGTATCTATTAAGACAGTGACCCTGTTACACATTTCACTTAAACAACATTACTTATCAAATAATACAATTACTTTATTGCAGCAGATAGAAGTGATTTTCTTCAATTTACGATCGACCAACAATATTGTGCGGGAGCTTAATGCAAAAAATACATTTATAAACTGTCCAAAACAGAAAAGCTAAGCTACGCATTCCAGACTAAACAATGAGTACAAATAATTTGTTCTTAGAAAAGAAAACTAGGGGCGCCAACAAACCCTCAATTTCGACTCGCTGCGCTCGCGAAATCTCGAGTGCCGTTTGCATATTGAGCGAAGCGAGCCCAGTGTATTCACTCATCGTTTGACTTCAATGAGATATCAGTTTTTTGACATGATATAAATTTTTTTTTTTTTTTTTTTTTTTTTGACATTTTTCAATTTTTTTTTATAAAAACCATCACCTAATGTGTGTCTTTTTGTTTGCAAAGTTTCATAATTTTCCGTCAAGTAGTTTTTGAGCCAATTCGTGACAAAGAATGCAAAAAGTCTCCAGTAAAACGCTCCGCTCACTTCGTTCGCTTCGCTCAATAAAATAACTTTGTCTTAATACAATATTGTAAGTATATATACCAGTTTCATAATTTGCGAAATATGTTATATATTGTTGGTTTATGGCTAGAATTTGATTAAAAGAAAAAAATATAGTCAGCTCTAGATATAACATATATTAGTATACTACTATAAAGCAGAGCCCGCTGGTGGGTAACTAAAGATACATATAGTAAAGACACATACATATAGAAAAACATAAAAGTGTTTTAAAATATATGATTACAATATTATTAATGAACGTCCTGTAGGTCTATTTGTTAATATATTTTTTATTATTAAAAGCGACTGTCCTTGTGAACGTATGTGTTGTTACCCATTTACGAAAAAAAATACTAAAGCGATTTCGGACAACAGAATATAGCTTAAAAGTTTTAAATCAATATAAAATGTCGGTTAGCGTTTTGAAATCCGCGGGCAGAAACTAGTATTATGAATGCGAAAGTTTGTAGGATGTATGAATCTGAATCTGAATAGATTTAGATGAATCTTACAAGAATATATCAGAATATTCTAGCTGATATTTCTTTCGTTAACATTAAAAATACGTCTTACCTCTAAAATATCTTCGAAGACGAGCTTACAAAGTAAGTAGGTTGCCAACATTGTTATCGATTTAGAATAGTCCTGCAGATGTTATCGTATGGAATGATACTAATATCTTATTATAAGAACCGTTTTCAACGTTGTCAAAATACAAGTTTTTAGGTAATCAAGAAACAAAAAAAAATATCATTTCATAATTTCAATATATGTATGTATACCTGACATAAAAAACTTTGAGTTACTACTTTAAATTAACTAATCTGTCATAAATATTAAATTCTGCAATGATAACAAAATAATGTCTTTAAAGATAAATCAGGTTCTTAATTATCCTCCTCCTTATTTTTAAAAATGACTACAGGATCGTAGTTGACTTTTAATTTTAACACAATCAAACTATGATGTACCTTCAAGAAGTGTACAGGGTTGTCGTAAGTAATGTTACATTTAATGTTCATGTATCTTTAAGTTGACCCAAAGAAGGTCAAAGACTAACATTACAAGGGTATAATTTAAGGGTATATTGTCGCCATGTGCTGTGTTACATGGAATTTACAAAGACGGACTGAATGGACTTCGCAGATTTATTATTTCTTAGAAACTTTGATTCTATTTTATTTCGTAAAAATGTTGTATGTATTAATAATGTTTGTTTTATTTTTTGTCTTAAATTTATTTAACGTTCTTCACGATTTATGCAGCTTAAATACTATAAATAAATATTAGCTATCATCGACCTGTCAATAACTGTCTTCTTCTGCGTAACACTCTAGACATAAGCAATCTTTATTCACAGAATGAAGATTGTTCATATCTAGATTAGTTCCTATTCACGTTCAACAATTCAATAATTGGTCAAAAAGTTTATATTTATATCTAATACATATATATATATATGCATGGGTGCGTCCAGATTCGACTTTTGTCATCACGATAGCGGCCGCAGTTTCGCTCGGATCGCTTTCAAACTTGGCACAAAAATCAAACATCCAAAAATGAAGGTCAAGTTTGTTAACCATAGAAATCCGGCCACAAGGGACGCTAGGGCCTCACTTTTTCTGATTTCAGTTTATCGACCATAACTTTTTCCATAACTTTGATGAATACCTATAACTAATGTAGAGAAACCGAAAACCTAACTTCAATAACTTCTTTTTGGTAAACATTCTTACATCACAAGCACTTTCAATAGAAACGTTATTTTTTACTCTAAATTTAGGTACCAAAAGTTTTTCCGTAAAAGGTTTCCGAGAAAAAAATTAAAAACCACTTTTAGCTTGAAAATTTTTGATGTAAACAACGGCATCATGTGTTATTCTTAGGTAGTAAGTTACATTTTAAACGACTTACACACGAGGGTTACCCACGCGTGTCCCCCTGCGGGCACGGATTCTTTAAATTTATATCAAAACTAAATCTTACTTAGTTCAACTACCTAGACAGCTGAACTTTTAAGTTCATTGTGTACTAACACGCTGCCAAGTTGTAGAACTGATTCGGTCTTGAACATTAACAATAGGTACAAGTAGTTACGTACTTTTTAGTTTTACTCGTTAGCATTATAACAAATATGACTTTTATTTATGCTCGAAAAGAATTTAACTAGATTGTGTAGATAGAATAAAATTTTGTTAAAAAGTTTAACTTTATACTGGCAACAATACTATAGTACTGAGTTCTCCAATTGTTATTAGGCATAATATCTACAGAATTCGTTGCAAAAGAACTGCAATTACGCGATAGGAGTCTCATAAAAATATTAAAAGATTATATTTTTTCATTTAAATGAAATGGAGTACTTTTGTAGGATGCAATAATAATACATTTTAAAATAACTACGGTCGCAATAATATTCAGTATATAAAATATCGCGAAAGTTTAATAAATATTACGAGAAAATTCATTAAAAACTTTTTTTTTAATTTTTTATTTCAGATTAAAAAATTAGCCTATAAGTAAATTGCCTCCTGTGTAATGACTAAGTTGTCGATTGTTATTTGTACATGTTGTTTTCATAAAGTTGGTTTCATGGGTGTAGTTCCGTGAATAACCAATCTAGATACGAACAATCTTCATTCAGTGAATAAAGATTGTTTATGTCTAAAGTGTTACGCAGGAAAAGACAGTTATTGCCAAGTCGATGCTAGCTAATGTTTATTTGTATATATTTGTTTATTTATATAATATAGTATTTAAGCTGCATAAATCATGAAGAGCTTTAAATAAATTTCAGAATTAATAAAAAAAAATATCATTATTACATACAATACATTTTTACGGAAAAAAAATAGAATCAAAGTTATCTAAGAAATAATAAATCTGCGAAGTCCATTCAGTGCACCTTTGTAAAGTTAATATAATACAGCACATGGCGACAATGTACCAAGTTTAGACGTAAATTATACTCTTATAATGTTAATCTTTGACTTTCTTTGGGTCAACTTAAAGATATATGAACATTAAGTGTGCCATTACTTACGACAACCTACACCTTTTTGACACCTCTTGAAGGTACATCATAGTTTGATTGCGTTAAAATTAAAAAGTCAACTATGATTCTGTAGTTATTTATTAAAAATAAGAAGTGATTTTATACGACTCGAAGACGCACGACCGTGTTTTAAGTTATCCCTTATTCCTTCCTTTAATTAAACTTTCATTGAAACCCCTGGTACAGTAGAAATAAAGAATCTATCTTAAGATTACAAAGAGACGTCATAAATTAGAAAAATAAAAGCATCATAAATGTTATATGTTCATTTTTATTTATTGAAATATATATCAAGTTGAAATTGTTTTTAAATACATTAGTTATTTAGCTTTACATTAAAGGATTTTTTTATGAATGTATATATTTTTTTCAACTTTTTTGCTCCTTATTTGACAAGTTTTTAATAACTATTAAACATATGTTATTTAAGTCGATAGTTGCTATTATTATTATTATTATTATTATTATTATTATTATTATTATTATTATTATTATTATTATTATTATTATTATTATTATTATTATTATTATTATTATTATTATTATTATTATTATTATTATTATTATTATTATTATTATTATTATTATTATTATTATTATTATACGTAAGAGTAAAATATACAAAAACTTTGTTCCACTAACAAGGTAAGAAGCAAAATTATTAAGAGTAGTTTAAAAAAATTATTAGATGTATTTTTATAAGATACATTGTAAAGCGGATAAATTGTTTAAATCATTATTTTCTTCATGGATCTGTTCTTTATTAATATCCTTAACATCATCTGATTCTAAGGACATTAATTATATTTATAACAATATTATTTTGTTATGGTTGCAGAATTTAGTATTTAATAATATTAGTCAATTTATAGAAAGTAACTCAAAGCTTTTTATATCATACATATATTGAAATTATGAAATGTTTAACCTAATACGAAAACAATTTTGGTTTTCTACTTATTTTGTAAGCTCGTATTCTAAGATATTCTAAAGGTTAGAGGTATTCGTATGTTGAAAAAAGTAATATAAGCCAAAATATTTTGATAATATTCTCCTAGATATGTTATACACATCCACTTGAGGCAAAGAATGCCATATTAATAATAATATAAAATTATGGAATTTGATGAATTTGGTACAGATTATTTCTAAAAATATATTACGACTAAAAAGATATTTTTATATTAAGTTGTTTAATATTTGTGGTTTATCATTATTACACTCACTCCCTGATACACTTGACCCGAACATTAGCGATAGGAGACGAGCAGTACTCGGATATGATCTACGAGTAATAAGTATGTTGAGTTAAATATGCACAATATATCTTTAAGCTTATGATATTTATAAACTTTAAACTTTTGTTGGTATTCCTTGAACCGTTCCGTCAAAGGAACATCATTAAATAAATACAAATAGAGAATTTTTGATTGGTAGTTATTTTTTATAATGATTACGATATTTTATATTACGATACAACATTATTTAATAAAGAGAGATGTAAACTAAATAAGCAAATTTTGTAAAAGTACACCTGGCTCCAACTTTAACGAAGATAATATTTGGTTAAAACGATTTTTTTTTCATAATAATATTCCAAAATGTTAAATACTTTTCTGAAAATTTTAATTCTGAAATTTGTTTTCTTACACTTAATATAATATTTACCTACTGATATTCCTAACTAGAAAAGTATAAACGATGCACGCGACGGTGCCAACATTGTTATCATATCGACTTAAAAACTTTAAAAAACAGCGCTAGACAATGCTTCGAGATCGTATCTTATATAAAAGCCTGCTTTAATAACTTCGAATAATAATAAAATGTGTTGTTTTAGTACTTGCTATAATAACTAGTAATGTAACAAATTTAAATACAGTTACAGCTTAAGGTATAAACTTTCTTTCTTCTTCTTTCTTTCTTCTTTTTCTTTTTCTTCTTATTCTTTCTTTCTTTAAAAAACTAAATGCGAATACCTCAATATGTATTTTTATAGTAATAGGTGAAAAAGAACAATAAAAGAAAGTAGAACACAGCGAATCTAGGAGGTGGTTTGTTCATCCGTCCCTCTTACTCATCTCAGGAAATATTGATATATTATTTTATTCACACCGATCTTCTGTGGAAGGAGGTTTAGTCCGGAAAATATAGAATGTATTTGAGCCATCAAATGACAACTAGTTTATACAACTTATAAGTATAGCTCTCTCAATAATTTTGATTCGAACAATGTTTAAAATAAACATATGTATTATTGTCATCTTATAAAATATATACTTCATAACTAATCACTACCACTTAACTGTTTATTTTGAATATCTTAAACCTGCTTTCTTCTAACATAATTAATATTAATATTAGAAGTGTTATTGTGATTATGTTGTATTGTTTATTTTTAAAGAAATAATCATATATGTCTTTAACTAAAATATATTTAAGGTTGTGAATATAGCGTAATACAAATATGTACAAATATACTAGAAACTTATTTAAAAATATATATCATTATATTTCTGTAAGTGTCGGTATAATCTAGTGACGGATCGGCGTTAAACAACTTCTCTGACGGAAAGTAAACTCAATACGACCTTTCTGAATTACCTCACCTTAAAAGGTTCTGAAATAAATTGTCTTTCCGTGAGCAAGTCGAAGAAAATAAAGTTACATCGCTTTTATTATTTCATAACATTCGATGGATTTTGAAATACTTCATAATATATTATATAACTTGGCTGCAATAAATTTCTTTACAAGGATTTTTTTAAATAACATTTTTAATATTAAATTTATGTATAAGAACGAATATAATACAAATTATTATATTATTAAAAATAAAACATTTTTATTTTAAGGCATCACTTTAATAAAAGCGCTTTCAATATACATTTATAATTTTGTTTCATTATAAAGTAAGACATTAAACATTCCGCACATTGTGACATACAAAATGCGAGTCGTTACATAAATATGTTCGTGTTTTGATTCCATCCACTGAATAATCGTGATTCCATTCCATTCATTCGTGGCTCCAGAACATGAAACATAATAATAATTATTGTCGCTTATATTATATATATATTTATAATTTATATATAATTTAAGCGACAATATATATATATATATATTATATAAATATAAATTATAACTATAATATATATATATATAAATTATATATATATATATATATAAATTATATATATATAAATATATATATATATATATATATATATATATATATATATATATATACATATATATATATATATATATATATATATATATATATATATATATATAGTACACTTACTACTAGTTTTATTTTGAATTTTACTTTGTTACGCCTACCGCAATTTCTCACCATCCACATAGGTTAGCTGGTAGAGAATGCCAACAGGCATTAAGTTCGCCTTTTGTAATATACAATAAAGGTTAAATAAATAAATAAATAAATTATCTATACAAATAGCTTCATAAAATAAATAATTTTAGCTCCAAATCTACTGGGGTTTTGCTTACTCGCATACACCGGTATTTGAAAATAAATTACATTAAAATAAATAGAATAGACCTACTTATAGGTGTAATATATAAATATTTATCCTTTAAACCGCTTTTATTTAATGCCTCTTATATTATTCCATTGATATAACCTAATAATAAACGTTTGTACAAAGTCCTGACAATATTTACTTCAAAGGCGGAAAAGGAATTCGAGTAGTCAATTTATAGCAGCCATTTGATGCAAATAGCGAACTCTTGGTTTTGCTAAACTTCTCAAATATGAATACCGAATGTTTTTAAGGAAAATCAAATTATTGTTCCCCTTTTTTAGCCACAAAATGACTTAATAAGAAAAGCGTTTATTGTTTTATATGTGTAATTTACAATTTCACATAAAACCCGTCTACCTCATGGATTAATTCGTGTTAAATGTGATATAATACACTGGAATTGTAGATTCCTAACGCCATGTTTGTCATTTCCAGAATAGTTATTTCATCAATAATAGATAGAGCTCCTGTGAATTAATTGAAAAAATATTAAATAAGAAATATTGTAAAAAAATATTATAAGTTATAAAAAAGATTGTCAAATGCATATTTAGTTTTATCAGACTCTGAGGAAGAAGTCAAAGTTTGAACTTCAATTATTGTTACACGACATTCGTGAAATGTCAGATACATAATAATGTATGCTCAGACTTGAGCCACGCAATAACTATGATAGCTGCATACAATTTCGTGCTTAATATTTAAAACAGACAAACCAGTAACTTTAATAATTAACAAATCTACCGATTAACTACAAAGCGCAGACCGGACGCGACTCGGATTGTTTACAAAAAAAAGAGAACGAAATTAGAGTCACAAAACCTTTTTCATAAACGTTAGTAATGAACTTAAAATTGTATTTGATAATGATTAAAATTGTTTTTATTAATAAAACTGTATTTTTTTTGTTTGCCTAATTAATCTATTTAAAAAAAACAACCTAGCTATAGATTATCTAAAACTGAGAGATATTATTTACTAACGGCTAAGGGTTTCAAAAATATCTATAGACTTTAAATTATATTGCAAAGGTAGATAATTACGCTTCTTATATTTCGTAAGTTCATTGTAAGCCTCCTTGATATACTTTGATTTCTTTCGCGGGATGAATAATGTTGTCACGGATGGAGACAGACGCAACGACCAGTTTAAAAGAAAAAGCAGTCGAATAGTGTTGAAACTTGATGCATTTTTTTGCTTGCTTCATAAAATTATCTATTTGTTTATCAACTATTGGTCTTAAAAACTGTCATGATTCTTTTCCAATGCATTTCGATGTTATATGAGATACGAATAAATTTCAAACAAACAAGATTCAGAATAATAAAATATTTTTTAGAATGAATACAAAGTTATAATATTTTTTTTTTGTCTTATCAAAAGAAATTGATATTTATGATTATCACATGTGGTACTATGAAGCAGAAAGCTTTCAGTTCAAATGGCACTTTGATTAATAACATTATTGACAGGATGTTCCTTGATACGGGTTCCTTGAAGGGGTTGTCGCTGTATCAAGTTACGTGTTTTGATATTGATAGATATGTGTAATAATAATTATTGATATTATTTCTAAAACTACACCATATATTAACACGCTCAGTTTCGTAATTTATAATAAGATATTTACGTTTCTGAATGATGGACAGCGTTATATAGAGTGATTAGTTGTTAGCTTGTTGATATCATTATATACAATTTTAATAATGTTTCTATAAATATAGTTCTTGTAGTTTATTCAAAGTAATTTGTGTTTTCCAGTAATAACGAAGATAATAAAAGTTGTGTCTTCGCATCATTTCAAATTTGACTTAATTGGGAAGGCAATAAATAAAGGATTAATTACATTTTTAAGCTTTTCATATTAACATACCGTTATTAAAAAGTTAAAATTATTTGCAGTAATATTTTACATTCGATTTTAATGTGTAATTAATAGTTATCGCTAGGTACTAATATGTTTTGTAATAGTTATAGACATAGACTACCTAATTACCTAAGGTCTCACCAAAGATAATCACTTGTTTTGTCTTTCTACCAATAACCCAAAGCATTCATTTACTTCATATATAAGTACTAATATAAATTGATTATTATAATTTTACTTAATATTTTGTAAAGTTAAATAATATCTAAACCGTTCGTCCTAAAACAAATAATTATTTAAAGCGAATTATCTGATTATTGAAGTGAAACTTCTTTAGGCGCATGAGGATAAAATTTTTACAGATGAAACGTCACGCCGGTATGCAACGGAAGTGTCGGAAAAGAGAGAGAGAGTGATCGAGACTGATTGAGAGAGAGTAAGACAGGGCGAACGTAGCATGAGCAACTAGCCGTGGAGTGAAAGTAGGGAGCAAGCGAGTGAGAAAGATTGAGAGAAAAAGTGAGACAGAGCGAACGTCGTATTACTATTGGTTGTGTATTCGTTTACTAGTTAATTTTATTTTAATGACAATTAAATTCCTAACCTATCTTCCTTTTTCCCTTCCTCTTAATGTTGGAAATTTAAAGTTTTAGATTTGTATAAATATAAACAAGATTTATAAATTAGTTCGCCAAAGAAGTTTCACTTCTGACATGTGTACTTTGTACGCACGCATGTTTTTTTTTATAATTATTTCATTTTTTTACAAGTAATTAATATGTTATGTATGTATCGGTGTTGTAATCGGACAATAAGTGATAACTCATTTTTTAATTCTACAATTTTTTGTGTCATCAAATTTAACACATTTCTGTCTCATGCACACACATCACACGTCTGTGAAGAAGAATCGATAAGAAATTCTCTTTAATAATAAGTTAAATATTCTTTCCAATATTTATACATATATTATATTTACTTTGCGTTTCCTATTTGTATTGTATAATGCAAATAATGTATTTACAGGAGATAATTATATATTTTTTAATAAACGACGAAACACATTTCCAAAATTATAAAGAATTTGTCATTTTTTTACAAATTTTACAGCAAACATTTTAGTTGAAATAATACTTTAGATAAGTCTTTTTTGGTGTTCTCAGTAAAAATAAAAAATGCTTAATTTTCCTTATAAATGTCTTGGTAGAAATTAACAATATTTATATCAAACAAATCAATATTATGATATAATACTTAGTCAAGTTTTACGCACGGTGATGGACTTTTAAAAAAAAAATTATTTAAAATATAATAACTTTAATGAACAAGTAATTACTTAGACTATCTTAACAAGACTAACTTAATATTAATATACTGTCTTAAATACTATCGACTCGGCCACCCAGAAGGGTATTGTTCCCATCATTCGAATATGGACATTGCGAGATGCCGACTCAGCGGAATGGGCTGGTGTGACTGTCGAGTCAGCGGTTTGGACTGACGTAACTACTTTCATTTTCTTGTCATTGTTTTCGCTTAAAATAATTTTTACTTCAAGTCTGGCCTCCAATATTTCAAGGTTGAATATTTTTTGCAGTTCTATTCATTTAGCCGTAGACAATATAAATATAATGTTTACTTTCTTGTGGAAGACTGTTGAAAAAGTTTGTAATAATTTTTAAACTAATCTTATTATTGTTACTTGAGAATAGCCAAGTATTTTTGATAAAATATTACGTCAAATTAATTTCTCTCTTTCCTAAAAGGTAATTCACACTCTGAGAATTAGTGTCACGTCCTTTTCGAAACCTTACTTTTCTCGCGGCGCAGCTTCAGCATGAATAAATTGGTTATTATTTTGATTAGTTCTTTTAATTTTAAATAGGGATTTCTTTTAAAAACACTGACTCAGATATTTTTTTTATCAAAACCTTTTTTAAACTTTTTTAGGTAGTTACATATATAACACAAACTGCTTTTTAAAGAACTGAACATTTAATTAATTATCTAGTGACCTTCATCTTGCGCTATAAATCTTTCTCAAAGACTATATTTCATCCTAAAGTTATTTTAAACCTGCGCTTTAACTAAAAAGTGTTATTTTACTAATTAATACTCATTGTTCAGTTCATTGTAATATTAAATTATTATATAATCACAGAGCAAATAATATATGTTTCATCTGATACTTAATGGTCATTGTCTACAGGCATCTGCAAAATATATGAAGTTTTAGTTCTTCAGGGTTACAACTGAAACACAGTCTGCTTTCGCAATTTATAAATTAATATCTAACATTATATTGCTTTATATAAATTTAGGCAACTTATAAATTCTCAAAATCGGGAAATAGAATATAAAATTTATCTTTTCATCAATCGTGTATCCATTTATATTTGATATGATGTGGTACAACAACCTTCCACTGAGCGTGATCAACAACAGTTGAAAAAGCTTTTGAAACCATGATATAAGCTCTAAAAATATGGAATTAATCTTCGTTGTAATGATTCGAGTTTATTTGACTATAGTAGGGTTTAATCTTTTTACTTCATATAATTACAATAACTGATAACAGTGAAATTTGTCATATCTTTTTCTAAAGTACTTCTATTACTTATATCCATCCACAACATAGTTTATTAATTTCTGATTTATTAAACTGCAGGGTTCATATCATGTTGCTGAAGGATTACTAAAGTTGTAACTTTAGTAATCCTTATGTGAGTACATATATAGAGAGTTGTCACTGAAAATACTTTGTGAGTCTGCTCTACATTATAAAAAATGCTGACGGAGTTTCATAAACTTTAACACTTTGTCTATATTTAAAATGAGGTTTCATATCTTCAAAGTACAGTTTGGGAGAAAAATAATACGTCAACGATTTCTATATACAAGTCTCCTGTGAGTTAGTTCGTACATTTTTAAACGTTTGAATATATTCCAAAATTTCAGTGACATGTTTAATATGTCAAGATTATTTAAATTTTATATAAAAGAAATACGCGCAGGCTTCAAACCTGTGACCTCTGGGCAAGCTCCCGTTAGTTAAAAATTTTAAACGTTGTTGTAACAGATATAATATGAACTAAGTAACAATAAATTAGTTTTTGGTAATAAGAAATGAAATTTCATTATGACCGTTCCAAGCTCATGATATGGCTATAAAATAAATTAATACCATAAAACCTGCAATATCATCAGTATATTAGCAAATCCAAAACATTTAGAATCCTAATTAGATCTTCAGAATAACTTGGAGCAAAATTGCGGATCTTAATTGTTAATTTTATGACATGAGATCTGTACAAGAAATAAGCATTACTGTTATACTAAAACTATATATATGACTTCCTTTCTTAGCATTTCCAATTACTAACATTTAATGATGATGCCATTTCTTTCTTTTTCGTACTTGCCCATACCAAGATAACTTATTATTATATATTTTAAACGATTTTTTTTTATTTTAACTTGAATGCAAAAGTTTGGATCCAAAGCTATGCAGGATCTTGAATAACAATACATAATTGGAAATGTATGGAATGCGAGGATATTTATCAAGTGTGATAAAAGAAACTTTTTACCTTCTCCACTTGGGTTCACGAATAATTGATAACCGCATGCTCATTTTACTGCAGTATCGTTTATCATCTAGTTACTACTTTGTCAATATTTTAATCACTTTACTAAAGTAAAGAATAATAAGAGTTAAAAAAACTTCAATATAAAGACTTTTTAGGTTATATTCTTATTCTATGACATTATATTAGGTGAAGAAATGTCAGTGGGACCGGGAGCTACTACTGAAGATCTTAAATAACGTTTAATTAGCAGGTAACAGATTTCCGTCTTTTTCTGACGCTAATTATTACGCTAGGTATTTTCTCTTCATTAGTTAGGTTTGATGCTACACTCCCTAAGGACGATTGCTATCGTATGTGTTGAAGCTAATAATACATACAAAATACATTATGTAATTATATTATTTGTCTTTAAGTATGACACAAGAAAAAAATGTTTGTTTGCTTTTCCCACGACAGTTATAAAAAAATATATTTTTTTTATCTTGCTTATACATATGCCTTTGTTTATTATTTTTAAGATGAAAATACTTACTAAGTGATTTAAGATTGAAGAGCATAGAGGAGCTAATAAATTATAGAACTTATTAAATTTCCTGCAGAGGTTCTAAATTTTCATGAATTTGCATCTGCGATAATTTAAATTATTTTGCGAGGAACGTCACTTTCATAAGAAATGAAAAGGTACATTTTAACAATCTCTCGTGAAGCAGTGACTCACCTGACCTACAATGACTTTTCATTGATATTCATTAATTTATCAATAAAGTATAAATGTTATATCATCTTTTATATTTTAATACTACAAACTTAACGGATATATTTATCAAGGGAAAAAATGCCAAAAATATACTCAAGCCGTTTGAAATTAAAAAAAATTGAATATTAATACTTAAAATAGTTTATATATTGCATTTTTTTTTAATATTTTAGTAGGTTATATAACAGTTCGACTAAGCTACACGTATACTTTAACTATAACTTTATAATTATATATTCAGAAAGTAAACTGGCTTTATATCTGTCTGTAATATTATTAATTATTAATATATATCTATATATATATATATGCTATAGATATTAATTTGAATATTTGGGGAAATTCTTTATAATGAAACAATTGTATTACATACTCGACCTTGGTCTGAGCTGCTAGAGTCACTTAACATTAAACCAACCAACTATGTGCTTCTACTACTAAAGTACAATGTATTTTTACGTTGTATTTACTTAATCCTTAGTTGAACATACTGAATAAACTAATACTTGAGAATTAATATTAAACTTATATTGTATGTATTAATTTTTGTGTGTTAAAATCTTTATAAAGTCAATACCGTTATTACATTGTAGTGAGCAGCTTTATTATTTTGGATCGTTCATTTTACTTAAAATAAAAATTTAATCTTCATTCCAGGTGTTATTGTCATCGTATACACATTTGTCTTTTGTCGATACAAACATTTATTTCAGACTAAAGAACTTGACACACTAAAAATAATATTTATATATTTAAGAATATAATATCTTAAAACTAGTTTCAAAACAAGAAAAAAAAATTGAAAATAATATTTAGTTTAATGCGTTTTGTTTTAATCCTGTTGATATAACCTAATAATAAACGTTTAACATTAAGTTCTAGAAATAATTGCTGTAAAAGTCGGAAGGGTGTTGAACTCGAGTAGTCAATTTATAGAAGTCATTTGAATGAAAATCCCGAAGTCTCGGTTTTGTCAAACCTCTGAAGAATGAATATTAATTGTCTTTAAGGATTTTTTTTGCAATTACATTCTGAGCTACAAAATGACTTACGCGTTTATTGATTACATCGTGTAAGTTTTACAAAATAACGATTATCAATAATGGGATCATGATGGGATGAATCTTAATTTGTATTAAGAAATATATGTAAAAAATACCATGTTTATCAACTTAAGAATATTGAAGTGAAGAGATCGTGCTTGTTACATACTTATAAAAGGTCAGACATGGCATAATCTGAACTCAGTTATACATTCAATGCCACAACAACTGAGAATACTACATACAATTTCATAAAATAGTTTTTGCGATGGTCTTACAAATAAATAGATAGAAAGAAAGGTAAATACAAATTCATAAAATAATTGGTTTGGTTTCTATTACTCTTATATACTTTTATATATTTATTTATGTACAGTTATTTGATGTTATATGTATCGTTTCATAGTGTTGGGTAATTATTTTAAGAGTGTATTATAAAGTTTACTGTATTTTATTGTTAACCCATTACAGCATAACGTTCGATAAATCGCACTGGAGTCAATCCTATCTTCTTATCATAAAAAAACAATTAGTTATTATTTATTTTTTATGAATCAAAGATGAATATTCTTTTATAATGGCGGTACGCCACCAAAATGTTAAGAAAACGGTTTATATTTTTATAAAATATTATCAGTATGCGAATGCGGAGATGAGAATGAGTGCATGGAAATTATATTTAATGGAGTTCCCAGAATGATTCCATTGAATGGAGTGGTCAGACTGTGGATGAAGACAATGACAAGTCTGATGATGTTTTCTGCGCATCATTATCAAGCGGAAAAAGGGACGATGAAGGTAGTGAATTAGTTTCTTCACTGAAAGTAAATGATAATCCTCGCAAAAGTAAAATGAAAAAGGCTATTATGTGAAAAAAACTAGTACCTATCTTTACATGCATTGAATTTGAAATGCAACCAACATCATAAGAAAGACACAATAGCAAGGCCTGTTTTTATCTTGTTTTTTTAGCTATTAAATTCTTAATAGCATCACAACTGTTTAGTATTTGACATAATTTTCATAACAATTGGTTATTATGTTCTCGAACAACTGATATAATTCAGTTATTAAAAAAAACCTTGAAAACCCGAAAATATCAATAATGAAAGGTTGAAGTTGAATTTCCCGGTGTTATGTTAATCTCTTCAAAGCTTAACATTCCTCTCGATTTTAGTCCTCACTTAAAGAAAGTTAATTTTGAAATGTTAAGAGAGCTTTCTCAGAAATTCATTAGCCTTTCAAGCAGGGTTAAATAGACTCTAATGGAACTGGACTCATAAAGGCTGTGGAGTAACTGCCATTTTTTGAACATTTTATTAAAAAAAAATAGAGATCAAAAGTTTTTCTTTCTTTATTTTAAAACTATGCTAATAAAAAAACTATTTTTCTTCAAAATTTTACCAAAATAAGCATTATTTGTACTTACCTCAAACTTAATTACACTTTATTTGTAATATTATTTCAATATTTTTGCATGAGACTGTATACTAAATCTGCATACAATGTTAATAAAGCAAATAAGCAAATAAGGAGTTCAATTGTGGAGGTATAAGCAAACCATGATGTATTTTACCGTCATGTAAAGTGTTCACTCATATTAGACACAAAAAAAACGAGAGAAACATAATTTGCCGAATGAGTTCTCTTCAGCAAACATATTCAAATAAAACTAATCGAAAGATTATCAGCATAGATTTTTTAAAATCGTTATTATTTTAGTTGTACTCGTAGTTCAAATAATATCATTAATATTTTATTATTATAATTTTATTCAGCCTAACGGAATTATATAAGTATTATTTAATTTTACCGTAAATGTTAAAAAAAATATTCTCTTATAACTTTTATTTATTTTTATACATCCGACTAAATAAAAAAAATATGAATGCACTTCACTCTAAGAAGATACTAACATAAAATCCACCAACAAAGCTAATAAATTACAAAAGTAATGTTGAAGGGACTTTTAATTTCATATCGAAATTGTACGAAATATATTTCAGGAATATATTTAATTTTCCACCAAACTTTTCCCCCATTTTTGGCGGAAAATCGTCGAATATCGTGAAAGAAAAAAGTTATTTACATATGAAAATATATACTTAGATTAAGTTCTCTCTGAGAGTCAATATCACACATATTGCTTACTGAAGCGGATGAGTTTCTTCCGTCAAATTGTAATATTACCGCCCTTTCACTCGGTCTAGAATTTATCAATTTCTTATATTCAATACGAAACCTTATTCAGGTGTAAACAACTTTTTCATAGAAATAGTATTGTTATACCTAAATCAACAAACTGAATATATTTATACCAAATTCCTACCTTGTTTCAATTAACTGCTTGAAGGCTTCTGTCTCTTGCATCTGGTTGCTTTTAACTAGCTCTTGCATTTGACTCTGCCGACCCGCACGTATAGATTCGACATATTGTATTTTTTTGGTAATAAACTAAAATATATGTGGATATGACCGCAATTATTCAAATCGTTAGGAACAATATTATATAATAAAGATTATTACTACACGATCGGACATTCTAGTCCATTGCTCTGTGATAGACAGTAGATATGTTAATAATAAATCTATGATAGATTTCCAAGGTATTATGTCCTTCTTTAGGCATCATATCAAATAACCATTCTTAGAGATTTTGATATATTTTATTTTGTAAGAACGAAATATTTATACTTGTTGTATGATCTCATTTTTCTTTAGTTTATGAACACAATATAGAACATTGTTCCGTCTGGGATGAATTGTTAGCATTTCTGTTTAGGGCAATTTACAAATATTTCCCTGTCATTAATCATGGGCACAATATTGTAGGTCGATCGTAAATTCCGGAAGTCTCTCACTTACATCTGCTGGACAAAGTAATTGAATTATATGATGGTAAGGTAGGATGGAAGTAATGGTGTTTAAATAAGATGTGTAACAAGGGTCGTCGTCTTGATATATATTTGATAACTTTTTTATCCATTCAAGATCCAATCTAAAATAATAATTTAAATATCAAAAAATAAAATTTATTTTATGACCCATGGCAAAAAGCATAACATTTGAATCTTAGATACAAAAATAATTTAAAAACCATTTCTTGATAAAACATCCTTTAAATGTAACTCATATTTTATGTTATAAAATTTTGGATCCGAAATCAGCTGTAAAATAAAGGATGTTTCCAGAAATTGAAAATTTTCAACTCTGTCAATAACAAACTCAGAGGAAGATTCTAAAACTTGGGAGGCAAGAATGAAGGTTTCTGAAGGGTGATTAAAATAAACATATAATATTATAAATAGAAAGTCCTATTTATTAACAAGTATTTAAAAAATAGAAATCATACCAAGATAATATTTAAACAAATAACCGTCTGAGTGAACAATTGTATATACATTGTGATACCCTGACTGACAAGAGGAATGTAAAGAAACTTCTCAAACTAAAACCAAATAAGTCGTTTAGGCTATAAATAGTTTCAAAGAAATATACAAAACACATATACTCGAATATATAACCCTCCTTCTCTGGCTACCCCGCAAGGGATATGACGTGAAGATAAATAAGTAAATAAATATATTGGCATTTTGGTATCAACAGTGAAATATTTTTAATATGTGTAACTAATAGCATTACTTTTTTCCTAAGTTTCATGATTAAAAAAAATTTGATTTGTTTTTCCAGCCTCTTTGACTTCAAAACAGCTAAACACAAATAATATAGTTTTTAAAATGTATTTTATTATGAACTTTAATTACATGTATGGTGTTTCTAAATATGCCAAATAATTTTACGTCTATTTAAAGTTATTTGGATTGCCCAAACAAATTCTACATATCTTTTTATCTTGTCTTGACACTTTATACAAATCCCAAATTAGAACAGTGAGCGTTTATATAGAAGATTATCATAAACTATTTCATTGATGAAAACCTATTTGGGTTTGATTACTTTCTATTGATGGAATTGAGAGGTCTCTTTTATTTATTGGAGTGTATTTAGTTTTGACGTTATAAGGGTTATTGGATTGCTTTCAATCATTCAGAAGGAAAATTATGATAATTTTGTATATTTGTAAGTAGATATTATTATATCCGTACTATTATTATATTAGTATGTACTTTAATAAGATATAAATACCTTCATGTCGAGATCGATATCTGAAAGCTATATATGTTATTAAATAGGCCATTAAAGTAATAAAGAATTTCCTAAATAGAGTCCGCGGGATATCCCTAATGTCATAGATATGGATGATACTTGTAAATGATTTGCAGTTACAGAGATCTTAGCTACTTAAAAAATATGTTTCTAATATATAATTTTATGAACATAATTATTAATAATTATTTTTCTTTTCAATTTAGAAATACAATAAACTATAATATTTAACTGAAATCTGAAGAGAAATTTCTGGTGTTATGACCTTTTCCCTTGCAAAGTGTTTAGATTGATTAGGTATAATATAATGCGGAACTAGGAGGAGAAAATATATTGTCTTTGGCGACATAACGGCTAGTATGTTCCAACTTTAGCTAAAATTCTGAATACAAATTCACAGAGATTTGAGAGGGATTGTCGATAATAATAACACAGGCACACAAAAAAAAAAACGTCATGAACCAGAGGGGAGACCCCAGTATTCCTAGGTTTTTGGGATCGCTAAAACCGAATATGACAATAAAAACTAATTTTAAATGCCCGTTTTGCCGCTAGCACCCCCTTACTACCTCTTAAGGGGTGAAAATTGAAATTTTTGTAAAAAAATCAAGATAGATGTGTCTTTCTACGTTTTTTGGGATGCTGAAACCGAAAATGATTACGCAAGTGATTACGCAGGCAAGTTACGTGTTTTTATTATTTTAACATATGTCCCTGGATATACTAATAAAACTGTCTGGATTTAAAATATTTTTGTGTTACCTGGTCAGTAAATCATTTGGAATGTTATATTATAATAAAGCTATATATCTTGTATCACCTCATAAGACTCGTATATCCAATATATACAACACCAACAATGTCAAGACTTTTAAATATCATATTAAGTATTTATAAAATTCGGGTATTTACTCACATTAATTCGTGGTTTAACACATGCTATTAACTGTAAGATGCACTTCTAAAATACCACATATAAGATTTTTTAAATGAATATTGTAATATCTGTTGTAAAATATTTTGTATATACATATACAAATGTACACTCTTATTAATAAGAAATACGCAGATTACAGATAAAAAAGGAACAAATAAGATCAGTATTACAATTTGACGGCTTGAGGGCGATATCTTCCAAGCAACCATTTAATATAAAGTTAAGTATTAAAGAGAGGTGGCGTCCTCTAAATACATATTATATGTATATATGTATATTCAAGATACATTAATAGTACGTAAACAATATATGAGCAAAGATATATCAATTAGATTTAATGAGTAATTGATCTTCTGATATATTAATTACAAATACAACATATCCAGGATTTACTTATTAATATTTTCAATTAGGATTGAAATTTAAAGCAAATATTTTCAATCCATTTACAACAATTAATTTGAAAGGAAAATCGGCTTTTATAAAGGTCGAATACATTTTTTATTAAAATAAAAGTGAATATTTTTTTTATTATCCAACGGTATTCATTCAATTTCTCTTACACAGACTTTCCAAATAACTAACTATAATATACGTGATAAATGGTTCAAGGGCATTGCAAAAAGGGTAAAAGAATCTAGTCACGATAATTTCTTCCATTTGGGAATATCATTACAAAAATATATATCTATAAATTTATTTAAGTAAATTTGAATATTACTATTTGTACTCGTATATTATGACATAAACATCATAAGAGAATAAGCAAACAAACCAAAATTATAAGAGTCTGAATATTCTAAACCTCAATAAAACAATCTGACAGTCGTTATTGATTGAGTAAAAAAATACTCGTTTCACGGAATAAGAAGCTTTTATTGGAACTAGAACATGTTGGTAGCCGGCTGCATCCCAACGCATGGATATAGCTGACGGTTCCATTAGTGATGCTGCGCTTTGAAAGAATATAGAAGTATAACCACTTCATTAAAACTTACATATACTTAATGTCACAAAATGTATTTCTACTACGTATTCCATAGAAAACTGCATCCAGTAGGTTATGTCTTTATACAAAAATCTCATTCATAAAACTGCATTAGAATAATGTGCTCTAGATTTTACATATAAAAATATAGATTTTATGTAAAATTAAATATATAAATTACATAGAAAATCAAATTTGGTTAAGAATTTTGGATTTTTGCGTTTTAAATAATACCCTATTATTACGTCGTGTAATTGTTATAAACAATTGATACGTAGAAATAAAAAATACAATATATGAGTAAAAATAAGTAAATAAACTCAAAGAGTTGTATATCTTAACAACTTTCATAGAACACAGAGCACAAACCTACATAATGATTAAAGATACATATCATTTATATATAACGAAGGTAAGTCATAAATGATTTTGAATCATAATTGAAGAAAGATCTTGAAGGTTCAATTAGCTTGCATCACTTATTCATGATGTATGGGAGTTGCTTTATCCGGAATTACTTGGAATGGAAAATATATTTTTATTTATTGTAAATGCGTATGTTCAATATTACCTTTTGATGCTTTTGCATGGTGATGTGATTGCGGATTATCAAAAAAATATAATTACAGAGCCAATGGCAATGAATTGTTTATCACTATTTGCGTATTGCATTTGAAATATTTGAGAAAATTTCTTTTTTTTTATTATTAATCCTTTAAAATAGTTTAATTACTTTTTTGTACTTGAACCAACGATAGTAAAATAATATATTCATTTTTAAAGCTTTAGGTAGATTAATATTTACTTGTTATATTTATTTTATTAAACAACTTATTTTAAAATTAAATGTGTTTTTAATATTAAAAAAATATTACAATCTTATAAAGTATAATTGAAGTAACTTAAATAAACCTAAACAATCAACAAGTTAAAACAGAAAAATATTAAACTAATGTTTGTTTTGAGTTAACAATTTAATAAACAGAAGGGAACAGAGATGTGATAATGTTACTTCGTGTAAGGGTCGGACGATAAACAAAATAACGGTCCATGAAAATTATTTTAAATAAAATGTAAAGCTTCTCACTGTGAGATTTTGTTGTGTTGATAATATTGTTTCAAAAATGTTTGTTATATTTAAACTTTTTTCTTTTGTGTACTACTTAATACTACTAGAATGGGTTTGAAGATAGAATTAAGTATTATTTATTCTATAAAACCACTGACTGTGGTCACGTGTAAGCCGCAAGTGCAAATATCACATTTCTTACAAATTCATCTCCCATAGATAGCAATGTTTTAACGGTCTGAACATGGGGATGAAAATCATACAACACGATATTGATTATTATTTCAACTGTAAGTACCAGTATTTCTAAATAAATTATGAGTTAGTAAATAGTTAATTACAATACTCCAGTGATAGAAGAGTGTTGTATTGGCGCCTGTTTGTATGCGCAATTGTTGTAGTTGTGTGTATGGGTTTCTGACTATTATTGTAACAAAAGTTGGAAGATCGCATGATATTAGATGCATGTATAATTTTGAAGCTCTTTCTGTAAATGTATAAAAACCTACTTGTAACGAAAAGCTAACCAGCCTCAAAGTTTTCAATAGGAAATGTGTTCAATTCGTTTTTAGTCAACTTATATGATGACGAAGAATACTTTATATAGGATTGCGAAAAACTTTTTTTGATAACTATCAGTTTATTTTAAAAATAAAAATAAACTTAATAATATAAATAATATTAATTTTGATGTCTTTGTCATATCTCAGTGTGTAATAAAACAAAACACACACATCGCCTTTCTTATTCATCTTAAATGTTTACGTTTTTCTCCTCTACGTCACAATTTATGTACTCGATATATTTTGTTTATTGTCATAAAACTCCACAATTTATATTAATGGCTAAGAAGAAACGAAATAATCTGATAGAATGTATAATTTGACGTTTGTGTTAAATAATAAAGAAAATCTTGTTGGCATTTTTTTAAATTTCTGTTATTTCTTTTTTCTTCGAATTCTTACATGGATATGAATGAAGTAAATAACTTTTATCTTATTTATTTGTGAATGTCATTTGCTCTTTTGTTGTTAAATAACAAGTCTCAGAGTAGCTCAAGGGTACTTATCTTACTTACAATTTCCAAAAACTTATAATATATCACAATTCATCACACGTTGGTAATTTTTATAGAAAATATGTTAAATATTTTGAAAATAGCTATTTTATGTTGCTAAAGTATAATGCAAAATTGGCATTGTTGGCAACATTACATAGCTAGCTAGCTAGCTAGCTGGCCTGAAATTTATTCGTATCATTTTCAAATATAAGAATTTTTTAAATGTCGGCTCTCGGTTTCTCAGGTTATAAAAATTAATAAATTAATTTATCAAAACAATATGATTAATGATCAAGAACTCTTTCATGAATGAATACAAATGAGGGAAGTAAGAACGTTAGGTCACTGCCAAAGTGAAGTATGATTTAGGGAGACTGAGAGGAGAGAGCGAGAGAGAGAGAAAGAGATAGTAAGTAATGTTTGAATTACAATACTAACAATTGATCGTTACACGATGTTGTTATTTATTATTAAAAAGTTTATTCTGTTATAAAGGCGCAATAATTCCATAATCCTTCGAGGAGGCTGAGCGGTGACAAGTGTAAAGGTAGTAATGAGTATTTCCACTACCTTTAATTAATATATGGTAATATAGAACAAAATTTTATTAATATCAGGAGTTAAATTATAAAATATTTTGACTCTTAATATGTAATTTTTTCATAAAAAGTGAAATATTGACTTGTACGGACTAAATATTTTATATTACGATTGTCAGGAATTACATTTCGTCCAACGAATATCGGACTACGACGCTGGTAGCAGATTGTACAATTATTATTCTAAACGCGTTGAGTTCTCACAGTACTAGGAATATTGTTTTAGGAATAAATATGTTCTGTTTTAACAATACTTTTAGATCTTAACCATTTGTCACACGTACATCTGTATTGTAGCTTCAGAATAATATTTTACAGCGTTTAGAGTTTAAGAACTGAGTACTTTTAGTCCAATGTATCTTGAACTTCGTAATACAAGTTGCACATCTAACACAAAGTCTTCATAAACTTAAGTAGCTTTAAACGGGTTGCATAAATTGTGAAGAGCTTTAAATAATCTACAGCGTTTACAATTATGACAAGCAGGTAAAATCAAACTATAAAATTAGTACCAAAGGTTAAATAAAATAAAAAATTAATTTCACTTACAAATAAATAAGACGATTTCTAAGCATAACTAAAATATCAAAATAATTAGGACATCAGTTTAATATAACCTTGGATTGATTTTAATTAAAATCTGAAATTATAATCATAAAATATTATGGATATTTAACGAAATAAATATTAGTCTAATCTTTGATTTATGTTATATTAAATTGTTAACACATTCAATATATACCCAATAATATATACGACTATACGAGTATAATAAATACGACTCGAATACAGTTGACCGTCTATTAAGTTATCCCTTATAATGTGTTTTTATAAAACATTAATTTAACACCTGATATCGAAGAGGTACAAAAGTTATCATAAGATAGTTAATTACATCATTAGACAATTGGCCTCACTTCCCGTCAAAGCAACGTGGCGTGATGAAGCCATTTTAACAATAAAGTCTGTTCAGTTGACCGTAAATACAACATATTGTGTTCAGAATTGTAACGAGACAGGACATTCACTACAACACACGTGATGGCTGCAGCTTACGTTATATTACTGATATTTAGTGGACATGAACCACAGCTTCTGTTATAATGTAGCGAATAGTGATATAAAATATTTATTTATTATATAGTAATCTGAAAAATAGAAATGGCGAGTGAAATGAATATAAATGATTTAATATTTGTGAATGGCAAGGGCCGGAGCCACAACTAATGGACCTTTTATATGATTCCACTAAATTCTTTAGAAGATATTATAGATTTAAAGTTATACGCCCAAAAAAATCATCTACTAAGTGGGATCAGCTAGCGCTCCGCAGACTGAAACATTTAAGCCACTAAGAATCAAATCAATCAAAAAATTAATTGTTTATTTTTGGTTTTAAATATTTATTTCCTTTTATTCTTTTCTAATGGATTTTCTGCGCTCAGCTCAATTCCCGTTGAAACGATGGGCGGATCCTAGTAATTAAGAAGTAATTTAGAAGTAAAATATTTAATCAAGTTACACAGACCCGCTGTCCGCTGACAAACACAATACGAGTATACTGTTTATTATTAATTTCATTGTGTACGATCTAGACCCAAAATTTCTACAATAGTCCAAGCACGTTGCTTCCCAATTACAATAACTACTCGTACCTTCTAAAGCTACACAGAGAGACTCTACCGTAACTAGAACTTGTTCTTTATAGACAAAACTAGTGGACACAGCCGTTTAGTCAAATATTTAGAAAGATCTAAACAATCTAGATGTATTTTATGTGGACTGAGACGAAGAATTTGATTTAACAAGGCAAATATATAAAAATAATAAATAATAAAAAAAATATTGTCGATGAAGTTTAGATATTTGTTACATTTTTTGACGAGAAACAATCTGTGTGATATTATATAAATCTCGGATAAATGTTCAGCAAAGTTACTTCTATATCGGATTCACTAATACTATTAAGTATGTAATGCGTCTTTGGAGATCGAAGTCCATTTTCAGTTTCAGTTCAGTAAACACTGAATTATTGAAATGAGTTAAAAGACTCGACATCGAAATGCATGATTTATTTACAATTAATATTAATTATTTTAACTTTTAAAAGGTTTAGAAACTTTGCGGCATTTTAATTGTAACGTTCTCGTCTTCATTAACAGCAATAGATAGTTAAAGTTTGTTTCGAAAAATACATATTAGTATACTCGAGCAATATTGTTTTCTCTTTGTTACCCTGATGAAATAAACCGTTAACAGAAAAATAATTATGATATAATATTATTTCATTTATGTATTTATAAAATAATAAATAATGATTTATAAATTTATATGAATAACATACAAATGTTAAACCAACTATTGTTTATTTTTCATTCCATAACGGTTCAAATTGTGTAGACAATAAAAATAAAAAAGCAGTGAAAATTGTTATTTTCTCTTCAATAAAAACCTATCAGTTATTTACGATGAAACCGCGATTTATAAGGGTAAGATTTGGCTCGAGGCGAAACATTAACGATCGCCAACGATAACCGAGCAAGAGATATATTTATATTTTATCAAATAAAAGTTCATATATTCTTTGAAATTCATCATCATTACTTTTATATTGTAGGTATTTTTTCTCTGTTTAAGTAATTCAAGATTGTAATATATTCTTTAAAATTATTTATGTTGAAAAATTTTTGATTCATTAAAATGAGATCTATGAATGTATTATGTAATTCCTTAGCAATTAATAATTCTAATTGGTGACGCCAAAACACAATTCTAGTAACCTTCGACACGCTCACCGGGGAGCAGTAAATTGTAGAAACGTGTGACTCGCAAGGGTAATAGGAGTAAATAGGAACCATGCGTGCACCAACCTCAAAATCCAGGGCAGCTCCAGCCAGATAATCCAGGAAGGTCGACGGCGCGTGACGGTTAAAGTTCAAACACGCAGGCTAGTTCTATAGACGTCATTAACACTCGCGGTCACGATTTGGTACTACCACTTAATAGCGGGAGACTATAACAATGTCTCTTCACGATCCTGAAGTGCAATACTTAAAGATCGGGCGGTAAGCTGGAGTTGAAGACGGAGTTGTAGGGCTTCGTCCTCTGCCGATGCGATTAGTGCTGTATCCAATGCTTGAATGACCGGGCGCCGCAGTTGGCGCTGGTGTGCATGGTTTAAGGAAGAGTGAAGGAAATGGATTGCGATATCACATATAATTGACTCATTCACTATTATAATATAAAGCCACAAGGTGGCGTTACCACTAATAATTAAACAAAGTTTTAATAAACCAAAGCAATAATTGTTTTAGTAATATATAAATATTGTATACATATTTATATTAAATACACAGCCATTAATGAATCAAAAAAGCAAAAGGAGAAAAGAAAATGTATTTGTAAAGCTGCGAGGAAGCCAATTTAAAGTCCGCACTTCGTTGATAAAACTCCATGAATTGCATACAAAGGCTTTTCTCTGTTGGGAATAATTTGTATATTTAAACATTAGTGTGAACGAAACTTTTTCTCTTGGATAATGGATGTAACAATTCACGATATGCATTGTTAATAGGAAGTTAATAAATAATACCTAGTAATGGTTAACTTGTAAATGTCTTTTCTTATTAAGCCTTTCTAAAAATGGCTGAAAAATAAATAAATTTTATAAAACATCTTTTAAATGTTATTTTATAATATTTTTTACTTATTTAAAATATACAATGAATAAACATAATTTGCAGAGATTATTTAAATTTTATCACATCATTTAATGCACACCCGTTGTATTGATGGGACAATCTTATTGTGAATAGAATCTAAATTACTTGAAAATATTATCTAAATGCATTTTCCTATGGAATACCACAGTAAAATTCCTTTTTAACGCAATTTAAAAAGGAATTGCCTATCAACTTGCTTCCTTGAAGGAGTCATTGCTGAAGGTTTTTATAAAAGCAAAATTGCTTCGACGCTTTGAAGTTGATGTAATTTTTTTACTTTATTACTGATAGAAGGTAAGTGAAAGTTCGTAAACATTTAATATTATTTATTTACTAAAAAAATTTTTTTCAAAATGTTTGCATTATAGCAACAAGGTACAATATAAAGTTTTTTATACCAATATATTCTTTTAAACAGACTTTTATTATACTATAACCCCTTCTTTTATCGTACACTCCATAAGTGGTAGTTTCCAGGGGTCTAAATTGGCTATTGTCCTGCAGGGTTGTAATATCGTGTCCAATTTTCTTAATGAAAGGAGTTATTATTTGCCCTATTTACGTAATGAATAAAATTATTTTACAATGGCGTGGGAATGAGTACTGTCACCTTTTATCACTTAATTAAATATTTTTGTAAAAAATATTTAATTTACATATTATTTAATTAATTTTATATTTAAATTAAATAATAATGATAATAATTAAAAACACTTTTTAATGTATTCAATACTATTCAAGAATATTGTTATTATTATTACTACTTGATGTGGTGGACAATAGTATTTATCTATTATTAAATAGGCCCCGGTCACTATCTTGCCAAATACTACTAATAGGCGATTCGTGACTTCTTAAGATTGTGTCAATTAAATAATATTGTTTAGTTCAATGTCACTATAACTGGTTTTTAGGTTTATTATTATAATTATTCATAGTCTTAATAATAATTTATAATATAATTATATATATTAGATTTTTCTGGTTTTGGCGATAATTCTGGAGATAATTAAGAAACGTTTTCTTAAGTGTTTTTAAATTGTAGGAAGTATTGAAAAATATAAATAAAATAAAAAAAAACTTGAATAAGAATGGGCCTTACGAAATAAAGAAGACATTTAAAATGTATGAGGCAGAAGAAATGGAGAAATAATATTCCAACAATATCGTATCATTCATAGTTTATGTGAGAAAAAGATTTATCTGAACAAAACTTTTAGAACTCTTTACACCATTCAATGGTACAATTTAATTACATAAATAAGGTCCAGATGTAGTCTATGAGATAACTAAATTGAACCTATAATTAAAATTGTACATAGTAAATGCTCATACATGATACATGCATCGCTCTTAGTAACTGACCAAACATTAGCGCTAATCGATTAGTTAGCCTGTTCGTGTTGTGTCTCTTATGTTGACTGAGTCAGTGCAGTTGACTGGACGTACCTAATGGAGATGAGTAACAACATCCGTTTCTTTTACACTACACTACTAGACTACTTGCCTTTCCCAAAATTCGACATATTCAGTTAAATGAAATTCAATTATCTGTTTTCACCGATTTGCCTATTTTTATTTTTGTTGTGATGATACAAGTAAGATTTGTATATGAGAAACGGAAATTTTGAATAAACTAGTAATGCTGATTTTCCTTTGGAAATTGTATATGCCTAACCTATAACCTAAGGACCTAACAATCTAGAATTCACAGAATGTACATATATACATACAAAGTAATCTATATTCTTCGAGAAAATGTACTTTATTTCTCTCCTGTATGTTCTTTAGAACATAGAGGAAAGAATTGACCATAGTTTTTGACGATATCAAGGTACCATCACAGACAATGAGTACTTACGGTCTAGAAAAAATCAGTCTTTATAAACTCTCGGACTACTCTCATATATTATTTTTAGGATATATCCTTGAAAGATTCCTAGAAAAACAAATTAACCATATTTCGTTTAAAAACATAACTTTTAAATGTACAATAAAGGATACTCATTATTATTATCTCGTAACAAGAGGTTTCTAACTTTTACTACCATTTGTATAATTTATAATTATGTAACAAAGCTAAAAATTTTTGTGGTAGTGAATTACTTCAATAATGGTAGGTAGTAAATAGTTAGTTCATAATGGTAGTATAGAATAACTATAGTTCATAAAGATATATTGGATAATTGGGACTGTGAAACTTAATTTCTTTGTATAAAAATTGTAGCAGACAAGAATCTAATTTATTTAACTCGAAGGATAAGAATCCTACAAAATGATAGTTAACAAAAAACTACATACAAAAGTAGGCTCTGGTTAATTTGGCCTTATGTTGATATTCACTGATACGTATGGAACTTAGTGAGTATTAGTTTTTCTTTCTAATTTAATTATCATTTGACCGAATATTTGGCGAATGCTCATTGATTCACTAAATTAATATATAGTTTTAAGCCAGGCTTATTATGCTATAAAATATAAAAAAGATGTAGATATTCGTACGAGTGTGAAAAAGGTTGAATTGGTATCTATATCAGAGAGAACAGACACGTATGAGTTACGGATGAGAAATCACACCCGAGGATAACACGGAAATACGAAACCTCGACTGAACCTAATATTTCACCTTTTATTTCAACAAACAGATTTTAATCCCTCTGTTCAATAAATGTAACAATCCTTCGTGGGTTCTGTTCGTTTGAATCTAAAGGTATGTAACGACCAACCATTTATTAGGCAGATTTACTTAAAGAGAAAGTATTAAATATTTGCAATTTTGTTATGTTTAACAACTAATATAAGTGTATATTAATACAATAAATATATTAATTAAATAATTAAATAAAAATAAGTGTTTAAAAAAATTATACATATTTTTAAGAATATCAAACAATAATTCTTTATTACGATATTCAGAAATAGAGAAACATTAGTAAATATTTACAAGCCCATGGCTTATATCTTAATATATGAGTTAAAGCATACTTTTTTTTTCAAGACAGACAACGCGAGTTTAAATATTTTTTAAAAATCTTATTTACAACTATTATAAAAGAACAATTTAAAAACATATTTTACGTCTTCTTTTGTATTCGAGTAGCATGCTTGACATATGGTAGTCTATGTAAATGTGATTTGTGTAATATAATAATTAAATAAGCTCCATATTTCATGGATTCAAAGGATGATATTTACTTGGTAGTATTCTAACCGTGCAGTATATTGGAGTACATTAATTACACAATGTTCGTGAAATATGAACCTGTAGAGATATCCGTTGATTGCAACACCCGCAAGCAATAATATTATATTTATATATAATATAATAATATTGCTTGCATAATATAATAATATTGCATAGAATTAGAGCTGTCAGTGTTTCTGCGATATGTTTTGTATATTACTATTCATTTAGTTATATTTCAACGAATTTATTTAGAAATATTGCTGTTAACTATTACTACATCTAAATACTATATTAAAAATATTACTACAAGTTTTTATCATCTTATAAAAAATAAACATAAATCTAACGTAAAGTTTTTCTATTCTATTTTCGCAAGATTTAACAAAAATTATGAAAATAAATTTTTAATGATATCAGAACTCTGCTTACGTTCAGAATTTCTTTTCAAGATCATTTTTTAAATGTATTCAAGCTCTTAGAGAAGTTAGTTTTCATTTCTTGTTTTATCTAAACTTTGGTTAATATTATTTTTAATTAAAAAATATTTAAAAATTAAATGCGATATACGATTGTGTACAATAATTGAAGAATCGATAACAAACTACGTATTTCAATTAATTACTAAGGTTTATATTTCATCAAACTTAATTTTTTATGAAAGTATAACAGGTAGTCGTCTAAAAGAGGCATGTCGTTAGACCGTCAATATTGAGCTGAGCAGTTTATTATAACGCGGTGAAACAACCTCAGCTTTGGCATAAAGTAGTTTGAACTTCCTTTGTGAGACGCACTTTGACGATATCGGTTCACGATAGTAATACTCTTTACCTCTTAAAAGAATGTGTATTCATTCTCCAGGGATTTCATTTGCATCCAAATAGCTTGTATAAATTCATTACCTGTTTTTTTCGCCTCCGCCTTCTCTTGCCTCATGCTCAGGCTTTGTACTATTAAAATAGTAATAGTATTAGTAGTAGTCTAGTTGATAATATTCATTATAAGTAAAAGTACAAAAAAGCTTATTAATAAGGCAAAAGAAAAAAAAAGAAACTTTATGAGAATAGTAGTAAGAAAGTTAATATTATGTTATTAAAGTAATATTTAATATTTAGTATAAAATTTCTTTTTATGAGAACAGTCTCTGTAATATTGCGTTGATCCTTGCATTAAATTTAATATTCTCCTCATTAAATATTCTATTATATAATATAACTAACTCAAAATTTTATTATGTAGTAGGACTTCTACAACATATTAATAAATGATACTTAAATTTATATTAAACTTTATTGAACATTTGTAATGAAACAATAACTATATACATTTCTTTATTTTTCTTTCTTGCGAACAAAACTTCAGAGTTATGTAGTTAGCATTGAGTTATTGTTTTAATAGTCTTAACTTTAACAATCAAATATCACTTAGATATTTATAACTTTCTGTTATGATTACTATTGAAATGTTAAGTTTCTCAAGAATTGCTAAGTAAAGAAAGATTTTATAGAATAATCTAACAGACTTATTCCTTACTACGTTTTTTAATAATTATAATTTTCTCAATACATATATAGTCAACTTCAAGACATAACAGGAAAAAATATTTAATCGTTTAAAAAAAAGAAGAAATATGTAAAGGCATAGCCTTTATCACTACTGTTATCACTGCTGCTGTCAGTGTGATAGTTTATGATCGTATTATTTGAGTGGTAAAGCCGAATGTTTATGAGAATCATTATCATAAAATTTTGGCTGAATTCTCAATTTTCATAAAACCCTGGTTATAAAATGTTGAAAATATTGTAACGCTTTATCAAACCAAAAACGCAGAGAATATCAAATACGATTTCATACAGCCTGAGAATACATTTATACAGTATTTTAAAATTTACCTACGTCTTAAAGATGAAGTTTGTAATATAAATTATATATGGATGTAATGTCTCAAGTAGTATTCTAATTTTCTCGTTTGACATTTTTGTTTGTATATATATATATATATATATATATATATATAAAATTTGTCAATTTTCCCTAATAAAAGTTACTATAACATATATATATATATATATATATATATATATATATATATATATATATATATATATATATATATATATATATATATATATATATGTTATAGTAACTTTTATTAGGGAAAATTGACAAATTTTCATGGCGAAATACAATACAACATCTGAGTTTAAATATAATTAGAAAATAAATAACTACACTACCATAAGACAACACTTATTACCGTAATCCACGTATAGGAGGCTTCTCATCTCGGGAATTCTAATCATTTTAAAGCAAAACTAAAAAAATTGGTTTGAATTGTAATAAAATTAAAAGTCATTACAATTAAAACAGTTTGGGTTTATAATTTTTTTAATTATTACTGCAGGTATTTTCATTATACAACTAGTTACTTATATTGTATAACATGTACAATCACTATCGTTCTTAAAATGTTCTCCTCCTCCATATTCTTTGCACGTTACTTGACGTTCTCCAGACACCGTGTATCATGGCCGTTATAAATAGCTCGTATCAGAATCATTAATTTATAAGGGACGAAAAATTATTACATTCTCGGTAGAGTTTCAGGCTTACTGGTTATCAGAAATATTGTTTTTATCTCTGTTTTTATCTATGCGTGCCCGCTGCAGCTGCCTACACCTCTATAACTTGCTATTACCTAATTGGAAAGTATAAACATTACCAATATTACTTGCATCTGCCCGGAAGCTTTAATACTTTAAAACTTCATATTAGTTCATACTGACAACAAATAATTGTGATAAAGATTAAAATAGTAGAGTTACGGATGAGAAGCACCAGAGGGAAACACGGAAAGCTGAAACCTAATCTGAATTGAATATTTCAACATACAGATTTAATTACCTTATATGTATTTCAATCCATGTAATAATCCTTGGTGGTTTCAGTTCGTTAGAATCTAAAGGTAGGTAACAACAATTATTTTACGATGCAGATCGACTTAACTACAAAGTGTTTTAATTATTTCTAATTTATTATTTAAAAACCAGGCGTTAATGCAATTAGTAAGCAAAACAAATTAAGCCTCTTTATTATGATATTATAAATTCAAGACATATTAGTAAATAATAAGCCCATTCAGTATATGAATATATGAATTAACACAATTTTTGAACAATGAAACATTATAAATTTCACTGGAAGAAAAACTGAAAAACATCTCATGTTTTCATTTGTGCAGGTGCATGCCTCATATAGGATAGTCTAGGCAATAGTGAATGTGTAAAATGATAATTAAGTAAGTCCCATATTGCATGATACAAAGGATGATATTCACTTGGTAGTATTTTAGTCGTAAAGTATTATGAAGTTCATTAATTACACAATGTTCGTGAAATATGAACCTGCAGAGATATCCGTTGATTGCAACACCCGCAAGCAATATTATTATATTTATTAAGAGAATTGGAGCTGTCAGTGTTTCCGCGATAGGATTTGCATATTACTGTTTATTGCTGTTCCAATATTACTGGTTCATTCGTTTCGTTCTGCACTAAAATTTATCAAACTGACGTATTTTATTTATGACTGAAAGTAAACAAAACAACGAATTAATTCATACTTGTATAGTTTAATAGGTTGTATTAATTAATTATATTTTTTAAACATGTAACATCCTGGGAGCAACAGATGACGTTGAAAAGTTTACCGGGAAATCAAAACTACATAGTCACATTGTGTACAAGTCAAATTGTGTATGAATTAAACTTATTGGTTTGAGGGTGTTACTTTCTCAAATTCTTAGTAATAATTTAATTCAAAACAGCTAATAACATAACTATAAAATATACTCACAAAATAATACGGATGATGAAAGTTATATATACTCGTAATATAATATAATAACCTTGAAATTAATTCGTATTCAAATCACGTTTTCTTCCCTATTAGGATAACTAGTCACAAAGCTACACAGAGCTCCATATTAAGTAGGAACTTTTCGGTTTTCGAATAAAACATGAAAGCGTCCTTTGAGCAAACAATTAATTAATACGAGGTAATTGGTCTTGTATAACGTGTAAAGAAAAGTTAAAATTAAAATTTGAAATAGTTAGTACTAGTGAGAGTTAATGCTACCGATACAAAATACTTTGTCAAATCTTGTATTGTTCTATCTCCGTCCTTATCACATGATTTTACATCTTTTTCAGTTTGTTTTATTATTGTCTTACATGTTATTGATGATATCAAAGAGTGTAGGTGTATTTGAACTATTGAAGAGTTTTGTAATTCAGTGTCTTATATAATACAATTCTACTAAACTAGCTACAAACAAGAATTTAGATTTTTATTATATTCTATTCTATTTTTATTCTTTTTATTCTAACAGCCTATTGCAGTAAATTTACTTTTTTACCAAGTGATTGAGACACGAGGGTACATGTATTATCTGACCGTGACTTGTAATATTCATAGGTGATGTTTTCGTTCAGTAAAATGCTGTGGAAATGTTGACCCTCATATATTAACACATTTTATATTTAATAGTATTTTATGTATAAATGTAAACTTTAGAACTATGTGTCTTAACAATATAAATAATTAGTAATAAAAGCAATTTATATATAAACCTGTGTAAAAGCCGAACCGGTAAATACAGAGAATATAATTTCATTCATTCATTTTTATTTAATAGATTTTTAGTTGTTATCCGAAATAGTAATTTGTATTGTAATATTTGGTAGAAGGGTGTTGTTTAAGAAGAGCCGTTGTTGTTAATCATATCCATTAGACACATCTAATGAAGTGCACTGACTCAGTCAACATAGGAGACAAACAACACTAATAGGCTTCCTAACCGACTTGCACCTATATTTGTTCATCTACTAGTAGACGAAACTTTACGAACTCTACTGATATTTTGGTGATTCTTATACCCGTCTGCGCTCTCGCTACAGAAAGACTAACCGTTTCTCGTATGATTTCTAATACTTTATCGTGGTCACGCGAATATTTACCTCTATTTAAAAGTACCCTACACCCTACTCGCAAGTGTTTTGCGGTTCCTACTGCCTCCCCACAGATGTTGCAAGATCTTTCGGTGGTTTTGCCCCGTCTTACTAAGTTACTTTGATCTGGGAGAGTCATTTGGAATGCATTAAAATAAAATTTTAATAATGCTGGGGACCAATCATGAAGCAGGGTGCGCCATCTCAAAGCTAGCGGAATACAAAAATCTCCTATGGTCACCCATTCATTTTGCAATTCTAGGCTCATCGCGTGCAACCGGTAATTATCGTTTTCATCTTGCCGAATAAAGGATTTTGTTATTTCTAAGTCTTGTTTTTTCCTACTTGATCCTAACCCTGCTTTATTTGTTTGAGCACCTATCATAAATTGTTTATAGATGGTTTCTTTAATTTTAACCCAAAATTGTGTCGGTCTCTAAATAAGGTAGAAGAGTCCGCTGGATGCGCTAACCCGAGCCATGACTTCAATGTCCTTATGACGCTTGCATCTAACTTCAACAAAAGGATCTTATTGATATCGTAAACGAGGAAAGGCCAATTTAGACGTGATGTTAAGTAATTATCGTATATCCAAGTCTTTTTGATGTTACTTATTGGTCGATTGTCTACCTTTTTTAGATCATTCAAAAAGCTATCGACTATTATATCTAACGATGGAGTGCGACCTTGGTAATCGATTTTTTTGCCTAAGAATTTGAACGGAGCTGCGTCGGTAATTGTAGTAACGCACTTACCGCCTATTATAAGACCCGGATCGTAAGAGGTATATCTGGTGTTCCGCCTACCCAGACATAGACTGTAGCATTTATTTGGTTTTGTCCTCAATCCGTCCGTCCAAACACAGAAATCCTCCACAACATTTAAAAGTTGCTGACATTGTTTTGGATTACGTGTCAGTATCGCGAGATCGTCTGCGAATGCTAGTATGGATTCTGTATATTTATTGTTAAACTTGAACCGATAACCCCATTTCTTTTCGTTTTTAATTAATTTATCTATTAAAATATTGATTACTATGTTAAATATTATTGGAGAAATACCTTGCCTTGGCCTTGAAATAAACCAATGTTTTTTTTTTTTTTTTATATCTTTATTTGAGAAAAAAGAGGGTTTAATCAGACATGATCATGCCACCCTCATTGGCACACACACAACACTATCTACACAAAATTGCTTTTTTAAATAACATGTACAACATTTTCGCATTTTCTGATAAAGGACAAGCAAGAATGCTATTACATGCACCGAGTTCATACAAATCAATACCCTTCTTATTAAATAATTTAACCCTTTCGACGTTATTTCTAGCACATTCTACTAACACGTGGTACACATCTTCTGTAACACCACACTCTGTACACATTGGCGAATTTATTTTACCGACTAGAAACGCGAAACAGTTTAATGGAATGTGACCAGAACGCAGTCGTAAGGCAATCACAATATCCAATCTAGATAATGTAGATCCAGTGAACCAAGGAGATCTTGTAAGGGAAGGTTGGATCGTCTTATACCAGATGCCTTTTGTTAAAGCTCTTTCATCAAAATATTCCTTCCACCTGTCTGCACACTTTTTCTTCACCAAAGGCAGGTAGTCAGTGTATAAAGCCAAACAGTTGAAATGGATTCCCTCCGTGACGGCTTCCCTAGCGAGGTTGTCTGCTGCTTCATTTCCCGGTATGCCAATGTGTGAAGGTACCCACTGAATTTTTAGAAATTTATTTTTGGACTGGAATTGTTTCAGGGAATTTAAAATGCTGTACGCTATCGGTGTACCTCGCACATTCGAGGTGCAACGAGCCAAATGATATATTGCACTTCTGGAATCTGTTAAAATGACATATCTGCCAGCTTCAAAGGAATCAATATATGAAATAGCTTCAGCAATAGCAATCAATTCTGTGTACATAATCGAAATATCAACATCAATACAAAATTTAATAGAATTATTTATTTGTGGATCATAAATTGCTAAACCACTACATACAGAATTAATGTCTTTGGAACCGTCTGTGTAAATTTTATAGAAATTGTTATAACTATTATCCAAAAAATTAAGACAAATATTTTTTAGTTCGCATATTGGATATTCATTTTTTGGTTTGGAAATGGACCTAATATCGGTTTCAATAACTGAATGGATATCTATACTACTGACCCACGTATCAAGCGAGAACATCTCTAACTGATGACTGCTATAAATAGATAAAGGACAAAGCTGTTCATGAACCGTAGCCAACAGGGGTTTTGTTCTGCGTCTCCAATAAGAGTCTTGACACCTAGCGCCTAACTCATTTAACACACTTATTACTCCACTACCTGACATCGACTTATTTTTCAACCAATATTTGTTAGCAAGATAATATCTACGAATAAAAAGTGGTGGGAGGTGTAACTCAGATTACATTACATGAATAGCGGTACTTTTAATAAAACCTCCGATAACACGCATACATTGGTTTTGTATTCGATCTAATTTTATTAAATGAGATTGACAGCTATTTCCATACAACATACTAGCGTAATCAAGCCTACTACGAATCATAGCCAGATAAATACGCCTCAAATGAGTCGGGTGAACGCCCCAATCGGTGCCAGATAACACTTTAAAAATATTTAATAGTCTAAAACAACTAACCCGTAACTCGTTAATGTGTTTTGACCACCGCAACGATCGGTCTAGCCATAATCCTAAGTATTTAATATTGTCTACAATCTTCAATTTCATACCGTTAACATATATGTCAATATTTTCTTTTTTGTAACTTCTTTTAAAAACACAAATTTTACTTTTTGATGAAGATATTTGTAGTCCGATATCAGTAATTAGATCCATAAACTTATTTATCGACGTTTGTAATTGAATCCTGCCTTCTTCTAACGAATCACTAATTGTATATAGTAAAAAATCGTCCGCATATTGTGAAATGTAAATATTTTGAATACTTTTACAAATATTAATTGTAGTAATATTAAATAATAAAGGTGAAAGAGGATCGCCTTGAGCTAGACCGTGACATGTACTTCTACAAATATAACGATTGTTAACTAAAACTTTAAGATGTCTTTCTTTTAAAAAATTCCATACATATCTACATAATTTAGAATTAATCCCTACCCGCTGCATAGTACTTATCAAGCAAACTATGTCAACATTATTGTACGCGTTATCTACATCAATGAATGAAGCAATGGAAATTTTATTCTTTGCAAAACCGGTTTGTATTCTTGAAACCAGACACGTGAGGTTATCTACTGCGGAGCGACATCGTCTAAAGCCAGTAGTATTTGCTGAAAAAAGACTATTTCTCTCCATGTACCACTCTAATCTTTTGAGTAGAATGCTATGAAAAGTTTTACAAATGCACGAAATCATAGATATAGGACGAAAAGATGCAGCTGTTTCTGAGTCACGGCCTGGTTTAGGAATCGGAATAATAGCAATATCTCGCCATTGAGTAGGTACAAAACCTAGGTCATAAAATAAATTAAATAACATTAATAATATATTTTTGCCATTATCAGGTAAATGGATCAACATAGAATAAGATATCTGGTCACATCCGGGTGAAGTATCTTTGTGCCGCATACAACGATCTAACTCCTGGCTCGTAATAAGTACATCAAGGCTTGATTTAAGAAATAACAAAAAAGTTTCATTCGGGATAACATAATCCGGAGTTAAAGTACAAAGCAATTCATGAATTATTTCACTATTTAACTGAGTTCGAGAACGTTTATGACCTTTGAACCATTGCATTTTCTGCCACATCTCACTTTGAGTAATTTTATTATTAAATGAAGAGCAATAATCGTGCCACGCTTTATTTCGAACTTGACGGAGTAGTTTTTGACAGTCGCGAATTTTATTCATTAATTTTTCAAGATTATTGGGAGTTGGATTACGACGGAATAAGGATAAAGCCAAACGGTGTTCTGCTATAATTTTAGATAAAACAGGTAGCCAATATGGCTTAGGTATAAACCTACTATTGAAAGTACAACTCATCCTGATATATGGTATAAAATAATCCGCTGCTTTATTTAAACAATCTATAAAATTATCATAAGCTATTTGCGGGTTATCACTACAATATACGTAATCACTAAACAACAACTCCAAATATTTTTTATAGGAATCCCAGTCTGTATTTTTAAAATTACGACGTAAAATAACACTACTAGTTTTTTGATCAAAATACGTAGATATCATAATAATAAGGTGGTCACTACCTAACGTTTCATTTATTGTTCTCCAATTAAACTTTATCGCTATATCAGATGATGCCAATGAGATATCAGGTGAAGATTGTTGCAGTATATTATTAACTAATTTAATACGTGTTGGACTAAAAATATTATTTAAAATAACATAATTACTTTCTAAAAGAGCATCATGTATCTGTGATCCTCGTGAATCTGTTTTATTCGACCAGTTACTATGATGTCCATTAAAATCTCCTAAGATAATGGATTTTCTATCTATAAAGTTAAATAAATGTTCCCAGTCAGTTTTATTAGTGCGCACAGAGGGTGCACAGTATACGGATAAAATATAATTAATATGTGAACAATTAAAAATTTTAACCATAAGAACTTCAATGTTTGAATTACTAGCTTGATAATTACACACACAGCTACTAATTGAATTATGGATTAAAATGGCTACTCCTCCGTACGAATCCGATCTATCATTGCGAAAAATATTATAGCCACTTAGTTTTAGTGGACTACCAGGTTCTAGCCACGTTTCATTAAGGGACGCAATATGGATTTTCTCTTTGTATAATATATGTTCTAATGCTAACAATTTAGGACGCAAGCTTTGTGTATTCCAATGAATGATATTTAACCTCCCATTTTGATTGCTAGCCATCACTGAAGTAGTCCAATACCAATTTCAATGTAGGCCAGTTCGATACACTTTCAACAACTACCAAAATAAGCCATTCAAGGCAGCACTTAATAACACTGTTTAATTTATTTTGTATTGATATATCTCTTACTTTTAAAATCGCTTTTAATCTATTTAAAAGTTCGCTAAAATTCACATCTCTTTTCTTATTCTGTGTCGCCTCTTCCTGTTTATCTCCATTCCAAATTGGTTTATTAGAGTTAGTTGTATTTTCAAACTGATATACAGGTTTTTTGGACTGTTTCTGTTTCTTGGACGTAAGAGGTGTAGTTTTTTCATTCATGTTGTTCATATCAGGTTGGTGTACAGCAGCTCGAGTAACAACGTTCACAAAGGACGGGCCCTGATTTGACCCTGAAAGTACCGAATGGACCAGTGTTGAAGGAGACATATTAGGCTTTTCGTTCTGTTCAACTCTTCGCTCTTCTTGGTCATTGTATCTATTTGGAACGTACATTGTTAGGGCACGTCTGTATGTGCAATTGTATTCAGCCATTAATTCTCTAAGTTTCTTTTCTTTAAGATATGATGGACAAGATCGGAGCAGCGACATATGTTGCCCGTTACAGTTCACACACTTAAAAACAGTAGTGTCACAATTTTCGTGTTGATTACTACACTTGGGGCATATAATTTTTAAAGAAGGGCATCTTTTCGCCATATGACCGAATTTCCAGCAACGTGAACATTGAGACACCGGAAATACATATTGTTCCACCCGTATTCTAAGGCCATCTATATTTACAAACGGTGGACGAAAAGACCCTTTAAAGCAAAGACGCACGGACTCACTAGGTGACCAACCATTGACATCTGGGTTACGCTTCATGAGTCTACTTGCGGTGATAATCACCCCTGGTTCCGGACAAGAAATATTTTTTCGGATGTCCTCTTCTTGAATATCGATATCTATATCTTTAATCACGCCGTAGCATAAATTAACTTCCATAGCTCTCTGAATTCTCCAGCCTCTTTCAATCAGTTCCTCACAATTTTCTAATTTAGCTGCTGCAATCTCACTCGTCAAGTCTACCCGAATCTTATATGGATTTATATATTTAATTCTATCAATGGCGGTGATACCCGACTTTTGAAATATCTTCGCTATAGCAAACTGTTTCGGAATTTTTTCAGCAGATGAAATATAAATCTCAACCTTTTCTTCTTTTGGTTTATACTTCTTCTCTCTACCCTGTACAACCGTCCACTCCTCTTCATCTTCCTTCTCTCTATTTCTTTTAATAGGTCTCTGTTCATTGTTGTTACCTGAAATGGGCCGCTCGTTCTCTCTTATCTCTGTTATCATATCAACCTCACTAAGGGAGCTCAATTTACTCCTCAGATTCGATGTATCTTCTAAATAAACTTCGTTTGTAATCTCGTCCATTGTCACTAAGGCGGCCGCCGGCGGCGGCCACTTGATATATATAGAGGAATATCTGAACCCGACGGCGGACGCACGCAATAACGTAAACAAAATAATTACAAAACACAAACACCTCGTTCGAGTGCCGAGACGAGACTGAAACCAATGTTGTAATTTAAGAGTTTGGAATGATTTTCACTTGTGATTATTGAAAATTTTAATTTTGAATAATATGATGCAATCATGTTACTAACTAACGTTGGAAAGTTATACCACCTTAGCGCGAACATCATCATTTCATGAATACTACCTAGCTTAGAATATTGGGTGGAAATTGAACACAACACAATAAATTCATAAATAACTTACTAAATAAAAATTGCGTATTTTTAATGTTTTGGTAAAATAACTAAAAAAGTAATAACTATTTCAGTTATAGGACTGAAATAGTGCTTTGTGCTTCATTACACATGTGCTCAAATTACTGTAATGAAGCAAGCTCTGGTGAGTTGGATTATTTCCAGCGAGCCTCACTTGAATTTACACTTCATTAATCTATTGCAAGAATGAAAATTAATATTAAAGTAGACTTAATTGAATTTAGTTTTCTTTTTTCTGATTGTATTATCTTAATTGCTTTCATATTCAAAAAAAAAATGTTTATTTTAGAAAAGTTAAATTTCCATTTTTCTCCATCATCATGAGAACCTTTCTTCCCCATCGGCCATAAACAGTAACTTGATAATAACTACATAACTTTATAACTTTAATCGCTAGAAAAAAATAAGAAATAATTGTTTTCTAGTTATTATTTTTTTGTTTCAAATGTTCAATCAAATTTCATATAATCTTAGTTATTACTGACTATTATATTGAAAAAGTCTATTTATAGATACTTCATAAAATATTCTTTCAGGAGTATGTCAAATTTAATGTAAAGGTCACAGCAATATTATAAACACTGTACTAATAAAACTCAATTTTGTACAAAATTTAAATATTTATATAATGGAAATTATATTGTTTTTTTGTTCTTATTCATATATGTTTATTTTTTAATTTGGTGTATTAATAAGCTGTTTAATACTCTTACTTATAACAAATATAATTTACTAAAGCATCAATAATTAGAAACTATACTTAGAAAATAGTTCCGGCAATGTTTTAGAAGCAACAAATAGAGGCAAGAAAATCAGGTAGTGAATTTATAGCAGCCATTTAGATGCAAATGATGGGCATTTTACTTCCTAAAATCCCTGGAGAATGAATACAAATTCTTTTTAGAGGTAAAGACAAAATAAAAGTATCATAGACAGTTATCGTCAAAGTGCGTCTCACAAAGCAAGTTCAAACTACTTTATGCCAAAGCCGAGGTTGCTTCATCGCGCTGTAATAAAATGCTGAATGACGCGCCAAAGTCATGCTACGAGTATGTCATGATAGTCAACTTTTGGATGACTGTCTATATCTATGCTTTCATAAAAAGGATAGGTTTTCAATTTATTAAATGGAAACCGGCATATAAAATAGTAACTTATGTCATTTTAAGTTCTTCTATACAAACGTATATTATTTATAAAATGAAGAACCTTATTTATGCAAGTTTATTGTTTCAGGAACCTGCTGTAAATTTCTTTTATATAAATATTAATAATCTTTAATATTTCTTCTATAAAGTTACATTTTGAGATTTATGATAATTATGTATAAGAATATGACACAAGAGTAAATTTATGTTAGTGATAGGTCAAGGTTCAAAGAAATAGATATAGGAGGAGCGGGTGAGGGACGTCATATCCTTCCGGCACTCTCCAGCCGGAGATGTGCGGTTCATTGCTTCAACAGATATAATCTTACTTCGTAATTAGATGAAATATCTTTGTTATAAACAAAAACATGGAATCTTTTATTTATTCGATATGTTAAAGTAACTATTACGTTTTCTACTGTTTGCTAAGTTAAAATAAGATATTAATGTATATTTGTAAGCAATAGCGTCTAAGTCTAACTATGTTGGCAACAAATTATGGCATGTAACAAACGAACAAAATTTTTTATTGCATCATTGATTTAAGATTTTAAAGGACGAGTTTTTATAAACTAATAATAACGTTTAATTATTAGAATTATTATTAATAAAAAACATACAAAGATAATTTTTTAATTTATCAAACATTTCTACTCAAAAATTCAGAAAACTCAAGAATGAAAATAAATAATAAACAATACCTTCAATATAACACAAATGATGATATTCAAAGGATATATACATTTTTATTTGATAAAATACAAATATATCTTCTGCACGGGTATAGTTGGTAATCGTTAATGTTTCGCTTCGAGCGAAATCCCTTCTATAGATTGCGGTTTCATCGTAAATAACTGATCGGTTTTCGTGGAAGAGACCATAACAATTTTCACTCCTTTTTTTTACTGTTATTTTTTGTCGATTTGAAGCGTTGTGGGATGAAAAACAAATTATATTTTAATAACGTTAATTACGTTAGCTACGTCTACGTCTGTACGTAGAGCCGAAAAGAAACTAAAACTACTTTCAACTAATTTTATTTAAAAAGAATTACAATTGTAAACTTACTAACTACTTCAAGAATTACCTACTCGATGTAAGCACAAATAATTATTAATTAAAATATTATTAAAAAGTTATGTAATAATCAAAATGCATACGCATATATGTAATATTTTGCTTTACTTTTGTTTATCAATATTTATTATAATAATATTATGTTTTTAAAAGTACTGATGTTCTTTTTAATCCATATACAATATAACAATTTTCTTTTTCTTAATATAATGTGTTATTCTTAAAATTGTTTAAATATTAAACCAACTTAGGAACACTATTCAATCTACTTTTCACTTGATGTTAGGCAGATATCGAAAAAACTTTAAGATTAATTTTGGACGATTCAGTCGTTGGATTTCCGTTCCCAAGGAATATTGAACTCTATAAAAGTTAATTTGTCATGAAACCGCCCTTAGTACCTTTTTCTTTTTCTGCTGCTTATTTTATCCCAAGATTAATAATATTCAATATAATTCTATAGATATTTGTAATGTACTTTAATGGTGAATGTAAATTAAACATCGCAGTAAGTAAATATTGTAATTTATTTTATAAATAACTATGTGTTGAGTGAAAACATAATCACATATGAAATCATTATTTAATAGAATTAGGTATAACTTATTTGACAACTTTTGCCAGAGGGTCATTGTAACTACGGCTAATGACTTTGAAACTAATTGAGTGGACAGAAAATTAACACGATTAATTAAATACTTCCCATATTTGTTGTATTACAAATTTTGATAAGAGATGACAGTTGATTGAACGCGACCGAGCGCTTTGTCACAGAGTACGTTATACTATCCTCCGTACTGCACTGATTACATATCTCTTGTGTTCATTAACAATGCTGTAAATCATTAAAGGAGTAATTTATTTTATTTTGCATAGAAGCTCCAAACAGATAAGGATAAAAGAATGTTTATTCGACAAATTATTTCAAAGAGAAAGAGTTTCTTATCGATTGCTCTTCACAGACATACATTTTTACTAGGTCACGCAAGCGGGGTCGTGAGCTGAGCTAACTTTTGCTCTGTGCACGGCAGAGTATTTACTAAGATGTTCTTTAGCTTAGTCCTTACAAACACTACGAGAGTTAAATGGAAATATAGAATATTATCAATAAATCATTTGCCAAACATTCAATTTCAAGTCAAGCTTGATATTCGTTTCAGGTCTTTAAATGGGAAATTTTCTATAGAATTGCTCATAACACCCTTCTTTTCGTAATGGCATCACGCTGAAACAATCAGGTCCACTGCGATACTATTGATACAGTAGAAAGCATTCGACCTCCTTGGGGATAAAACCTGTTGCTGTTGCTGTTTCGCGTCGTACAATGATTATTTGCAGATATGCAAATCGTTGAGGAAGTACAGGTGCCATCGTTTGAATTTCTTGTTCGACGTTTAAAATATGTCCTGCATAACGAAATTGTCCAGGCCCACCGCTTGCCCTGAGCCGATACACTCGCATAATTGATTGTATGCGTGCAATGAGCATAGTTTCGATCTGTGTCAGCCCTTATAATAGTGGTGGCACTGCCCTAGGATCCATAAAATTTTCTATGGTGAACATTCCTGATTGAACTCATGAAAATTGAAAATTCATGAACTCCTGCTTCTTTTAAATCGGTTCTTGAACATTTAGAACAGGAAACGTATGCCAAATTTTCTAACTCTTTATCAAAGCGGGCGTCAGATAGCTCCGAGTGACGAAAGCACCCATAGAGCTGAAAGTCTAACTCAGGTATATATACGTGCAATATCGAACTTTTTATACAGGAGACCTTCTGGTATGAGTGGGGTATTTTTAGAAAGCCCTTGGCCCATAGACCCAGAAAATGCATTTACACTTAGCAATATACCCACCGCCTCCACCTCTAACGGCCGTTTGAAAAATTAGACTAAAATTTAGTTTTCAGCTCCGCACCCGTATAAAATCTATTTAAAATATATTTCCACCTTGAAAGGGTTTTCCTGAAGGTTCTCGTCGAGACCTTTCCAACAAGTCCACAAACGCCAAAATCCGACCACCGGTTGATGAGATATGACCTTTTGAAAGTTTTGACTGGCGCCTCCATCGAAGATTTCTTGAAAGTACTTTGTCTATTTGTGTATATGTTATGTGCAAAAACCAAAAAATGGCCGACTGGCAGGGGACATATCGATCATTTTCCCGAAAACGGCGCCAACCATTTTTTCCAAAATTTCCTCATTTGTAGCTCCAAATTAGAGCTAAAATTTGGTATATAGCACATATCTGGAAAAACTCGTTATTTTGAGATATGGCCGTGAGAAGTTCAAAAAATCATAAAAAATTACCATAAATGGCCAAAAAATGACTTTTAAAGCCAGAATCGTACTCACAGCACGGTTAAAATTCAATTGACATCGAAAAAAGATATATTCCATAAAATACCAATTCCCACTCATGTGTATTTCTAACAAACACCAACTAATGAGCACCATAAATGATGCGATTTGATGAAAATTCAAAATTTGATATTTTCACCAAAATTTGATTAGTCTTCTAATATAAAATCGATATATATTTAATTTAAAACGCATTTACAGAAAAAAAATTCGAATGTTGAAAAAAAATCAGTTTTGAAGCAATCATAAAACTAATGAAAACTAAAAATATTCAATGAGAAAAAAAATCAAGCCTTTGTGGGGATTGAACCGATGGTCTCTCCTTGTTCGATGCGTAACTCATCCACTGAGCCATCTAGACTTATTCTGTGAGAGGCTATTGTTTCATTTAAATTGAGACACATGGGTATTGTAGTGAGTAGATTTATGAATGTCAGATTTTTTCCCGCTGATTTTTTTTTTTTTCAATTGTTCAATGGATATTGATTTCAAAAGTGATTTTTTTCAGCATTCGAATTTTTTTTTCTGTACATTTTGTTTTGTTTCTGACGTCGTCAAAATTTTTATAATAATTTTACTAGTTGAACAGTGAATAAACTCACTAATTATCGCATTGCCGACTGTGAAAATAAAATAAAATTTACAGAAAAAAATCCGAATTCTGAAGAAAATCTGTTTTGAAGCAATGAGTTAAAAAAAATGGAAACTGAAAAAATCAAATGAAAAACAAAATAGGGCACCTGTGGGAATCGAACCCGAGGTCTCGTCTTTGTCATTACAACGGTCATCCTCTGGGCCAAAACACTCTCATTTTGTCAGAGGCAACTATTCCATATAAATGAGGATAAATTTGCATGAAAAATAATCGCACAGCATTTTGTTTCCAATCCTTTTACAAAACTATTGATATCAAAACAAAAACTTCTCAACGAAGTAAATATCAAGTGATGAAAGCGAATCCACTGACACAAAACTCCTGATATATGATAAAAAAACCACGAACATTTTTATTCGCAAACGTAAACAAACACAAAAAATGTGAATGTGTTCGGAACGTTGCACAAATTTCATTTTTTATTTTATTTTATTAGATTGATCAAGGCAATTTGGCAACGTTACCAACCCATATATTATAGTATTTTATTTTTAATATATAAAAAATTAAAAATTGTAAATAATCTACAGTTTATTATCAATGTCGTTGTTAACGATATTCTACACCTTAACCTAATACAATATTCATAGCATGTTTCTTCCCAACTACGATAACTAGCTTCAATAGCTACGAGGGTCAAACTGAAAGTTCTTAGAAAATCAAAAACTAAGCATTCTAGCAAGTTATTAGTTTTATTGTAACTTTTCAAAATAGCGTCCATTTACATCAATACATCGCTGCATTCGATGGAACCATTGAGAAAAGCACCTTGCCCACTCGGCCTTAGGGGTCTCTTCGACGGCGTTTTGAAACGCAGCCACTGCTTCTTCGGCGTCTATAAAACGTTTTCCTCGAAGTTTTTCTTTTATTTTCGGAAATAAATAAAAATCGCAGGGTGTGAGGTCGGGGCTATACGGCGGGTGACCCAGTAATTCCACGTCTGAGGTCACCAAATAGTCGATCGTTTGCCTGGCGGTGTGCGACGAGGCATTGTCGTGATGAAGGAGGATCCTGCTGCGAGGTCGTTTCTCTCGAACTTTTTCCAAGACAAGTGGCAAAAAATTGTTAGTATACCACTCTGCATTAACCGTTTTCTGATCCTCTAAGACTACTGTCGCGTAATGACCTGTCTTTCCTAAGAACGAGGCCACCATCTTTTTTCCAACACTTCGACCTCTCTTCACTTTAGTTGGCAACTCTTCGGAAGGAAACACCCACTGAGCAGACTGTCTTTTGGTTTCCGGATCATAACAGTAAATCCAGCTTTCGTCACCCGTTAGTATGTCGAACACAGCATTTGAGTCACCTCCGTTAAATTTTTGGATCATTTCTCGGCACCAATCCACACGGCGGAGTATTTGAGCCTCGGTCAAATTATGCGGTATCCAGCGGGCACAAAGCTTCCTGACCGCTAAATGTTCATGGAGGATTTTGTGCACTTGACTCATACCTATGCCTAGACTTGTCCGAATCTGCTGATAGGTCACTCTTTTGTCAGTCTCTATCATACGCTGCACAACACTGATGTTATCTTCAGTCGTCGCTGTAGAAGGCCGTCCCTCACGCAAATCATCGGTGAGATTAGTTCGACCACGTTTGAATTCATTAAACCAGTTGTAAACTGTGGCACAAGATGGGGCTTCATCGTGAAAAGCCAATCGAAGTCTATCATAACTTTCTTGCTGACTTAAATGACATCGAAAGTCATAAAAAATCATTGCACGAAAATTTTCTCGGCTTAAATTCATTCTGACGTGCACAGACAATTTTCAATTTGCCGCCAAATCTTAAAACAAATGACAAATGAATGAAATGTACACTCAATAATATTGGTAAAGAGTTCTATTTTCAAAATTTAAACTATTTTTTTTAATATAATGCTTTTAAGTGGCCAGTTCTAAAAACTTTCAGTTTTGCCCTCGTACAAAGAGTGAATCTAACGTAACTAGTACTTATCCTTGTTAGACAAAACTAGTAACAGCTATCTTTGAGTGAGCAAATGTCAAGACTGTCTAGGTCTTGGTATGTGGAGTGAGACGAAGAATTTAATTAATCTCATTAATCATAAAGTGTGTAAGTATACTAAAATAGTTGAAGAAATATTCCTTTTTTTTGGTGTTTTTGCTTCATGATTTGATTTTCATCTATACATAAAAACAGTTAATAATTAAAAAAAAAAAACTTAAGTTGGTTTTGAAAGTAAACACTGGTTTGTCGAAATGAAATTAATAGATTTTAAACTCATTGAAAAAGATGATTTATAAATATTTTTTATTGTAATATAAGCTTTAATAATTCTTTAATATTTCGTTTCAGGAACAGACTCCTACAGACATTATTAAAATACATTATTTTATTACTTGTATAGTTAAGGAAAGTAAAAAAATTATATGTAAAATTCACAATAAAGCTGATTTTGTACTTGGTATACTTTAATGAACGGTCTTTTTGTCCATACAGTAGTAGTTTTAAAATATAAAAAAAAAACAAATGTGATAAAAAACAAAAAAACAAAACATGACAAATTTACTTACAAATTGAAGTAAAAACAGGAAAAAAAAATAACATTTAATAAGAGTGGGAGATCTGTGTGTTTCATTAATAATGAGATATCACACACCACATTATTCTCCGACACTGACACTTGGAATAATTGGTCTTTATCAATCAAATATCTCATTGTGATAATCCAAACTATTCGATTGTGATTGGAATATTCCTGTAAAAATTTATAAAAGAAAGAAAGAGTTATTTAGTCCTTATTTATTCTGAATATAGGTTTTTAAGAAATGTGTTTTTCTATTAATTTCATTGATATTACCTTTCTAGATTGGTACTATTTTAAGAGATATGTATTTTCATATTAATTTAAAGCTATAAACGCCGATATGGGTATCTATTTTAAGGTTTTTAATGATACATAAACACTTTCATCGAAACTCTTAAAACTGTTATACAATATGGTGACAAATTTTTGGATTCATAGAACGGCTGTAATCCAACGATTCCTTGTTAATAGCAAAGGTAAATTACTATGACTTAATCTCTTAGAGTAAGTTTAAATTTATGTGTATAATATATTCAAAGTAAAGCGTGCGGTTGCATACATAAGCTTAAAATTTATACTGAGTTCCACCTAGTAGTGGTAAGCGTTTACATTAACATATTTTTTTTTGATAATTCATCCAAGCGAGGATTTAATTATTCGGTAATGTATACCTCAAATAAACAAAGTTGTAACATTCATTACATACATCGCTTTGTTGGACTTTAATATGTATATATAAGGAATTAGTAAGTAATGTTTTAAATTCTTTGCGTTAATTATTAAATATTCTGTTATATTTAGATAAATATCCAAGTTATCAAGTCAGTTGTCAAGTTAATTTCCGTTAGGTTTTTCTACAGAGGTCCTCAAATTTAAGAATAGAAATTACATACAGTGCAATTTAATACTCTAAAATGATACCCAGATAGTTCATTTTTGTTTAAATTTTTTAGTACATCTGTGACCAAACGAGTGCTTGTTATCTTCGCTGTACTTATTGCTTCAGATTTGAAACAGATAATGAAACCCTTGTTTTGTTTTCTTAATATAATGTTTTAATATTCTCCAACAAACATCAGTTTGTATATGTCTAATGAGTTTACATTACAAATCTGTAAAGGAAACTCTGAAGTCAATTTAAATACATGGCGTGAAAATATTTGAAAATATTTAACAACTTCTTCTTGCCAAAGGTTAGGTTCACAAGAAAGTTTGTTTTTTTTAATAGGGTATCAAAAGCCAGATTGTCCATTTCCATGCAACCTCTATAAGTTCTAATGAGGTTTTCAATTCGCATAAAGCTTTGAAATAGTGGAGTGGAGATAATTTAAATATATTTTCAAGTTTGAAATATTATATTTATAAATTTATTAACAATTTGTTTTGAGATTGTATTAATATTATGTAAAATAAAATGTGTATGACATTCAATGGAGAAATAAAGATATTAACATAATCCACAAGTCCAGAGTACTAACCTTTTATTTCTTGTTGAACAGACTTCTATTTAATAAATACTTATTTTAGCGTACTACATAAATGATAGTTTCCTGGGGTCAATGAAAAGAAGAGATCTTTGCACAGCCGTGACAATGACAAAGAGCAACAAACCATCTATCACTTAAATAAATATTCTTGTAAAAAATCTCGCTCGACACATAAATGGTGGTGTGTTAAAGTGAATTATAATGAATTATTTTAAATAATATTTGTAATACAATGTTACAGGTAACATTGTTGTATTCATTCATGATGTCATGCAAAGGATTATTAACCTATAGTACATTACACATACACGCACTACATTTCGTACGTACGTACGTACATTAGCTGGTGCTACTATTGATAAATAAGAAAGAGATGAATCTAAACAAGTTAAGATTTAATAAATTAAATAAAACTGTTTAGTTCAATAACATCATGATCATGATCAATAGTATCCAATACTATTTATTAATTATTCGTGGTCTCTATATTTCTATTTCTGGCCTTTGAAGACTATTCTGGTTTGCTTACTATACGCCAAAACTGTTTTGGAATTTTCTTAATAATTTATATGACACAAGAGGAAGGAGTTCCCTTAAAAAACATTTGGTTAATCTTAGAGTTGTATCTTTTCTCTGCATTTTAAATAAAACTCTTAAGACGTGACATTATCTACTATTTAACTTTTTAAATTTCATGTATAAAAACGGAGATTTCACTGACACATCACTTGATGTCCAAACTTAAAAGTAAATTTAATAAAATGTATTAAATAAAATCGTATCAACAATAATGAAGACATTTTTCTGATTCATTTGTACACACTACCAAAGAATAAACTACTTCTCATAAGTAAGTTAAGTATGTGGAGGTACCACATACTTCGTTCAATCTTGTGTGACATCTGCTTGACCTTCGTCTTTATGTACAATATTTCTCATTACGTCCATTACAAGGTACATGTAGTATTACAAATAATTATTAATTTAATAATACTCGATCGATAATAATGCTGAAATCATAGTACTGCAAAATGTAATGTGTGTGTGATTAACCCTGGCTGTTGAAAGGTTTACTTGACAAAGACACGAAAAGGACAAGTCATAGTAGCTCAGCAATTTCTATAAAATTACGTCGAAAGCTGTTCATTTTCAAGTCACAGACTACGATAGCCGTAAAGTCCATTACCAAATTCTCATATAACTCTTGTAAGCAATGAAATGTAATCTTATGACTTCATATTTTTATTGCTCACTCCTTTATATTGCAACATTTTATTGTCTTTTTTATGCGTTGTTGTCAAGTGTCCAGTGAGATTAGTTGTACGTGATGTTAAACAAAATCTCTGTGTAGACAACGCCTAAGTGTGGTCCCATCACACAGTCCACAATCCTCCTCGAGATAAGCTTTTGTTCACAGTACTGAGAAAATCGTATTAAGATTATAATCCAATAAAATTACACCCACTTCATTGTTACAATATGGAAGTGTACAACTAACTGTGTTAAACTAGTTTAGCTTACCGGATTTATCATATATTTGTGGATTTCTGTCACATATTTTTTGTTTTTTTTTTTTAATATTAAAGTTTTAATATTTAATAACTTGCAACAATCTTAATTGCGAGAATGAAATTTAGTGTCATCTTGGTCGGTGAATTAATAAATCAATCAGACAATTATCACACTTATCAATTACATTACAGACAATTACATTAAATGTTGGAATCACATCACAGTAAAAAGTGGAAGTGACAAAAGTTACATAAAAATATTAAAAAAAAATAATTCATTACTTTTGTAATACTGAAACGAATTTAATAATTTTTGCAACATTTTTACTTTACTTTACTTTACTTTACTGTTATATAAAGATAATTTACTTACCAATCTGTACCAACAGGCAGCAGCGACCTGAACTATACCTGAAGGTACCTACTCTCTTTCTCTCTCTAGAAACATTTCTATGTCAAAAGTCATAAGTCATACTTGACCTGGGCAGTCCAACATCCTTACTTCCCACATTTGTATTTACAGAAAGAGTTCAGGAACATTAATCATTCGTTTTATAAATTAATTTATTATTTTTATTAATCTAAGAGGGCGACACCCGGAAAGTAATTAGCATATGATTCGAATGTATTAACCTTGTTATAACAATAACAAAACTGTCAAGTTAAAGAAAATAGATAATCTTATAATTCACTTTAAATACAAATTATATAAATTATATATATATAATTTATATTTTATTTTTTATATAATTTATATTATATTTTATTTATATATATATAATTTGTATTTTATTTAAAAATGAAATTTTATAATATTTTTTATGAAAATGATCGAATTATATTTTAGATATTTTTTTTAATATTAAAGAATTAAAATAATACCTAACATCATATTAGTTAATAAGTTATTAAAATAATTTGACTCATTATATTTGAAAGCGAAATATAAATGTCAGCAAGATGCTTAATTGTTTAAAATTTTAAAAAATCTGAGCTGATATAACAAGAGTCTAGGGTACTTACACGTGGCAATAAGGAAGAGTTACAAAAGATCTTGGAAATATAGAATAGTTCAATGGTACATTAAATGAATCATATAATATTTTATTTTTTTAGAGGAATAAAATACTGTTGGAATGAAATGGATAATCTATATTTTTACATAAAATTTAGACCAAACCTAAAAAAAATACAAAGAAGTTATTCATTTTGTGAAAACAGAGCAAAAGGTCTGATTGATACAAGAATCAATAAATTATATGACTTTTAAATAACAAACTTATTCATATACGTACCCTTCTAAAATTGTATTTCTATTGATATTGCCGTCTTGTAACTCTTCAAAAACAAATTTATTTGAAAGTAGAATTATTACGTACCTTCATAACTGCTAAAAGTTCTACCTTACTTTGTAGATTTGCATTGAGAAATGAATTTCATAACTTTTAACTAAGAGGAAATTGTATAAATACATAAAAATATTTCTAGAGAGAGAGAGAGAGAGAGAGAGAGAGAGAGAGAGAGAGAGAGAGAGAGAGAGTAAGTATTGTTTGAATTACAAAACCAAAATATGTACGGAACACTATAATGTAGTCTATTATTACAAAGTGTATTCTGATATAAACGCAATGTTTCCATGATCTTTTGAGTAGATGCTGTAGCGGTAAATATAAAAAATAGTAATAACTATATATGCACTAACCTACATAATTTTAATAAGCAAATTGATTACTTTCAATATCAATAGATTTTGAAATAATATGTTCAATGTTCAAATTTAATTCTAACACATACAGAGGTATTAAAAATCCACATCAATATTTAATTAACTTGTTCTTATCTAACGTCATTTAAATAGAAAAACTCCAAACACCTTTTGTACATACATTTTAATTGCCTGTGTATACACATAAGAATAATATTTAACAGCGTTCACAGTTTAATAAACTAAGCACTTTTAGTCCAATTCATCTTGAATACGTAATACAAGTTACACATCTAACACAAAGTCTCAACAAATTTAAATAGCTTTAAACAAGCTGCATAAATTGTGAAGAGCTTTAAATAAATTTGTTCAGTAGACAGCATTTACGACCTACAAGCAAAAGCAAATTGCAAATTCGTACCAGAGACAAAAATATTTTATAGTTTTGAAATGCTCATTGTATATAAAATATAAAAATCTGACAAGTAACTTTATAAAATAAATAACTTTGAATTTGAGTAATTTTAACTTAAAACCCGTATAAAACTAGATGAGGGATGTTGCATATTATATAAATATATCGATGACATATTAACAAAATACATAGTGTTTAAATTTAAATTAATTCCAACAGATAATAATGAATTAGAATAATAATAATTTATATTAACATAAGGCTTTATTTCTTGAGGTTTAAAACATAATTAAAACAACCGCTTGTCTGAAGTACTTTGATTATTTTTTAAGAAATCATTTGCCGATGTGAGAAAATTGCAGTTAAAATAGGAAGCATTAATACAGATTAAATAAAATTATTATACAGCTTCACAAGTTCTATATTAAAGGTATGATTAATACTTTTATTAACTTTAATATTAACTTATCATATGTAAGAACATGTAAGATATGGATATTACCCTCTCGTTTTATGGTTTAAAAGTTTAAACTTTACTCGAAACTACTTCTCTACCAGCTTCAAATAGATAGAGTTGCGATAGAAACTACATTTTGAAACTACATTCATGTTATGTTATGAGATACTTGAATCTTGGCGATCCTCACTCTAAGTGTGATCTTGCAATAAGGTTTTCGTAATCACTATGCTAGAAATAAATTCCCCCTCAATACCTTCCCGTTTTATAAGTTCATTTAGCAAATTGGTCATTTTAGTTGGTAATCGAAAATAATATGTGATGTTCATATACGAGTCGAAGAACGGTTTAAACACTAAATTAAATAATCAAATATAACTCACGTTCGTTTCCGCTGGTGCCTGCAGCCCGGGGGTATTGCGGCGCTCCTTGGGACTTCTCCCTGGTATATCAAAACAGCGAATGTATCCTGAAATATTCAATCATAAATAAACAGGGAAGTTTGATGAATTTTAGTGCAGACGTAAATATAGTCACAATGAACCGATAGTATCGGATCATCTATGATTGTTATGATATATATTGCTTGATTGTATTCCAATTTAGTTACATTAATTGTAAATATATACATAATTTTAATTTATTTCTCATTGTGCAAGTATATTTAAACGAATCTTAAGAAATGTAACTCTGTAATTGTGGAGCGTGACTAATAGTTTTTCACGCTCCACAATTTCTGTTATCTCTCCTCGCAGCTCGGGTTAAAACTTTACTTTATTAAAAAAAAAACAATAAATTACCTTGAAATGATATAAATGCCATATACATTATAATTTATGAATGTTATCGGTCTTTAAATGTTAAAGTTTATTTGATAAAATAGAATAAATAAATAAATGAGCGGTTCGTTGGTTTTTTTAAAGTATAAAAAACCGAAATTAAGACTACGTCCGTTTTAAAGGTACAGAGATTAGGGAGAAAGGTTCGATTGTTATATAAAGATGTATGATAATATCAACACAAAATAACCTTAAAATTTAGATGTTCTTATTATTCCTTAATGACTCATGAAAGACGAATTATATGTAGTAAATTTTGAAGGGATACTGAAACAAACAAACAACTATATTAATGGTTAATTATTAACAGACAAAATATAATATTATGCATTCCACATTTTATTGGTTTAATACTAAAAAGAAATCAAATTCACAAAGTAACATTAATGTACTCTAATGAAAGATCAACACAAGATAAACAATATTTCTGTTAACAAGCGAGTCTGAAGCTCTATCGAGAGAATGTAATAATTTTTCACCCCTTATAAATCAGTGTTTCTAATAAGAGCCATATATGGTCTCTGTGGTACGACCAGTAAGCTTGCAAAGAACAAAGATTTTCAAGAACTCACGCTCCTCTTTCTACCTAACCAAATATCGTAAGAACCTACTAAAGCCGCCTTTGAAATACGTTTCAGAAATGAACTGTTGAAAAAAATTAATGATCGTTCTAGAAAAGCAGAGATCCTTAAATAAGTTGTAGATAGATTTCTACAGCGTACAAATTAACTATAAATTTATTCCCAACCAGTGCGTTACATAGTTAGTAATACTTGTTAAGTTTAAATAGGTAAATTCTTTGGGTATGTTTGTTTCCCATGTATATTTTATATATGAATATTCATAAAACGTATACAGTATACAGGCAACAGATAGACAAAGTTCACAACTCATTTGAATAATTATAAATAGAGGCAGAATAAACGACAAGGTCACTTATAAACAAAGAGTCACAAAGAACATTTATTTATATCTTTTCCACTTTGGCAGGAGAGCCTATTTTGAAATCATACTTCAATATACAAACATGCTTCCTACTGAGTCCGACAAAACCTACAATAAAATTATAAAGTATTGTGTAATAAAATCTAGGAATTACTTTAATTAAACAGTGCCTTGTTCTGTGGATTGTTCTCTATCATTGGCATTTGTTTATACGATTACTATACGATCTCTGTTAAGTCAGTTATACTGCCTGTATACAGACTTAACAGCCTATATGTGTCTCATTAACAGCACAATCTATGTCCATATAGACAAGCAGCCAATTAAAGAATCAGTAAGAGTATAAGATCCACAATTGCCACACTGCCATTACAAATTAATATTATTATAAGGGATATATCTATTTTTAAATAGAAACAAAAGACAAATCTATGCTTTATTAAAATTTTAATATATAAAAAAGCATTCTAACTACAACTAATTTACAATACAATAATGTTATTTACTAGATTAGACACATTGTATATATCTATGTACATTGTATATGTTATGTACTTAGGTCACTAGGTTATTATTATACCATATTCTATGAAGTACAAACATCGGTAACGATCGCAGAATCACTCTTAAGGATGCTGCTAAAGGAAACGAAATCACAAGAATCCCGTGAGATGTGATTTCTCCAACTTCGTGCTACGACAAAGTATCTCATGGAGCAAGGCTGAGGCGACGGGACACTTCTTGTAGTCGTACTGTTCGGTCTCCTTGCTAGGAACTGTGGTTCGTCCGTTTAGAGTGCTTGTATGCTCAGTGTTGTATATAAGAAGTTGAATTAACGCAGTCACACTGTATTCGCTGTTCCGCTTGTGCTCGATTACTTTATCCAGCTCGCAAGATGTCTGACGATGTTGCGCCCATTTCTGTGGATCCGAAAAGTATATATATATAGTATATATCTAATTATTATAAACTTACTAACCTTAGTCTTATATCTTAGAAAAAATCTACACTCAGTTTTATTTATATAATTCATTTGAACCATTTTTTACGTATACCTTTATACCTATTATAATATTTTACTCATTTAGCAATTTTATGATAGTCAGGATATTTACTGAAACTCCTGAACTGTTAACTACCGAGATAATAAAATATTAAATTTTATTTAATTTAGTAAGGTACTATGATAAAAAAAATAATAGGACTTCAAATATTAAAAATAAATAAAATACTCTACTATAAATTTTCATTTTTAAAAAAATCATTTGTCCGCAGAATGTTAAAAGTAATCCCATCAGACGGTCTGATCCCCGATTACAAACCATTGTGCGACTTCGATCAAAGATAATGTACTCTTAATTGCATTTTTATAATTGCCTGACGAAGTACCGACCATATGAAATACATTTGTCGTGGATATTATTGAGAGATCCGTATCAGATTAATAATGATAATATTGCACACTACCTACTAGACTACCAACTAAACTATCTACGATTATCTGTTAGATCTTTTTACGTTGTTAAATAAATTAATTCAATGTGAAGTTGCATCCAAAGCAGACTCACGACCATATCAGTGCCGGCAAGCATTCATTATTTATCAAAACGGAACTTATGCGGCACCCTTATTGAAATATTTGTGTGTTGCCAATATGATATACTAGACTATTATTAAGCCCGTAGAATATTATATGTATATAATATTTTGTGAAGTCGGTAACAATACCATTGATTACATAACTATTTCATTATTGTAAAACAATGTAATTTTAAAGTGGATAAAATAATGATTTGATATATTGGCGGAGACTACCTACTAGACATCTGGTCAGTTAACTATTTTTATACAAGTAAATTAGGCTTTAGTCTTTTAAAGTACGTTGGAATCGAAACCTCCACGGGGACTTACGCTTATAAGAGTTTAGACAAGTCGAAACAAATCGAAGCGAATATGAAAATCAGACATACCTTATATTACCGTTTCATCCAACCGTCGATCAGTGATCCCCACGTCAAACACGTTCGTGGCCAACTCCCATTTTCTCGTAGCATATTCGGCGAGGTTGCTGACCTGATCGCTGGAGTAGTCGATGAAAGTCAGATCGTCGTAGTACCGCGCTACGTCTGAAAAGGTTAAAATAAGACCAATTTTATTTCTGTCAGGTCACAATGGGTTTTGAAGTCTTAAGGTCTTTTGAGGTCTAAGGTTGCGACAACACTTGAATTGTATCGGTCCGGTCATCAGGTAAATGTGTCAGATACTTCTCATACGTGGGGTATATTAAATATTATAATAGAAGCATTAAACGCTTGGGCAGTGGTTTGAATTAACTGGGTCATCATGTGTTGCATCATATTTTGCATGAACTTTAAAGGCACAAATTCTACTTACATCGAATCCCGATTGTTGTTTGTACACGCCGAGTCATGACTGTCAAGCATCGTGGCGTCTGTCTGAGCAGTGCTGTCATCAGCCACACCATTATTTCGAGTAACTGATTGTGGATAGGTCCAGAATTTTGCCTGATGATCGGTAAAGTGTGTGCGAGACGTCGCATCACTGCACATAACCCCAGTGAAGTGGCTACAGGCCGATTCCGCTGGTCATCATCCAACGACAGGGCTCCACATTGCTGTACATTTTTGTGAAATTCTGAAACAGTTCAGTACTAGTTTTGGTAACAAATCCCACTTCTAATGTGACAGAAGAGTTAAGAAAATATTAAAATGTGGTATTATAATATTATTAAAATAATAATATTATTAAAATTAGTAAGTGGTGGAGTATTTTAAATGATACAACGCTGAGACATCAACTGTCTCAAGTATTACATCCACGGCTGTGTGTCTGACCTTACCATTACTGTGTTTGTTGTATCAGCGGGTCACTCTGAACCAAATATCACATTTAATATTTGTATCACTTAAAATAAATGCAACAGAAAACATGCTACTAGCAACTAATATCAGCGGTGGGTCACACTGAGGAAAACTATCCAAATACTTGTATACGTTAAGACTGCATTCAAAAATGTATTCTTCAAATAATAATTTATAGTGTTGAAAATAATATTTATAAATTTGTGACTCACCATATATCTTCTTAATATTTTATCAAGGATCAGACATTTAAGAGCAGGCTTCGCATTCAGCTACAGATCAGGAAACCGGATATCCAGGACGACGCCCCGAAGTTTCCAATTACACCCGCGACAAAAAAATATTCCTCGTTATAAATTCTCTTGTAACCAAAGAAATTCTCTAAAAGCACTAATCACTCTGCAATCTATTCAAATACCTCATGCAATACAATAGCCTATATCTACTACAATTTTCGAAACATTACAAATGCTGACATGCAAGGTAAAGGAAGCAAATTATGAAAAGTAAAATACACCTAATTTTAGTGAGAATTCAACTTACGTGTGCCGGTAATACGCATATGGATAATCCATAATATTTAATCGACCCTGCACACACACAGATAAGGACCAACGACTTATAAACATTAACACTAATAACAGCAACACTCAGCGGAGGGTAGTTAAAAAGTCAATCTTGATTGTGTTTTCGATAGGAAAAACTGGAAAGGCCATGACATCGAATGCAAAATAGTGTTGCTACACATCCAAAACGTCAGACTAAATGAGGGTAAATTAAAAATATTTTCAAACAAAAATAATTTAGTAATATTAAACTAAACTGAATATATGTAGAAGACATCGTAAGTAGCATCTAACCATGAAATCGATGATTATACTTTTAAGTAATATTCAGTAGTCTGCTATCAATTTATAACAAAAACACTGAATCTAAATAGTATGTATCGGATTTGAAACGCTGATTAAATTCCTAAAAAGGCCAGTACTGATGATCTCATCAAGGACAGTACTGGCATTGGATTTTTTCAGAATAACAAATAAATAATAAATTAAACGAAAATAGAAATTAATTATTTATAATTAATTAGTTTGTGCAATTAATATTTATTAATACTAGGTTACATGAGAAATAAAATCTAAACAAAAATCAGTAACTATATATAATGTGGTACCAACATTATTTCATGCAGTAATAATAAAAAACTTACCGAGTAACCGCTGGAGCTTACGTAGGACAGACTTCTTCTTGTGAATGTCTCTTCTGGCCTATTGGCCATGGCAGCGTCACCGATAAAAATGTGTAAGACTAGGCTGTGCGGCCGTATAAATACGTTCACCCCACGCGCCTCAGTCGGGTGGGGTGAGTGAGCAAGTAACGTCTACCCACATTTTAGTTTAAACAATTATAACTCAAAGATTAAATAATAACTAAGAAAATTCACCTAAATCTATAAATTAAACAGCAATAAGAACAATTGATTTCTTGAAAAATACCTAAATCTATAAATTTAATAGTAATAAAGACAATTGGTTGATCGCGAGTTATCAAAATGTCATACATTTACAACAATAACAAATGTTTTCATAGAATTAAGTTTAGGCAATAATTTTAAGCTCGTTTTTAACAAAAAAATACCTAAAATTAGTAATAACTTCTTAGATCGATACAACACAACACAACACAATAATACATCACATGATCCGCTTCTGATAACGTCAATAACATAACTTCTAAAAATAATAAAAATACTTATAAATACGAGTACTTATAGTCGTTTTGATACAGTGTAAATTTGTAAGACAATAATTAATTTAGTTTTAACGTAATAAGATGATAAACCGTAACATTATTTTATTTAATTCTAAAAATAATAATAAATAAGCTTGCGGCGACATATACATATTTTGTCTTTAAACATAACGCCTAAAATATCCATATTTTTCACATTATTGGGACATTGGGACATGGGACAAGTTTTTATAACATACCTACATATTTTTTATTATTAAAACATTGTATTGAGAAGTTATAACGTGTCTGCATTTTGAATAACTGATTTCCTTTTACTTAAATACACCTATTCAAATACATAGTTATTCGACACGGACTGTTAAGAGTTTGTCAAACAAGTGATATATGCAGTTTACGGTGTTCAACTGGAAAAATAAGTGAAACCACATGTAATAAAGTTCCTTAGCAAGGCTTCTAGAAGTAAAGTGGTTTATAGATTGTATTCGGTATAATTCAGTACTTAATTGTCATCCAATGCTCTTAGACAGGTAGTATTTAAGATAATAATGTTATCAGAAGGTTAGTACATATTGATAAAACATAATTTTGTTTACTTTATATCTGCTTTTTTCTTAGTTCCTCTCTGTTTAATGTAATTTAAATGTTAATAACACTGCTTAATATTTCAATAGTCATGTTTGTATTTTCAATACAAGTTTATGTAATCTTTTATATATAAGTATATATTTGTATATCCTTCCAACAGTAGTTAAATAAAGATTGTATTTAGATAATTCAATTTAAAATATAAATATAAATTAACGTAAATATTATATTAAACTAGCAGACCCGGTCACGCGTTGCTGTGACTACTCGTATTATTTTTGATATATTACATTATAGTAAACTATTTAAGGGGTAACGTTCAGAGTACATCTGTCATGAAAACCATAATGTTTTCTTACAGTCGATATTAAGCAAAAATCAAAACAAAATAATTATAATTATTTTTTTAATTTTATCCAAGTTTATAACACTATTTGTATATTACAAAGTTTTTAGTAAATAGCTTGGAACACTAAACTTACGAATGAGGTAGGTAGGGCAGATACCTCATTCGTAATTACTCAATCCAGTCAATAGATACCACCATCTTTTAGAATTATTAGGAGCTAACTGCAAAATAATAAACAAATAATTTGCAATAAAATAATATTGCGACTATGAATTGAGTTGAAAACGTACGTGGTGTGTAAATTTATTAAAATCAGTTAAGTAGTTTAGTAGTATATAGTTGTATATAGTTGCATATAGTTGTATATAGTTGTATATAGTTATAGTAGTTCATAATTAAAAATATTTGGTGGTTTTACTAATGTATATAATAAAAGTTAAAATCAAAACATAAATTTTAAAAGATAAATCATGAAAAATGAAAAAAATAGATTTTTATAATAAATACAACAATTTTTATACAACTCGGCAGACTTCGTTCTGTGAAATAGAATTGGAAAGTGGCAGTTTATATTTCGACCTTAAGACGTTTCTACTCTGCTGACTCTCACATATCGCCCTATCATCATGGTGACGGTTCTGTTCAGGAGAATTAAAGAAAAAGGTCAGCTCGGGGGACCTAAGAATATTTTCCACTTACTTAAACGAACTTTGGCCACCCTTTTGAGACCCACTAAAAACCCCGACTGGGATGTCTGCCAGAAGGCTTCAAACTAAGAGGGAAACTTAAGGTTCAAACCTGATTGAAAATAGTGGGAACCTAAAGGTGACAAATATTTATAAAGTGGGTGCTTCAATGACAAAAAATGGAGATAATTAATTATTTATTACTATTATTATTAACATAGGGATGAAATAAAGAATAATGAAATAAAACGTATATAATTATTTTCAGTAATCGCTTTGTTGTAAATCAAGTGAATCACAATTATTAACAAATATCTGTTTGATTTTTATTGTAGTGCTTTATGATACACATGTTTTTTGTTTGATTACCTGGTGAATATACAAACAAATCTGATGGTTATCCAACACGGGAACAGGCAACATACAGTTGAACATGTGAGAAGCATGGGTTTTCTAGATTAATACCACAATCACCTAATGATTGCACCTGGGACTTATTATGACTCATAGCAAAAGCAAGCCGCACTGAAAACTGTAGTCGTTTAAATTCAAATGGTACATCAGCCGGAATCATTGGGATGCGTGGTATCAAAACGTCTTCTCCTTTATACTTTCCTTTCAGTATAGTTGCTTCTATCACGTTGTTCAAAAATTTTTATCGCTAACCGTGTGCCGTTGCAAAGACGCGGTTGGTTGATATTTCTCAATATTATAACTACCGATCCAACCTTTAATTGAAGATTGTGAGGTGGCAATCCTGGTAAATCCAGCGAGTTTAAAAATTCAGGCGGATAGTTGACGACATCATCTTGGTTAGTAGCCGAATCAACTGATTTATATATCCTCAATTCACCTGTAATTTGTTCTTGAATTTTGAAATTTAATTCATTTACATCTGTTTTTTGCAGCCAATATAGCCCGTTCGCTTAACCATTCATGGTTTCTGTAATTTTGAGCAACATCTGGAAACATCTTTTGAATAAGAAGATCTTTTGATCAAGTTAACTGACAAAAACTTTGAGGAAACTTAATGCAACCAGTCAGTGTCTATAAAAAATTTGCCATTACCAATGTCAATGAGTTGTTTAGAGAATATGTCTCCAGATTGGTCATTTTGCAACTTGACATGCATATTCTTGCATAAGTGTATAATACCTACACATGCTTCCACAAATTGGAGGACTTTAAACATGCAGTAAGTTCATCAGCTGGCGTTGATCGTGGAATCACTGGCAATGTTTGACGAAAATCTCCTGCTAATAAAATCATTGCACCACCAAATGGGTTATGATTGCTCCGTAGATCTTGAAAGGTATAGAACCTAAAGCCTCCATAGATTTTTTATGTGCCATCGTGCGTTCATCCCAAACAATCAATTCACATTGCTGCAAAACGTTTGCCATTGCAGAGTTCTTCGAAATGTTGTAGGTTGGAGTTTCGTTGCTTTGCATGTTTAATGGCAATTTTAGTGCCGAATGAGCTGTTCTACCACCTTCAAGCAAAGTTGCTGCGATTCCCGACGAAGCGAGTGCAAGTGCATTTTTGTTTTGTGAGCGAATTCTTGCTAATATCAATGAAATCAAAAAAGTTTTTCCTGTACCACCAGGTGCATCTAAGAAGTAAATCCCTCCTCTTTTAACATTTATTACTTTCATAAGTGTATCAAATATATACTTCTGTTGTTCATTCAATAGTGGAAGATTTGTTTGAATTAATTCTTTCAGTGTTGAGATTATACAGTTTTTCTCGGTGCAACTCTTGGCTAAAAGCATCATGCATTGGAGGATTGGGCGCGACCAGGCCTAATTTAAATAATAGTTTGTTTGACATCATCAAGCACATGTCCTCAATTGAAATCAATACTTCATTGTAAATTTCTTCGCTTATTTGTATATTTGAATTTCCCCTTCTAATCCGTATTTGATCCAAAATATCATCACACATATTATCTTTGTACTTGATCCACAAATCCTTTGGGTTTGATGGGAAGCATGTAGATATGATTATAGAAAACAATGTTCGTATTTGATGAGCTTGTGATGATATTACAGCATCATTGAGAGTTTGATCCCAATGAGCATCATTTTCTAGCAATCGCAAACGTTGGCAAGCTTCTCTGTATGATCCACACAAATCACCACCAACAGTTCGTACATGTTGGAATGATGTTGGGCCACGTACATTGACTAATAGCAGTCGTAAATAAAAACATTCATCGTTGCTTGGATGTACTGTATAAATTCGACCAATCGCATCGGTAGAATATACATCTGGGTATCCTGGAACTGGTTTTCCTTGTTTCCTTCGTATAAATCTCCTTGAGGATTGATTCCAAGTATAATATTTTGGTATTTCAGAATATAACAATGTTTGAGCAAAAGCATCGTTTCGGCATGTCTAAAAAAAACTGTTTAATGTAGTAGATGGTGGCTGTACAGCTCTTTCTACTGCGTTCTGTGCTGTAAAATACACTCTTTGTCCATTTTCTAAATGCACAGCTAAATGAACGTCATTAGGGTGTCTCTCATGAATTGGAAAAGAAAATATTCGCCAAACTGCTTCATTACTACTAACATAGCGACCCATTTGGTATTGGGTAACTTCATCATTGGAATTCTCTGCATTAATACCAATCACAGTCATATCACTCCTTTTGGTTACGTATTTGCAAATGTATTTAATAGATTTTAATGAATTGCAAGATTCAACGTTGATGTGCGCTTTGAAGGTCTTTGATAAAATGGGTGAATATGGAACAATCCAGCAATTACCTATTTCAATATCTTGTTGATTTAATTTGACAATTGTTGATCTTCCATTGTCTGCTGTCGATCGGCGACGATACAAAGGATAACCGTCATTACCACTAATTGTTTCAGATATTAATGTCCGTGGATATCGCTTTGAACATTTACCATCCACCATACAGGTGAATTTTGATTAAGAGTTCCACAGGGACCATGAATCATGTTTTTGATAACTACATATCCAGGATCTACTTCTACATTAGGGATTTCAGCTGATATTACTGCATCAACTTCATTTGGCCTTATCTTTTCAACTAACCAAATCAAAATGTGTGCACGTGGCAATCCCCGTTTGTGCCACTTCACAGAATGCATCCAGTAGTGTGTCTCTCCAAACATATAATGTTTCACAATGAAATCTATTAAAGATTTCAACTTTGGCTAAAGACTCTGGCTGTAATATCATAACGATCAATAGGTGATTGCCCAGGGAATAACTTCTGCTTGATTTCTATCTAGTGTAGATTGCATGTAAATGTGATGAACAAATCTGCTGTAGCATAATGACGAACATATGACATGGCATCTTCAGCATATTCATCCATACGTAGAGGGCTTCCGATGTATGGTGCTAGAAGAATAGTCAGTAGTAGTAGTTAATCGCATCTCGAAGGTGAATATACTCTTCAGATCTGAGTTTGGTCTGATTCAACCTGATGACTGTTAATCTCTCCGTTTCAATTTTAACATACATGTCTATAACATACTTGTAATATAATCGCCGACATTTGAGTATGTCTTCATTTTCACGAATCATTAGGCGGTATGAATAATAGTTCATTGAACTGACTTTTTTGTTGGTTTCAGAACCTGAAAATAGATTTTTGTTTTCATAACATTGAAAATAAAAAAAATAATAGGTAATATAGTAACTGATAATATATCTCCATAGCTAAACTAATATTTTTTATTACCTGTAATGGGATTTATCATCTTGTTTGAGAAATCATAGCCATCTTCACCTTGCCAAAATATAATGAGATGTTGCAGTGCGTCATATGAGCGGGGTGTTTCCTTTATACGTTGTAATTGATCATTCCGTAATTTTGTCATTATCAGATGGCATCAGATCCAGTGCAGTTTTAAACAATATAATCAATTGATTGTACTCATGAAATAAAGTTTATAATTGTTCTACAATAAACCTCTTTAGTGAATTGTTATGTAAACAACGCATATCAATTTCTTGTGGTGAATTGCCCATGAAATAAATTTGCAGGAATTTCTATTTGCTATCTGACACTGGTAACAGTGAACCTGCTCTATGATATATTTTTCCTTGTATCTGTAAATAAAAAAAATGATTTTTGCCAAATATAAATAATATTTGTTCCTAAAAAATATATCTGTCTCCTAATTTGAATCACCAAATAATAATTGATATGCTTAGGTATGTCAATATGTAATAATTATTTGTAACTAATATCCATCATCAAATATTTATATTGTGTTTCAAAATAATAAAAGTGTTGCTAATACTGAATCACCAAATAATATTATGACTAAGTAATATATGTGTTGGGGTCTAGGGAACTGAAGGTTAATGACACATATTTACTTAGTTAACAGGAAATTTTGTTCATTAAAATAATAATGATAACTGCTATAATACATACCTTAAAAGTTGGCATGAAATTTTCCCGAACTACGTTTGTTGCCCCAAATGACGTCATTTGAAAGCAATTATTATATTGTTGGATATTTGACAAAAAGTGTATGGAATCTGGTTCTATTCCTGATACCAATGAGTACAATGACTCCGGTGGTGGATCCAATGGTATCAATTTCACTTTCCCATTTGCGAAACACAATCCATTGGCATCATTTTTGTATTTAAATGCCTTACAATGAGAGCAAACCAAGTTCATATATCCAATAGTAATACATTGGTAGTTACTGTAGTCAATTGACAAATCGTAATTGAAAGCAGCTCGATTCAAACTTTCGCGATTATTAGTTGAATCTCTAGCCCTCGCTGCCCGCATTCTCGATATACAAATTCTTTCACATTTATTTCCGCCGTCACGTTCTTGTGCAGTATGATAAGATCGGTAATTAGTTTGGTTTGTAGCATTTCGGCTTCTTCTACCTAAATTACTTCGTCTTATAGAAGGCATATCGAATATACTTACCTAAATAATGTCACATGCAATAATTATTAATCACAGGTATTAAAACACTTTGCACAAAACACGATATAAAACAATTAAAATTAATTATTAAATATTATATAGGCTTTTTAACGCGATTTGTTTGACAGATGCAATGACGTGAAAATTGATGACAATTTATGTCGCATTCCAAAACTAAAACAAAAGAAAGAATATTCCAAGGCCAATCAAATCCATAGCTCTTACATTTTTTGACTTTTCAATTTGGTCGGGTGAACACATATATTTGATTAAATTTGAACGTTGTGCAGCGACAATAAAGCGCGAATTGACTCTTCGACGTTAGCAACACACCTACATTGTTTAGACAATAATGAATGCTTGTAATTTAATATGAACTTTATTGAATAGCAATACAGTTTAAATTGACTCTACATTTAGTTAGAAAATATTTGTATAGGAAAAAGAAAAGGGCTCTTTTAGGGTTTTCCTAGAAATTATTCGAATTTTTCTCGCTGTCAGAACCATCCTTGGGCTTTAAGGAACATTTAAAAAAAGAATTGTTAAGATTGGTCCATGCGTTGTTGAGTTATGCGCTTACAAACACATTTTGCGATTCATTTTTATATAATAGATTGATTTGTATAACGTTACAGGTTTTAGTACTCGCTTTACAAAATGACAAATGTATAACAGTCACTGTTCTGAAGGATGACACACTTATTATTCGTTCTTTGAAAACTGTACTCTGCCTCTCTATAGTCTGCATGTATCTGTCCTTCTGCTCGTAAATACATAGAATACATAAATACAGTTTGTGATTATTTAAAATTTATCTACATACACTTTGTGATTATATTAAATTTACCCACATACTGGTTGTGATTATTTTTAATTTACCACATACTCATTGTGATTATTTTTAATTTACCCACATACTGATTGTGATTATTTTTAATTTACCCACATACTCATTATGAATATTTTCAATTTACCCACATACTGGTTGTGATTATTTTTAATTTACCCACATACTGATTGTGAATATTTTCAATTTACCCACATACTGGTTGTGATTTTCTTAATTTACCCACATACTCATTGTAATTATTTTTAAATTACCCACATACTGATTGTGAATATTTTCAATTTACCCACATACCGGTTGTGATTATTTTTAATTTACCCACATACTCATTATGAATATTTTCAATTTACCCACATACTGGTTGTGATTATTTTTAATTTACCCACATACTGATTGTGATTATTTTTAAATTTACCCACATACTGATTGTGATTATTTTTAATTTACCCACATACTGATTGTGAATATTTTCAATTTACCCACATACTGGTTGTGATATTTTTAATTTACCCACATACTCATTGTAATTATTTTTAATTTACCCACATACTGATTGTGAATATTTTCAATTTACCCACATACTGGTTGTGATTATTTTTAATTTACCCACATACTGATTGTGAATATTTGCAATTTACCCACATACTGGTTGTGATTTTTTTAATTTACCCACATACTCATTGTAATTATTTTTAATTTACCCACATACTGATTGTGAATATTTTCAATTTACCCACATACTGGTTGTGATTATTTTTAATTTACCCACATACTGATTGTGAATATTTTCAATTTATACACATACTCATTATGAATATTTTCAATTTACCTACATACTGGTTGTGATTATTTTTAATTTACCCACATACTGATTGTGAATATTTTCAATTTACCCACATACTGGTTGTGATTATTTTTAATTTACCCACATACTGGTTGTGATTATTTTTAATTTACCCACATACTGATTGTGATTATTTTTAAATTTACCCACATACTGATTGTGATTATTTTTAATTTACCCACATACTGATTATGAATATTTTCAATTTACCCACATACTGGTTGTGATTTTTTTAATTTACCCACATACTCATTGTAATTATTTTTAATTTACCCACATACTGATTGTGAATATTTTCAATTTATCCACATACTCATTATGAATATTTTCAATTTACCTACATACTGGTTGTGATTATTTTTAATTTACCCACATACTGATTGTGAATATTTTCAATTTACCCACGTACAGATTGTGAATATTTTCAATTTACCCACATACTGGTTGTGATTATTTTTAATTTACCTACATACACTTTGTGATTATATTAACTTTACCCACATACTGATAGTGATTATTTTAAATTTACCCACATACGCTTTATGATTATTTTCAATATACTCACATAAGGTTTGTAATTTTTTTATTTTTTTTCAATTTACCCACATACAGTTTGTGATTACTTTCAATTTACCCACATGCAGTTAGTGATTATTTTTGATTATTTTAAATTTACCCACATACAATTTGTGATTATTTTCTATTTACCCACATACAGTTTGTGATTATTTTCTATTTTCTCACATACCGTTTGTGATAATTTGTGATTATTTTAAATTCACATACATAGAAATTGTGATTTTTTGTGGTTATTTGTCTATTTACCCAGATATAGTTTGTGATTATTTTAGATGTCATCCTCTCTTCTTTAGATTTTAATATCGTTTCATTGGTCTAAAATATCTCCTTGACTTTGAATAAATATTATTCTATAATTTAAAAATATATTGTATTTTTTGCGTCTTCGAAAGGTACAGTCGGAGAATATAAAGGTAAGAAAAAAAAATGTTTATGTAAAGTGATTCATTTTATGCTTGCTAAATTCAAGTTTTGAGATATCTATAATTTATCGTGTCACGTTCAATGACACTAGGGCATGTAGTGCCCTAAGTTATCAGGATTGGTAACCCTCGGACCCAATGAAAGGGTAAAATAATTTCAAAGGATGAATTTCGTCCGTTTCGATTAGCATTACATGTAATATTGACTCTAGGTCGAGTCGACACACCTAAGTATATAATCTTACATATGTAAATAACCTTGAACCTTTCTTAACATTCGACTCTCTTCCACCATGAAAGGTTGAACATTTCACGGAAAATAAATATATTCAAAAGATGTACATATGTCTCACACTTCAAACACGATATTAGGTAAAAATTCTTTCTTTTAGTTGCTTTTGCCTTAAATAACTTTTTTATATTTAACTTTTATATATGATAATAATGATAAAAATAATTACAATCGTAGAAGTAACTCACTACTGAGATGACGTAGGATATAATTGCGTAGAAGGAAATGACATATTACACCAACTTCAAATAATTATAATAAGGGCAGGTAGAGAAGGATAAGCTTATAATTATATAGTACATGTTTATAAGCTATAGACTAATAATATTCTTTTATATAATAGATTAGGGAAAAATAAATAATAAATTAAGAAGTTTATACCCTTATAGCTTTAAGCAAAGTAACTTTCAAATTATTAATAGAAGTGTGCTATAATACTCATTAAAGTTAGAAAAGTTTAAAGTTATAAGAAGCTTCTAAGTTTCTTGTTCAGTAAACTGTAAGTATATTCATTGTACATATTTTTAGAGATGTTATATATATATATATATAAATATATATATATATATATATATATATGATTAAAATTCTTTAAATATAACTATATGACACGCTTGTGATCAAGTGACGATATGTTTATTTATATTCATAAATGTATACAAAGGGGTCATTACAGATGGTCGGTCAGTGTTTCTCTTCATTAAGCTCGTCCTACGTCCTAGATAGTCGTCGGAGCTCATTGAACGTTGAATTCATATGAAACAAGAGTAAATGTATATTACTAAGAAGTTAAGGTTCAAAGACCTAAGTATAGTAGGAGCGCGTGATTGACATCACAACCTTCCGGCACTCTCCAGACGGAAAGGTACGGTTCATTGCTTCCACAGATGTAATCTTACTTCTTAACAATACAATGTCTTTTATTAAATACGAGGAATTCTTTATTTAATAAATGCTTTAAGTTATCTTCTGCGTTTTCTACTATTCACTAACTTAAAATAAGGTATTGCTGTAACTTTAAATCAAAAATGTTTAAAATAAAATCCTCTTGCATATATCCTACAATTAAAATAAAAGGCATTATAAATTTAATTCTTAATAGTGAGATTCTAAGGTCTATATTTGAATAGCTACAAACAATTGTCGAGGGTTGAAAGTATAACTATTATATACTCAGTATGTCTGTCTTCAATCCTTCCTTTCTTTGTGTGTTAGAAGTGGAAATAAGGTAAAAGAAAACTATACTAATTCTAACACTATTTTTTTATTTGTTTTCAATTTTTAAATACGTATGTCGTGTGTTGATTTGCAAATTTTATTTTATATTACATTAATTATTATTTACACTTTATACTTCCTAGAGAAATAGTAAATTAAGAAATTGTAAGTAAAATTTATTTATTTCGTATGTATTATGTCTATGAACTGAAACATGGATACAATCTGATCTACTCGTTATCTATCTATATTTTTATTAAAGCTTACCTCATCTCAATATAGTCTTCTAAATAACATTCTTAAGTTTGAAGAGATGAAATTGTTAACCTTATCGATTATTTTTACAAACTTTTTCTTTATTTATTTAATATTACATCAAACTTGCTTAAACATCAAAATCAATATTGTCATTAAAAACAGTTATTAATTATTTTGTTTGTTCTTAAAATATAAAAAAGAAGGCACTCCTGCATAAAATAAGTTACAAGAAAGAGAAAATACTTAGTATAATAAGATTTACAATAAAAAACGTTTCCTTACACTTCACTTCTTTGTTTGAGAAACAAGGTTTAAATTCAATCTTTTATGAAAATTTTACACAGAGAGCTGCATTATGACAAGAAAATAAATAAATTGTTTTAATAGTTTACAACTCCAAGGCTAACTTTAATAGATTAGTTTGAAAATATTTTTTATTGTCAAAGCAACCACCGCCTCAGCAATGTTATTGTCAAACTTGAAAAGAGCCAGCTTTAACTTAGCGGAGTTGTTTGTATTTCTTTATATTTTATATAAGAAAATAATCAAGTGTTAGTCAACATTTCGGCAAATATGAGTCTCTTTTTATGTCACATATTGTGAACTAGTTTTTTATGATATAGGTATAAAGTAAAGTAAGGTAAGTATAGTATTACTAACACGCCATGCTAATATGTAAGATTATACTTTTTAACCAACATTAGATCCTCATGGTCTATTGACGCATAAATCTAAAGGGCACTTTTGGTATAGTTGTAACTAAGATCGTAAATGTATTTATCCAGCAATACTTACAGTCAGGTAAATAGTTATAACTAAAAAAAATATTGATTTTTTTATTAGTATTATAACTCAATTTCCTTTTAAAAGATGTGTTGATTGTAGAACGAAGTAATTTTCCATAGATAGAAGTGACACAAGTGAAGGTGCTTCATATTCTTCTAAAAGTGGGTAGAATTTAAAATAATAGAAATTTAAAAATGTTTAATTTAAAACTTAAAACGAATTTAAACCGACCTTAGAGCATATAATTTTAAAGTTCTTAATGCGTCTACGTTCTTCTCGACATGGAAGAGCTATTAATACAAGACAATAATAAATAACTCAGACAAGGTATGAACCAACTTACATATTAAGTTACCTTAAACCAGTGATCATTGCAACTTCATAACAGGATTATTTGTATTGGTCTATTCCAGTTAGAAGCAGCTAGACACTATTTATCCCCATAAGCCTCACAAGTTCTTTATAAAGCATGTCTTTACACTGTTATATATTTTAAGTATATAATATAAAATGTTCTTCTAGAAAACTCATATTTGAATTACGTATTAGTGAAATGAATTCTATATATTAACAAACTGACAAGTTGTCAGTGGCAGTGATTAACTGTCAGTCAATGTGACGTTTATGTTTACGCACAGACCAAAGTAAAGTTCATTCAATTTAATTCACTTTTTTAATTTTTCTTTGTTAGTTTTATGTTTCATATAATTAAGTCTTTTTATTATATAACATGTACTGTTTATCAAAACTTATAATCATGTAAACAGTAAACTGTTGGGTTGGTTGGTGATAAATAGGGTACTTTAATTATTATTATTACTTTTTTTTTTTTTTTTTTTGTAGTTACGCTTTTAATTTTTATTATTTTATTTTATTTTTTTTTATTCTTATTTTATTGTTTATTTATATAGTTATTTCATAGTTTATTTATTTAATATACATTATGTCTGATAATGAATCTTCTCACAGTATTGATGACACATTTTACTCACTGCATGATTCCAGTGGTTCCTTTGATAGTTGTGACGATCCCATAAACGATAGCTTAACTTCTTTAAGTGGACATTTGGAAAGCATATTTTCTGATAATCGCAACTTGTTCAATATATGTCATTTAAATTCTCAAAGTATACCGAGCCACTATGCTGAACTAGAGGCTACTTTTTCAAATAATAATGCAATCCACGCGGTACTTATCTCCGAGAGCTGGCTAAAACCACAATTGCACTCTGCGCTTTATCCATTACCTGGGTTTGTGTTAATAAGGAACGATCGCACAGACAGAAGGGCGGGTGGTGTCGCTGTATATTTAAAAGCGTTTATTACTTATAAAATAATTTTAATGTCTCCCTCTCGATATTCGGCCTCCTGTGAGTACTTATTTTTAGAGCTAGATTTTAAAGGTGTCAAGGCACTCTTAGGTGTTATATATTGTCCTCCCTCGACTGATTACTTTACAGATTTTGAACACGCGCTAGATAATATATCGTCTAATTATAAACATTATATAATAATGGGTGACTTTAATACTAATCTCCTAAAATCTTCCTCGCGATCCCTTAGACTTCGATCTATCATTGAGTCAATTAATCTCTCAATTCTCCCATTGAAGGCAACTCATCACAATTTAGACAGTGATGATTCATGGATAGATCTCATAATTACCGGAGTCCCTGAATTATCACAAAAATTTGGACAGTTATCTGCTCCTGGCTTTTCGCGACACGACCTTATTTACTTGTCATACAAATTAAAACCCCCAAAACAGAAGCCTAAAATGTTGGAAATTAGAAATTTGTCACAAATAAACTTAGATAATTTAATGCGGGATGCTTACAATCTTGATTTCTCGGTAATAAATGCAGCGTCGAAAGTTGAAGACAAAATTCATTATCTTAACACTGCTATTTTAACATTGTATGACACTCACGCACCAGTTCATCAAGTTAAATTAAAGCGGCCTGCAGCGCCGTGGATGACTGCCTCTATTCGGGCTGCTATGATTAAACGTGATCGTTTATTTAGAGCATTCAAAAAAGACCGCAATGCACAGAATTGGTCAATATACAAGCGTGCGAGGAATCGGTGCAATCAAGTGATACGAATAGCTAAACGCCGTTACATACATGATAATATAAGCAATTCTTCATCTTCCGATACATGGAAGTTTCTAATTTCTATTGGTGTTTGCACGTCACCTTCCGTTAATCCTTGCTCCCCTCTGGCATTAGATGAAATTAACAGTTATTTTGTCTCTATTCCTCAATTAGATCATACAATCCTATCTCAAACACTTGCTTTCATTTCATCAATGCAGAGTCCTGATATCCCATCTTTTTATTTCACGACTGTACCACAGGATGAAATTAAAACAACCATTTTCTCTATAAAATCTAAGGCAATGGGCTGTGACGATATTAGCAGATCTATGATCCTTAATATTATGGATCCTTTTTTACCTTTAATATCTCACATTGTTAACTTTTCCTTAATATCTGGTGAATATCCTAATATTTGGAAAAAAGCTTTGGTGCGTCCGTTACCAAAAATTCCTCAACCTACTCTCCCAAATCACTACAGACCCATCTCCATATTGCCATTCCTTTCAAAAGTTCTAGAAGCCTGTGTTTTTAAGCAAATATCTTCTCATATTTTCAAGTACAACCTACTGAGTATTTACCAGTCTGGGTTTCGTCCAGGTCACAGCACCAATACCGCTCTCATAAAGGTAACAGATGATATACGACTTGGTATGGACAAAAAGCTATTAACAGTGTTGGTGCTTGTAGACTTTTCAAATGCTTTCAACACAGTTAACCACGAAATCCTCCTTGCCATTTTATCTTTACTCAAGTTCAGCCCATCTGCAGTTAAATGGTTCTCATCTTATCTTCGTGGCCGCCAACAGTCAGTTTGCATGGGTGGCTCATCCTCCATATGGGCCAACATAGAAACTGGTGTGCCACAAGGCGGTATTCTTTCTCCTATTTTATTTTCTTTATTTATTGATACATTACTTCCCAACTTCGACTGTTCGTATCACTTATACGCTGATGACCTTCAGCTCTATGTGCAGACTGGGATAAATGAACTTTCAAATGCAATTGTTACCATTAATCGCAACTTAAATCAATTGAGTTTATGGTCCTCCAGATTTGGTGTTTCTGTTAATCCTAAAAAATGTTTAGCTATAGTCATTGGAAGCTCAAGATTGCTGGTCAGAACGGATTTTGACAGCATGCCTGCCATCACATATAATGGCAATGTCATACCACTATCTAAGACCGTAAAAAACCTGGGGTTGTGCATTGACTGTAAAATGGATTGGCGCCAGCAGATTAACGAAATATGCCGCAAAGTCACTGCCGCATTACAGTCCTTATATCGGACTAAACATTTCCTCCCTATTAAGACGAAAATAATGCTAATCAACTCTCTTATATTGCCCCTTATTGATTACGCAGATGTCTCCTATCCAGACCTAAACAATGATCTTCTCAACAAGTTAGAGCGCCTCCTTAACAACTGTCTCCGCTACATCTTCGGCTTACGTAAGTATGATCATGTTTCTCAATTTCGCACTAAACTTAAATGGCTCACTATTCGACAGAGGCGTAGCTCTAGAATACTTAATCTCCTCTATTCAATCTTAAATGATCCAAATGCGCCTTCATACCTAAAGAAGGAATTCCAATATCTTCACGCAACTCATAACAAAATGCTTCGATCATCTTCCAACCTTAAAATCTCCATTCTACCCCATAAAACTGATTTTGTTCAAAAGTCTTTTAGAGTTCAAGCGTCTATCCTTTGGAACAATCTCCCTGAAAATATAAGGAGGGCACCTACCAAAAGGTCGTTTAAAAATCTTGTTCGCAACTACTTCCTAGAATCTTCCTAATACACATTTCATTCAGATATATATATGCTATTTATTATATGTAAGTATATTTAATTAGACATTATATGTGTTTATAATTTGTCTATATATATATATATATATATAATTTATATATATATATTATAGTTTATTTATTATTATTTTATTATTATTATTATTTTTATTTTTATTTTTATTATTATTACATATTATATATATATATTTATTTTTTTATATATATATTTATTTTTTTATTTCACTTAGTACTAGTTTTATTTTGAATTTTACTTTTGTTACGCCTACCGCAATTTCTCACCATCCACAAAGGTTAGCTGGTAGAGAATGCCAACAGGCATTAAGTTCGCCTTTTGTAATATTCAATAAAGGGTAAATAAATAAATAAATAAATATGATGATTTATTTGTCTGAAAAAATAAGTGAAATCACCTGTAATAGCGGTGTCACTTGGCAGGGCTTCTAGAAGTAAAGCGATTTATGGACTGTATTGGGTATAATTCAGTACATATTTTATTTCCACCCAATGGTCTAAGCCAGAAAGTATTTAAGTATAAGATAATAATGTTATTACAAGGTTAGTACATACTGATAAAATATAATTTTGTTTACTTTATATCAGTTTTTTTTAAGCTCCTTTCTGTTTCATGTAATTAAAATGTTAATAACACTATTTAATACTTCAATAGTAATGTTTATATTTTCAATACAAGTTTAGGTAATCTTTTATATATAGGTACCTAATGTGTTTTTATTTACTTGTTTAAAGTACTAATATCTATTTGTATATCCTTCAACAGTGGTTAAATAAAGATTGTATTAAGACAATTCAATTTAAAATATAAATATAAATTAACCTAAACATTAAATTAAATTGATTTGTATAACGTTACAGGTTTTAACACTCGCTTTACAAAGTGACCAGTGAGGAAGAAAATGTCATGATTAAGGAGCGCGCCAGCCTTAAAGGGTTACTTTATTTGGTGATATCTTGAGCAATTTTGAAGGATCAGTAAGACAGCCTCAGGTAAATGATCTTGAATTACGTATTAGTGAAATGAATACTATATATGAACAATAGGGTAATTTGCAAATTCAGTTAGAATGGATGGTAAATAATTTTAAAGAAATGCTATGTTGTTTGTACTCGAATATCTTTTTTTTATTTAGGAGTTAGTCACAAAAGGGAAGCCATTAGCGGTGGCATTTAGTAAGTAAAGTATCATAACACGAGAGACTGTTTTATATAAAGATTATAATCCAATAAGAATTATCAAATCAGATTAATTGAGATACCCCTCAGTTACATATATTTTAAAGCCTATAATGAGTTGTAGTAGAAGTAGAGTAGTAAGACTATCAACACCTTCTTGTGAAATCTGCTGTTGTAAGATCACACATAAAGAGTACTGTACCTATTAAAAAAAACTAAAAATAAAGATACTAAATAAAATAATTTAATAAAACATTTTCTAAAAGAGATTACAATACAACGACTATGGGAAGTATTTAATTAATTATTTTAGTATTCTGTCCACTGAATTAGTTTCAAAGTCATTAGCCGTAGTTATAATGACCCTCTGACAAAAGTTGTGAAATAATTTATACCTAATTTAAATTAATAATGAATTCATATTTGATTCTATTTTTACTCAACACAGTTATTTATAAGATAAACTTCAACATTCCCTTATATATAATAATTATTATATCTTATCTGATCTTATACTACCTTAATCATAATACATCGCAATGTTTAGCATCTCTTTCTGTTTCTATATATTTCGTAGTTAGCCTTAAAGACTTTATCTGAAATAATAATACATAAGTTTACAATATAGTAGATAACGTATGCTTATTTATTAAGTAGGTGAAATATTACATAATGTATTGTTTTATTAAAGAACTTTAATTAAAGAAACATTATGTAATATTTTTATTGAATTAATTGTTTTATTAAAGAACGTTACATTATTCTCAAAACAAAGCGACAAAGATAACAATTACGTTAAGGGATTTTTCTAATCCGACTGTCACACAAAACAGATTACCATTCGTTACTAAGGTTGTGTTTTCTTTTAGGCTTTTCTTTTAGAAATAACAACCAACATATATCATTAATAAAACACCTTTTTTTAACAAAAATTATTATTATTAATATACATATTTTAAGATACAAAATTATCAGGTAAAATTATTCCACAAAAAAAGACGTAAATCATTTTTATCATTAGAAAGATTCTGTAATATGTAATGTTTGAAGTCGTTGTTCCTTGAATTGAATTTGATTTCGATTCAAATAAGTAACAAGCTACAAACACTTCAAAGAATTTATTACAATATAATATTTCTACATAATAAATAAAACATATAACATTTTTTATATAAAAAACACTAAACCCTAAATACATATAATGTAATGAACAAAAACAAATTACAAAGTAAAAGCTTATCTGTTTCACATCATAAGCAAGTATTACATCTTAAGTACAAGTCGAAAGAAGGTAAAACCAAAAGAAATATAAAGTGGGGGAACTAATGTGGCTGTTACTGATAAATTACATTTTTAAACAGTAATGGCTTCATCGGTGTAAGTCTGACAAAGACCGCAATTTGTAGCGTTGATTTCCCTAACGTCACACCGAAGATAATCACTTGTTTTGTCTTTTTAACATGAACCTAAAAACATTCATTTACTTCATTTTATAATAAGTACTAATATTAATTTATTATTAAACTTAAATATTATCCAAACCGTTTGTCCTTAAACAAATAATTATTTAGGGTGAATTATCTGATTATGTATCATTATTTCATTAATATTTTTTCAAGTAATTAATATGTTATGTATGTATTGGTGTTGTGATTGGACAATAAGTGATAACTATTTTTTTTCAATTAGACTCTTTTTTGTTCGAAGAATCGATAAGACATTCTCTTTTAAATAATTTGTTAAATTAACTTTTTTATTCCAATTCATTATAATTTAATATATAATATATTTACTTTATGTTTCCTATTTATATTTCATTATAGAAACAATGTATTTACAGGATATAATTATATTTTTTTAATAAACGATGAAACTGATTTAAAGTATTTGTAAATTTTTTACAAATTTTACAGCAAATATTTTTTGTTGAAATGATATTTTAGATGTGTTTTTGTGTTCTCAGTAAAAATAAAGAATGCTTAAAAAGAAATGTCTTGGTAGAAAACAATATTTATATCAAACAAAAGAATATAATTTCATAATACTTTCATTGTCTTGTCTTTGTTTTCGCTTCAAATAATTTTTCCTTTAAATCTAACCTCGGTATAATATTTCAAGGTTAAATATTTTTTACTGTTTTATTCATTTGGCCGTAGACAATATAAATATAATTTAATTATAATGTTTACTTTTTTGTGGAAGACTGCTGAAAAATGTTTGCAATAATTTTTATTCTAATCCTATTATTGTTACTTGAGAGAATAGACACGTATTTTTAATAAAATATTACGTCAAATAAATCCTGTCTCTACTAAAATGCAACCCATACTCTGAGAATTAGTGACACGCCCTTTTACCCGATATCCAGCATTTCGTTAAGTTAAAAAATATATATTAAAAACCTTACTTTTTTCGCAATGTGGCTCCAGTGTGTATAAATTGGTTACCATTTTTATAATTTCTTTAAAAAAGACTGATTCAGATATTTTTTTATATTTAAAATAATTTTTTAAACATTATTTTAAGTAGTTACTGAAATATATAATACAAACTGCGTTTTAAAGAACTGAACACTTAATTCACTGAACATTAAATCTCGGCACAGCGTCCTTCATCTCTTGCGCTATAAATATTTCTCTTAATGCACCTTCCTAATGTTATTTTAAAACTAAAAAAAATATTTTTACTAATTAATATCTATTGTCCAGTAATATTAATTTTGATTACTTTATTATATAATCACAAAAGCAAACAAATATAAGTTTCATTTGATAGTAAGTGGTAATTGTCTATAGGCATTTCCAAGATATAGGAAGGTTCAGTTTTTTTGAGCACTTCACTAAATAAATGTCACTGTTTATTGCTACGAATGAAGAGAGTGACGATAAGAACTGTGATCGTTTAAATTATAATTGAAATTGATCTCATTTACGATTATTGATATACTTATGTATTATAGATGAAGGAAACGGGACTTTTAAGCATAATGTAATAAAACTCGGTAACTTTAAGTTGTTATCATAATGTAGTTTATTAATCTTTGATTTTTTAAACTACAGCGTACATATCGCGTGTCATGTTGCTGTGTAACTTTAGTAATCCGTCATGTCGTAAAACGTCCTCTTCATAATTGCTATCCTTCACACAAACTTACTTCATATTACAGAGTACATAATAAGAGCGAAACAAGGAACTATGTAGTTTAAAATAATAAATTTATTTCTGTACAAAAATATAATACATTATTAGATTTCGCTTTTATTTCAAACTGTAGAAGAAATACATTTTCTAATAACTTGTAGGACATTCACGATAAATTTGACTTCAAAGACGACGTTGTTAACGTTTGTTAATATGGATGTTTCATCCACTGTGTATGGTAAGAATATCAATAAGATAGATAACTACGACTGTATCATTATTAATAACATAGAAAATATGTCTGTATCAACTTTTTTTAATTAAATATAATCACCATTAACAGCGATGTCGTCTCATGTAGTACAAACCAGACCTCGTTACACTGTCATTAAAACACATCGCTTACATGTCTATGTTACTGTAAGAAAAACCTAAAAAAGATAAATATTAAAAGATAAAGGAGTAAAAATAACGAGATGGGGATTCAACAAATAAAAGATTGTAATCTACGTAAAATCTTAGACACAATAGAAACTCTTCACCTGTAGATGTTCTTCTATATTGCAAATATTTAAACTGTTTTTTAAAACTAAGCTTATTTTTATTATGAGCGTCTTTGATTTATAAAATATAAATAACGCTGCTATAACTGTCTGTTATAAACTGTAATCTCACCTTTTAATGAAAGTTATAAAGTTAATTAAAGTTGCGAGGGAAAGTTTGTAACCAATTTTATGTTAGAACTCCATAATTATATTTGGTTTATGGTAAATATATAAAAGTCATCTTAAACAATACTATTAATACTAATCTCAAGTTCCATGTCTTCAATGTTCTTATAAATATTATTTTCTCTTTTTGTTGCAATTTTCTTTTTTTTTATGTTAGAGGAGGGCAAACGAGCTTGCGAGTCCCAGTTGATGTGTGATCACCGCCGCCCATGAACTCTTGCAACACCCGAAGATTCACAAGAGCGTTGCCGGCCTTACATGTTATTTGTTCATGTGTTATGATATAAATAGATAGATAGATTGATATATAATCTGTTGAAATCAAAAATAATAAATGTTTTAATCGTTACTATAATGTAGAACCTGTGAAGCTGTATAATAATTTTATTTAATCAGTATTAAAGCTTCCTAACTGTTCTCATCGGCAAATGATTTCTTAAAACATAGTCAAGGTATTTCGGAAAATGTTTTCTAAAGTGGTACAACTTAAACAAGATCTGTTTGATGAAAGCAATAATATTAAAAAAGAAAAGTCACACAGTACCTATATGTTTTATATTATATTTAATCACGTTTTGGTACAAGTACACGAAGTCGAGGTATGCAATATATAGGTAAGGGCAAGCTGCCAAAAACTACGCTGTTAACTAATTTGGCTCCATATTGCTGTTCAGTGATCATACGAGAGAAGAATTAAAAATAACATTTACAACAATTTTATGTACACATTTATATTTTTTATTCTTTGTTATTTATGTTATTTAATGTATAATGTATGTATTCAATCTATGGCATATTTATAAACAAAATATAATCTTGAGTATCTGTTTAATAAAGTATTATTTTAAGTTAGAAGTAAAACGTAACAACTATACTCCGACATCGATTTCAAGAAATGCCTTCAACAAGACAACTTGAATAATATAAAATATAATATATTTACAAATTTTCTTTGGTATTATAAAGAATACGGATGACTTACGCAGGAACAATCAGTTAATTAGATTTAAATGTGTCTATATAATATAATACTTGTCTATGCAAATATGATTTCATTCGTTGTTTCATTTTATATGAGTTTGATAAATTTCAGTGCAGACGTAAAATAAATTCCAAACAACACATACAAATACAAACCACTGAACCGGTAGTATCGGAACACAATTACAATCACAATTTAGTTTAACTGTTTACAACAATATTGTGCTAAATCTAATGTTGCTTTAGAAACTTTAATACCTATTCAATTTAGTCTGCCGCGGTAGTCTTTGTATTAATAATCAAAGAATACATACGACGTATCCATTATTTTTCTTTTTACGGATTTATAAAATTAAATTACTTTTAAATAAAGTAACACAGTAATGGCGAAGTGTGAAATGTTGTTTGTCAGTTATTAAACCAACATATCGTATCCTCGGCTAACGTTTTAACTTTCCCGTAATCGCAGCTCGGGTCATAAAATTTCATTTTACGTATATCAAAGGATTTGTAACTAGTTTTTGATAACAATTATAATTATACAAGTATAAGTTATATAGTCCATATATATTAATATAGGAAGTAGTGATAATAGATAATAACATTGCATCATGACAAGTGCTCATTGCTAAATGTAAAGTCGAAAAAAATGTTGAATATTGTTAATAAACACATATGTATTAATATCATTAAATATTGTTATAACTATTGAGTTAGTCCTAAGTCCTAATTAAATACAATTAATTACCTTGAAATGCTATTGTTTATCCTAAATATATTATAACAAAACTGAGGGATCCATTTCTTTTATTAAATAATACTGTAAGCGACCTGCAATCGACGGATATCTGTGCAAGTTCATATTTCACAATCATTGCGTAGTTAATGTACTTCAGAATATTGTACGGCTAGAATACTACCAAACGAATATCATCCTTTGTGTACCATGAAATATGTTTTTAATTTGTACTTTCACAAAATTTGTAAGAAACGTTTTAAAAAAATATCTAAGCTTGCATTGCCTCTCTTCAAAAAGAAAGTTATGCGATTATTCATATATTAAGGTAGATGAACTTATAAATCACGGTGAGAATGAAGAAGAACGTGCTCGGGTGGTTTGGGCACGTCGAACTGTTATATC